>JAYDZK010000056.1:52283625-52299570 GCA_034509185.1 Euphonia xanthogaster | reverse complement strand
GCCGCGAGTGGGTCGGGGGTGGCAGCGGCGGGGATTGCTGCTACGGGTGCTGCTTTGTGCGCTGGGGGCATGGAGGATCTGCCGCGGCTCTCCCGGGCCGCTGGAAGGCGCCTCAGCGGGGCCGAGCCCCGCGCCGCCGCGGCCCCGGGCTGAGTCCCTGGGCTCCGCGGGGCCGGGCTGAGGCGAGGCGGAGCACCGGCCGCGGCCCTGCGGGTCTGGTGTGTGCACCTGCAGGGACGACGGGCAGGGGCTGGAGAAAGCCTACACCAAATACAGGTCTGGAAAGTTTTTCCAGAAAACCTCTAATTTTCCCCATTCACCAAGCGGGCGAGGGTTTCCTGTACGGTTTCCATGTTGGTGGAACTGGCAGAAAAACTCAGGCACACCCAGGTGCCGCCTCTCCTTGGCATGGGCAGGCACTGTTTGCCTGCTTCACAAGGTTTTTGCCGGAGTAGCCTTCCTGGGCCCAGTCCTGCTGTGGCTCACTTGCAAATCTGTGCCAAGAGCTAAGGAACACTTTGTGTCTGCTTTCGGGCTGTTTGAAATACAAAGAATGCATCGGTTTTACACTTTCTTCATTTGAAAGTAAGGGTTATTTCTTTCAAAGATGGCTTGAAAACTTAAACCAACACCGATATACAAATTTTACCAAAGTTAAGATGAATCAGATGTTCTCTTTAGAAAAGAAGCCATCCCCAAGTGTGTGGCTGGAGAAGGCAGATGGTCGCTTGTAGCAGAAATGGGAAATTTACATGGAGTGGAATTCTCCACTATGGCCAGTTTTCTGGAACAACACAAAGGCTTTCAAGTGAGAGCCCTGGTTCAGTGTCTCCTCCCCACTGACTGTTCTTAAGGCGCAGATTACAGCTGGGGTTGTCTGCTCTGCAAAAATAATACACAGACCTTTTGAAACATTGGCTTCCACTTTGTGCTCACAGCAATATCAAGACACAGAATTTCAGGAGTCAATAGCCTCATCCCTCTGGTTTGCTGGAGGAGTGTTAGCACAGAAGCTGATCCATGTGCTCAGTTTTACTGGCTGGCTCCTGCAAAGGCTCAGGTCTGTCAAAGGCAACTAACTCTGGAGTGTCAAGGTGATGGGGTGATACCCAGGCACTGGCTTTGGTGAGGATGCTTGTTTGGTTTCTCTAACTCACTGGGCCTGTGTGCAAAGCTGGATTTCTGCAAGGTTTCTTTCTGAGACCGTGAACACTCTACCCTGAGGT
This sequence comes from Euphonia xanthogaster, assembly GCA_034509185.1. Taxonomy (NCBI): domain Eukaryota; kingdom Metazoa; phylum Chordata; class Aves; order Passeriformes; family Fringillidae; genus Euphonia; species Euphonia xanthogaster. The sequence continues at coordinate 52,298,344 of JAYDZK010000056.1, read as the reverse complement.
TACAGCCTTAGCTTCTCTGACTTGAATTTGAAAACAAGTTTCTCTGTAATTACATCACTACACCTTCATTTTAGGATCAGCAAAAGTGTCCAGCTAGCTCAATGCAAGTCTGCCTAGAGCAGTACCCTGTTCCTGGCAGGGGCCAGCACCATGTCACAAGGGTTGAAAAAGACAGAAAGAATCCTGCAGCATTCAGAAGAAACATCTATGCTAGGTTCTTGATCTTTGGAAGCCTGATATTCATTGAAGTCTGAGAGCATGGAATTTAACATCTCTTTCACAGAATGCACCAGAAAGTGGCTATTCCAAAGCAGGAGAGGTAAGGGAAGCTTCACTCTGTTACCATTAAAAAAAAAAAAAAAAAAAAGCAGACTTTTTTTCCTGTAGCCCCTTCCTTTATCTTAAATGTGGAAAGCACAAAAATTCTGTGGTATTCTCTTTGTAAGAAGCAAGATGACATTTGTAGCTTGGAGGTTTTTGTTGTTTTTATGCTCTGAAGTGCTGTTGCATTCCCCCCAGCTGGCACAGAATATGCAATGCCTGGGCTACCTGAACGTGCAGTAGAGGGATGGAGGGACATGTGCTACTGCCCTGGCTGACTTCCATACCCCGTTTGAAACTCACTTACATAGCTCTTCTCACATTTGAGCTTCTCACATTTGCCTCAAGAGACATCCATGTGTAGGAATGCGGGACAGACCTGCTGCAAGTAAGGACTGGCACAGGGGTGGGAATGCAGCAGCAGCAAGAGGCAGGAGGGACCCAGAAGAGGGGCTGGCAGCACAGGGAACATGAAGGGTGCCCTTGACTGCAAGGAGAAGTGAAAAATTGTCCTGGCGTGTGTTCACCTCTGCGCAACTTCACTTAAGTAGATTAAATCAGAGTCCGGGTCTTGCTGGGTGCCAGGGGTGCAGCAGTCTGTCAAGATGACAGTGACAACTGCCTGGTGGTTTTGCATGTCCAATGCAAGCTCTAGTCCCACCAAAGAGGGGAGCAGCCCGGGTCCTGCTCTGACCTGTGTCAGCTGAAGGTGCTGCAGGAGCAGCTCAGGACTGGATGGGGCCTCCCAGAGGCAGCAGGGAGGGAAGCCTCCAGCTATGGTTGTCAGACAGTCTGGAAGCTCCCTTCAGGCTGAAAATCAGTGTAGCCTGTATTCAGGTCCTTTATACCTCTTGAGCAGCAGAAAAGTATGAATACCCATGATGAAAAGAGGTTTCATTATGTTGTACTCATGAGCATTGTTAATATCCCCAAGAGTGGTCCCTTCTAGCTGCTTGGAAGCATACATCATAATTTTCATGGAAATCATCAGTTTCAAGGAAATATGTCATCAATCATTCCTATATATTGGATTGTGATTGGAGAGATAGCATAATAAATTACCAGAAACTCTAAAATTAAAACTGCTGATTTTGTAATGCAGTAAGCACAGGTACTATGTAACATAAGAAATACCACTTTTCCTTTTAAATTTCCACGCTCTTAAATGTGAAGCCATTGAGCAAATTAGATATGTAAATTGGGCATTGAGCAAATTAGATATGTAAATTGAAACTGGACAAAAGAAACTTTCTGTGCTCATGTGTAATAGCAATGATAATTGAAATTCTACAAATATAGAAGTATACATATATTTGAATGTATCACCAACATACAGAAATGTTTCCTTTCAATTTTTAGCAAGTCTGTGTAAAACATGTAGTGCTTCATTGTTTCTGAGATAAACATTTGGTAAGAATTTCAATTCTTTGAGTTTATAGACACCACTAGGGAATTCTTCATTTCTGACAGTATTATTTTACATAACTGCTTTTCCTTATTCACAAAAAGGAATTATCCTCCCATTGAAACCAGCAGACTTCTGCTAGCCAGCTTCAAAGGAAATAGGACTCTAATTTGCAAAAAAATATTGGAGGATATGTTGTACCAAATCTAAACTATACAGATTATCACAATAACAATAAAAAGCCATTGATTTCAGGAGGCTTACCTTCCTGAAGTCAATGTGGGTTGGAAAATGATCTTAAAAGATTGCAACATGCGAGCAGCAAAAAATTATTATAAAATTTAGTGCATTTTTTAGGATTAATTTTACCATGAACTTTTAAAACGGCACAACTTATTTTCTATCTGGCATAGAGACACTCAGGATAAAAAAGCCCACTGGCTTAATAGAAGTCAGTCAAATATTTAGGGCTCCTCAAAAAATTGACAGCTTCTATAATGAGACATGAGTTTCATAGAGCTGATGTTAATTTATTCCATGTATCGAGCTAAATAAAAACAAAACAGCATTTCAAAGATACTTGCTGAAATACTTAATTTACCAACTGAGGCCATGTACTCTGTGCAAGTATTATGCATATGGCAGCTTGGTGAGATGGTATCATCTGTACTCATACCTTTTGCTCTTCAGCATTCTCCAGTGTTTATGAATTGTTTGACAGTGTTGTTACCAGCCTTACACAGATTGGCTTACAGGGGCTGTCAAAGGGCTGGAATATGTTCCTTGGCTATTCCCTACACTGTAATATAGAGGAAATAGGAGAAATGAGTACTAAAGGGATTCCTGGATGCAGTGGACATGTGTTCTTGGATACTAATATGCTGCTCCCTTAGGTTTCAGTTGTCTCTGCTGAGCTCTATAATCTGTACATGGAGAAAAACACAACCGTAGTTCAGTCAATTGAGTTGCCTTGACTGCTCATGTTTGATGATCAAGCTCAGTGTGGGTGTATGCATTTGCTGGACCAAGCTTTAGTGTTCAGCACTGTCCAGACTGCAAATCTAAAGATGACATGACTTTCAAATCAATGGAAGATACTGGCAGGCGAAACTGGAGGACATTCTTGCAATGGAACTGTCTCTTCTGCATTAAGTACCTGCTGAGAGACAGCTTTTTGATTTGATGAAGTGAAAGCATGTTAATGTGTTCCACTCAAGGATAGGGATTATCCTTTAGAAAGCCGTGCTGGCAGAGACAGCTGGCATCCATCTGGTTGCTGTGGCAGGTATCTGTATATTATCTACCCTGGCAGATCACATCCAATCCTTATAATTGCATGCTTTATGAAAATTGCAGGAGTCCAAAAGTTCAGGATTAAGACTGTAATGCTGATTTTCTCTGTAGTGAGCCATATAAAAAAAAACTTTGCCTTGACAAGTAGTGGTCTTTTGAGATGTGTCTTGTTTGCATCCAGAGATGTCAGTTCACTGTTAAAACAATACTTCGGTCAAGTAATGATCACTGAAAGGGCCCACATTCAGAGGTTATAATGTCCATCTAAGTTCATATGTCTCCTCTTGTTCTTTGATTGGTGCTAGGACTCTTGAGATGTCCATGCAGTAGGAAGAATAAAGACTTGTGTGAAATTAAGCCCGGTGAATCTGGATCCCAGACCCATTATAGAGCTTTATGAGCTTTATGAAGAAACTGAGGAATACTTGTAATGCCTTTTTGGAGAGGACCCTGGAATTGAGACTGGGGTTCTTCATAAGACTATAAGACTTTGAATAGGAGAGGAGCTGTATGTCCATAAAATACCTTTTAAAATTCCATTTCCAAGCCTCAAGCTTTTGCTTCTATGGCTTTTCCTGAGAATTTAGACCATTAATATGTTATAATTTTTACCTGTAATACTGTTCCATTTCTTCTGCTGCTTGATATGTTTTATTGGGATATCCATAGCACAGAAGATAGCAGTCACCTGCTCGATTTACATCTCCAAATCTGAAAATTTGTTTATATGTGCACGTGTGCTTGTATGCTTATGTCACATGATTTTATCCATAAAAAATATGCTTTTCTACAGTCAACATTTCCTCAAAACTCCCCACTGTTATTGACAAACTGGGATCCTCATAACCAGAGAAGTGAGAAGAAACAACCCAAACTGCTCAGAAGACAAAACTGAAATGTAATGGTTGAAGCTCAGTGTCTTTCTGTTGCACAGCTTTGAGAAAAACTGAGTACACACAATTCCTTCTCCCGTTGCTTTCCTATTTCTCATTCAGTTTAGATGTTCTTTCACCAAAACTCAGTGGTGTTACTTTATATTAATTGTATTAAATATATTAGCAATACAGTCCAAATTACCGACTCCCCCCCTCTCCCTGCACATGAATCCTTTCAGGATTAAAATTCACACGCAAGTTGCAACACTGTGAGCGGAGAATTGCATTCAGTAACAGCCAATGGATTTTGCATTCCAACAATGCAAACTGCAAAAAAAAGACATTTGAAACATAACTGAGTCATTCAGCAGCACACTCCCCTTCTCTCATTACTTCCCTTTGCTGCCCTCAGTTCTGTCCCTTCTGCCGTTTCTGGTTTTTTGCCCTTATTTTGAAAAACTGACTGAGACCATCGCTTTCCACCATCAGCCCCTTAGGCCGTGTGCAGGCAGCCAGATCTGCACCCAGCCTGTTTTGCCCACCGCCAGCTGGGCGGTGTTCCCACACACCGGGAACAGCTGGGCATAACTCACACACACCAGCTCCTCTGGGCATAACTCACACACACCAGCTCCTCCAAGGCATCACCACGAGTGGCCATCCCCAGCCACCATCGCTCAATTCCTCCAGCCCCAACTCGCCCGGTGCAATGGTGCAGGAAAGTGAGGTGTCTTCCTGTTGGGTTTTGGTGGTGAAGCCACAGGCTCTTGTCCTGTAAACATAGATGATGTTCGGTGGTGCTTGTGGGTTGTGGCGGAAAAGGGTGGTGCTGTGCACTCCCGAGTTGATTTGGGGCTGGGAGGCAGCCAGGGCAGAGAGAGGGGAGAGAAATGTAGCCAAGGTAGTGATGGAACAGGTGTCATCCTGCTGGGGGCTGCGCCTGGGAGCTGCGTGCCTCAGGGCCTTCGTTCAGAGATGTTTGTGTGGGAACATAATGGGGAAGCATGAACTTTTGCCATTGTGACCCCTTCATCCTGGATGACTCATGGATGAGATGGGGCATACACATCCCTCCAGGACTCTGGGATTTCCTGCCCAGTCCGATTGAACAGAGATATCACAGCCACTAGGCAGATCCTACAAGGAGAGAGGTATTAGCCTTAGTTGTGGCTTTTGTGTAGAAAGCCAAGAGTATGTTTTGCACATGACTTTTATTTTGGTGTTGAGGTCTGTGAATCCATATCTAGATTGTATTGCTCTTTTCATGCTGCTGTTTGATGCATAACCAGGTTTTTTTTCAAAATATAAGATTAAAGTTGCTCTAATAATATAGGAAATAAAATAGACACAGGAAAAGTATATATGTTTTTCTTAAATATACATAATTTTTAGAGCAAAGAAGATTAAGTGCAAGATGTTTGCTAAAAGTCACATTGCATCTGACACCAGTGAGTTACCCGATGTTCATACCTTTGGGATACACTTAATCTGAGCGAACTGAGTGAACCTTTCTGCAAGACTGTCACTGACTTGCAGATATCAGGGATAATGACAGAAAATCTTGCCCAGTTACCAAAAATGGACCCCATGACATTACCATGTCATGACATATGATGTACCCCATCAGACAGAACAGCACTTGTTATATTTGACTGATAACATGCATCATTTCCCTTGGTAATGTGGGTATGCAGTTCAAATTGAGTGGGCAAACAGGCACTGTGTGCCACCTGACTTTGTTGGGAGACAGATCTGTAGGGAATAGATGACAGCATGGCGCTCTATTCCCTCCTTGCCCACAGGTGCTTCAGGCTGACTAGTAACCTCCTTGCCCTCCACAGACAAAGGGGAGAAAGGACTGAATTATGCCTTCTCAAAAGGCAGTGCTTTCCCCTCCTGGTGGTGTTCTAGGGGGCAGTTGGACAACTCCATGCCCTTGACATGGTCTCTATGCTAGGGATACAACCTGACATGGAGAAATCATCTCATCTTCCTCACTTCCCTTTAAATTCCCACTGAAATACTGGAATTCATAGCTGTAAGACTGGCTGTATTTTTCCTTCACTGATCATTAATTTGTCAAAGTCAAAACAGTACTAAATTAGAAAATAGATTCAGCACAGAAACTGCCAGCTTCCTTTAGCTTTATTTTGTTTACTTTTCATTTGTCTGCAGCCACATCCTGGCTTTAGAAAATAGTATTTTCTAGGACTCGTAAAAAAATTAGGTCAAATAATTAAAAAATGTTAATGGCAACATAATAATTTTATGGCACATGATTAGAAAGATAAACAGAATATTATGGCTTTAGGATGTGTACCAACAATCCAGAATGACTTTCACAGGAAAAAGACATACCCAGAATTCTCAGGCAGCAAACTACAAAGAGCAGTTAAATGGAAAAGGAATCTGTTTGTGTATAGATGCCCAAGAACCAAATATAATTTTCTATTAGATCTTTAAAAAATCTGGTTCTTTATGCCTGTTTGCTAGCAGAGAGGACTCTTTAAATCAATAGAAAATTGGCTAAGTGACCAACTTGATTAAAGCCTCATTATGCATGAAAATTTCATTTTGCTGGCTAGGGAATAGTGAGAGGGAAGGTTTTGTGACTCTCTGTGTTTCCTTTGTGCTTCTCATGCAGCATAAGGGGAATTGCAAATTTCTAAAATCCCATAGTTGGTGTAGGGGAGCAGAGGATGCCAGCCCCTTGTGCGTTGTCGTCCAAGAGTAACAGCCCCTCTCAGTCCAGCCCTGTCCTCACTGCTGGACCCAGAGAAGGGTGAGTGTCAGGCCTGGGATGGAGGGCTTTAAGGCTGGGAGAAAATGTTTTTGCTATGCTGACAGGTCATTTTTCTTGGAGCTGTTGCTAGCTGGTCTGCATGACAGCCACCCCCAGGCTTCTCCAGTCTGCATTGAAACCACAGTCAGTCACAGTTCAACAACCCCAAGAAGACAACACAGATCTTAAGACAGTCCCAACCCCCCAGGGAGAAGCAAGGCCCCCAGCTTGCCTGTGTCAATGCAAAGTGCCCAACATTTTGGGCAATGTTAGCTGTAGGAAAGAGCCACCCACCCCAGCAAGTCCACAGACGTTTGAGAAGATGCCTTCATCTCCCCCGTGTTCTATGGCCAATCAGAAAATCTGGCCCAGGGCCTAAAAACACTTTTAAATGTGTGTCTCCTTATCTCTCCTGAAGAACTAGAACACTCTTTCCTGCCTCCCAAGAATTATGCACAAATAAATCTTCCTGGATCTGCAGAATGCTTTGCTGACACTAATTGTATTATAAGAAAGAAACAGATTTATTTTTAATGGAACAGGACTGTTATTTTCAAAGAACATGCTTGAAGGTCTGTTACTTAGATGAAAAAAGTACTCAAATTTAATAAGAGGAGCAACATGACCTCTGCATACTTACCATTGCTTTAGCAAGACCAAATCCTTCTCACTTTACCTCAGCTTGTGCTAATCTCTGTGAGGGCTCCACACACAGGAGCCAGCACTGAAGCTTATGAAGATGAGATCAGTTATGCTGCCTAGAATAAACCAGATGCTGCTGTAAAACAGATGGAAATTACTTATCTTCTCCTTCCATATGCATTCCCACTCATCATGATGCTGTCTGAAATCTTGTCTCTCATCCTTCTGTTCCCTTCCCTCAGTCCCCAGCCCACTCTCACTTGTTGGGACAGATGCAGCAGGCTTGTTGAGAACATTTTCTCCCTTAGAACCTAGACATGAAGCTCAATATCTTTGTCTCATCAGGGTTTTCATCACCTTTCTGCCCTGGCTTGATAAAACAGAAGGGTTTCACTTTTCCTCCCTGTGTACCAGCTGGCACCTACAAGTATGCCTGGGGTATTCCAAGGAAATGAAGGGGTGTCATTGCCCAGCCCTCACTGGTTTTACACCAAGTGACACGCATCCTCTGCTCCGTGTCACTGCAGCATGAGCTCTTGAATCCGCTTGATTCTTGCCAGTGGTAGTGACAGAGAAAAAGAAAAATTAAGAGCTGGATCATCAGGAATAGCAAGCATAGTGTGGGGTACATTCATTTTTAAATGGGTGAATTCTCCCAGGACACCATCTGTCCTCCAGTTTTCAGCTCCATTGGAAATAAGTAGATCAAATGTCCAGCAGAGGGAAATGAATTGGCTGAGTTTGTAACTTTACACACACATTCTTTGGAGAAATACAATAGCTAAATTTCTAAGATTTCAACCTGATCTCTGCAATGGTGATAGTCAAATGAGAAAAGAGAAAGGAAGAAGGGTGCTTCTTGCCACAGCTTTATCTCATGTGATCTCTGGTTACTGCTGATGAAAGAGAAGAAACCTGCTTTGCTTTAGAAAGCGAAGCAGACCCTTTCTGTAGCACCACCAAGCGGCTGAGTATCACTGGAAAAATCTGTCTGCAAAACCAGCCTCAGCAGTGCCTCACAGCAACATTTTTCAACTACTTTACAGTAAGTGGTAAATATGATTGTGTCAGGAAACCTGTATGTAAATTTGGATTGGTGTCACTGAAGCTGGCCAGAGTGTGAGTGAAGACAGTATTAGGTGTGTTGCACTCAAAGTTGTCAGGAGAAGACTGACAAAACCTTAATGCTTATCTGGTATTTTTTGTGGGTGAACAGATGTCTTGAGCTGTGAAAACCAGAGCTGGGATGTATTAGGAATGTTACAGGCACAGAGTGAGAGACAGGTCTTTCTTTAAGAGCTTTTTTCACTGGGAAATGGTATCAGGAATCAGTGCTGTAATGCCTTTTTTAGCAGAATTTACTTTTCTTCTCCTGAAAAAAAAAATCTATGTGACTTTATAAATCAGATTTGAACAACTAGGAAGGGTGTATGATCACAAATAAATATGGGGGCTGATTCCTGGTGCCATGAAAGACTCCTGGTGTAAAACTGCCCTTTGCCAGTGATAAGTGATCAGTGAAACTCTGTCATAAGTTGTTGCTGCTCTACCTTCAGGGCTGCTACTCAAGGAGGGTTTCTTTGCCTTGAGTCTTCTTATGATAGAGAGAGGCCTATAACATCTTGGTTGCTTAGGCTCATCCCCACTAAAAAGAGACTTCCAGGCAAAGGGATTGCCAGGATGTCCCTTGTAAAGCCTGGCTCCCAAAACAGTTCTCAGGAGCAAAGAAGCATCTGCCCTAGGAGACCAAGCCACTGGCATTGTCCTGGTCACAGGTTTTTTTTGAACCCAAAAATCTGGCTCAGGGAAAGACTAAAAGTACTGCTCCTGGGATCAGATCATCAGGCTGCTTCTGTGTAAATGGATTTCAGCAGGTTTGAATGCAGGAGCAAAGCCTTTGTGTCTGTGGTGATTAGCCTTAGAAAGGCACGTGGTGTAATTCTCCTCTCTTAGCTACCATGTCCTCCTTTACCTGCTGTATTCATCAGTTGTGGGTCTCATTAGATCTCAGCCTATGATCCCCACTCATTTTCTGGCCAAAAAGCAAGACACTGAGGCTTGTGTTCATCACTGACCTTGTGCAGTGCCACAGCAGCATTAGCTCCTTTCTACCTCCAGGAATGGCAAGGACAAGAGGTATCTCTGCCCTTCACAGGGGCTGCCCAAGTGAAAAGAGCCCTAGGAGGAATAAAAGGCCACCTTCTTCTGAACCAGCTAATGCTTTTGTAATTAAAAAAGAAGGTACTTGGTGGCCATTCTGTTTGCCTGCCTGCAAACTTGCAACACAGCCAGAGGTGTTTTCCAGACAGGTGCCTCTGTCTGGAAAAGCAGCAGAAGGACTCAGCATTCCTAATTACAGAGATATGTTTTCAAAAATACATTTCTTAGCATGACAGGCAAAGATGAAAGGGACCAGAGGGGAAGCTTTGCACAGCCCTGTTTCAAAAACAGCAGCTGCCAGTAGTATGATTATTGGACTCATCCTCCAGTACAATACTGCAGACAAATATTGGGAATATTTTTATTTGAAGAGAAGCACCAACACACCAGGGCCCATCATAAACAGGCTTGTGAGAGCTCAGTGTGGTTTTCAGAGGAGGTGATTATGCATAGCTGCCAGTGTTCAGGAGCAGTGGCTATTCAGCACTCCTGAAAAGAACGGCAGATTGATCCTGAGGGAAGATAGATAAATTGAGGCAAAACACATGGCAGAGTCTAATTTTCAAGGTATTATTATAATCATTAATAACTCTTTGTATTTGTCCATGATATACCAAACAGCAGCATGCATATATGAATATATATGAAAACAGAAATATCTATGTACCCATCTGTATGTACATATGCAAGCTCACATTGCTTTAACAGCTATAGTAGGGATCCTGTCAACACTAATTATCAGTATTAAAAGCCTTTTTATGTTTATCTTGATTCTTGAGGATCTAAAAGTCAAAGTTCACAAGGAGTTGAAATATTGTTCCTGTATAACTTTAAAAATATAATCACAGCAGAGCACAGCACTACATTCAAGCTGAAGTCAAGCTGACAATTTTGGTACAGAGCTGGACACCCCATTGTAGCTCTGGCCATCTGCATGCACACTATACTTAAAATGGAAAAAAGCCTCTGGGGAAAACAAACCAAATTTACCATGTGTACAAGCAGGCATGATCCTTTGAGGTCCGTGGAATGCATTTGTTTACACCAGTAATGGATTTAATCCAGAGACTGTTGTTCCTTATGAGACCTCACTTTTCTTTGTCTTTATGCCAATGTAATTCCACTTTGTTAGGAATAGCACTAATTTATATAAGTGGTGAAAATTTTTATTTTTGCTTTTCATCACAGATGGTGCATGACAACTTTCACAGCCTGTTTCCTTTCCTAACCTACTGTAATTTTTCTGCAGGTGCTGTTCCCCTGATTTTTTACATGCACTTCAGATTTGCATAGTCTCAAACAGAAGGCAACCAGGTGTTCAGTGCCCACATCCAGTACCTGCTCGTTACAGTGAATGGTTTTCCCCCGTGCATATTCCATTCCTGATGCTAATGATTGCCACATTTCCTTCACCAGCATTTCCCTCCTGCCAATGTGAGAACCACCACCATTCCAGACAGGAAGGGCTGCCTCCCCCAGAAGTTAATTAATGCTGCTTGTTAATACCTGAAGACTGGAGACTGAGGGGTTTCACATGCATGAGGCATCCCTTCTATTCCTTGTGGGTTGGCTGAATAATCTGATTTTCCCTGGAGAAACAGCTTGCAGTTAATAACATGGGCCGTGTCAATAAAACTAGGTACAAAATAATAGAGTGCAGGTAGCAGGCAGCATTGTAGAGCATCAGAGCCAAAGTAAAGGGCTTAATATTTAGCAGCCAGGAGTGTAGACCAGAGTGAAGATAATCTGAACTCTCCCTTTGATGCATTTAGCAAAAGTACGCATCTATCCCTGCCTCTTTTACTGTCAGACTTTGTGTCTCTGGACTTAACTTTGCACTAAGTGCCACCAAATGCAATTCCCTTTTCTTAAGCTTTTAGCCTTTTCATTCCTGAAGATGAGTGGCAGGATAGAACAGATGGAACAGATCTGCACTGTTGACTTTATGCAGGCTACTTAAAAGAGATCAGGGCAGAGAAGGCTACCTAAGCATTGCACCGAGGGTGTGGTAGGAGAGGTTGAAGTACAAGCTGCCTTTCCTAAAAGCCTGTGCTCTCACCAACTGATGTAATTTCCCCTGATAGCTCGAGCATTAGTCGTCTCCTCGGTTTAAAAAACGAGTCCCTGAGGAGCATAAATTAAAGATGCCGGTACAAAAGTGCAGGGCCTGACCTCTCGCAGCTGCACCGGGGCTAATACTGATTCATTGTGCTGCTCCGTGTTACAGTCCAAGGGCAGAACAAGGGGCAGGGGAGGGCTCCGGAGGCATTTCAGGCTCCTGGTTAGCTCATTCATAGACACCTGGTGTCCCGCCTCCTCCTCATGCTTCGCTGCATCCCACCCCTATTGTATAGAAAATCCACTCCTTTAGAGATCTGAGCTGCTTGGGCTGGACAAAGACCAAAATTAAATCCGCAGCTGCCCAGGAAGAGGCTTTCTCTGTCAGGGGTTATTATTGAGGATATCTGATGAGAGAGCGGAGCGGGGAACTCCCTTCGCCTCTGTCAGTTCCAGTTACAGGTTTGCATGGAGGTGTTCACACATTCTTTTCTTGCTTCACGTAAACAACACAACCCCTCTGTAGCTGGTGTGGACTGTCATGCCTCCACTGACCCAGTTTAGCTCCAGAGCTTTATGAGAGGTATGTGACCTGCTGCACTTACTGCATTTGGCTGGACAGCACTCCATTTGCTGCTTGCAGGAAACACTCAGTGTCATGGAGCAGTGAGGCCAAAATACCACCATGGCAGTTCCTTCACTCTCAATGAAGTTGCATCAAGGCTAAATTTGAATTGACAAAGGCCAGCTCCTATTCTCACCCGAGAGAGAGCCTGGAATTGCACCATTAGTGCCCAGGGGTTATTTTGGATCTACAAGGGCACAAGCACGAGCAGAATCTGGTACCGAGTTAAAGGAGAAAAAAAAAAAAAAAGATGTTTATGCCAAACAAGAACAGCAGCAAGTGGCACATATAAGCTATATAGTCCCAAGTTCTGAAAGGAAAAGAAACATAACGGTAATAGAAAACCTTTGTGGTTACTAATTATGTTTTAATCTTGAATCCCCTGTAGAACGGATCAGTCCCACAACTTATAAAAACAGATGCAGCAGGTGTTAGTTTGAAGACTTCTGTGCTTCATGTTAAGGACACTCATGAAAAATTTATGTTCAATGAAACCTGGAGGAGAAGGCAGGAATACTGTGGAAAAAATTCTGCCCTGCTATACTAGAGAACTCTGGAGCCATTGACCAGGGGAATTTAAATCTACATCTCAAAATCTTTGCATATCTGATCACCATTCCTGCTATCTCTGTCTAAATAGCCTCATGCTGGCAACTTGACCTATTTAGTTGGTGGCTGCTCCTTCTGTTCTCTAGATCTCATTTCCTTCTGTTCTCTATGTCTGATTTATTTCAGGGTAATGAGGATGAGTGTTATTATCTGATTTTCTCTTTATTTCCTTCATTAATCTGATGTGTTTCCTGTGTTTCCTTTGGGCATGTCAACCTAAAATTGCAGCCCTTTAAGACAACCAGAGACAAGGTGCTGCCTTGGGACTCGGTAGCCAGGCTGCAGCATGGGGATGTGAACATTATGCAAAGAATGAGATATGGAACTGAGAGTGGGATTTCACAGCTGCTGTGAGGAATTGGGTGACTGAATCCCATTAAGGTCGCAGTGAGGTTTGGCAACCTTGCTCTTCCTGGCTGCCTTTGAAGAAGGCTCAGCAGAAAGCTGCCGTGTAAATCTTGCATGAGGCAAGAGACAAGGTTACTCCCACAGGAGTGAGTTCTGCTCCTTGCTATTGCAGTAGCTGAGCTGGATGATGTGGAAGGCACAACTCTCATTATCCTCTATAAGGATTTAAGGGTATATAAGGAAAAATTAGGAGAATTTTAGGCATTGTAAGAAGATGTTTTCAAAGTGTTAAAGATCTGTCCAAATCTGTATAGGCAAATCAGCTAGAAAGGTAACTGGACTTGGGAAGACTTGTACATGTTTATACAGAAAGCTTGGTCGAAGAGAAGCTGGCTTCCCTATGTATTGCTAGGGCAGTAAACAGGAAATTCTGTCCCCCTTTGAGAACACTGTGGCATTTGGGAAGCAAGAGGCAGGTAATCAAAATGTGTAGCTCAAAGACAGGCACTGCCAGACCTGTTCTACCCAACATCCTCAGCAATAGTTGTTGACTTATTATTATTTTTTTTACCTTTAAAGTCCATTTACACTGTCAGAGTGATGAGAGAGGGTTCTGATCTCAACAAAATAAGCTGCAGAATTAGGGGCTTCAGCAACACACCTTGTCCTAAGGGTGCCACAGCTTTCCTTTGCCATTGCTGCGAAGGCAGTGCAGGGGGGTGAGCAGGCAGTGGTGAAGCTCTGCACCCTGCTGTCCCCAAGTGCCCTGGGAAGGTGTCCCACACAGCTCACAGACATTTAACATCCTGACACAATAACAGCGTTGTAACAATGTGCTGTTTTCTGCTTGTTTGTAAGTATGCAAGACTTGCTTTGATAAGTAAACACTCTACTTTCAAACGGTTTCATTTTGACTTTGAAAAGAGTAAGTGGAGTTGAACTGCCTTGAAACACATATTTGTTTTTGCCAAATGCAAAAAGGGGCAAGAGAAGGCTGGGCAAGAAGAAACAGACCCCACAGGTCCCTACCAAGTGTTATTGTAAGGCAGAGCAATATCAAGATTCTCCACAAGTGCAAGACTCAGTAAAGAAAACATTTTAAATAAACTTAGTGATAGAACCTACATTAGAGATCTGCCAAAACACCCAACCTTTTCCTTGATAACTGCACAGAAGACTCAAAAATACAGCCAGACAGAGGTTTCATTGTCAGAAATGTGTAAATAAGATCAAAATGTGCAAGAAAAATTAGCTACAATGTACAAGAAGAATTTAGCTATACATAAAATGTTGCTGTTATTTTTGAAAGCAGGTTAATTGGTGGTCTTGAGTCTTTCACTGCACTTAGGATCTTTCCTCAAAGGGAAGTTTCTTTAACTGCAAGGACTCACTCTACCACATTTACTGGAAACAATGTGAGAAAAGGATTTCTTCCAGTGGTAAAAGCATTTCAGCAAGCACATTGATGAGGAATGTCTGGGATTTAAATACAGGGAAACCCATAGCTGACAGCCTGGAACAGGGGGAGATGTAACAAGGCAACTTAAAAAAGAGAGGAGGAGAGGAGAGGAGAGGAGAGGAGAGGAGAGGAGAGGAGAGGA
>JAYDZK010000056.1:52225732-52266906 GCA_034509185.1 Euphonia xanthogaster | reverse complement strand
ATAATTTTTATGTTGAGTATTATGTAGAAACAGTGAATTGTAAAGTCAGCTGGATCACAGCCCCTTGATGTCAACCTGTCAAATACAGTTCCCCCTCTGCCAAGGCTTAGGGTGAACTGAACTGTTTAGTCCACAGATGATCTAGTAACTACTAGAATGGGTGATAAGAGAAGAATTTATAGTGAATTGTCTCAGGCATTTTATCACAATTCTGTCATATGCACAGACCTGAGAGGATGTTGGTGTGACTGCAAGTTACAAGCACCACAACAGAAGATACTGCCCTGACCCTAGCAAGTAACAGAGAGCTTGCATGGGGTCAGGAGGTTGTCTTAAATATATACCAGAGGTGGCTGAAGCTGGTTTGAGGAGGCTTGCACTAAAGCAGGTGAGGAACCCTCTGAATAATCTGTCTTCCTCAATACAACGAGAGTAGAAATCTTCAGCAGCAAAGCACCCTGGGAAAGCTACAACAGCAGTTTCCACTGTGATCATCTAGCCACCGCCTTAGTTCTCTCACACTTTATGAGAAGGGGATATCAGATTTCTATTTAAAAAGGCCCAGAAAAGCTAGGATTTGTAGCAGTACCCTAAGACCCAGGATTTTAGCTCAGAAGCCATTTATTTCAGAGTTTACTATAAGAACTGAGCCATATGGACTTCACCAAAGAGAGTAATCAAAAGGATCATCAATGTTAAGTATCAAGGGATGTAAATCTGTTTCAGGGAGTAAGGTAGCATAGGTAACTGCCACTATTTCTCCTTCTCTTGCTTGGTAGAGACAAGGAAAATGTTAGCAATGTACTACCTAAAGATTTTTCTCATCATGGAACCAATTCAAACTATTTCTGACCAAGACTACCATTCTACAAATAGCTTTTTGTTGTATTTGACACTGTGGGTCAAACTCTTATTTCCTTTGTACAGAAAGACCAATTACTAGTGCTGAGAGGAGTATGCATTAGGAATTTGCCAAGCTGGTAAAGCTGCTAGGCACTGTAGACTGGTGTGTTTGGGGAAGCTACTGACGTACCATTTTCTCTCAGAAATGCCAATATTCTGCTTTGCCTTTGAATTTGAAGACAAATACTTCAGCGGGGAGAAGTAGCAACCTTACTTGTCTCTCACAAGACTGATTTCTCCTTGGAATATAGGAAAACTCCACAGAAGAACAAGCCGAGAAAGCATCCTTACACCTGCCTTGTATTCTTTCTGTCTTGATGTTGAGCCTATTATCAAATCTAGGCCTGATGATCTCAGTCAACCCAGTCTTAACATCCGACTGTTAGCACTAAAGCAAATCTGCCTGGCTCAGTTATTAGAATTAGGGAAAAATGTCTTGTGACATAAAGTTATGTTCTCAATTTAGTTGTCATGGGCCCTAGCATAAACTATAGCATGCCTTGCTCTTTCCCTCTCCTCCCACACTAACCATGAGTTAGCCACATACTGCGACATTTCTGACCCACGGGGCCAAAGGCAGCTGCACATCTTATCCACTCAGTAGCTGCCTTGCTGTTTGCTGGATAAAGCAGAGCATTAATTATAGGCTTTACTGTCTTTGACAGTTTTACTGGTAACAGTAAGGAAGGTTATGCTGCAAAATGTGAGCACAAACTATTCCTTAATTTCAATTAACAGTGTTTCTGTAGTTAAAGGCCAAGAGTTAAAGTTGACTTGAGACACTAGTCAAAATTCCACATGTGTACCTTTGTGCGGTTTAACTCCATCCAGGAAATAAGCACCACAGTTACTCTCTCTCACCCCACATGTCCCCAGTGGGATGAGAGGGAGAATCAGAAGGGTAAAAGTGAGAAAACGTGTGTGTTGAGATAAAATAAGTTTAATAATTGAAAAAAACTAAAATAATATTAAATTGCAATCAAAATAAAAATAACAAAGGGGTAAATAAAAGCCAAGAAAGACAAGTAAAGCAGATGAAAACAATTTCTCACCATCAACTGTCTGATGGCCAGCCAGTCCCCAAACTGCACCAACCTTCCCAGAGTTTTATTGCTGACCATGATGCCTTATGGTATGGAATATCCCTTGGGTCAGTGGGGTCAGCTGTTCTGGCTGTGTCCTCTCCCAAATTCTTGTGCACCTTCCTCCTGGCTGCAGAGGTGGGGTGAGAGGCAGAAAAGGCTTTAACCCAGTGTAAGCACTGCTCACCAGTAACTAAAGCATCCCTGTGTTATCAACACATTTTTCAAAACAAATCCAAAACACAGCCCCTTGCCAGCTACTAGCAAGAAAATTAACTCTATCCCAGCCAAATCCAGGACATACATGCATGTGCTATATAAGACACAAAACATTGATCTTATTAAGTGAGCAGAAGAATTTAAAGGCTGTACAGTTATTTTTCTGGCTGACATTGGGGACACCAGAAGGTGAGAAAAGAGTATTATTTCTCTGTGGAGAAAATCTCTCCAGTAGGTAATCTACTTCAAGATCCATATAGTGGCCTATAGCTTCGGTGCCTCTAGGTCAGGAAAGAATTGAAAAAGAAGGGGAAGTGCTGAGTACTGCAGTGTCTAACTTATCCTTGGCTTTTGGACCAGAATCTCAAAGCATGTCCTTGATGCCTCAGCTATATATGACAGATGTACATCTTTGATATGGTAGATAGGGAGATAGGTAGATAGGTAGGTAGGTAGATAGATAGATAGATAGATAGATAGATAGATAGATAGATAGATAGGGTAAGATAAACAGATAGAGCAAGCTATGCACTTAAGAATGGGCTCCAAAACAGCTGGTGAACTTGTGAGAGAATGAGACTGCTATAGCTGAAAAAAAAATTGTTTTAAAGCCATCCCTTTCTGGAATCCCATCTCTTACTCCATGATTTAGGTGGACATACTTTTAGGCTGAGATACTTTTCCCCCTGAAGTTATCTTTCATATCAGTATTTAGAAGCTACTTCACTTGGTGAGGCTGACCCCTTTCCCTCCCTGTGCAATCTAGGCCACTGAGCAGCATTGGTTTCCACAAGTCCAGTCCACAGAGATGCAAAATGGACCCTGAATCACTGCTCCTGGTGTTTTTGCAAGTACTCTTTGTGCAGTTTTAGCTGGTTAATTAATAAAAGATATCAGCAGCCATCATAGCAAAAGCTCGTGTTTTCCCTATATTTCAGATGGTGTCTAAGCAAAAATTGATGTAAAAAATAATAATAAATTATGTTCTTGGAAGCCATAACAGTTCTGTACAAAGTAGCCCATCTGTATATTATCACAGTCTTCTCCAAAGCCCTTTCGAACCTCTTTCAGACTGTCATTGCCATGTGACATGCACAAAGTGGAGCAAAGTAGTGCAAATACAGTTATTTAAAACATCGTCTTCTTTATAGAAGCTACCTGATTAGGCTGTTGGACTTAATCCCATTTTATGTCTCTGAAGGCCAGGCTGACAGGTGCATTCTGCATCGCTGCAAGCAAGTGCTCCCTCTCCAGCTAGGCACTTGGCACTTGTGTCGCCAAACTCTGTTCCCTGCTTCAAGCCGTTGATATTATAGCAGAGGTTAATGGGACCTACAGTGGGCTTTGGTCTACCCGAATACAACATCTGTTTGTTCTGTGTAGTTCACCACGTGTGCTAAAGGTTATCTGCAGGAAGGGAAGCTCTGTCTTCATGATGGGCAAAGCTGGTGTGTTAGTGAGCCCTTGCCTCAGAGATGACTGCCGGTGTTTTGCCCTCTGTGCTTCCTGGTGGGTGAGGCAGTGGTGGCACGTAGCTTCTGTGACAGGAAGAGGTGACGACCCTGACAGGTACTCCTGGCCCAGTGGATGCGTGAAGCTGCCAGTGCATGAGGTCAATACAGCAATAAGCAAAGCATTTATAATGATAGTGCTGCACTTCCCCGTGCTGCGTTCTTCAGTGGGCGCTCAGCAGGCCTCCTGACACCACAGCCGTGAGCGAGACGGGTGACTAAACTCAGCACGGGGCCGAGTGGCTCCTCTGAAGCCGCGGTGGCGGGGGTGGCACTGGGGAGCCAAGATGGCGCGTGGAGGAGCGGCACAATACCCCTCCCCCCCCCCTCCAATCGAGAGGGTAAGGAAACCAGGGCAGGAACGTAGTTATAGCTCCCTTTGCAGCGCAGTGCACAAAGGCGAGCACACACGGCCTGGGGCGCTGCCCCCTCCCCTGCGGAACATAACCCCCCTACCCCGTACGCCCGGGCTCTGCGGGGTCGGTGTTGCCGTCCCCGAGGCGGCCCGGGGGCGGGGCCGGGGCGGCGCCGGCCCGGACGGACAGGGCCCTTCCGTAAACACCACCGGGCCCATCCCCCGGCCTACCCCTCGCACGCCGGCACGGCCCACTGCCAGCGAGGGTGAGTCCGTCGAAGCATCTTCCCGTCTCGCCGCCTACTTCCCCAAGCTTAGTGCCCGGTCGCAGGCAGAATGAGGAGATGCGGACAGTTTCTACTGGCATAAGCGGAGGCTAGCCCAAGCGCCTCGGATAACTCGCCGCAGGCAGGCAGGAAAAGATGACGCACCTCCCCGCTTCCACCCTCAGATATGGACGTGCCCGAGGAAGACACTAATAGTCTGGGCTGGGTCTTTACATCTGAGGGGGGATTGCGCGCGGCCCCGGCAAGTGGTGTGTAGGACGGCGAGGAGCAGCGGTGAGTGACCGGCTGGGGACAGCAGGACAGCAGGGCAGGACTGCTCCGGCCGGCGGAGCTGACACGCGGCGGGGTGTCCGGGCACGCTGGGCGATGAGTCGCGGGGTGAGTCCGGGACAGTGCTGGTTCGGGGACTGCCACCCTCCTGTGCGGTGTGGGTGGCAGGGAGGTGGTGGACTGGCCCGTCGCTCTGCTGCCCCGGTGGGGCACCCGCCGCAGCAGGTGGGTTTCGCAGTTCCTGCGCTGGGTCCGTAGTTCTCTCCTTGCCCCCTGTCTCCTGTGCTTTCGCCATCCCTTAGTGTCCGCCGGGACGATCCGCCCCGACGGGCGCAGCCGCAGAGTCCCCCCCTGCAGCCCTGGTCAGCAGGGCAGGGGCACCCCGAGACCTCCCCGGGGCATGGATGGGGGCTGGGGCGCTTAGGGGCGGGTGCCCGGGCTCGCCTTCTCTGGGTCTGACAGGGAGTGTTCCCTCCTTGCTTCTCCCCCGGACTCCCTCCCCTCGGACCTGTCCTTGGAAACGCTGTTTGTTTTGGTCGGAGGGTGCCAAACTCCTGCCTTTGCTGAGTGTTAAAAACATGGGGCCGGGGGCGGAGACAGGCAGCGAAACAGATGGAGGAAGAGGAGGAGCCGCCGGCTCCCCTCGGTGTCGCTCCCCCTGCGGGGGAAGGCAGTGAGCAGGATGGCCCCTGGTCCCATCACCGACCTGTCCGGGCGGAGGTCACTCCTGCGGGCAACGCTCGGGGCGCTCGGCCCAGCTCACTCCCGCCAACAGAGTTTTTTAAGCCTTCACTAAGAGGAGTGTCTCTTCCACGAGCTGTGAAACTAGAAAGCTAAAGGGGAGAAATGTCGGCTGTAAGCTGTGAAAAATAGCAGCGGAAATGCAAGTAACTCCTAACAAAGGCTCTTTTTTGTTCTCTTGTGGTGAGTGCTGACAGAGGTGGAGTCAGTGAAAGGGAAACTCGAGACCAAATGAGATTCAGTCGGTGCCAGCTTGAAGATAGTAAGAATGTGAACCCAGCAGAATAAACAAAGTTAAGGCTTTCATAGTGGTAGAACTGGACAGAGCACTCATAAGTCTCTGTGTCCATGCACGCTTCCTTTGAACAAAGCAGGGCTGTGAAAAACCTTTGCTTGAAGATGGTATCTGAAGAAAATACCCAACTGTGAAACTGTCTTCCTCCCTCCACCCCCCAGGTGCTTCTTAAAATAACTTCTAAAGCAAACCTACAGAAATAAAAAGTGTGTTTGTGTCTTCTAAAACTAACCTGATCTTGCAGTCTTGATAAGTTCTAAATGAAGAATCTAGTTGGGGGATGAAGTAATCAATTAAGAACAAGATGCCTTTAAGCATCTGCAGTTTTGTATTAATTTTCTTCTTGCTAAAAAGAATAATCCTCACCTGTCTAAATAGCAGAAATGTGAGAATTTATTTTTGCATTGTTAAATTAGCTGGAATCTTGGGGTTGGTACATGTAGAAAATACTTTTAGCTTGGTCTTCCAAAAAGTTTATCCTTAAAAAACCCTGCAGTATGATACTGATTGAAAGAAAGCAAATGGTGTGATGAAGCGCACTGTGATGGTGTCCAACCTAATATAAATGTACATGTGGGTGGTCTTTAATGCAGCAGAGTAAAGCAGGTTGTAACCTCAGGCTGATCCTTTAATAGAACAGTTGGGATATTAATACATGTATTAAACCAACAGCCTAATATGTAATAATAAGCAAATTAAAAAAAACCAAGATGGTATTGTTTATCCAAAATGGTGAGTTACAAAGGCTGAAGGGCTTTTTGACATATTTTTATGTGACTGTTATACTAATTTAAAGTTCTAAATGAACTTGGCCATTAGTTATTAATGAGAACTTCTGTGCTATCTACGAAAATGTAAGGAAAATCAGCTCTTGCAGCGTATGCTATAAAGCAAAGACTGAGTGACTCAGTTGACTATTGTTGTAACTAATTAGAAATGCCATTTTTGGTTTGTACTTACCTTTCATATGCTCAATGACTGCATTTTTGCCTAAGTGTTTTAGATAGCCCCTGCAGGTTCTGCTTGTATATTCATGTATGTTTAGTTTGATGTGTTTATCTTTTAAACGTAGAATTTAGCAATAATGCTCTGAATCTGCAGAGTACACCCATTCTTTCTTCCTATTGTGCTTGAAGCATTCTACTAGGAAACGTATTTAGTGTGGCAAAAGATTGCAGTGGTTTTTTCTGTATCACCTCCTGTTGCAGTGTTGAAACTTCTTACTTAAATTAAGCCTTCAGAAGCACTGACAGCTTCAGAAGGCTTAATTGCTACTGACAGCTCTGCTCTCTCTATGTGTGCATATATTGTGGGAGCAGGTATGGTCTTGATACATCAAAATGCATGTGCACCTTTGAAATGCAACTATTTGCATTGATCCTTTGCTGGGACTAGTGCTTAAGGACTTAATGTATATAGACTTCTAATTCTGCCTTAACCACTTGATCTTCTTGGAAATCAAGATGGGGTGGAAAATGGCAGGTCTGATTCACCTTCATGTCTGGTTTAGTACTTCTCTCAGAATGACCTTGCAAAACTGAAGTTTATTAACATTGTCATGCCTAGAAGTAAGAGGTAATTAATGAAATGATGATGTGTAAATTGCGTGAGAGTTTTTGGGGCTTTAATGGTCATTTACCTTCTTCCATCTTCTTAACATCTGAACTGAAGCAGTAGACACACTGTGAATTGCTCACACTCGGCAAGCAATTTAGAAGACTTTGTGCCACTACACTGCGAACAACATTAATCAAATATTTTGATGGACCACATCCTGCAATATTAAGCTTTTGGAGGTTAGTTATTTGTATGGAAATAAAGAAGTGTTATACAAGATAAAGTCTGGAAATACAGTGTTCTTATTAATTTAAAAAAATTAGCTGGAGGGTAATAAAAACTTTGCAGGCTCTGTACAGTGTTACTGTATTTTAGTGAGCAGTTCAACATGAAGGCTCTCAGGTATGTTCTATAGCTAGCTTGTCACAACTAGTTTCTGATCATCACTAACTTTGAGATCTGTAACACAGATTTTAATTGAAGAAATAGTTTGTTTCTTCTCTAGCATTAACTAGTGACCCATTTCTAATTGTAACTTAAATACAATTTCCAAGCCAAAATATCTTTGTGTAGTGTTTTTTAGGTTCTCTTGCAACCCTGTCTTGTTTAGCCAATACTGTTTTAAATATTTGCTTGTTAGAAATTTAAAAATTTCTGTTCTAATAAGGGTTATGATGCTTAGCATCACTGGTAATGTTGCAAGTTCTGTATGCATGACCTCTGTGTTCTAGTCAAGTATCTCTCACTGGTTCCTCTAGTCCTGTGATAAACTGTTACCTGTGTTCTTGCTAATGTGACCAATTCTTTTCACAGAAAAACCCATTGTAAAGTATGACATAAATAAGGTGCTCAAGTGCATCCTCTTTGCTCTTGGGAGAGGGGGAAGAGTAAACACACACTTTAGTAACGTTAATCATCTCAATTAACAGGGGAGTGCTCATCAGTGTAGTAGCTCATCAAATTATAAAGGCCTATTCAGGATGAGTTGGTACCCAAAAAATCAAATACTTTAAGGTGTAGCTAGGTGCCAGTATAAAGAAATCTTAATTTTCACTACCTTTTGTCTATCCCAGGACCCCACAATATGTTGATTCACCTAAGTACAAAGATCATCCTTTTATTGATAAAAGTGCCTTTTTTTCCAAATTCAGCAGTTGCAAACTGTGGTATTCTCTGCCTACTGAAGTTGATGTGATTTAATAATAAATGAAGTTATATATTAGTTAAATTTGCTGATGGAAACCATTGCTGCCTATGTCATTTCATTAAGTCCACTGTAGAATGCTTCATGGCCGTAATCAGAGATGGACAGCTATTTTTGGTATCTGGGCCAAATTCTTTTGGTAGTAATTACAGCTGACTTCCAGGTTCTCATTTTAATAATATTATGAACATATTTTTCACTTCCTGTCATGCAGTTGTTAATAATCTGTATTACACTCTGCAGCTGTCCACATTTTCTGCAATTGCAGATTATCTGCCTGGGAGGCAGTTTCTTTACCTAGACAGAAACATTATGAAGCACAACACTTGTCAGTGGAGGTTGTTGTCTTTGCTAAATAGAATGTTAGAGGCTCAGAGTTGCCAATTGACTTAAACCAGAAAACCTGTCCACCCACCTTCAACCCTAGGAGGACTGGTTTTTGGGTCTGTGCCATTGTTGATCTGATTCTGAGCACAGACCACCTAAAGGCCAGACTTTCAGCTACACCCTGTCAGAAATGTAATATTCTGAATTACTTGCCTGTTCTCCCCCTGCAACTTCTGTGTTTGCTTTGCAGTTGTTACACTCTGTGCAGCCTGTTTGTGGAAGGAAACTCATTGCTAAACACCACTTCTTCCTAAGGTCAGGTGGGGGATGGTGACATCATAGAATGCCTTTATGGACACTGAAAACCACCAAAATTCTTGTAACAAGTAGCTTCAGGGGTTTCTGTGGGTAGTCTTCCATTTTTTTAAAATACAACCAATTTAGGTTGTTATTCTCCCACAGAATCATTAAGGTATGAAACAGCTGAAGGTGCAACGCTTTCTTAGAGAACAGGTATAGTTTGTTGGTAACTATACGATTCTGTCATTTTTGTCAAGCCAAATCCTTTCCTCTGCTTTTTCTGTTTAGAAAGGCAACTACTTCACCTTCATTCACAATATAATGATCAGTAACTGACTTTTGAGAAACAAACAAAACTAAGTGCTGGTTTTATGGGAATTGTGTTTGTCTTTCCAGGTCTTGTTTACGGTGTAAACAAGGTAAAGGGAATCAGAATGCCTCTCAGTGATGACCAGAATAGTGACTCAGATTCTTCACGGCTCTCAGAAAGCACAGCTTCTTCCAGTGACTCAGAATATTCCAGGCAGAGCTTTAACAGTGATTCTTCAAGCAAACCCAGTTCCCCAGCGTGTAAGCCTATTTGAGCCTTACCTGCGTTGTGCGTGGACCAATAAGGCTAACCTACCTTATTTTTCTTTGCTGCCATGGGTAGAACCTGGGATTCTGAATCTGTTTAAGAGTATTAACAGAGAGGCAGGGCTTTCTCTTTGCTGTGAAGCAGTGCATCTCCTTTGTGTGGAACACCAGCAGCAGCTGTATCCATGGGGGTCTCCCTGTGCACTCCTTCCCTTCAGAAAGTATAAGAAAAGTGTGTCACCATGGTCTTCCTAGCCTTGACATTGGTAGCAGCCTCCCACTCAACCAGATATGCTTTTGTGCAAAGGGTGGGTTTCTTCTCTTTGATCCCTGCACTTAAAAATTAATTCTGTAACTTTGGGATTTGTAATACCAAGTTACATGTAATTGATCTTGAATTCACATTTTTCTTTCATAAATACTAGAATCAAAGAGAAAACAGACATTTGCACAAGGAGGATAATTTGAGTAATGGTAAATAAAACCTTGGTTGTAATGTGGTTCCTCTGTGTCTGTAAGCATTTGCAGACCATGCTTACTTCTTAGATCTATGTAAATTTAGTCTTATATTAAAACAAGCTTGTTAGTGGAGCTGCAGTTGGCAGCTGGCTCTTTGTCTTTCTTTGTTACCAACCTTCCAAATACTAAATTAAATCATAGACCTTAAGGATTTAGAAACTTTGAGAATTTGCTCGTTTTCCAGTGTAGAGTTTGTTTTGTCGTTGCTGCTAACTCCTAAAAAATGAGTATAACTTAATTTCACAGCAGACTGAAGATCTGCTGATTTTAAGTGGGGGGGTTTGCAAGTCAGTAACTTGAGAACCTTTTCAACAGGCAATATAGCAATCATGTGCTCGGAATTATAGTGGACATCTGGTATCTCTTGCTGCCCATGCTTTTGGTTGGGTGGCTTTGACAGAACAGTTAGTAGGAAACCAGTGGAATGCGAGATCCCGTTTTAAAGGAAAAAAATATCCTAGTTCAGATGCAGAAATATGAAAATGCTCCTCAGAATGTTTTGAGGCTTGTGTGGCATTTCCCCACAAACACGCACACCCCTGATAAGCTGGGAGTTTCCTGAGTTAGTGTTTTAGGAAGATATAAAGACTTGGTAATCTCGGGTTGCTTCTTCCAGAGTACAGAAGTCCAATTAGCAAGCAGTAAAATTTCTAGGTTTTAGTATATTCAATTGCACTTATCAGCTATAGATACATGGCTTGAATTGATCTTTTTTGTTCCAGCAGCTAGCCCTCCCAAGGTTATCACATTTGATGAACTGATGGCAGCTACAAGGAATCTGTCAAACTGGACTCTAGCTCATGAAATTGCTGTAAATGCAAATTTTTGCATAAAACATGACGACTACCCACAAAACAGGTAAGAGCTTGAATTTTGCAAAAAGCAGTGCTGGTATTGGAAAGAGAGGAGAAATGAATGGAGCAATCTAAACTGTGTTTTGGGACATGATGATCCACTGTCCAATAAAGATGTGGTTGCAGGGCATAGTTTTCTGGGGAGATGTGTTTCCCAACAAGTGGTCAGTCTCATCTGAAACAGTTACAAGGATGGAAGCTAGTTGGGAGTCTTCTCCATATCTAATTGACTTACTCCACAGCTTTGCAGGCACAGTGAAACAGATTGTACACAAGGCATTTTGGGATCATTTGGAATCAGAACTGAATGAAGATCCTCCAGAATACAAACATGCTATCAAGCTCTTTGAGGAAATTAAGGAGGTAATGTTCTTCCTTCTCTGTATTGATTTGTCAGCCTAGCTTTAAGAGTCGCTTAGTTCACTGAAGGATCTGCTTAACTTAGCTGAGCCAACACCTTCTGGTTTTTCTTTTATAATATGAAGCTATGATTATCCAGAACTGAAAATAGATGTCTATTATTTATCTGTATATTTATATTAACCAGGAATATGGCCACAAACAAAGAGTGGCCTGTTCACTCAACTTTCACTGCACAGTGATCAGTTGAAAGTCATCTCTTTTCCCAAAGCTTCCCATCTCTACTAGCCTGTTTCCAGAACCGTACTGTGAGCTTAGGGCATGAACAACAGTATAAACATGATTTCACCTGCCCACTTAAACTTCATCGTTTGATTATCACACAGGTGAGCATACAAATCTTCAATCCTGGCACAATACTAAGTCTTTCAGAACTTTAAGTTGGTAAATGTTTGTTTTACAGGGTGGACTCCTAGCTTTTGAACAGGTCTAGTTGTTGACTTGCTTTTTGTTTTATTGGTTTGAGCATTTCTGCAGAACTGTACTGGTTTGGTTTTTTTTTTCCCCAAACAGTCCTTTATTCCCCACAACCTTTGATAATGTTCAGTCTTAAAATGTCTGGTTATAATCTGTCAGCTATATACACCTGACATGAATATTCAAGTTTCACTCAAATGTGCTTACTAAGTGGTTTGGTCTTTATTGATAAGCTTTTTCTTTCTTCTTCCCTCTAATTTAGATTCTTCTTTCTTTCCTGACTCCTGGAACAAACAGGATTCACAATCAAATTTGTGAAGTTCTCGATACGGATCTTATAAGACAGCAGGCAGAACACAATGCTGTTGATATTCCTGGGCTAGCTAACTATGTCATCAACACTATGGGAAAGTTATGTGCTCCAATAAGAGACAACGACATAAAACAGTTAAAAGCAACTGACAATATTGTAGAGTTGCTGAGGTTGGTATTTGAGTGTGGTTTTTGGAGAAAAAAACTCTCAGTGGAAGGTGGGGAGCTGGGTAAAGGAAGTCTAAAGTTGTGTCAGTTTGCATAACACCTCTTCTCAAACTATAGGAGAACTTCCTGAAGCATTAAAGAGGAAGAGCTCTGACACACTGACCAGACTGTGTATCTCACTTAGTAATGAAATGAGTAGGATACCTAGATGAAACCAGGCAGCTCTGAATATCTAAGCCAGCAACTCTTGCAATAATCTGTTTCAGAAACTCTTTTTTTTCTGTCTTGTTCATTCTTACAAAATGTAAACAGCACACTTGTACTGTTTCTTCTTGGAGTGTTAATTGCATGCTTCTTCTGGAATGCCAAACTTTGGACTTAAAAGCTCTTAGTTAAGATCTTATTACTTGAACCTGAGTAAAACATTTGCATAAAAGGGCAGAAAATAGTGCTCCTGAGGTATGCTGATATATTAAGACTAAATGGTAGTTGTTCTACTGTGTATCTATATGGGGATCAAAACAATTGGGTCAGAAGGATTGTTTCTCTTAATGCAATCAGTGACCAAAAAGTTAAAATCTATTAATTTAGGCTAAAATATACCAATTCATGTAGTTTTTGAAAAACAGGGCTGTAGTGTTTAGTGATGCTACATCAGTGCTGTTCTTTTTAACTTAGGCCAAGCCTTATCTTCAAGAACTCCAGATGATAGGTAACATATCTGTGGCACTGAAATGCCAGTGAAGGCATTCACTTCTCCAAAATTGAAATTAAAGTGATAATGTGCATGTGCTTCACGTGTGCTGGTGAAAATCAATAGACTAAATTAAACTGTGAAATTTTAAATTCCTCTTTTCAGACAAATACTCCATGTTTTGGACCTGATGAAAGTGGATATGGCAAATTACACAATTAAAAGCCTTAGACCATACCTCTGGCATAACTTGGTGGACTATGAAAGAACAAAGTTCCAGGAAATTCTTGAAGAAACACCAAGTATGTACCATGCTATATCAAATTCAAACTTTTCTTTGAAAAGAAGCCTATTTAAATAAATGCTGTGAAAACTCTGCAAGTTGCAGTTAACTTAGAGGAAAATTTCAATTTCTTGTCTGTATGTAGGTAATGGGAAATTTTTTTGACAAGCAAGCTATCAGTGGATGGTTGCTTAACTTGCCATCAAATTTGTCTGTCCGTAATCTGAGGCACTTTCAGACAAACTTACATTTGCCAAATTGATTGGTGTCTGAAAAACAAAGAAGTGGTGACTCCTGCTGTCTAGATGCAGAAGCCCTCCATAAGATGAGCCTTTTCTCTTTTGTGTGCAACTGTTCTGTTGTTAGTGTGAAGTAAACATGTAAAACCAGTTAGTGCGCCTGAAAACTGGGAAGGCTAAGATCTGTTTTTTGATAAACAAAAGGCAGGCTCTGAACAAAATTTCTTAGATGATGCAAAGTCAGCTTGATCCACTATTACACATTTTGTGTGCTTTGGTTAAACAGTGTTCAGAAATATATTCTCCAAGAAGAATAAGTAAGCACGCTATCATCTGGAGCTGGGGCTTCTAAAATGGGAGCCCTGAGCCACTGATAGGGCTTGCAGTGCTCATTTATGCAGCCTGTGAAGAACTCTACCAGAAAAAAATCAAATATTTTAATCTTCTTCACCTCTACCTTTTAGTCTTATGCCCTATCTGATAAGAGGCCTCTCAGAAAAAGGGAAAACAATATTTAGGGAACTCAAACTTTGAGACTTCTATTGTGTAAAAATCTTGTCTGAAGTCTTAACAATTTGTGGCTGGGTTTGTAGAAACGTAGAATTTAAAGGTGACCAGTGGAAGAAAGTGAGAGAATTACCATTTGTGAAGACTCAGCTGTCCACTATATTTAAGTCTTCAGAAGTTGAATTCTCTTCTGTATACAAATCTTTTTTTTCCTCAAGGTAGTGCTTATTTTGATGAAGGCATGCAGTAAATCTGTGCTTTCTGCAATGCTTAGGTGCCCTGAATCTCACAACAGAATGGATAAAGGAATCAATAGAAGATGAATTGTCATCTATTTCTGATGAGTCTTCATCATGCCCTGGTGCTGATAGTAGTTCAAAACCAACTATTAGTCCTACACTGGTGCTAAACAATGGCTACTTGAAACTGTTACAGTGGGATTATTGCAAAACAATTCCAGAGGTAAGAAATGTATTTTGGTGTCTTCAGATTACCAGCTATATGAAATCATTGGTGTAATACAGTAAACCTGCTATTGGTGACAATAAGTGAATACTCTTTTGCACTCCTTAAATTTCTGCACAGTAAATCTGAAATTTGGAAATTATATTCTAGTCCAGATTCTGAGATTTGAGATGGGCAAGTCAACAACCAGAAAATAACAAGGTAAAGGTTGTTCTCCCTTTTTCCAATCATAGCTCACCAGCTCCACCCTAAGAGCAGTCTTGGCTGTGGTCAAAGGCTGGGCCTTGTATTGACAGTACTTAGGTTTCTCTATCTTCAAAAGAACTGATTGTAGCACTCTGTTTTCCTAACAGCAGCAGGAATTGGTGGGATTGTTCCTCAGAACAGAATGAGTAAAAAACTTGAGTTCTCTAAAGTAGGTATTTTTCTTTTCAGTGTAAACTATTGCTTCAAGACTCAGTGTTCAGTTTTTCCCTCTAATTCCTGATTACTGACCTCTGCAACTTTCCATAAAGCCAGTGGGAAATTTGTCACCAGTCAGAGTGAAAATTTGCATTTCCAGAGAGGGCGTTAGCTACATGTAAGATGGCCTGGCACAGAACTTTTTAAATACATGGGGATGCTCTTGGTGTTCTCAGTCAGTGGACAGAAGGGAAACCACTTCCTTACCTTTCTGTGAGCAGTTTTGTGTAAGATCTACATACAAATGTCCTCTGGTAGATCTAGCTTGCCATACTATGAAATTGCTACTAACTGCGGTTGAATGTTAATGCCCCTGTGTTGCTCAGGATGAACTCTTTGTAACCTGAAATGAACTCCAGCTACATCTTGCTGTGGGAATTACTTATGTTCTTGGTATGATCAGCTGGCTTTTTGCCTGGAGTGGGGTATCTCTTGCAGAACCTGCTCTGGTCATTGAATTGGTGATTGTCAAGCGCAGTTGTTCATTATTATCCATCAGTTACAAATCTAGGCATTTTTTCAAAAGACACCCAAATCCAGAAGACTCTTCTGTCTGTAACTTGGTCATTACAATGTCCTCTGGATCCTCTGAGCATTCCGTGTCATGGGCTGAATTGTTGGTTATAAATTTGTCAGCAGTGATGAGGAATAAGGTGCAATGTCGTCAGTTTCCTCATTACTTTTCTTCCCGCCACAGGTTTACTTCTGGTACTTGTACATAATGCCACTTTATACTATACTACATATTTAGGGTATTTCAGTTGCTGTCTCCTCTGGGTTTGCATATTTGTGATTAAAAATAGTAGTGCTTCATGGCGACATCCTAGATCTGTCCTTTCCTAGATCTTCTCCTTATTCCTAAATTAGTATTATTGTTTCAATTCTAGACTCTAATAACAGATGAAGTTCGTCTTCAAGAGTTGAGAGAAAAGCTCAATCAATTAAAAGTCATAGCTTGTGTTTCTCTCATAACAAACAACATGGTGGGTGCAGCAATTGTAGATGTGCCTGATTTCGCTGACCAGCTGAAAAGGATCTCCCTTCCTCTTCTTGAAGGCATGAATAAGAAGTAAGGTCTTTTTTTTACTCCTTTTTTTAACTCTTTTTTGACGGTAAATAATTGGAAACAACTCTAGTGTCATAGCTGGTGCTTGTTATTAACAGGAAGATACCGAATTTTAATAATTTATATATTCCCTTTATGATACAAGGCCACTGTATATAATTTATATATAATATATAAATTATTAAGGTAGATTTTAATGAAATCTTAGTCTAAGGTAGATTTTAATGAAATCTTAGTCTTGATGTTAATGTACAAATTTTGGAACCTAGTAGTAAAGTTCATTCATGCACTCCTAATACTGGAGAGACTGTGGCAGTACATTCACTAAATCCTCTTGAGAGTTGCTTCAAACTTGTTGTAGGTAGTTCAAGTTACTTGGCTGCCTGTTTCTCTTGCTGCTTGTACTACAGGCAAGTCTGATGTATGTGACTGTCTTTTAAAAGCATTTTCCACTCTGTTTTTTCTCATGAAATTCTATGCACGTGGCCCAGAAAAACATCTAGGCAAAAGGATAAAGTGAACTGCTGCACACATGAAATTACTTTTCCCATTTGAATCACAACTAGGTCCTTATTTTATCTTCCACATAGAATTTTCCTGTATATGTAGATCTATGTAAATCTGCAGAAAAAGATGAAAACTTTTCAAAATTCTCATGGCAGAGACCAGGTTGAAAATAAAAGGGAAAGGAGACAAGTGAGGGGACTTTACAACCTATGCTACAGAAACTTCAGAATTTAATGCTTTTCTCTTTCTTGCAGAAATTTTGACTTGAAGGAGACTCTGAATGCTATTGGTGTCCAGATTTGCAGCATAGTGAACAAGTCTCTAAGTGAAAGAGGTCTTCCCACTCTAAGTGAAGAAATGCAGAATAATTTAATGGGTCAAATCACTCATATTGTTGAGAAGAATAATCCTGTCTGTTCCTTGATTGGTTAGTAAGAGTCTACCTAATTGTTGCATTGTGTGTGTCTGTTTATAAACTTACTTCCAGCAGGCTTAAACAGCTGTCTCATTATCTTCTACAAGTATTTTCTTACTGCAGTAAAATACTGGCTCGACTAAGGCTAAGGATATGGTGTTTACTTGGAAGTGGTGTTCTGGGTCTGCTGCAGAGCATGGTTAGTCACAGCTGGAAATAATTGTAAAAGTGCATGTAGAGACAAGCCTAGGCAGCCTAGTATTTTGGAGAAGAATTTAGATAAAATGAGTGTTTAGTCTTCTTTCTGTCCATTCTGGGTTTAAACCTACTGTGGTTTTTTTTCCTTCCTTTTAGTCTACTTCATATTAGTTAATGTAACTTGTTGCAGTTAGATTTATGCTGTGTCCACCTTGCAGTAGCCAAATTGAAGAAGCTTATCCACCCCAAAACAATCTTGGGAAAGAGTTATTGCTTACATTGTTGCATTTTTCACTGTACTGATGTGCAGGGTACTTACAAAGTGACTATGGCATCATCTTGCGTTTACATTTGTTCTGAGCATATTTTATATTCCATTTCAGACAAACGAATCCAGCTCTTCATGAGAAGCTTGCTTGCTCTTCCAAGTTTTCAGAAGTGTACACCTACTATGCCAGGAGGCCTTTCTGTGATTCAGACAGAGATAGAGTTTCTGGGATCTCAGTATGCAAGCATTGTAAACTTCAATAAAAAAGTGTATGGACCATTCTATGCAAACATACTTAGAAAACTGCTTTTTCCTGAGGCAGCAATGGAGAAAACAGAAGCAGAAACATCTAGCAATTAAAAAATGTACCCTTTTTTAATCTTCCAAGACAGTGGGGAAGTCACATCTCTAAGAACAGCCTACTCCAGTGACTGTTGATGGGGAAAGGTCTTGTAAAATGTATACAGATAGTTTCTGAAATTCACTGTAAAGAAATTAATGTCAAGGTCCTATATATATTTTAATAGAAAAATATTTGTTTAATGGATTGTCACTTGTAATATCCAGAGAATTATTAATTTCCATAGCAAGCATTTATTATGACTTGCAGTGGGAAAGAGTTGGCAATGTACTTACTGTTTTGCCACCATCAAAACAATGTTATTTTTCAACTCAAATATTTTTACATATAGCAATGCATATTAGGAAATGAGAAAACTGTAGATAAAATGTACTATGCTTACATTGTATTTTTGTAGAGTAACACCTCAGACAACAATTATGTTTCTGAGAATACTTTGAAGAAGAAAGTATAGCATAACTGCTATAGTAACCAAACCAGGCCAAGTTCAGGTACTCCTGCAATTACTGGACCCAGAACTTGGCCTCTATTACATTAAGGAATGCCAGTGTTACAAGCTGTTTGCAGGATAGCAGTTCCAGAAGCAGTGTTCAGGACTTCAGGTACGAATCATTCAGAACTTCTCAACTCTGATTGAGATTAAGGATAAACACCTGAGAAACATGATGTTGGGGGTGGAGTAAATTTCTGTATATAATTAATTTGTTTAAAAGCATTTTGTGCATTCATTGGAGGTCATACAGAGCTTTAATATGTGTATATATTGATCTTTGATCATAATTGGTGGGTATTAAGTATTTTTAAGTTAGGTCTTTCTAACCTTTATTTCCTTAAAAGCACTTAACCTTGACCTCACAGTGTACCGCAGAACTGCCCCATTCATGCCCTTATCCAACAGAATATAAATTTTTCACAAGATATTCTTAGATCTGAAAGCAAGAACCTGAGTAATTAGTAATTTTTGAAAATATTATATTCACTTTTTTTACAGAGTGTGTGAGAAGTGCTCCTGTTTTCCTCACATTTCTTTGGACTGGGCCCTAATACTTAGTTCCCATTTAAGGCATTGGGAATCTTGCAGACAGAAAATGAATAGGATTGAAAACAAGAAATGTGGAAGTGAACTACTTTAAGTTTACACAGGCTTTATCTTGCATATTTCATATTACTGGGATTAGGTAGTGCTGGAGTACATATTATAGACATGTTCTTGTCTATGAAATTGAATAATGTATTTGAAAATTATATTTTAATATATTACTATATAATATTCCTTTTAAGATGTCATATATAGAAAACCTTGGTGTGGTACAAGTTAGAGCTTGTTTTTAATATTTTATATTACAGTCTATTTTTTATGAAGAGACAAAAATAACCTGTAAAAGCATAATGTGTCACACAAATTGTTTATGAACATTACTGTGTCTATCATAAAGGTCTAAAAAACCTGGGCATTATTAGCACTGTGGTTTTGTAGTCCATTTCTACAGGAATGTGTACCCTTTATAGCAAAGGAAATTACTTCTTTTCAGCTGTTCTTCAGTGTCCAAGGACTTTGGTCACATGTAAATGTTAAGGAAAACTTTCTTCAAAATGCCATTTTAGAGAGATTTCTCTAGTGCACTTCTCTTCTACCCCCTGTGAAAACATTGCACAAAATAAAGATGAATACATGTTTTAAAGGGAACTGTTTCCTGGAAAAACTAGGAGAAAGGAAGTCTTAGACCATCATAACTGTGCCACTAGGTAAGCCAGGCTTGCTCAGATGAATATGAAATTTTGGTAGGCAATTCAAAATCATAAAGAGAAGAATGCATTTCAAAAACAGCTAGAGGGAATGAATCTTAGTGATTTGCTACAATTTTTGAAATACCTACATGATTTTGAGCTTTAGCCAGAAGAGGATTTTATGAACATTTGAAGGTGATAATATGATTATGAACTTTTAATTGTAATATTTTATGTCCATTCTATTGTACAAATAAATATCAAACTTCAGCTCTTTAATGGTCTGGGAAAACTGTCATACTAGTTTTTACCAGTAAATACTCAAAGCATAGCATTTATTTGGGGGGGGTGGTGACTTGCAAAGGGCATTTTATAGCATGGCCTGTCTTTCAAGTGATTGTTTAATGTGTTTTAATCTAATGTTTCAAACAGGGACATTGCATCTGTTTAATGTCATGAGTTGCATGTTGTTTATGCTACTGTGGCTGAAATGCACTTGACTCTACTCAGAAGTTGTCCTTGTGAAAAAAGATGCCATTCTGTAGCAGCTTTGTTAAAAAACAAGTATTTGAGGGTTTGTATGCATTAAATTTTGTTTGTGATACCAGCAGCGGTGAAAAATCATTTACACAAATGTTATGAAATGCAACAGATTGTTAAATGTGAAAGATAAATAACTCCACTAATATTCTGTTGTGACTGTTTTTCTGTTACTTCTCAGATGCAGCTCCAGTGCAGAGTCATGACTTTAACCCAACTCAAAACAGTTGCCTGCTTAAATCTGACTGCTTGGATGAAGGATGTATTGGGTTTGCATGGCAGAGTTGGAGGGGGAGTGGACTGCAGGGGTGGCTTCTGTGAGAAGCTGCTCCAAGCTTCCCCCTGTGCCCGTCAGAGGCCTTGCATGGATTAAACATGGATTGCCACGTATTAAACAAATTCTCCACTGACTGCGCGCTTCAGGCAGGAAACCAAATGGAAGGAGTCTGAAATGTTAGTCGTCTTTAGGGTAGGGGCCTTAGTGTCCAGGATGGGGGGAGCCCAGACCCAACACCATGAATATTACTCATGTGGAACCTGTGCCACAGCAGACGTCTGCATGTGCTGTTTTCACACTCTTTTAGAACTTAATTACCAATTATTATATTTACAGATATATATCTCACAACCTTACTGCCACAGGAAGCTATAGAGATCGGTAGTGCTTCTCGTTTAATCTTGAACTGGGGCAGATGAGTAGCTCCCCATCTGACTGCGATTTTGGTGTCTCTGTACCACCGACCCTTGTAAAGGAGAACAAATAAATTTGTAGGTGATTCAGCTACAACATTCAATAATAATAATAATAAAAAATAACAATAAAAATAATAACGCTAAAAGCTGGTGCCCCGCGTTGCTTTACAAGCTAAAAACTGCAGAAAAGCCGTTTAAAGTTCAACTGCTCCGTGTCCCTGCCGCTTCCCGGCCCCCCGGCTGCGCCGGCGGCGGGCGGTGACCGGCTCAGGGATTCACGGGGCACCTCCGGGCGCTACCCCGGCGGGGCGGGCTGCCGGGGCCTGGCTGCGCTCGGCGCTCGGCGGCGCCCGGACTGCGCGGGGCCGGAACCTTCGGGCGCCGCGCTGGAGCGCGGGGGGACGCGCTATGCTGCAGCGCCTCAGTGCGCGGGTGGCGATGGAGGCGCTGGGGCTCGGCGCGCTCACCCCGGAGCAGGCGGCGGCCCCGGTCAACACGGTGGAGGTTAGCGGGGCAAGGGGCAAGCGGCCGGGCGCGTCTCGGGCTCTCCCGGACCGTAGCCGGGCTGAGCTGAGCTGGGGTGGAAGGAGTCTTCTGCCGGCGCACACGTGGAGTCCCCCGTGCCCGTGCTGCGCCGCTCGGTGTGTGTGTGGGATGGGGGGGTTGTCTGGTCCGAGCTGCCCCTGGCAGCCCTTCATGAAGCCGGGCTCGGCCTCCTGAGGTGCCGTCCCGTCCCCAGTCTCTGCCGCGCCTGTGTTCCGCGCGCAGAGTCGCAGAGCGGTCTGAGGTGGAAGGGACCTCACAGCTCGCGTCCTTCCATCCCCCTGCCATGGCACGGTCGCTTCCCGCTGCACCAGGCTGCCTCGGGCCCCTTCCAACCTGGCCTTACAGTATTTACTTAAGATTAAAATCATTAGTCTCATCCTTAGGTCATCAGTTTAATTGCATTACTGTTTAACAGATTAAACCTCTTTTTTTAGGCATAATATTTAAATCATAAAACCTGAAATCAACCGCGCTTCAGCTTTGCAGACTGCAAACACTACTGCGCATAAACCACGAAGGACCAGTATTAAAAGCCACACCATACTGCATGTGTTTCTTTTTACTTCGTTAGCTTTGCCATTATTAGATGTTAAATTGGGATCACAAGCAAGATTAGTAGATTAACAAAGAGCAGCAGTGGAAGCTGGAAGTCAAGAGCATCGTCAACATTTCTGTGGATAGAAGAAGGCTAACAGCTTTCTACAGGATTTTTTGGTTATTTAATTTTGTAGTATTTTTAAATGGTAGTAGAAAAAAAAGCGTATGAGGGCTGGGAGCAGCCCTTTTATTAAAAGGGTTTTATCTCCAGCCAAAGATGTATGCAAGTTTTTGCACTGCCGTGGTGGGAGAAAGTGGGGCTGACATAAAGAGATGCTCTCTGTGCTTATCGAAGATTAGAAATAGGGGAAAGTTTGTAGGAACCTTGATATACTTAGCACTTGTCAGTACTTTTGCTAAATCTTAGTAGGATTTAGAGTCCTGATAAATGTTACAGAGATCACGTGCTGCTCCCAGCACTTGCTCCCAGGTTCATGCATGTATTTTTAAAGTAAAAGTTGTAGGAAATCTTCCCTTTCTAGCAGTATAATTTACAGTGTTAACAGAACAAAGCCAAAAAAATGTTAGTTGATCTTAAATGAGGACATGGTATTAAGGAGTTTTCTCAGAAAAATATATTTTCACATAAGCTGCTCTTAGAAAAGGCAGTGTGCCATTGCATCCTGAGACAATACTGCATGTATGCCTTACTGACATGATCCAGGTAGTTTTTATCCATCGCTGTTGGCTTTAGACAGTTGGTTTTTTGTTTTGTTTTGTTTTTTTCCTAAATAGATCTGATTTAAAATAACGTTACTGTTCAAAAAAAAAACAATAACAATAAAACATGCAGACAAAAAGGCTCAGCATGTTAGACATTTGGCTACTCCTTGGAAAGATGTTTCAAACTGTTTTTTGTTTTCAGGAAAAATGGAGACTTCTTCCAGCATTTCTAAAGGTTAGTGCTGCACGCTTATTTCATGGTGGGAATATTTAATCTCCTTTCTAACTTTACATTACTTTCTTCTGGCTTTTACTGTTTCCCAGAATACTTGTCCTCACTTTGCTTTGGATTTTGCCTTTTGTTTTAGTTCCTTGCAGTTATCAATAGACTTGTTCCATAGCTTGTTTTCTTGATTAATTTATGGATTATTTTGTGGAGACATCCTCCTAGAGAGTTTGCCTTTTGGTGTGGTTATTCTCAATTCATAATGTATATATGTTATGTTTCTAGATTATTTTCATGTTTTACTGGCTCTCGGAGACCCTATCCATGCTCTTTATATGATAGCTGCAGTGTAAGCTTGGAAATGTAGTATAGAACCAGAGTGAGCAACCAGCGACTTCCCAAAAGTTTGTCAGCTGAAAGAATTTAGCACAGTTATCCAAAACCAGTTATAAATGCTTGTATCTTAATTTCTAGCTTCTGTGATTAACGTTACTGAAGCTGATTTTATTTGCTGCGTGCATTATTTTTCAGGTGAAAGGACTGGTGAAGCAGCACATAGACTCATTCAACTATTTCATCAATGTTGAGGTAGGCTTTCCTGGGATGGGGGGAAGAGTGGCTCTTAGTACTCAGAGGCCATGGTTCCATTTTGTTCTCTTTCTCCTCCAGATAAAGAAAATCATGAAGGCCAATGAAAAAGTGACAAGTGATGCCGACCCAATGTGGTACCTGAAGTAAGCATGAGATGCTTTCCATATCAGTAGCAGCATGAGTACTATCTCATGGGTTTGTTATCAGCTATAAAGTGTTTATAAGCACTTGTGTAGGTATAAATCAAGAGGGTCTTTTCTGTGACTTATCTCTTACTTTATGCAATGAAAGATGGGAAGATTTAAAAGTTTATTGCACATGCAGGCTAAATTTTTATTATTTGACCACAGCCCAAATACTATGAGTTACTTTGGGAAGAAGCATTGCTCGTTATTAATCAGCTTGTGTTCATCAAGTAATTTGATTTTTCAGTGTATGTAAAATTTTGCTTCTTTTAGGTTGCCTGACAAATATTTGCCTCATTGCTTATTTTGAAACTATATTACAGATACCTCAATATCTATGTGGGTACTCCAGATGTGGAAGAAAGCTTCAATGTGACACGACCCGTATCACCTCATGAGGTATTAATGTTTGCATCTATCTTGTTGAGTTTTTTTATCTTGGGAATATCTTGGATAACAGCTGCATGTAATTTTGAGTATGTGCGTGTTACATTAGGTAGTGCATTGCATTCCACCATCACTGTAAAAAGAAGCTTCAGAGGCTTAAACATCATTGAATAAAGCTTTTTAAT
The DNA here is from genome assembly GCA_034509185.1 of Euphonia xanthogaster. Classification (NCBI taxonomy): domain Eukaryota; kingdom Metazoa; phylum Chordata; class Aves; order Passeriformes; family Fringillidae; genus Euphonia; species Euphonia xanthogaster. The sequence goes on along the minus strand of JAYDZK010000056.1, from coordinate 52,242,783 downwards.
TTTATTTTAAATTGTTGAGGTTTTTTTGCTGTATTCAGTGTTTTGCGTTAGCTGAATTTGAGTGGGTTTCCATGAAAGTAGTGAAAAGTAGTTCTCTTGCTTCATCTTGTGGCTCTCATGACAGAGCTGAAGTCCTCATGCCATAATGTAGGGTTCTTTGATATTCTTATTTACATCTTTTTAATATTAGCTTTGCTACTTTCTGCACCATAGGTCACTTCAGTCTCTGTTTCCTTTCCAGTCTTTGGAACCTTGTATCTGATTTTTTGCTCACATTTTTAAAGTCTGATTCAGAAAGCAAACATGGAACTTTTAAGCAGAAACAGATGGAAATTGTTGAAATTACAAGAAGCTGCAGAAGAACATTATCCTTCTGGGGAGTATATTTAATTTCATTGCAGTGCTGTAGGCATGTAGGTTAACAAATGGACTGTGTACTTTTGGAATAAAGATGTGTGTTGGAGGACATGCTGCTGTGACTGACATCAGAAAGTCTCTTGGTTTTGACCATCAGGATATAAGATAGCTTATGGCTTTCTCATACAAACAGAAACTAACATAAGCTTTGAACTTTTTAGGATTGCTTTCATGTATCTAGAGCCATCCAGTTCCCTTCAAAGTGCTCAGGAGCACACTATTTCTCTCCTGGTACTGTGCTTTGAGATTTATACCTCTGCAACAGAGGTAGTGACCACTTCCTTGTGGCCTCTGGAGGGGGAGCTGAGCTTAGAACTTGCACTTATTTACCTGCATGCAGCCTGTTGTCAACCTCATAACTCAGTTCATGTATCAGATGCTTTTTTCCTTGCTGTATGCACTTAACACTTGAAATGTCTTTTTTTGTCATCCAATCTAGACTATAATGAAATATATTCTATGCTTTGGAGAAATTCTGTAAGAATCAGCTGTGCCACTTGGGCATAGCCACTTTCTGTCTCCAGTGACCTGACTCAGATCTCATTTAGTTTGATGGAAAGCTTTGAAATAAAGCCAATAACTCAGCCAGGTGTAATACATGATAGTTGGTGCATCTTACAAATGTGTAGCTAATGTTCAATCAGTAGATGTGAACATGCAAAAAAAATGTAACAGGAAACCTTTCTTTCATATGAATGAAACTGCATGCAAAAAATTGTTTGTGGCAAACAACTCATATTCAAGAATTTAGGTATTAATATGCTTGTTTACTGTATAGCTAAAGTGATTGTACATACAGAAGAAGGCAAAGTAAATGCTTATAGAGCATACTGACCTTGAGTTAAGAATAAGATACTCTTGTATCTCATATATTCTCATTGATGCTTAATGCTAGTGCAGAATTTCTCTTTATTTTCAGTGTGCTGTAGACAAACAGAGGCCACAGTTGTTTTCTTAAATAAGATGTTGCTCAGGTCAAGCCTGGGAGCCAAAAAAAAAAAAGATTAGACAGTTAGGAGTCTGCTGTTGTATTTCTCTGTTGAAAGCTCATAAAATTTGGTTCCCAAAACCACCTAAAATCATTAGATTTTTATGAGGGTCTGAGTGTATATCAAGTCATGCTTGTCTTTTACTTTCAGATGTCTGTAGTAAGAAGTTACCTTAAGGCAGGTGATACAAAAATACACATGCTGGAATATTACACTGTAATTTGTATTTTATATCTGTGTCCTGTGTTAAAAAAGTACACACAGAGAATCCCAACGCATTTTTCCCCCAAGCAGTACTAAAGAGGATGTCTAACTTTCTTTTTCCTCCAGTCCTTATGGGAGTTTCATGAACTATTCATACAGATGAATTTAAAGTAGTTAGAATATGGAAATGTTCTCAGTTACTTTTAAATTGGATGTAGTTGCTGGGAGCAGAATGGTACCTAGTTTCCTGCGAGGCATGGCTTGAAAGCTGCTGGTGTATATCAGTATTTTATTACTGGAGAAGAGGTTTACTGTGTAGTGTGGAGAGGAGAAGCATCCAGTTTGTGATGATTCTTGAGGCATGTTTTCCCATAGAGCTGCATCTTCAATACACAGCATGTTCTTAATTGCCTTTTATTAGTACGTAATCAATACATTGAAATACTGCAGAAGTATAAATGTGCAAGTCTGACTACTGTTAAACCTGTAATCCTGGAGCTGAAAGGTAAAGCGTGCTCAGTGAGGTCACGAATTTGACCTGCTGTGAGTTGCTCTGTTGTGTTCAGCAGATGCAGTAAGGCCTGTCTTGCATGAAGAGACAATACCTTAAGGACTGGCAACATCTTAGAGTAAGGCTGGAGAGAGCAGACCAGAAAGAGTGGATTAGAAATGATTGAGCCTTGAGGTATCTAATGCTCTAGATATGTTTATTCTGCTTCTCTTGGTCTCCAAGGAATTTGCAGATTCCTACAAATTCTGCGAATCTTTGCAGGAAGTGATTCTGTAGTGAGCCTTCTATAAGTCATCATTAGAAATGGTACCATACGCTGAGGTTTGCTCATTCTGATAATAAGGTAATCGCGTCTCTCTCAGTCTCGTGCCTTCCCATTTTGTCAGACTTTATATGGCAGCACAAGTCTTCAGCTGTTAGGAGTCCGCATACAGAAATGTCCCTGAGCTGAGCACTGCTCAGACACACTGCGGTCTTTGTGCCAGCTCTGCTGATTAGACCTGTTTGTTTAATTAGACCTGTTGGTTTAATTAGAGAGTTCAGAAGTTAAGCTCTGCAGTGCTGTTTTGTGAAGGCACAGAGCTGCTGGCTGCTTTTGAAAATCAGAGAAATTGTATTTGGATTTTCTTGGATTTTTTAAACAAAAACAAAACTGAGTTTGTCAAACATTCTTTAGGTATCATGAAGATCTTGCTGAAGCTTTGTTTTGCTTGATTTCTTTGTGAGGATTTACAGGACGGGGCAAATACAGGCTGTTTTAAGAGAGATTCTTAAGCTTGGAGTCAGCACCTGACCTGTTGTGTGCCTTTTGTCCTTTCAGTGCCGCCTGAGGGACATGACCTATTCTGCACCGATTACTGTGGATATTGAATACACCCGAGGCAGCCAGAGGATCATCCGCAATGCGTTACCCATTGGCAGGTGAGACACCATGTGCTGAGCTGCTGCTGTCACTTTTTGTTTGGTGCCATGCTGGGAAGTGTTTTTGCTGCAAAACAGATGTAGGCCAACCTTGCTTCCTTGTTAAAAGAAACAATGAGCAGGCAAATCTACATAAACAGCTGTACAAGATTTTTAGGGTCTAAGATCTTGTTTTGCAAAAGCTTCTGATAATTTCTCCTTCCAGAGAAGGGTGGATATAAGGATGAATGTTGTCTCTGATTCTGTTGATATAAAACCACAGAGGAAAATGCATGCCTGGAGCTGCAAGCTGCATTATTGTAAAATGAAATCAGGCATGTTTGCTTTGTAGCCAAATTACTCTGTCTTTCATACATAGTATGTAGAGTAGCATCTGTGGAAGATGGATGATAAAACCAGTAAAGCAAGCATTAGTTCTGCTGCACAAGTTAAGCTTTCATTTAAAATTGCTTAAGTTACGTTACTAGACTGCCTTTAAGGGCATACAAGCAAAAAGTTTTTTGCTGTTAAAAGCTGTTAATATCCAGTTATTATTTCCATGGGAAATAATTTTGCTCATCTGTCCCTAGGATTCTACTTGTTTCCTTTGGCCAGTGCTCTTGTTTGACATGCAGTTTGGACTGGGACAGATGTTTCGCTGGAATTTTCAGTAATGGCATTTAAGTATTCCATTTTACCTTATGCCAGCTGCTTCCCATTTCTGATATAAACAGCCAATGCATTAAGCTTATGTTGTGTGATGAATTTTGCTTGTCATGTGAAGCTTCTTATCTCTAGGAAGCACTTTCTCAGTGAAATACGGTGACAAGATAGCTTTTTTTACTCTGCTGAAGTACAGAATTTGAGTTCGTCTGTTTACTTTTAAGATATAAGAATATGAAAACAGCAAAGATTTAAAATAATTTATGAGGTTTGAATACAAGAAGTATACCCTAATCTTGTTTTTTTATTGAAGTAAATTTGAATGAAAAATCTCAGAGGTTGAAAATATTTCTGTAGTAGAACGCACAAATAATTTTTGTCAATGTGTGTTTTAGAAAACACTTGGAACACATTTCTTACAAAGGCTGTCCACCAAGGAGTGAAATTCTGTAAGCTGGATCAAAAGTCTACTTTTATGTAGAAGAGGCTAAAGACTATGGAGGTCTTTTGGTAGATGTAGTGGTAAACAGTTTTTAGCTTTTGTAAAATACAGCTTTCTCTTTGGAAGTAAACTGTGCTCTCTTTCCAAAGTTTTAATGAAAAATCTGAGAGTGAAAAGGTACATTATGAAAGTACACTTTTCAAAAACAACTGCAAAATCATTTCTGGTTAGTTGTTGAATAAGCCAAATTGAAAGTGAGCATTCCATGATTTATTATTTATAGAGAATTCCATGATTTGTTATTTATAGAGCAATTCAGGTTGAAAAACTATGGTCTCTTTCTCAGCCTCTAGTACAGCCATCTGCTCAAAATGACGGGTCAGCTCTGTGATCAAACCGGGTTGCTCAGTGCTTCATGCTGTCAGGTCCTGAAGACCTCCATGAATGCAGACTGCCCAACTTTCCTGTGCAGCTTTTGCACTGTTTGACTGCCCTCACGGTGCCTAATATGCAGTCTGAGAATCTAAGTTTCTCTTTTATTTACTTCCCTAAGCACTGAATTTCTTAAAATTTCTTAGAATATCTTTCCACCACGTTTCTTCACAAAATGCTTGCTTGCAGGCATCACTGCTAGGACACCAGGGAAATCAGAGTTACTACTGGGGTAACTTCGTGCTTATGAATTAGAGGCACTATCTCTCTGCAGCCAGAAGGTGTCATTCCTGTGTGGGAAATGAGATATGAACTAACTTTATCTTACAGAAACTGGTAGTGGCATGTTCTTTTCTGCAGACTGTTTTGGGAACCAGGAGTCTTTGCACTAATTGTCATTCGCCTCTGTGACCCTGCTTGTCACAATGCCTGAGTAGCTGCATAACAGTTAAATAGGAAGTCTGTGTTTTCTGCTTGCAGCTGTCCAGTTTCAGGTCTCTTTTCAATTACATGTTCAATGAAATAAAGTGGGCTTAAATGAAAACCTGTAGGTTACAGCATGCATGAGTTCTGATTACCTTAAATGTGTATCTCCAGTTTGTTCAGCCTGGTTTTTGTTCTGAATTTGACTATTCATATTTTTCTGTCTGAGTCTGAAGTAAAGTTGTAACTGGTTTTCTTGCAGAATGCCTATAATGCTGCGTAGCTCCAATTGTGTACTTACTGGGAAAACTCCAGCAGAATTTGCCAAACTAAATGAGTGTCCGTTAGATCCAGGTACATTTTCACTCATGCCCTTTTTTTCCCCCAGCTGTGCTTTGAGTTTTAAATATTTTTCAGCAAAGAAATACCTCTTTGGCATGTTTCCTGCCACCATTAAGTCTTTGTGGAAACTTCTCAAGTGTCTGCTTGCAACTAAAAGAAATTGTCAGGGTTTTGGCTGAGAACATGAATAACTGGTATTTGCAGACAAAATTTTCAACCCCAAAAAGCAACACACCAAAATTTTGAGTATTTTATTTTGAATTTTGTGTGTAGTGTTCTACAGTGATGTGCTATGGGAGGAAAAGGATGGAGTTCATTCACTGAAAGTTAAACAGGTTAGGAAAGAGAGGAGTATGATGTCCTCCAGAGTGGGAACTCTCCTTTGTCATTGCCTTTTTTAAAGCAAGAATAAAGTGTTACATAGTATTATTTGATATCTAGAGAGGTGTTGGAGGGTTTGGTTAAAAACCAAACAGCTTTTTTGGTTTTGATCTGTCAAGTTTGTTCATTACTCTTTTAAGGGAGAATTTACTCTATCATTGTGTACTTATGGTTTAATTTCTAATAATTTATATTCAAAGGCATATTGAAGGAGGCAAGTAAGGTGCATGGGTACTGACATGCAAAATATTTTTTTCTGTTGACTAGGTGGCTATTTCATTGTTAAAGGTGTAGAGAAAGTCATTCTTATTCAAGAGCAGTTATCCAAAAACAGAATCATTGTTGAAGCTGATAGAAAAGGCACAGTTGGCGCTTCTGTTACCAGGTATGGTAAATTCCTACCATTACATAAAGGAGATAAACCCAAAACTTTAGAACTTCATTGTTGTAGTTGAAATAGCTGTGGAGGTTTCTTCCTAGTATAGTTGAACCAGAAAAAGCTGTAGATATTCAATGCTGCTGTCTTGCTACTGTCATTTTGTATGCTACAACTTCAATCCCTAAACAGTATAGTATTCCTACGAAAATCAGTGAGAGTTGCTTATGTTTTTCAAGATTCATCTCAGATTAGGAAAAACGAGTTCTAATTCTTACTGTAACAAAGTCACTTTGTAATTGATGGTGTTCGGTCTCAGTTTGCAGCAAGTAACATGAAGTTACTGCAGTGGAAATTGGATGTAACCTTTTGTCTGTACCTCTGTACATAAAATTGGCATAAAAACTTCTAAAGGCAGGGGCAGCTGAGGAGGAAACAAATATTTTTGTACAACACAAATTACTGAAAATGGCAAAGTAGTCTAAATTTGACCTTTCCTCCTTGATCAAGTTTTGTTTCTATTTTGTTCGGCCTTTGGTTCATTGTTTTTTATTTTTTAAGCTGCATTCTGGTCTATTCTGTGCTACTTGTCAGTGTTCAGTGTGAGAGCTGTTTTTTCTACTCCAGAGGCCTCCCATCTCTCCCAGGTACTCTGCTGTCTCTCAGTAAGTCTGGATGAGGTTAATGGGCCACCAAGCGCTGTTATGTCGTTACCACTGTTGCTGCAATCCTTACTCAGTGTGACCTTGCTGGTTACATCAAAACTGATTAGCAAAGCATGTGAAGATGATTTTGAAAAGTACAGACTTCTACTTGTTTAAGTCAAACATTCCAAATTGTCCCCAGCACGGGTGATAATACCCTTGACGTTACAGGCTGATCCCTGGGTGGTTTGATGTAATTTTTAAAAGAGGAAAAAGTGGGATTAATTCAGCTGAAAGATTGTTCAAGCTTACTAAGTTCTATACAAAAGATTCTAGAAGTCAGTGCAAACACTCTGTTGGTCATAGTATTATTTTTATTTTAACTTCAGTTCCACTCATGAGAAGAAGAGCAGAACAAATATGGTTGTGAAACAAGGAAGATTTTACCTGAGGCACAACACTCTGTCGGAAGATATTCCCATTGCTATCATATTTAAGGTAACACAGCTGTTTGTTTGGGAAAAAAAAAAGGGGAAAAATGCTGTGCTGTAGCTCAAGAATGAAGATTGACAGCAGCTCTCAGGTTAATATGTACAGAAGGACTTGGCAAGGCTTAGAAACGGCATGCTTTTTTCCACTGGGAAGTAATCTTTATTGTACAGCAAAAAGGAGAATAAGTGCTGTATTTTTCTGCATTGCTGGGCCAAGACAAATACCTGCCACCCTCTTACTCTGCCTTGTGAAGTGCCTCTGTTGCTACAGGTCAGAAGCATTCTGGTTTGTTATGAGCTATGTTACAAGTTTGTTAAGGGTTGTTGTTTCTGGTTTTCTGTCTCTGGAATCAAATGTATGGACTACAGCCAGGAGAGGTGGTGGGTGGACATGGTCTGTCCAGCTGCTGGAGAAGACAGTAGGCCAGGCCTTAGGCTGAGAGCTGTCCTGCCAACAGCTAGAGCTCCTTCCTGTCCTGTCCTGCTTTGCTGCTGCCTGTGGGCTTACAGCCTGGTACATTGTGTGTGCAGGAGGAAATTGGGCTGCGTTCTTGAAGGCACAAAAAAGCCTCTGGCTGGAGGGATCTAGGCAAAACTCTCTTTGTGTTCTCTGTAGTGGGTTACAGCCCAGTAGGTTCGGAGAGGTGGTCACAGGAAATGATGTGCCAGGAGGGGGCAGCATGAGGTCGCAGCATCCGAGCTGGTCGTGCCCGCAGTGCAGTTGTTATTTACGGATTTGTCTGAATTACCACAGTGCTTGGTGTGCCTTCGTACTAGCAAATAGTTTAATCATTGGGTTTAGACTTGAGAAGCAAATGGCTGTTAGCTCTGATTAAGCAAATCTCTTCAAATAAGAGAGGAGATCGTCTGTTTTTAGTGACCGGAATTAAAGAAGTTTGAGAAGGTATTTATGGACAGAAATGTACATAAAAGTACCAGAATTTAGTTCACAACTCTTGTGTTGCAGGAAAGTGTTAATGTGGCTCTTAATCCATTTACTCCAATACCAAACTGCTGGATTCCACCTTATCTTATAGACTTCTATTACATTTTGTCACCCTGTGCTGGTACAGATAAATACCTGCTCACGTAGAGTAACTGCTCTGGGTTGTTGTCTGAGGAGGTGGTTGTTGGCTTGTTTATCTGAGAAAAACTGTACTGACTATTTTATTACCTTCTGACAATGCTTGCTGTAATTAATCCCCCTCTTCATAAGTATCTTTTATATTTTAGATAGTATTCCTTAATTTTTCATTTATTAATTTAATAAGGGGTTACATTTGTTATAAGCTCTTGGCTGTAGTGCTTTTCAGTTATTTATATTGATTTAATACAATATCAAATTAGCTACAACCACATTAACTATTCTGAATGTTCCATTCCAGCAGTTCTAATGAGTGGTCATCTTTTTTACTCTTCCTTTAATGACATGAATTTCAGGGATCTTCTGTCTACTTCTGGTGAGTCTCCAGCTGGAAATGGAAGCAGTAACCAGTCTCCAATTTTCCTTTCTTGGGCATTGCTGTAATGTGCTATTGCTTCACTCTATTTAACTACTAGAAGCAAGATTACAAATGCAATAGCCCTCATCCTAGAGAATCCCAAACTTAGGGATGCCTGTCTAACTTCAGCTCTCTCACATGGCAATATTATACACTGGATATTTGTTGGAAAAGCAAGGAGAATTCCTTTATGCCAACACCCAAACCTTGGGCATGAAGCATGTGTCTTTCTTGTTTCTAGTAGCTGTTCTGCTTCTTGTGATATAGAGACCCACATCTGCAAGGGACAAAATTAAGATATATAGACAATCTAAGGTCTGAAGTTATGACTGCCTTTGAATCCTTAATTTGTACTGAAACAGCTATATGTTTAGTTTCTAATTAAAAACTAAAATGAGAAAGCAGTGGCAAAAATCTATTCCTCTGCATTTCCTCCCAAACCAGCATCCAGCCAAGTTCCACAGACCTCTGTGTTTTGATTAAGAAAACAAATAGTAATTGGTTGCCATTCAGTGCATTGGCCAGCTAGAGGGGACAATTTGTCAGGGACTATCTGAGAGACAGTGAGCAATTTTGAATTGTCTTTCTAGTCCCTATAGCTTTAATTGACCTGATGTTCTATATGTGACTTAAGAAGTAGATCAGGTGCAGAAAATCATTGTAGCATTATAGAAGAGAAAGCAGGTATTGCAGATCTATAATTCAATGTGTATTTAAAGCTTCTGCATCTGTAAGGTAGAGGTGTACTAGTATATCCTCTAGACATCTTTGTCGAAAGCAAGGACTGGGAAATAGAAAGCACTGCAAACGCCACCAACTGACAGAGCTGAGGCCTAAAATTCTTACAGCTCCCTCGACTAGAATCTAAGGTTACCCTTGTGTTTCGGGTATAAAGTCATGGACAGAGCTGCATGCTAGGGGAAGACCTGAACGCAATGTTCTCAACCTTGCTTTTGGTGAGGAATGAAGCCCAGGGGAGCCGTGGAAATAGAGTAGATCTAAAGGTCCCTTGATCTGGATAGATAGGGACTAGATTGTGTGGGTGTCCTGGTTTAGGGCAAATTTGGGAGAAAACCTCCAAAAGGGGGCCCCTCCAGAAAGCAAACCCACATGGCCCCTCCACCCAACCGCTTCGGGAAAGATTCCTTGGAGAGAAGTGGAAAGAACCTGTTTATTTAACAGGCACAGCACCCCCAGCACACAAAAGGAACAATATCAGATGACACCACTCTTTCACCGCTCTGAAAAAAAGATGACAAATTCAGAAAGTCTCTCCTGGGGGTGGTTGCTCTGTTATCAGTCCCTCTGGTGCTGGGGTAGCTGCTGCAGCCACAAGGTGCAAACTCTTGGTGTTTTCCAGGTCCCAGTCTGGAGCAGGTTCAAGTAGGTCCAAAAAAGGGAAAGGAAAAACAGACCAGGAAAAATTTGGACTGCTTAGCTAAACTAACGAATGAGCAGAAGCAAAAAGCAAGAGCAAAGTGAAAAGCCAAGCAAAAAGCAAAAGCAGCACTATGTACTGCCCCGTCTCTGTGTACTGCCAGCCGTGGGGGAGCAGCTGATAGCAAAACCAAACAAAACATTCAGAGCCAGTCTTGAAGGCACAGAACATAATATCCAGCATAAACAGAACAGATGAACAGGGATACAAACATCATAACGTCACCCAAGGGCATAATGGCAGGTACCACGATTGCTCACGGTACACTTTTTGAATCCAGTCCAGCCCTGGTGACAGGAATCTTGACAGCAGAGACAAGCGGCTGTTAGGGCAGAGGTCAGAGAGCTGCAGAGCCTACAGCTCCATGGACACTGTCCCTCCCAAGAGGCATTGCAAGGGCATCACAGCAGGGTGCCAACATTGCTGTCTCCTCACTTTTTAATCTGGGCCATCTCTGGAGATGAGGACCTCTGCTACAGTGCCAGGCTGTCGTTTGGGTTAGGATTGAGAGAGTAAAAGAGCTTACAGCTCCAGGCACACTGTGGCTGGCAATGGCACGACAAGGCGATGCAGGCAGGGCCCCAGCTGTGCTGCTCCTACATCATTCTAATCCGAACCACCCATGGTGATGTGGACCACAGTCCCAGCAATAAGATGCCATCAGGCATAGAGGTAAGGTTGAGAGAGAAAAAGAGCCTAGAGCTCCAGGGACACTTGGGGTGGAAGACACAGGCCAGCAGAATCATGGCAGGGTCACAACATTGCTGCCCCCAGACCTGTAACATTAAGCCTGTGCAAGCGGATGGGCACATAAGCCACAGGCCCAAGCTTGATTACCAGTTAGGGTGAAAAAAAATAAATTCTGAAAAGTGAAAACAAATGGAATGGAATGAAGTAAAGAGCAGTGAAATAAACAGAAACTTAATAAAATGATACTCATTGTAATCTGCAGATTTCATTTTGTTTCATGAAATATTGAGATTTCACTTTATGAAAGGATATGAAATGAGAAATCATGGAATGAAAGAGAAAGAAAGGAAATATAATGAAAGAAAATGAAATTGAAAACTATAAAATGACTTATAAAAAGGAAAATTATTGAAATGCAATAGAATGAAGTGTGAAGTAAGGAGCTGAAGAAAACTTTATGAAAATTATTGAAATGCAATAGAATGAAGAAAGGAGCTGAAACTTAATGAAATTATATGCATTAAAATCTTGAGATTTCATTCCCCTTCATAAAATGAAGCATTTTCATTTCATGAAAGGAAATGATACACTGAGATTTCAATTTTCTAATAATTTCAAAAAGTATATTATTTTACAAACTTTAATTTCATTTTTCTGCACTTCATTTCATCCCAATCCATTCTTAATTTTGTGAAAAGAAATGAAATCTTGCGAATTCAATGATGATCAATTGGGCAAGGTTTGGTTTCCCTGCACTTCATGTCATCCCATTGTCTTTTTATTGTTTTCACTTTGTTGCAGATTTTTTTAAAGTATTTCAATTCCTCTATTTCTTCTCCTGTCTTTTCAATGGACTTTGTTCACTGATTTCAAAATTTCAGTGAGTATAATTTTGGCAAGTTTTCGTCCTTTTCACTGCATCTCATATTGTTAACGCCCTTGAATTCTCACATAACTTTGGATAAGTTCTAAGGGGTATTGTGAGAAAAAAAACCAACCCCCCCTTTGTGTTTAATAGCTGAGTACTTAGAAACATGATGAGCTATCATTCAGACACAATTAAGGTAGCACAGTTAAACTTCACCCCAGGTATGGCCCCCATACATAAGTGGTCTCTGCATCCATGGTAAGAACAAGGATGTCAAACCTTTCTTACAACTGTCATTTCATGGGAGGGAAGAATTTGTTATCAGTGAAGAAATCCCTTAAAAGGCTCTGAGCAGGAGCTGTGGTTGTCAGGGCTTTAGTTAAGAAAAGCAGGTAGTGTATTGATGATGAGAGGATGCCTCTGAGATGTTCAGCATGAATCCAACACTGAGCTGCTTAGTTACAATAGTGTAATAATTTACTGTACTTTTTCCAAAAGCAATTTTATGAATTCCCAGTGAAAAGAGTGAAGATCCTTTTCCAGCCTCAGAGCATGAAGCAAGTTCTCAAAGTTATAAGGGACTCATTAAGAGTGCACAGAAACAGTAACATTGTGAATTGTAAGGCTCTCTAGATAAACACTGTCTACACAAATATGGCTAAAGGTGATGAGGAAAAAAATTATTGGCACTTCACAACAAGCCCATTTCAGGGCTGGGAGTCAGAGGAGAGAGGAGCCTTTAAAGATGGGACTCTGTAATGCTGCCAGCCTAGTGTAATGTCCACTTTTCATTAAGCCAAGCCAAACAAGACAAAAAGGATAAACTTGCACATTGTCTCCCTAGAATCCATAACTCTGGGCTTGAGATCTCCAGATAGAAGTTTCATGTTAACCTCCACTTCTTATTGGAAGTGTGTCTTCCAATAACCAAGTTAAATATGACTTTAACTTGGTTATTGGAAGACACACTTAGCTCTCATTGTACATCCCATAACTTTCATATATTTCAGTCTTCCAGTTTTAATACTGCTGGTTTGCTATGTGGAGATTTCTTGTCATAGTGGTGATTTCTCCAAAATATACAGAGCTTAGCCTTCTATCTGCTGCTGAACTTCTCACCTGCAAACTCTCAGTGGGTGCTGATTGTGTCCCATCACTCAGATGTTGCATGCAGGGGGCATTGCTGTGTGATTTCCAGAGGACGAATGAAAACAAGAGTCTTGAGTCAATGTGTGAGATCTCAGCCTGGGAGAGAAAGCTCTAGGGCATGTAATCCCCATTGGGACTTTATATTAAAAAATAAAACCAGCGAGAAGCCCTATGCTTTAGCCTCCTTGAGAAATATACTGCTGGGTTGATAAATACTCATTTTGATTTCTTACCCAATGTGAAACCAACAACAATTGCAAAAACCAGTTTCCTTAAAAATCTGATATTTGCTTTATTTTTCCAGTTGCAAAATGCCTCATTTTCCCATTTAATTATCTTTTACAATCCCCACCTTGCCTTTTATCCATGGCCATGATGAGGCCTTAGAAATAACTAGGCTCTACCCAGCCCTGGAGTGCTGGAGTCCTCTTCTGGAGTGCTGTGTCCTGTGCTTGGTGCTTCAGTACCAGGGAGACATGGAGCTACTGAAGTGGGTCTAGAGGAACAAAGATCATTAAGGGACAGGAGCATCACTTATGAAGTAGGGCTGAAGGAACCGGGCCTGTTAGACTTGAGAAGAGACAACTGAGAGGGGACCTCATCAGTGTCTGGAGTTGGGGTGTCAAGAAGATGGACCAGGCATTTCTCAGTGGTGCCAGGCAATAGGACAAGGACAATGCGCAGAAACTGATGCAGGAAGTTCCACTTGTATATGACGAAGTATCTCTTTACTGTGTGGGTGACAGAGCACTGGAACAGGTTGTCCAGAGAGGTTATGGAGTCTCCCTCACTGGAGACATTCAAGAACTGTCTGCATGCAATCCTGTGTAATGTGCTCTGGGGTGACCCTGCTTGAGGAGGGAGGCTGGACCAGATCACCCACTGTGGTGCCTTCAAACCTCACCCATTCTGTGATTATGTAATTAGGAGTTTTGTAAAAGCTCACCTTGCATAGAAAGGCAGAAGTAAGGGCCTCTTTAAAAGGCCTCCTGTTACCTCTGTCCTTTTTCATTCTGGATTTTTTTTTCTTAAGTTCCTGATAACCACATCTCAACCTGCCACATAAGAAATGGAGACTTTGACCAAATGGCATTTGAACTTTACAGTCAAAACACAACTCGGGTGCTATGCCAGCTTCAGAAGTGATAGAAGTTAAAAAAGGGGACATGAACATCTACTAGGGACAGACTCTCTGCTAGTGATGCCTGACCCAATCTGCAAGATGTCTGACCCTCTGTTCATGGAGGCAGGAGGGAGGACGCTCTGCAGCCATTCTAGAAATGAGTAAGTAAAGTGCAAACCTTCAAACAGAAGAGATGCTCCTAATTTGTACCAAGAAAACATCTCTACCATCACAAATCATCATTCTGCCTAAGGCTGATTGTTAATTTTGGCCTCAGAGAAAGTTGCTATGTGTACACAGAGCAACACTGCTTCCTTCTCAAAGGGCATATGCTTTGAAGAGGCTGCCAGGCCTGTGTAGCTGCTGAGACACAGGGCAAGAGACACATAATACCTCTTACCTCATTGCTGCTCAAATGACAAATAGGACTTTCTACTGCCATTTTCCTAGAGTTTTTGCTCCCAGATTCCACTGCTGTCTGTCAGTGACCATAGGAGTAGTAGAACTTGCTTTTCATTCATGCCATCTAACACCGTGAGGGCTGTGTCAATGCACAGGTATTTGTGCTAGTGATTTTCAGCAGCTCAGTTTATAGCTACTCTTGCAAACTCGTTCACTGAGACTTGTCATGTTGTATTATATCAAAAAGCATGAATAAGGGAAAAAAATAACTGTCTAATGTAGAATTCCAGACAGTGAGGTCTTCCAGCTGGGGCTGCTGTCAAGTTTGTCAGTGTTCCTGCTCACTGGACTTGGCAGTAACCCTTGTGGAAGGGTAACTGATCACCTGGTCCATACAGAGCTTTTGAATGTCACCAGGTAACTAGTGATAAAGATGTGCTTTTCAGAGTAACCTGTAAAATCTGTACCTTGTTGTACCCATTCCCTTTTGCAGCTGGCAGACTGCTGGTGTTATGCAGCCATCTAGAGGGCCTGGTGTCTGTGCTGGCTTCAGACAGGTGACCAGAAACCACAATACTGCAGGAAAAAAAAACTCTGCTGACCCTTAGTGGCTGTAACTCAGCTGCAGTGCTTTGAAAATGTTTTTACAAGTTCAGGGCTGCTGGTTTGGTGCCGTTATGCAGTCTGTTATCAGGGTTTTTTGGCGGGGAGGGGGGAAGGTACTAACTAACCTGATGAGGACAATAGATTGGGGGAGCACTGTCAGCAAAAAATAGCATTTGGGCATCATAGAGGAGAACATCCCTAACCCTGAGATTTTGCAGCAGTTCCACAGAGTAAAATGCAATTAATATATCTAGGGGCTACCACAATTGACACCATAAACTGAAGGTAAGTCATTAATTCTGGCAAAGAGAGGCAGAAAGAAAAAAATGGAGGAAAAGGCACAAATGATTCAAGACTATCCTAGGCTCTGATGGACAAATACAATTATTGGAGATACTAGGAGATGCATGTCTGGTTAAGATAGGGAAGACAGCTCCCTGTACTGATGAGACTGATAACTTACCAGAGCAGAGTGACTGGAAAATGGCCCAGTGGAAAAGGATCCAGGGCTGCTGGTTCAGAGCCAGCTGAACATGAGCCAGCCTGTGGCCAGGTGGTCAAGAGGGCCAATGGCATTCTGGCTTGTACCAGCAATAGTGTGGCCAGCAGGACTAGGGTAGCTATTGTCCTGTACTGGGCAATGGTGAGGCCACACTTTGAGCGCTGTGTCCAGTTCTGGGCCCCTCACGACAAGTAAGATCTTGAGGCACTGGAGCATGTTCAGAGAAGGGCAATGGAGCTTGTGAAAAGTCTGGAGAGTGAGTCCTGTGAGGAGCAGCAGAGGGAGCTGGGGGTGTCCAGCCTGGAAGGATGATGCTCAAGGGGACTGTATCACCCTCTTCAACTGCCTGAAAGGAGGGAGCAGCCAGGTAGCTGTCAGTCTCTTCTCCCAGGCAACTCCTGACAGGACAAGAGGACATAGCCTCAAGCTCCACAAGGGGAGGTTCAGGTTGGACAGAATTTCTTCATGATAAGGGTAGTTAAGCATTAGAACTGGCTGCCCAGGGAGGTGGTGGAGCCACCCTTCCCAGAAGTGTTGAAGAAATGACTGGTTGTGGCACTTAGCACTATGGTTTAATTGACATGGTGGTATTCAGCCCAAAGGTTGGGCTTTATGATCTTGGAGGCTTTTTCCAGCCTTAATGATTCTGTGATTCTTTGATTCTATGCCTTCACCTGGAGTATCAGATAGAAGTCTGGCTTTCAAAGGTCCCAGAAAAAGGAACTGGAGGGTGCAGCAGGTGATCAGGGGAACAGAAATATTTTTTTGCAAGAGGAACTTAAAGATCTAGCAAGAAAATGTCTAATAGGATATGAAGTATTTCCCACCATTAAAATATGACACCCCTGATCTCAGCAACAGAGAGGGTTAAAAGTCAGTGCAAGATCAGATGAGCACAGATTGCTCAAACCTTTGGGATTAGAAAGTCAGTATGCTTTTAACTCTAGGAACAGTGAGGTTCATCAGTCATGTCTGCAGTACCAGGAGGAGGAAGCCCTTGCTAAAATGCAGATTGATCCAGGAGGGATTTGTCACCACCAGCATTTCTAGCCTCATGCTCTTGCTTTGGTAGTACTTTTCAGACCTGCTGATTTATCAGATTGTGTCATGATAATGGTAAAATCAGTGCCCCAGCATAAATGTGCCTTGTACTCTGGTGAGAAGGCTGTGAAAGGCTGCTATGGACACCCTGTAGTGGTGTGTGCAGGCTGTAGTTGTGTGTGAACCCTGTGGGTGTGCACCCTCTAGGTGTATGCACAACCTATAAGTGTATTTACACCCTGTAGGTGTGTATTTACACCCTGTAGGTGTATGCACGCCCTGTTGGCTGTGTATGCACAGCCTGTAGGTGTATGCACACCCTGTAGTTGTGTGCACACCCTATAAGGGTATTTACACCCTGTAGCTATATGCACACCCTGTGGATGTGTATGTACACCCTGTAGGTGTATGCACATGCTGTGGCTATGTATGCACACTCTATAAGTGTATTTACACCCTGTAGGTGTGTATTTACACCCTGTAGGTGTATGCACGCCCTGTTGGCTGTGTATGCA
>JAYDZK010000056.1:52187331-52225632 GCA_034509185.1 Euphonia xanthogaster | reverse complement strand
TTTAGGGCAAATTTGGGAGAAAACCTCCAAAAGGGGGCCCCTCCAGAAAGCAAACCCACATGGCCCCTCCCCCCAACCTGTTTGGGAAAGATTCCTCAGAGAGAAGTGGAAAGAACCTGTTTATTTAACAGGCACAGAACCCCCCAGCACACAAAATGAGCAATACCAGATAGCACTCTTTCACTGCTCTGAAAAAGATGACAAATTCAGAAAGTCTCTCTTGGGGTGGTTGCTCTGTTATCAGTCCCTCCGGCGCTGGGGTAGCTGCTGCAGGCCGCAGGGTGCAAACTCTTGGTGTTTCCCAGGTTCCAGTCTGGAGCAGGTTCGAGTAGTTCCAAAAACGGGAAAGAAAAACAGTCCAGGGAAAAAATTGGACTGCTTAGATAAACTAACTAATGAGCAGGAGCAAAAAGCAAGAACAAAGCAGGAGCAAGAGCGAGGGCAAAGCAAAAAGCCAGGCAAAAAGCAAAAGCAGCACTATGTACGGCCCCTTTGTGTCCTGCCAGCTGTGGGGGAGCAGGCTGATAACCAAAACCAAAACAAAACATTCACTCTTCAGAGCCAGTCTTGAAGGCACAGAATATAATATCCAGCATAAACAGAACACATGAATGGGGATACAAGCATCACCACGTCTCCCTAGGACAGTGGGGTCAACCCTAAAGGAGGCATCTGCATTCAGTTCATCCTCCTCCATAACTGCAAGCCAGAATGACCTTGTCCTGTTGCTTTTTTTTTCCTGCCATCCAGACCTGTAGGGATCTTGGGGATGGGCATGCTCAGACGTTTTACAGCCAATTGTACCAAACGCATGTAAGTTGTGGTTTTGTGCAATTTAGCACATTGACCACAACTAACTGAAATTTGATAGGCTACAAAAGGCATGTGCCTGGCACTATTCTAGGTCAGACTTGGGGTATCTGCTCTTTAGATGTGGGGGAGTTAGATCGTTGTAGCTGTGCTAGCTTAGACAGTTTTCCCTAACCTTTCTTTTTATATGTGACAGAAGCTTTTTTGCAGTTCCTGTATATGGAAGTGCAACTTTACTTTTGAAGTAGTGACATAAAGCAGACAATTTTGCCCCCTAAGCATGTGTCTGTTGCAGTTTTTGAAGGGCTGTTAACTGCCTTGTAATGGGAAACAAACACAGCTAATTTGCTTCCTGCTTACTTTGTGACACTTCTTCATTAGTAAATGTACATATGCGACCACAGAGGTATTTAGGGTGTCTTGAGCTGCTTTGCAGCCCTGACGGACCTTTGTTTTAGCTTTGTCAGTTGTGCACATCTCATCAGGCTGTTTGAACTGTGCATAGTGCTCTTTTGAATGTGTTGGGCTAGGAGGTACACATGCTTTACCTGGGGGGCTTGGACAGTTTCAGGTAGCAGTGAGCATTGGAGGAGGTGTGGAATATTTGTGTGGTATGTAAAGGTGTTTCTATCCTGAAAATCATTCGAGGTGGAGGTAAGATGGTGCTGCTGCTTTTGCAGGAAGCTCCCTACATTGGAGGGAGCTAGAGCTGCTTAAAGGTAAGGGCTATTTTTCTTTTGAGTTTGTGATTTGGATTTGGTAGGTTTGAGTGAGCCTGGGGAGCTGAAGTAAGTGAAGGTTGCTGCATCCAAACTGGTAAGGGAAGGAAGAGGATTATAAATAACCTACAGGGACTCAAAACTTGAATTTTATTACCTGAATGACTAGATGAAGTATCTTTATTTTATGTGGGAGCTGTAAGAAACCGCTCTAGGACCTGCAGCAAAAGATTTGAACAACAAGTTGAGTTTCATTTTTATGAACCTGCTTTAGCCTTGGAGCTGTTAAGGTGCAGCTGTAGAGGAACACCTGGGTGGTGGTCTGACTGGATCTGCAGGATTATGGGTTCCCATGGCTGTTGTTTCATAGCTCGTATCTTTTGAATTATGAAAGCTCCAGACCAATTCTGTCTGTGATGTCAACCTTGAACTTCCCTGACATCTTTTTAATCCAGTCATCTGCCTGTCTCTGTGCTGTAATTTAGCCTGATGGAGTGCAGAACTACATTCTAGGGAAGTGCCATGGAAACGCCTAGACGTCATCATTAAGACATGAGCTGGGGGAGGAAGAGCTGGGCTCACACTCTCATCTGTACCTCTGTGTGTGCGCACACAAAGGTGGACAAACACACATTTGGGCAGAGGGAAGCTCCCCAGTCCTAGGAGGGAGTTGAGCCCACTTGGATCACTTTCTCCCACTTGAACTCAGGATGATCTGAATATTCTGAATGCTTGCTTTGCCTTGTCTGTTTTACGTATGTTGACTGCTAGCCTTCAGCTGTGGTCTTCAGCAACCTGCTCCTGTCTCTTTCCTCATCCTTTCACTGCCACTATTAAATTAGGCTTTTACAATGTCTCCTTCCCCCCTCCCCTGTAAAATTATCCCTTTGTGACATAGCCTTCCACTCAAAAAGAAACAAGGCATCTTGTCTACTGCTTTGCTTCTATGTTAATTCCCTTTCCCTCAGCTTTGTCCTAGGACTGTGAGTCTTTTAAGTGTAGGGCCCATTCCTATATTGCATGTCCTCCGTGTTTCTGTAACACAGGCAATAACCAAGGAATATTTTGTTACTGTCCTAATGATGTTACAGGCTAATTCTGGAGTACTTCTCTTGTATTGGTTAGGTTTTTCAGTTCTTTGTTTGGTTTTTCTTGGAAGGGTAACATCAGGGCCAAATTTACTGAAAACTAAAGTGTTAAGATTACAGATCTGTGATGGCAGCATGGGCCTGCTGCTTATCCTTTCAGTGTTGCATGTAGGTGGTTTTGTGTATATAACTCTGCTCAGGATGGTTGAGAGTATAAAGGAGAATAAATAGGTTTACTTTTAGGCTGTTATATTAGCACTTCTTTTTCGGTCATTTGCCTGAGTTTTAGTCATTACTCATAAATTAATTTTGTTCAATTTGCACATATTAAACAACACAACATATGTTGTTTATATGATGCTTAAGATTTGGTTGCCATCCTAGAATTAACCTGATGGACAGAAATAGAGTGATACCAGCTTGCAGTTGATGTGCTTTGAATAAATGTATTTGTATTATATATGCCTAGAATGGCACAAAAATTTTGTTCTTCTAAAAACTTCCAGACTGAGTGCAATAATTGTATTAATCTAGTTGTTGTTCCTAAACTAGTTCGCTGGCCAGCTGTTAAATTCTAGACGCATGGAACCTTACTGTTGTGAAGCTTTCATGCTTTTATAGACTTATCTTTTGAGTTTGGCTTTCGGGTTAGGAGGGAATTTTGTTAACTTCTCTGCTGAGATTTTTTAACTGTTGTTTGACCTTATTTAAAAGGGTGAGGAAGTGTAATAATATTTGGAAAACAAAGATCTGAACCACAATAATATCACACAGCCAGCTTCTGGTTCTGAAAAGAGCCTTGAGATCAGAGGGGTAACTACTTAATGGGATGAAACTAAGATGAAACATACCTGGTGAAATAACTGTATCTTGAGTTGGCACTCAAATCTGTCTGAGATCCTGGAATTGTGATCTGGGCTTTGCATTAAAAGAGGAGAGTCAGCACACTGTTCTGGGTGTGTGATACTTCTGCAGAACTTTTAATTTCTAATAAACCACAAGGTGAAAAGACAATGTTTGAATTTAAAGGAACTTCAGCCACTTTGTTCAAAAAGAAGGAAACGAAAGAAAAAAAGGAGCTGAATACTTCACAATTAGAGCAACAGTTTTGCAAGGGAACAGCTTTAGCTAGGTGTTAAGCAAAGTGACACTCCATGAAGGCAATAAGAAGGGAAGGTATTTCTGCATTTTTAAGGAAAATGTGAGTTTTTGGGGTACTGCCAGTTTTTAATGAGAACCAGAATACTAGAGTCTACATAGGCCATTATTTACAGTGGTCTTTGTGGCAGGCACTTTGGAGAATAATGTGAATGTGAATGTAACTTCCTCACAAAGTTCTGAGAAACGTATTATAACTCAGCCAGAAGAGGTTTAGTGAGATTATTCCATTTCTTGATATGGCTGAGCTCCAGGCAAATGTGTGAAGTGGGGGGAGCTTTAGCACCATCTGGAATCCACAGAATCCTTCACTGCTGGCTGCCACCTTGAAACACTTACTGATAGAGAGATTTTTCTAAACCAGTTAAGCGCTTTCTTAGTTTATTAAGCTTTTTCCGCGGTATAAAGTCTAACAAGGTGTGCATGGATCAGTGAAATAATAGAATGTCTTTCAAGTGGAATTGTGTAGTGAAGTCATCTTCTAAATGCAGAGAGCTGCAAAGGGGGTAAAGGGTAACCATTTCTCGAATATGATGAGCTACATCATAGTCAACGGAGTTTGCAAAATTGTTTGTGGTAGGAGACTGTGAGTTCTCCTTTAAGAAATTTCTCCTGCCTTTATTGTAGATTCTGACTTGGCTTTCATTGTTAAGCACTTTGGTTTGTTTTTGCTCAGTATTTTTTTTCCTTAAGAAAAAACCAACAGAATTTAACTCCTGTCAGTGAAGAAAAGAAAGAAAACCCCAAAGAGGCTCTCCAAAAAGTGTGTGTGTTCCTGCTGCTTATCAAGATTTCCATTTAACGTTCTTCCATAGCCGGAATATGTGCTGCCAGTGCCAGATGGCACAGTTTCATAGAGAAGAACTAGCTCTTGCTTAGTAGTAACAATGCAGACAAACAATACCAAATTAGCATAAGCAAATGTCAGTGAGTTAACATAAAGCCTGTGTTATTTCTGTCTTTTTTTCTTTTCCTAGGCCATGGGTGTTGAGAGTGACCAGGAGATTGTACAGATGATTGGCACAGAGGAACATGTGATGGCTGCATTTGCTCCTAGTCTGGAAGAATGCCAAAAAGCTCAGATTTTTACACAGATGCAGGTGTGTCTTTTCACATGGCCAGAGACCATAAAAATCAAGACAGTGGGTATTGACCACTGCTGTGGTCAGCAATGGACATAGACTTTCTGTTTTAAGATTTGTTTCAGAGGTTTATTTCAAGCTGAGGCTTTTTAAAGGGTCAGGACTTGCCAAATGTGAGACTTGGCTCTCATAACCTAACTGGAGAAGAAGAAAGTCAAAGTCAAGCAATGCTTTGTTTTCAGAAGCCCAAGGTTGTGTTTTAATGGCATAACCCTGTATATAAAAAGTAGCAATGTCCATAAAATTAGGGGGGTTTGTTGAAGACTTTTAAAAAAAGGGAATTGCATGCCCCATTTTGCTGAAGCCCTGTTGATGTGGCTATGTCCATTTAATCATGAGTAGATGTTCTTCTGTTTTAGTCTCCTGTATGAAGCCTACGTAGCAGCTACCCTCTGTCCTGCTAAAGACTCAGCAGAATTCTCTTAGCTCATGCACCTTATTTAGTTAGCCAGAACATGGGCCATTTTGCTGGAAGCAAATGGGTATATATATTAATCTGCTAGAATAAGCTTTTGGAGATTAATCTTATTTCTGTTGTTTCATTGTAAACCTTGTCAAATCATTCCATGTGTGATGTTTAGTGTTTTAAAGTGAACATCTTTCTGGTTTTCATCTTTGGGGGCTTTTGAGGGTTCCAGTTAGCTTGAAGAACTTCTAATTAAGTGTCAGATGAGTAAGTAAGCTGGAGCAGCACAGAGGAATGTGAAGTATTCAGAAAGTTAGAAAAACATACAGAAATACAGAAGTTATTCTGTGCAAGAAATGTCAAATGAAGTTAATAGAGAGGTACACTCTTCCACAGAGAGCTAACAAATGGAAAGGATAATCTGTCATTTAGTGGAGAGGGTGACTCTCACATAGCTTCATCACTTCCAGGCAGAAACTTCCTGTGTGGGCTTGGATTGCTTCTTGACTCATCTAACTAGGAATTCTGCAGATTAATTGACAGCTAGTAGTAGAGTAAGAATCCACTGCAAGGCATTCCTGGAGACAGACGTGGATGCTGCACAGTAGCTTTTGGGGATATTAAGCAGTGAGGTTTAATGGTTTAATATCTGAATGAAATTTAGCAAGTATGCAAAAAAAATGAAGGTGAAGAGTCTAATTAAATAAACTGGATATCTTTGGAATTTATAGAATCCTTTTTTCTATATCTCTGCCATATCCTTTCTTTTAGTATGATAGTAATCATGAATTTCCACCACTTTCCATTCCAAATGTTACCAACCTGTGACAAACACATTGCATGCATCATCAATTGTGTCATTTTTCGGGAATTCTTTTGTTAGTTAAATTTTGTTGTAAGTTAGTATAACTTACATCTTTGTTATTTTGCAGTTTGTTTGATCATCCATTGGATGTTTGTATCATCCATTGGTGGTGAGATTGTACTGGTTGAGGAATACACACATTACTCCATGTGTGTGTGTATTTGTATAGGTTACAATTCTGATATTAACTCAGGTTAATTCCTCCCTTCATAGGCATTAAAGTACATTGGAAACAAAGTACGAAGGCAAAGGATGTGGGGAGGCCCAAAGAAAACAAAGATGGAAGAAGCCCGAGAGCTGCTGGCATCAACCATTCTGACCCATGTGCTCGTATGTAACGTTCTGGGAGTTTTTTAAACAGGAGTAAGCTTGTATGGTTATTTATGGTGCGAGCTTTGTTGGCAGGGAAAAATGTCTTTGATGGCTTTGTAGCTGACATAAAGTAAATCATCCTCAAAATAAAGGGGGAGACTTGGATTGAGTAAAAGAAATCTTTGTGAAATGCTGTACCATTGAACTAATCAAACTATGCACTTTTTTCTACATAGCCAGACAGTATCAGGTGTGATTTCAGGACTTTCATCTTTCATGACCTATATCTTTATTCTGATTTACTTTCATTTGCTATCTGTTTCAAAGTCACTAATGTTTATTTTTTGCATTTTTAAAGAAAGTAAAGTGCTGAAATCCCTTTTGTAACTCAGTCAGCCCGGATTACGAGTGATTTAAATGGATGCATTTTGTCTGATAAGAACTAAGGAGCTAATCCTGAAGCATTGATATGTTATTGTTTTGTTTCATTTTTTTTGATTTTTTTACAGGTGAAGGAATTCAATTTCCGTGCCAAGTGCATATACACAGCAGTGATGGTACGCAGAGTAATTTTGGCTCAAGGAGAAAATAAAGTAGATGACAGAGACTATTATGGAAATAAACGTTTGGAGCTGGCGGGGCAGGTGAGTTTTTACTTCAGAGCCAAGTGTTTCAGGGTTTTGTTACTGTCTCCTCTTTAAAAGATGCAGAATAAGGAATAAAGAGTATCCCTGTCTTCTCAACTGAAGTGTTTTCCCTCTCATTTTATTTTTGTTGGCTTTTCTATGTTGACTCATAGATCTGCTTTCATGATTGAGACTAATACATTGTATCTTCACTTTTGCATTGCCTCTTTGTACCAGATGAAAGGACAGAGCAGTGCACATAGGGCATCAGTCCTAGTTGTGACATAACACTGCTGGTGTCAAGAAGGCAGCAGTAAGAGCCATTCCCCAGTGTTCTCCTCTAAGCAGTTGGGTAAGGGAATAAACTGGGACAAAGGAGGTGCCTGCATGCCATGTCCAGGCTGTCCCACTGTGGAGAACCCAGCTTGTGTACCAGCTCACAGAACAGCCGCTCAAGCCTCCTGTAATTTGGTGCCCATAAGATTGTTCATTTTTTGTCAGCTGCCTCTCTGGCCTCTAGGGTGGCATGAATTAACAAAATATTCAAAGTTAACTTGTGCAGCTAATGAAAGTGGATTTTGTGGAGTTCTCTGCTTGCAGAATTTTGGCACTGGAGGCGGAAGCAGTATCCAAGGGCTGCAAAGGAGGGAATGGTTTGAGGTGTCTGGCATTGTTGTTTTGCAGAGGGGGTGGCAGTTCACAGCTCTTGGCCAAACTGCATTCTCCTAATGCTGGAGGAATTTGCCTGTCAGGTAAAGGAACTGCTTAGCAAATTGGCGTGAATTTTTCCTTGCCACGTGTGCTTATTTGGTTAAACAGTTTATATTAGGATTGGACTTCTTTGCTGTGCTAACTACTAATGCAAGTTGGAGTTTTAGTAGTTGGTATCACCTGTGGTTAGTGATCATGCATCAGAAATTCAGAATTTCTGAATTCTAAATTTCTGATTGCACTGGATTGCAGAAACTGCATCTCTGCTGCTCACGGTGTTTGTATTGGGATTTCTGTTTCTGCAAACATAACAATATTTGTTCCTTTTTGTTCCTATCCAGTGGAAATTGTCATTTTATTACACTTTTTAAGATGTGTGCTTGTATATTGTTTCCTACTCCTCCTTTCCACCCTGCCCTGCCCTCTGTGCCCATATGTGAACACACATAGTGCATTTTAGAGTAAAAACCATATGCTTTGCTTCCTAGTTTTCTGAAGAAACTAAGATGGCACTCTTGAACACATTCAAAGCACAAATGCAATGGAAGAAACTTAGAATTTTCTTATCCTAAAAAGTTTTCTTGAAATTAGTGTCTTTACTGTTCATCAAATTTTTGCACCAGTCCTGAGGCAGAATATGTTTCTAAAGTGTAAGGAGTAGTAAATGGACATTAGTGCAACATTTCAGTGGAATAAATATTTTAAGCTGTGATGCATTTCTTGGGTTTCTGCTGTAACTGCTGTAGTTCAGTATGATTGTAATCAGTAAATTAGTTGTTGCTTTGTCATCAGATTGTTCTTATTTAACTGGATCGAAGGAGTAGTTTGTTTTTTCCTAATACTTCTAGAAGCAGAAAGTAGAGCAGGTACAGAATTTTCTACAAGCTGTAAGAAAAAGGCCTATGCTCACACAGATGTTAACAACCAAAGTTGTTTTAAATTATGTGGGAAAAGGTTTTAAATGTAGAGGATCATCACAACAAAGCCAATGAATATTTTTCTCTATATCCAGAAGACCTATTGGGGGGGTGAGGATGATGTTAACACTTGATTAAGAGTAGTTCTTTCTCTCTTGTGGTATTTTAAATGCTCATTTCAAGCTGTGTGGTTTAATTTCCCTCCACTATTTTTTTTGCTGAAATACTAATTTTGTTGGATTGCAGACTAAGTAGTGTTGAGTTTTGCCAGTGTTTTGGGTTGGTTTTTTTTTTGTTTGGTTTTTTTTTTTTTTTAATGCCAACATGTTCCTGGACTAAAAATACTGTTGATTTAAAATCTGAATAAATTAAAAAAAAATAAATAAATAAAAGATTCCCATGCGAGGAGAAAAACACAGCGGTCTAAACAGTGTAAAGACATAAATGGCATTGTGTTTATAAAAAATGTGTGAAAACAATAGCTGCTAATTTCACACCCCATGGGACAAGAGAGTACGAAATGTGCTTTAGCTTTAGATAACAGGGTTGTATCCACTAGCCAAGCTGGTTTACAGAGCTTTCTCTTAGTCTGTCTGCCACTAGAGGCTTGGTAGGCCAGGTGCCAGCTGAGGTGTTAGTAAAGCCTACCGATTTCAGGCTTAATCTTTTCACCTACCTTTTCTCTTCCCTTAATGTGTTCATTATTTGCTAAGCATTACTTTTTTTTTTGTCCTTTTTTTTTTTTTTTTTTTTTTTTTTTTGTTTCTAATGCAGCTTGCTTTGTATGTGTGAGATATGGAACAGCACCAAAATCCGGCACCCTGGAAAGCAAGGGATTTCTACCCTGTGACAAAAGAATACTGCCTTGACTTCAGAGATTGCCTAATCCCAGCTGTTCTAATAATATAATTAAGACTGCCTAATGTCTTTAATTTTGCAACCAGTTTGTGTGAAAGGGAGAATTTGGCACTCTAAAGGCTTAAATGCTAAATAGCAATCTCAAGGCACCTAATTAGAATTCTCTGACATTAAGCTAATTGCTGAAACTGTATTTCAGCAGCTTAACTTCTTTATTAATTTTTCTTAGGATTTTCAATGAAAATCAATTGGTGAGCTGTCAGTATTTTTTTTCCTTACATATAATTTGCTCTTTAGTGCTCCTCTCTGAAGAAGGCTGAAAGGCCCTGGACTAACTATGAAATCCGTTGAATATTATCAGTGGCATTCCATCCTTTTTCTTTAATCTCTTGCTGTTGACCTAAATAATGTGGTTATTGTGAAGTTCTTCTTTGCCAGATAGAGCTCTTAGAGAGTCTGTGAGTGAAATTAGCAAAGTACGAGGCTTTTCAGACTGGCACGAAGTAACAAGTTGGTGTACATGGGGTATAGCTGACTTTATTAGTTATAGAAGAGGAAGGGTGATGTGGCTTTATAATCCCCATGACAGATGGAATGATGAGATTCTTGCAGTTTTTTGATGAAGAAATCAAATATGAAAACATATTCTGAGTAATTTTTTCAAGTGTTTCATTGAATGTTTCAATCCTGCTCAAACCTGTTTAGATCAAATGTTTTTTGTAGTTTATTTCAAGAGTTTAGTTCTTATTAAATAAGACTATCAGCCATCTTAAAACGACACCTTTCCTCCTCTTACTTTTTCCCCACTTCTGAAACTCTTCCCTCATAGTCTTATTTTTGGTAACTCCAGTGCATTCTCCTTCCTAATACAGTCCTTCATAAAAGCTTTTATTTCTGGTGGAAATCTAATATAAGTTAACTGTGTTATCACAGGTGAGTTGCAGGTGACTGGATTTCTTGTGACAGTGGTGAGAGAGTATCATTTTGCAACTGTTAATGATATTACAAACATCAGGAAGGAAAAGAGACTCTACAGCACCTTCCTCTCATTCCAAGGTCGGGTCTAAAAAACCTATCTGTCCAGAGTGGCAATAGGATTCCACTTTTGTCAAGGGTTAGCATGCTGTGTGTGAAAAGCCACTAGCTTTTCAGTGTCATTTGCCAAATGCTTTGGTCAGCCCAGCTGGAGCATGTAGGTAGAGGAAAGGAAATGAAAGCTAGTGGCCCATCCTAGGGAAAGAAGAGTGTGGTTTACTTTCTTGTTTCCAGAAGGTAAGGAAAGGTGGGGACTATGTCTCATGGAGACAGGTAAAATACAGTTTAATTCTGCATACACAAAAATTGCATGGTACAAATTACTCCAGAATGTCCTAGCTCATGATGGATGAACACATAGCTTGTTCAACACATAGCTTGTTGTACACTTTGTACACTGGGAACTACCATTCCTGGCACTGAGAGCAGCTGCATTTTTGGTTCTTTTGACACTTCTGAGCTGTTGTAGACTCAGGTCCTAGGACAGGAATGCCAGGCTTTAGAGTTTACATTGCTTGCTTGCAAAGCTAATTGTTGGGAACACTTAAAATGTATCATGAGGTGCAGATTTAAATGTTTTGGAAAACTCTTGCTGTTGCAAGGAGAGGGTGAGCAAACTGCAGAAACAAAGCAGATTGGAGAGCAAAAAAAGTCAGATCACAACTTTGGTAACCTTTTCCTTTTATGGCTATTTTAAGAAATAATTAATATACAGGAAATAATTGTGTTAAAATGCCACACTTTTGAATGGTTCGGTTGCTGGGTTCATTTTGGGTTGATTGTTTGGGGGTTTTTTCCTATTTAGCTTAGATATGTATTTTTATTTTCTTATTGCCTAAACTGTAGACTTTTTGGGTTGTTGGTTTGTCTTAAGAGGGACATGTGAAGAGTATTGCACTTTCCAGATAGTAGCGTTTCTAGAAAACAGTGACAGATGTTCCACAGGTGAACTCTCTGTGGGTGTAATTAGTTTTCCACAGATTGTGATTGGCAGAAAGTAGCAGGATAAAAGTGTGTATGAGTAAGGAAGCTGCCTATGAAACCTGAGATATGTATTAGGTATATATTACCAGTCTTGCCTCCAAATCTTGTGTGTCATTCAGGGTTGTACATTTAGGGTATTAAATCTTTAAAATAGTTTGTAACTTTAGGGAGGAAGTAAATCAGCTGGATTGTAATGTAGCAGGTTAGGGAAAATAGTTGGATAGCATAGAGAAGTATGGCTGTGCTAAAATATTGTGAAGGAAAGATTAAAGCAAAGCAAAAGGGGTTAAGTGCATGAACTCAGACCATTCAAGTTAATTTCTATTAAGAGTTCTCTAATACTGTAACAAGGCAAAAACTTGTGGTAAAATTATCATTTGTGAAACAGAAAAGTTACATTTTAACTGACAAGTGCATTCTTTCCTCGTTTCCTAGACTTCAAGAAGTATAATTTTTCCCTTAACCATTTTGTATTTCCAGCTTCTTTCTCTTCTGTTTGAAGATTTGTTCAAAAAATTTAACTCTGAGCTGAAAAAGATTGCTGACCAGGTGATCCCCAAGCAGCGAGCAGCTCAGTTTGATGTCGTAAAGCACATGCGGCAGGACCAGATCTCCAACGGCATGGTCAATGCCATCTCCACAGTAAGTACTTCTGTTCTCATTCTAGGATGCAGAGTTTTTTCACCATAGTGAATGATGGAAATGTGTACATTTTTGATGAATCTTCTTGTTTTGGTTTGAAAAGCAGATCTATTTAATGTTTGTTATAGATTAAAACGGGAAAACTGTCAGGGACAGGGGCATTTGAAATTCACTGAAGAATCAGTAAACATCAAGTATCTTTTTTTTCAAATGGATGTTTTAATTTTTGAGAAGGAATTGTAGAAGCAGGCAAATTTATAATAGTGGTCATGGTTGTATTTATCCAGCTGTCTTCTAGGTTCTACTTGACTATGTGTTTTTTTATTATCTGGATTTAGCTGGGGTCAGGTTACATCATTTGTACAAAAGATTTTTGCAAAACAGGAGGGAAACATCATGAGCAGGAGGAAAAAAAATTCCTCTCAACCTCAATTTTGAGGTCTTTGAGGGCAGTGCCTTTTTATTTTGAAGTTGATGAAATGAACAAATCTGCAGCATGGAAGTTTGTACTTCTCTGTTAATGGTACTGATCTTTTTAACAGGAAAATCTGCTTCATGCCATAATATTTAAAAACCTTGATCATTACCCTTTAAATATTTGCCTTGGTTGGATTTTAGCCTGTTTCTCTCTTCTGCTGGAACAGGTATTTTCCTTCATGCCAGTGGACAATAATTATAGCTACTAACTTTGTGTTTCACCTCAGACATCTGCAAGAGCAATTTGTGTGGTTGCTCCTGAAATCCAGCTAGTAGCTTGTAAAAGACTTTGAAATGCATGATTTTTAAAATAAATTAGATTAGACTTAAGTATTTTAGGAGCTGGTAAAAATTGTGGAACTTAATTTTTAATCTTCGGTGCTCTCGAGAGGGCTTTTCTGCCTAGCATGAAACTGAGGTTTTTCTTTGGTTCTTGTAAACAAATTAATTCCACATATTGCATCCAAAACCACCAACAGTCTGTAACTTACAAATCCCAGTGTTAAAGCTTATCACTGTTTAATTTTATGAGTGCCCCAAATGTAGTTAAATCTCCACAGTGCACATAACCAAAACAATTGACAGATTTGTTTCTCTAAATGCTCGTGCTTTCTTCTAGCTTGTGCCAGTTTTTCCATTTGGACTGACAGAGATAAATCTGCAAGTATTCAGTCCATATTCAGTAAAGTCTTCGTTCTTCCTGTGTCTTTGGACTCTTTTTTTACTGCCACATAAGCAGTTAAACACCATCTGCTCTTAAGCATTGAAAAATAATTTCTCCGGAACAATGCCCAGTGCACACCATTCAAGAGATTAAGCAAATACCATAAAAATGATTCTTGGAAATTACAATCTCCAATCTCACCAGAATGCTTCAATGATAGTCTCAAAGAGCATGAAATAACTGAGCAGATTCATAATTATGCCGGTAGCATGCAAAAGAATTCATAGCTCTACTGCATCCTCTCTACAGTGGTGCTCAGTGATGTTTGCTACAGGTCCTCTCCTTACCCTGGAAAACCCCAGAAGAGAAGGTAGGGCAGCCAGTAGTGCCACAAGCCTGATGGACATCTCAGCATCTGCAGAATCACCTGTTGGCACTGAGGGGGCAACTTCCCATTCATAAGAGTTCTCAACAGGATGTTCTCAACAGGGGTGGTCTCACAACTGTACTGTTCTCTTTCGATTTTTTTTTTTTGTGGACAACTTTTGAAGGATCCAGTCTGTCCCTTCCAAAGCACAACAAATATTTTGTATGACGTCTTCAGGCAGCATTTTTACTTCCCCTTTTTCCCAGTCTTTTTGATTTTAGACTCTTCTAGGCAGCAAAGGAGAAACCACATTATTTAGCCTACAGATGCAATACTTTCTAGTGTGAAGAAAAACTACTGACTTACTGTATTCTTCCACTCACACTCCCATAACTCTCAGTCTTTACAGAATGAAATGGTCAGTGAGTGAACCCTTCCCAAAGATGCTGAACAAATGAACAGGTTTCTTTTGACTGACTTGCCATTGGGCATGATGTCTTCCCACTTGCTATTACAAATTTGAGACTATTTGATAGTCTCCAGTGGAAGACTAGAAACTATCAAAATAATAAAGCCATTCATATGGACAGTGTTTTCTTCTGTTGATCACTGAATGGGATTGTGCTGTTAAAAGTGGAAATAAAAAAGCCAAGCAAATCACCCTCTAAAAGGGTTTTGGTGTAGTACAGCAAGCAAGCTTCAAGTTATTTGTTATTATTGGTGAGCCGAGTTTGCCAAAAAGGGTTCAAGAATTAGCAGAAGGCAGTCCTTGGGAAAATGTTATCTTTGGACTGAACAGTAACATGGTGCCTGCAGTAAATAGTATTTCAGACAGAAACTTGCTGTATCCACTGACTCAGGTGCTGAGAAGTGGATATGGAGTAAATGTCACAAAGGCAAAAATTTTAACACCAAATTTCAAGATTGCAGTGGAGTTTATTAAATCTTGCATGGAAGCATATTTGTGTCCTAGAACATGCTCTGAGCTCCTCTGTTGTTGTGATTAAAACCACAAGTGAGAGTGCCTGTGACAGTCCTGAAACACAAAACCTCTGAGATGTTCATGGATCTTTTATATTTGGTATAAACCAAACAGAAGCTGGAAGGACCTACTCTGCACACACACGCGCACACATGCACACACACACTCACACTCTCACACTTACAGTCACACACTCTTCTCTGGGAAGACACATCAGTGTGTCTTTTTCCTCTGGATTCCAAAAACAAAAGGCTTCAAAAAAGTACAGAGGGCTTTGATGTTAGACTTCTCCAATATAAATGTCTGTGTTTCCTACAGAAGTAACAAATCATGAAAAAGGCAAAACTGAAAGCTTGTGGGATCTATTGTAAAAGTGTTATATCACTCCAAAGACCTTTTTTTCCCTTTCTTAAATACTAAAAAAATCTATAAAACAGAACCAAAATAATTTAATTTAGCTAAATTTGAATATTAATTTACCTGTGATGGACAAATGAAAAAGACTGTTTGTGTGATGGAATATGTAATAGCAAAAGTATCCTCTCATCTGAAAGAGTCCTTTTGTTTCAACTCCTCTTTAATACCTAATACAGATATGCTATAACTAGGAGTTTATAGGCAGATAGGTAGTTGGAAATTTGATTAATATAAATGGGCAATCTTTGTTTTGCAAAGCTCCTTAGATATCATTCTGTCTAGACTCTGGAAGAAGTCAAGACAAGGGCAAACTGCACAAGTTCTTTTGAAACAATAATTTTATTCTACAGGGAAATTGGTCTCTAAAGAGATTCAAGATGGACCGCCAAGGCGTGACACAAGTCTTGTCCCGCTTGTCTTACATATCTGCTCTGGGAATGATGACCAGGATCTCTTCTCAGTTTGAAAAGACAAGGAAAGTGAGTGGTCCTCGATCACTACAGCCGTCTCAGTGGGGGATGCTCTGTCCTTCTGACACTCCTGAAGGAGAGGTGAGGGATTTTTGTTTTGCTTTCTGTGTTTCTTGCCCTGACAAATGAAGACGCTGTTTAATTTGAAGCAGGTGGTCCTCCATCAGAGGACTAATTTTGATGAAGAGGTTTCTGCAGAGATAAATTATCCTCAGCCTGGTAATACAACTTGTGTGACTTGTTATATCCTACCTGTTTACATCCTGGTCCTCCTTACTATATTGTCTTTTTTCTCCTGCATAGACTGTCTGGAAACAGTTCTGAAATCATTTGGCTATATGAGAATGACATGAACAGGTCCCATTTTTGCAGTGGAGCTACCTGTTCTCTTTTGGTGAGAGCAGAAAGAGAGGAGTCCTAACCCCTCTCCCTTTGCTCTGTAATAAACATTCTGTTTTCAAGTTGCAGCATCAACCTGCAGTGTTTCAGGAAACATGTACCAGTATTTGTTTAGCCATCAGCTTGAGGAAGAAAACCATCTTTGCGCATATTTCAGTCAGGAATTGTTTCTGACTGTCTTGTTTTGTTTGGCTTTCCTTTTCATTATCTTTTTTTTTTTTTCTGAATAGAAGATACTCTTCGGGGAGGAACTCTCAACTTTCTGAATAAGTCAATATAAGCTAGTCTTACTAGACAGCTGAAATAAAGATACACTGTATAGGATACTTTTTCATTTAAAGATGTTAATGTTTGTGCTAGAACATACAGGATACGTGGAAAATTGATCAATGGACTGATCTTGTATTTCCATTATGTTGCTGAGTAGCTGAGGAGAGAAACGTGGGGTTATACATGGTTGGTTAACTTAAAATGTGTTTCGGTTTTTTATTAGCTTGTAAATGCTAAAACATTACATTTCAGTGTGATATAGAAAATTCTACCTTTTTTTTCCTCCATAATTTCAGGCTAATTAATTTAATTCCTTTCACTTTGTCATCTTTTTGTTTTTGTTAATCATAAGTACAGTTTGGGGAGAAAAATGCAAGTATGGTATTAACACACAGAAGGAGAAGGGATAAAATTAAGCGGGTTTTGGTTTTGTTTTTTCCTAGGCCTGTGGTTTGGTCAAAAACCTTGCCCTTATGACTCACATTACTACGGATATGGAAGATGGTCCAATTATTAAATTAGCCGGTAATCTTGGAGTTGAAGATGTCAACTTGCTCTGTGGTGAAGAACTTTCATACCCAAATGTGTTCCTGGTTTTTCTTAATGGTATGTTACTTTTCACCAGTCTTGACTCTGATTTGTTGCTGATGGAGAGTTAGGCTTCAGAAACCCTCCAGTAGTTCTTGGATCACAGTCAACAGCAGATGCTGCTTTCCATCTGCAAATAATTTCCTCTGTAAATATTTTTATGGGGTTGGGCAAAGTAGATGGGCCAGATGATGGCACTTAGTTTCATGAAGTTGTGTCTTCAGAACTCTGACTGCAGATGTTTGTAGCTGGGAAATGGAAGCTTTCTCAAATTTCAGCCCTGTTTTTAAGCCCACTTGCACAAATAGGCACAAAAATATGTACTTTTAACTAGGGGTTTCCTTGTTTGTTTTCTAGGTATTGGCCAAAGGAGGTGCCATTCATTAAGTACTTTTAGAAGAAAATAACTTGAATTTGTAATATGTAATATTGTAATAAATTTAGAAATTCAGATCTTCCTTTGCAGAAAGCATTTAGTTTTCTGTAATCTTTATATGTTTTATATATATTTGTGCATTTTAAAGAGCCTTTAAAAACAGAAAGGAAACATCAGAAAATTTTTTATGAAGTTTAGCAGTGTTGTTCTCTTTGAAAATACTTTTGAAGGGGCATCTTGTGTTGTGTGTGATGAGAAAAATTAGCTCATGGAAAACAGGCCTGTCTTGTTAAAGGGATGATTTGGTACACATGCTTTGCATCTGCACATTCATATTTCTTTTACAACTGATCTTTTAGCATTTCTAAACCAACAGGTACTATGGTGTCAAATTTCAAAATACTGACATTTTTAAAACTATAGCTCTGATTTCAAAATAGCGTTTTGTGAGTAGCATCCACTTCCAGGGACCAGTGTGTAACGTCTGTCACCACGAGTAAGTTCTCCATTTACTCTTGAATTAAACAGCGGTTGTTCTTCAACCCTGCCTTTTCCTGGTAACATAAAAGCAGCACTTGACCAAACTATGTTCCTTTGCTCTGCTTTTCTGTAGCAGTGTGTTAAAGACAAGGTTCAGTGAAACCACATGCACTCTCTTCTGTCTTGTGGTCCAAAGGGGAGTGCAGAGCCAAAATATTGGACTCTTCCTTGACAAGCTCAATTTGGAGTACAGAACAAGATAGTCTCTTCCCAAATGTAGATGAACTAGTACTAAGTGGGACAAGCCAAGTTACTGTTGAACACACTGGTTTGTGGGTTTAATCCATAAAAAAATTCAAGCTTGTGGATAGCTGTCTTGATCCTGATTTAAACTTATGACTTAAGAAGATAGATAATCTGTTAAGGACAAATTCTTTAAGCTGTAAAGACCCTTCTGTTGTCTTATAAACTCCCTAAACTATCATCCTTTGTCTTCTCCTTTAAAGTTTTTAAAATGTGAGCATAGATGTTTATTTTATATGTTAAGATTACTTTGGACAGGTGACTCTTTAAATGGATTTTGCTCTCCTGTTTGCTCGTCATGCATCAGAATATTTAAATATGAACTGAAGTGCCCTGCTAAGATAGCTGAGTACCTGAAAGAGAAATTCTAGTGCTGTTATGAGTGATCACATACATCAAAATATCAGGACTTTAAAATTTCTGACAAGCCAGCAGGGCCATTCCTTGGTCTGTTCTTGGAAATCTTGAATCCGTTTCAGTACAGATGAAATTGCAGACTTGAGAGTTATCTTGTGTACCAGCTGATTAATGGGCACCTGAGCAGAAACATACAGAAGAAAGCTGGAAGAACCACATCATTTGGTTTCTCAGGCTGTTTGGAAGCATGCAGGTAGATGACTTGTGAAATTCTGACAATTTGGAATTGAGAGGAAAAAAGAGCTGGTTCTTATTCATGTAGAGAAGGAGGATTTTACAACAACTCATTATTTGCAAGAAGCAGAAGTACTTCTATGCATGCCACATATGATCAGAATTTGTAAAAAGTTTTGGATGTGCAAAGGATGCACCAGGTATTTATTGTCTCTCTGACCAGGTAACATCCTAGGTGTAATACGTGATCACCAGAAATTAGTCAACACGTTTCGGATCTTGCGTCGAGCGGGTTATATCAACGAATTTGTTTCCATCTCTACAAATCTGTCTGACCGATGTGTCTACATTTCCTCTGATGGAGGGAGATTATGCAGGTAAACTTCTCATCAGAATTACCTCACTATTGAACTGGCTTTAAATTTCTATGCACTGGGCTAAGAATGTCACAGGAACAGATTTAAGCAAATTCAATAAGACTTGAACAACTCTTTTCTCCTTAAATGGCCCTCATTCAAAATAGGCAGAGGTTGGAAGAGACAGAATGGGTTAATGAATGTATACATATTTTAGCATTGACTGGTTGTGTGCATATTCCGTGCTCACTTCAACAAAGCAGCAGTCACAACTACTGCTGGCATTCTACTTTGTTCATTAATTGAATCTCAGAGCATGTTGAATGCAGTTTGAGGCATGTCAGAGGCTCCAAAATAGTAGATGCACAAATCAACAATTAATCATACCTGGTCAAGAGATCCTGAGTAGGGCCATATTCAGTGGCAGAGAAACCACTTTTCCAGTCAGGGCTAGTATGTGTCGTTTGGGAGATGGCAGTAAAGCTGACCATTTTTAAAATAAAAGCAAGAGAAATCATGTGGATTTGCAAGGCTTTACCAAGTTTGCTTTGTAGCACCCCTCACCCTGTAGTTGTTCAGATATCCCTATTAACTATTTAAAAGTGCTTATTAGTCTTCTAACAGTCATTTAGACTTCAGAGGGGACTCCACAAGTATCTTGTAGCTATTTGCTGGTCTTTATCAAAGCAACATGTCCAGATAGCAACAGCCCTTGACGTTGCCTTCTTGCATGCCATCCTTTGTGTCAGTGTTTTTGTGTGGTAGGGAAGCCTTCAGAGATCCATGTGCTGTTGAAATTTTTGGATTCAACGGAGATCACCCAGAGTAAATGCCTGTACTTTACAGCATGTAGGCACTTGCAAAATGCAGCCTTGCATGTGGACACTTGAGCGCAAACTGTGAACTTAGTGTTCTGTAAAAACCACAGTACTAAATGCTGCTCTTAGCTTTGTAGTTTGGGAAGTCTCAAATTTTTAAAGCCATCATCATAATCTGTAGGTAAAACTTATAAAATTTTAGTTGAATGATTTAAAGGGGAAAAAATGGCTTTCAACTCAAAATTTAAGTCTTGATTTTTCTAATACACATTTTAAGTTATATCATACTAAGGTCTGAATAGTTACAGATTTTATTTATGTGGTTTTATCAGTTAAAGGCTGGTAAATTTTAAGAACAGTTTATAGAATAGGTTGTGCATAGGCAGGGTTCTTAGAGTAAGAATAAATTAAGTTACCTGCCTAAGTATTTGCTATGACCATCCTTTTTTTTTTTAATTTCAGGCCTTACATAATTGTCAAGAAGCAAAAGCCTGCAGTTACCAACAAACATATGGAAGAACTGGCTCAGGGCTACAGGTACACAATTCAAGTAGGCCATATTAACCTTCACCAAGTAAATACTGTGTGGAGATACTTCAGTCAGTCAATATTTCACTGTCTTGGGGTTAGCTAATTAGAGAAGTCTGCTCTCCTGTATAAATTCATAATCTTCGTACTGGAGATTTTCTGTTTAAAGTCAAATTAAGGTTGGTGTTCTTATTTTGTTACTGCTGTGAGATTTGGTGAGTATACAGAATAAATACATCTCACAGCCTCATCTTTCTGCAAGTGGAAGGTTTGAGGCAGCATCATCCTCCTGATTGAAAAATCAAACACCTCACAGGAGTATCAACTTAACCACCCTAAACTGGGCACATTCAGAGTTTTTCAAAGTCCTTGCAAATTCTTAGTTAACGTATTTTTTTTGAAAACCACACTAATACAAATGCATTTAAATTTAGGTCTAATTAAATTCCACAAATCACAAAAATGTACATGGTTATCCTTATATTTGCCTACATTTACAGTGATGATGAGTACATATGGAAAGATTTTATGTAGTTGTTCAAGTAAGTAACATTCATCTGTCAGACTGTGAAGCAGTGAAAGGGCAACAGGATTAATTTAAAAAACACATTTTTCTTCAATATGTAATATGCACGGAACTCTACATGTAGAAATATTTATCTGGTTTAGCTTTACATATTACATTCCTTTAATATATGTACTAAGTGTTTTATATTTGCAGAAATATAAGCTCAGTACTTCTAATGTAATTTTTAATTTATCTATAGGAATTTTGAAGACTTCTTGCATGAAGGCCTCGTCGAATATTTGGATGTGAATGAAGAAAATGACTGTAACATTGCCCTGTATGAAAATACAATCAATAAGTATGTATGCATTCAGTAACTGGTACAAGAAAAACTTTCATAGGGTAACTCTCTGAAATGCAAACATATAGATAATGTTACTGTTTTCACATGTACACACCTTGATAATGGTTGAAACTACTCCAGGTGCAAGCTAAAGAGAGGAATCTATCTGCACACATCCTAAATTATCCATGGGAAGTTACAAAAAATGGTTCAGATTTTGAGAGAGCTGTTTCTGCTACTAACTCTCAAAAATACTCAATACTTAAAGGTATATCCTTTCTTTCTCTGGATGTGGCTCTTTGTTCTGCTCATTGGGCTGCTCATCATAAATAATCTTATCCAACAGGTATCTAAGAGGCAAATGGTTCCACATGTTAATTGATTATCTTAGCATACCATGATTGTTCGGAAATTTATTTTCTGACTATAAAGGGACCCTAGACACCCACCTTACAGTAAGTGGAGTGCTGGAATGAGACCTTCCCTTTGACTTTTGGATGTACAATAGGCCCCAATAAAAATGTCAGCATCATTCTGTGTATTCTTTACCACACATCTTAAAACCAGTTTTGATATGTGATTATAATTCAGAGAGATTTCCAGATCTGTTATGTTTTCCACATTTGAAGCACCTGCTGCAATTTTTTCTACTCTTGTCTTCTGGCTGTGATTAAAGAACGCACATTAAAGGAAGGGTTCTTTTAAATTTTTAAGTCCTCCTATCTTTTTACTGGTTTTTAATGTTTCTCTGACAATATCCTGTAAACTGAAGCCTGAATATGAAATGCTAGACTTTATCTCTGTGAATGTTTGATCAGTAGATTTATGCAGAAAATTCTTTTTCTAAATAATCTGTCCTGGTCAAGTACTCCTTCAAGCTAATA
The DNA here is from genome assembly GCA_034509185.1 of Euphonia xanthogaster. Lineage (NCBI taxonomy): Eukaryota > Metazoa > Chordata > Aves > Passeriformes > Fringillidae > Euphonia > Euphonia xanthogaster. The sequence goes on along the minus strand of JAYDZK010000056.1, from coordinate 52,203,538 downwards.
GAAACACGTCATTGATTTCAGTGGGGCTGGGTGAGCTCTTCAATTATCTTTAACCTTTGCTAAATGTAACGCATTAACTCTGCTAATTAAATTGCATTGCTCCTACCCAGGCTTTTGAAGGCTTTATCACTTTAAGAGATTACTCTTGCATGCTCTTGACTGAGTTCTGTATACATGAGCAAAGAAGAGCGCACACAATTGCTGTCATTTGTGCCAAAATTAAATAGCTTCCACAAAGCACCAGAGCTGAAAATTTAAGTTACAGGACAACTGACTCAGCTAGAAAGGTTAATGGGAATGTATCACATGAAATCATTATTTAGTCTAAAAGTGGAGGAGAAGGTGAACTTCCAGTGCATCAGTGAGGAAAGGACTCCTCAGCAACTCCCAGGAAGCTCGGAAGATTCTTGTATTGTTCAAACACAGTTGTTTTGAGTTTGGCTTCAATGCTAACAGTGGCTAACTGTGTCATAAGTATCTGAGCTTGCATCGTATCAGCACATTGCTCCTTGTTTGGTAATGATGCTCCCTACATCCTGAATAGCTGAGTTGAGTACTCCCTTTCCCCAGATGATCATCTTGCATTTAAATGGTGTGGCCATGTTGGTACAGCCACTGATACTTCAGAGAGTGGGCTGTATCCCAGTAGCATTCCTGCTTTTGTAATATAGGCTTCTTTTAGCTACTGTATCCTCTCTTTCCAATCCAATTAGAGGGGTTTTCATTGGAGTATTTGACTCTAATGCCTTCAGTTTCTTCCTTACGCATTTGTAACTCTGCTTTTCAAACTCATGAGGTTGCCTTTCCTCTCTTGGGCCTGGTTCTGGCAGTGACATTTTTGACCTGCAGAAAATGAACTGCCCTGTAAAGTTTGAACATCTCCCATTAGCTCTCTAGAATACTTAATAAGGTAGTAGGGTCATCTTTGATTGAAATAGGATTGACCTCATTGCAAGAAGACATGTGTTGAATACCCTATATGCAAATGTATATCTATTTCCATGCACTTGTACGCTCTGAAGAAATTTGCAAACTTCGCTATCAGTAAGTGTCAAGCTTTTGGCTTTATTGTTTGAAAAGTGTCACCAGTTCTGTGAAGTTCTGCAGAATGGGGAAGCAGTCTCTGCTTCCAGTTTGCTACTGGCTCTTGAGACCATTTTGCAATTACTTGACTGCAGTTTGGATTCTCTCATTAGTATTTTCTTATGATAGGATTTAAATAATATAGCTGCTTTTTATCAAGTGGGGAAAAAACAGTGGCTGTCCTCTGGCCAGCAGGTGATTTTTAGGTTGTTCAGGTGTATTTGTGATTTATAAAGATTTCTAGGACTGTTAGATAGTTTCATTGGCTTAATCCTCAGGATTTCCAGGTCTGTTTTTTCCAGCTTTCAGATTTCATTATTCCTCCAGTAGTATATATATTGTTTATCTATAAAGTTACTGCTGGCACTTGTCTTCAGTCTCTGTGTGCTTGTTGGTAATTCCTTAGCCTTTTTTAGCTTACAGTGCTTTAGCTATGTTTTGAGTGTTTCCATAATAAAGACTTCTCTGTCGCTTCCTTGGCAAGATCCTGAAGTTAAGTAATCAAATTAATTAATTTAAATAATTAAAGTCTTGCAAAAGACTTCAAAGAGAAGTCAAACATTAAATTTGAGATTTTGAGGATGCATTGGGTTTAGATATCTGGGAGAAGCAATGTATGCATAAACCCAAGGTCTCTGTAATAAATCCAGGACATGAAAGATAGGCTTTGAATACGTTGAGTTATAATTATCTGTATTTTGTAATTCCTCGCTTCCTAATTACTTATCTTGATTTAAATTCATATCTGCTCCAGCCAAGCTTTATTGTACACTTCATTCTTAGTTATTAGTCTCTCCACTTGCATCCCACTGCATGCTATGATTTGTCTTTGTTGAGCGTGGACTTTCTCTTCTGAAGCTCATGCCAGAGAGAACAAATTGTCTCCTTTTCTCTGTCTTTTTTACTTCTCATCAGTACTTTCTTTTAACAACATAATCACTTCCAAAATATTTGCAGAGCTTTTCAAATAGTGTTGTATTGTGTTATGTACCTATGGCAGTGGATCTGGTTTGGAGACAGATGTTTTCTCCTTAACTGATATAGCTGACCTTGGGACACTAAAACAGTTTTTTAAATACCTGAATCTGTTGCGGTCTTCCTTCTTCCATCTCCCCAGTGGACTTCTGAATCTCTGAGATTAGTAATTTGATGCAGAGGGCTCTCATTGCATGAGAAGACATTCCTTAAGGCATTTTGGGTCTTACTGTATAAACTGATGTTTTGTTGTTTTACTGAGCTCCCTCAGGTTGTCATTATGTGGAGGCTTTTCCTCCATTATGGAATTTCATAAACCTTGGTTTATTTCTTCTTCATTTGTTTTTATATGGAAACACTTATAACCAAAAGAAAGTTGTTGGGTTTTTGTAATAAAAATCCTGTAGTGAATCTGTGTTTTGAGGTCCTACTGACCTACATTCTCCTGAACAGAACTGAATTTGAAGTGTTATGAGATACTGCTAAATTAAATAAATTCTACTTACGTTGTTTGTTCGCGAGTTTGCCATAATTGGTACTCTTTCTTTTAAGAGATACAACCCATTTGGAGATTGAGCCTTTCACGCTTCTAGGTGTCTGTGCTGGGCTGATTCCATATCCTCACCACAACCAGTCCCCAAGAAACACTTACCAGTGTGCCATGGGGAAACAAGCCATGGGTAAGACTTCACTTTTTATTTCTCTTTGAATTGTTACGTAGTTTTTGAAGCTATGTAGCGAAAGTGACAAACAAAAATTCTTTTTTTCCTGATTCACATAAAAGCTTTTCTGGGAAAAGTAAAAGAGCACTTCTTTAGCTTTGAGAAGAAAAAGAGTTTACCTCTGAAACTTGTAAAGATTAATGTGAGAAAAATACCAGTCAGTTTTACTTAATGAAGACTATATCTGCAATTCTTAACACTTAAAAGAAAATTTTAATAACCTGGGACACTTGCATTTTCTATTGGGTTTTATTGGAAATTATCATGACTTTCAAGTTTTCAGCATATCTGCAGGATTGACAGAGTGGGGTTTTTCTTCTCTTTATGCTGCAATGTGCTGTGGGTTTCCAGATAAAAAAAGAGTTAAAAATTGTTCTCACAAAGAGAAACAGAGCACAGATTGAGGAGCGTTTGTTTGACTGGTTGAGTAAGTGTCCTAAAAATAAATATATCAATAGTTAACGTTGACATCAGAGAATAAGAAGACTCGAGTGTGAAAGAGTTGTTAATAATTTGAACACTTTCCACAGCCAGAGTTTAGATATTTTTGCTTTTGCTTTTTTGGATGAAGAGGGCAAGCACTGAAACAAAATTAATTTTCTGATTACTTATTATGTAATTTGACAGTGTCGTATATGGTCATTAAAACCCAACTGTGTTGTAAATTTGCTGCTGGGGGTAATTAACAGCAGTTAAGTTCTAATCCTTTCTTTAATACTCAGTGAAACCAGCATTACAGTGTCCAAGTCTATGGCCTGTGATCAAGGCAGAGGAGCCTGAGCAGTCATACATCAATTCAGACAGCTGCATTCAGACTGGTGCTCTACAGGCTGGTTTTGTGGCTTGTATTGATGGCTTGCTTGCAAGCTGGGAGCTACAGTAGCACAGCTCTGTTTCATGAAGGAACTGCCACTTCAGTTAGGTTTACTAAACCATTAATTTTGTGCTCTGTGTTCAAAGCTTAAACACTACACCTTTTGTGAGACTTCTCCAGCAGAATTAGTAGCAAAGTAACTGCCTTATGCTGAACCATCATGTTGAGCGCATGAAAACAGAAAATAGCAAGATGCATGTTCTCTATTGAAATTAAAAAAAAAAAAAGGTGGGTGGGTGGAAAGAGGAGCAATGCAATCTTTTTTCCTTACAGTTCTCCCCCATGCCATTATCTTTCCCCCACCCCTGAGTCTCTATTTTAGGACTATTAGTCTCAGAAGGTTTGGTAAGTTACCACACACAGTTAAGCAGGATCAGTGTGTACAGAAAGCCAATTCAGTATCTGTGGAGTTCTTTTGTAGTTTTCTGTGTGAAGGTTTTTTTCCCCATTTTGTTTTGAGTGTCATTTGCAATTCATTGTCTGTGTTTTCTGCGGTTAGTGTATTCAGCTGCTTTGACCCTAGGTCTTGCACATTTAGCTCCTTGGATACAATCCTCTGACGTTCCTGCTGACGCTAGGAACACAAAAGCCATTGAGCAATAAAAAAGGCCTTTGTTTCAGTTTGTTATGACAAAACACCTGACTCAAAGAATAAGCAGCTAGATAAAAGCAAATTTTAAACGTTGGCACATGACTTGAGCTTTATTTTGCTCTGTCTGAAGTATCTGCAAACACCTAAAGCTTTTTGTAATAACTGCTTAAAAAAAGCCACTATAAGTGGCAATATGTAGGGGCAGAGATGATTTTTCTCTACACTTACTGATCAGATGAGACCTAGAGGGTATTCCTAAAACATTGCCCATACTTTTTTCTGTTTATTTTTGTGAAGAGGTGTGATGTAGTGTAGCTTCAAACCCCAAGCTTTAAGTTACAATCCACCTTTATTGCTTTCTTTCTCCATAACTGAAATTGCAGAGCAGCTCCTCATCCAACACTGCCATGTCCAAGTCCTCTGTGTCACTCCCTTGACTGTCAAAACCTGGAGCGGCGAAGGGAGCCCGAGCTTCAGTTTGGGAGAGGAGAGCCTTGTGCTTGTTAACACTGACCCACCCCCTCTGACCATATCACAGGGCTGTGCCAGCAGCTTTGGACAGTCTTTCCTAAGCCTCATTTTTAAGCAACATCATGCTAAGGAAAGGTGTGAAAGCACAAGTAAGTGGAGAGTGAACATCAGAGATTGGAATGAGGTCTGTAATCCAGTGTCCCTGACAAGTAGTAGGTCCTGAAATAGTAATGTTTATTCTGGAGAGCATTACATGTCCTGAAATCTCCCTTTCAGGGGTAGGTGAGTCATCTTGTTGGAGGACTAGAGCTGCACTTAATGACCAGACTGGATTTCAGTAAAATGAAATTGAAATAAAACCCCTCACTTTTGGCATAGATTATTTACATATGTTGCAGGTTGAACTGTAAGATTGATAGGAAGTTAGGTAGTAAATACAACAGCAGCTGCAAATACCTCAGTTGAATGTTGACATTTCAGTGCAAGGTTAACAGTTGTAGCTTAAAATTTCAGAAGTACTTAAGATGAAAATACAAGAGTCTGTACTGTTTGCATTTAATGTGTTGGTAAAATAATGCTTCAGAGGATCAAAGGCTTCTACAGTTAAGAAATAGTTCTAAACTGAGCTTTTTAATTCCATTATGACATAAAAACCTAGTCAGTTTTACACATTGTACATCTGTGACTGTCTAAAAGCCTAATTTGAAGAATGAAAAAATACAGTTTTCCTGCCAGTAATCCCCCATATTGCACATGCACATATGCTGCTGTGTAAGTGATGGTGGGGGTACACAAAGCAAGCTGTACACTCACAGCACAACTGTGCCCTGCAGCTTCAACCCATGAGCCATAACACAAATCTTGACTAAGAAAAGGAGGATTTGGGTGTTGGTTATTACTGTAACCTTTGAAAGAAAAGGAAGTGTTTGAGCAGACAGACATAGGTGGGTGAGAGCTTTGTTGTAGAAGCTTATAATGAAGCAAAAACTTTGATATTACCAAAAAAGCCTGTTACTGTACCGTGTACTTCCTGCTTTGCTTCTGTGAAGCAGCAAAGCCCTTTATATACTGTTCTGCCTTGTACTGTAGCCAGTTGAATGTGTTAAAATTGAATTGAGAAGATAAATATGCTTCAAGGAACTCAGTGCTGGGGAGTTTTGACAGTTGTGAAATTTCTTTGGTGGACTGAGAGCCAGAGTTCTGCCAAATTTTGTACAGCTAGCCTAGGGGCACAGAATCTAAACAAACCAACAAACCTCAAAGCAAAACCAGCTGTTGCTGGTCATCACAGCTGGATCTGGGAGCACTGTGGCCGCAGTTCTGTTCTGCCACTACTCTTTGAGGATTGTTTGTGCTCCATGACACAACCTCGTTTTGACACCTCTCCCCTCCTTGGTAGTAGGCACAGAAGTGCTGACGCAGAAATGAACTCACCCCCCCCACACACACTTTTTAATTATTTTTTTAACCAACTTCTTAATCTTTCTACTGTGAAAAGAATATTTCTAACACTTAACATCCAGATCACCTATTGCATGTACTGTGACAATCTGTCTGAGTGGAGTCGGAGCCCCCTCCACAAGGTTTATTGCAGCACTTAAAAACTGTACTTCTTCCTCTCTTGCTTTGTGCTCATATAAAAGGACAGAATCATTGAAAATCCATGGTGAAAACAGGGGAAATACAGAATTAGAGCAGTTCTTTTCTTGACATGTGTAGTAATAGCCCCTTTGGCTCAAGTGGATTGATTTCTGTATCCTTGTTAATTTTGATTGTACAGTTTAATGTTGTAAGCGATACACCAGAGAATTGGGTTAATGCTTATTTTAGCTGGCTGTTTGTTCTGATGAGTTTTTAAAACTTTCAGCATCAGAATAGCAATGCCTCATTTATGCTAAATGTCAGTAGACAGTGTTTTTGTAGTGATTATTTCACACTAAAGGATACTCAAATGATACTTAAAAAGAAAAAAAAATGTCAGGAAATTGAAAAAAAAAAGAGAGAATGCACACGTGCATTCACAATATATCAAGTACTGAGAAAAGCAAGAAAATTATCTTTGTTGTATCCTGGTTAACCTTGTGTGTTTTGCTTTAACCAGGGCTAATTACCAATGGAAAAAAATTGGTTCTTGCTGGTGGGATAATTATAAATGTGAGTCATTGTGAGCAGGGTTTGTTATGGTGAACTTTAATTATACTTTACTTTTGCTTGGTTGTTTGGCTGGAGCAAACAAGGGCACTGTTCTTTCAGAGAGAAAACAGAAATAAAGCTAGTGACTTCCTTCATTTCAGCACCCACACAGAGGGCTCATCCCAGCACACCAGTCCTCTGAAGAGAGCTGCTGCTTTATTTTAAATAAGCAGATTGTGGTTTCAGGCTGTGGTTTGTTAGCCCAGTTTAGAGAAAGGATTATTTGTATAACCATTAAGTCCCAGCAATTAGGAATAATATTGCTGATATATGCCATGTTTTTTGGCTAATTTATTTCATTTGTGCTCTGGAGTAATTCTCTAACTAGTTTTTTTCCTGCTGGGATACTTGTCATTGATATATATGTATATGTTTTCCATTTGGTACAGCATTCATCTCCTGAAGAGTAGCCTTAGTATAGTTTATTATTGAGACTCAGAATCTCAGTAATATCAGTTGCTTCTGGCTCCCAGACAGTAGCATTCTGTTAGGCTTATCTGAACCTCTGATAAAAATGCCAGTTTTGAAATACATGAAACACCCGAAGAGAAATAATTTGTGCTACCTGAAATATGTTAAAGTGTGATTTGAAATCTTTGATATATAGGGGACTTCCACAGATTGTTACTGGGGTGTAAAGGACACCCTTAAAGTGTAAAAGATAAAACTGGTGCTTCAAATTTCATCCTGCCTTAGCATCCTTAACCAGTGAACCATAGCAGGTGTTGCATATAAGCATATCGGAGGAGAAAAAAAATGCAAGCATTTAGTTTGAAAGGTAAGTTTGGCATGACTTTCTCTTGGAAAGATTTCTCTCAGCATCAGGAAAGTGTACCTATCTGTGCATCATTTAAGCTGAGCTTCACTGCAACCTACTCTGAAAGCATACAAATTCTAGATGCAGAGGGGAATAATGGTCTAAACCTCTTAAGCTTTTATTTTGGAAGTATATTTTCTGATCTGTATGCTGGGAGAATCGGGGGAGTTGAGTCAAAAGTACAATGGGAACAATGTCTAACTGAAACCTCAGGGTATTTCAGAAATAGTGGGGCGTTCAGGTGATGGGCCTTGCAGGGTGGGACTGCAAAGGTCTTCAGTCTTGAGGAATCCAGGCCTTACCAGCTTGTGTCTTACTGGAGGCAAAAAATACTGTTAGAAGATTATTTGTTTCCTTATACAAGAAAAGACAGAAAAAAAACTGCTTTAAAGCGAGAGACAAGCCTGTCAACTCTACCAGATTTTTCTTGTCATTTGAAAATTCTGTGCCTGTGTCATTGAATCTACTTTCTAGAACCTGAGAAACTCCAGGCCAGCTATAACAGTTCATTTTTAGACAGTAGCTGCTGAGCTATCTCTCCATTCTTGTCCTTGGGAAGGGTAGACCTGTTGTGATTAGGAGAGCGAGCCTAGTGCCAAGCACAGGATAGGTCTTTGGAAATGCCTGGTTTTAGAGTTTGATTTTCTAGACACTTTATGTAAATGGGAGTTGCAAGTAGATGCGTGTAAAATGTGAAGCTGACTTCCCCAGTGAGCAGGTTTGTGTTCAGATGTGCTTCTTGGCTGTGTGAAATCTTCCTTGTATACAGACTGCTTTGACCTTTCCAAGAATGCAGCCAGGCTCTGAAACTGCAGGACAAAATGGAAAGGTTTTGAAAAACTTAACATCCTAAGGACAAAGTACTGCAGAATGTTGAGCACTTAAAACTTGAAAATGGTAACTTTTCAGACTGTTATTTCTTAATTGCTTAGAGACATAGCATAGTCCTGGTACAGCAAACTCCAATAATATATGATTGCCTTAACTTTTGTTCTGCTACACAACGGTTTATGTTTCCCTGCTGGGTCTTAATTATTTTTTCCTCAGATTTCAAGAGACACTTTGGCACTCTGATGGGACAGGGCCAAAAATTTCAGTCTCAAGCTGTGAGGTCTATATAAAGGGTTGAATTCTGAACCGTAAATTTAAAATTAATTTCATGTAAATAGACAAATACAGAAGTGGACTTGTACTGTAGTTTTTCTATCAGTAGTGCTTCTAATTTTAGAAAGTAAATCACTCTTGGCTGCTGCTAGCAGTGGGCTTCATTTATACTTTGTCCCATTCTAACACAGGCTGCTCTTGAACTAATTATTGCCCAAAAAAGGAAGCAAATACGTTGTTGAAGATGAAGACCTTGATCCACAGTTTCTCCTGAACTCAGTGATAGTCTTTCTGTTGATTGTAATGAAATTTTGGACCAGGTCTCTGAAACAACAGTTGAACTCCACAAAAAAAACCCAAACCCAGTGGCTATGAGAACAATAAAAGCAAGCTTCATACCTGCGGGATTCAGTGTTGTAATTAGAAAAAACCATCTTATCTGTATGAATTCAAGTGGCTTTTATTTCTTTTGTTGTTCTTCTTTTTATATTGATGCTTTTTTTTTTTCTGTTCGAGAGAAAATACATAATTCTTTCTGGGACCTTAAATTAAGAAACTATTTATATTAAATATTTATTTAAATATAATAATGTGAAATTGTTTTGTTTTGAATTATTATTTTTTCTCTTCTTTTCTTGAAGAATTTCTGTCTGATTTTAGTTAATTTGCATTTTGGTAACTTCTTAGCCAAAACATTCCTAAAAAAACTCACTGATGTTCACTGCTTTTTTTTTTTTTTTCCCTCTTTCATGCAGGTACTATTGGATACAATCAAAGAAACAGGATAGATACTCTGATGTATCTCCTCGCCTATCCACAAAAACCAATGGTAAAAACAAAAACAATAGAACTGATAGATTTTGAGAAACTCCCTGCTGGACAGAATGCTACAGTCGCTGTGATGAGCTACAGTGGCTATGATATTGAAGATGCTCTTGTCTTAAATAAAGCCTCTTTGGACAGAGGTAAGATCCATCAACTCTTTGCCACTTCTCCAGTGTGTGTTCCAATAAATATTCTAATAAACTTGTTTTCTCGTAGTGTTATCCTGTAGTAAATTTTATTGCAGTTATGAGCATTAGATCTCCAGTTAAGAAATTTAATTCCCAAACTGCTTTGAATGCTTTTGTTGGTTTTCTGTATGATTAGTGATTGTAACTCCATGCATACAATAGTGTGGTGAAGACGCCAACATGCATATAGAATTCCAAGTCTGGATAGTATAAGAAAAAATGGCTAACTTCTGACCTCAAATAAAAAAGGTATAAATACTTAGCTTACAAAAAACATAAGGCATGAGTTAATCTGTTCTGTTGGGCTTGCTTTTTAGATGTTTACCTGAACCTTTGTTCATTACTAACAGAGAGCTCTCATTATTTCTACCAGTAACAAAAGCAGTAGATGAAATTAGATTTGTGAATGTATTTAGGAAAGGAATAGAACCCGAGGCAGTTTGTGTCTTTGTGAGCTTGGTGTTCTGAGGGGGCAGTAGCAGTATTGCCTACTTTCTGAGAGAAAATAATTGTGTTGCCTAAAGCAAAATAATTTAGTGTTTATCCAGAGCTGAATTAATGACCTGCTTCCTTAAAAAATTATACCAATTCTGTGGTGCAGTGTATTTTAAGTAAAGTACCAAAGGGAAGGTTAACTAACATAGACCCATGTTTGTGTAGGTCTAGCCTGTCTCACTCTCTCTAGATTTCTTCAGCAGTTCATGTCAATGCTGCTGAGGGCTGGAGGAGAGTTGCCTGAACACTTCATCTCTCTTCTCTCACTTTTCTCCATAAATTACTTTGAGAGCAGGCATAGTGCAGTGATCAAGCTGGTTTTAGTTTTGGGTGGCCAAAATCAGACTCTTCCATCACTTTATTCCCCCCCCGCCCCCCCCCCCAAACACCCTTCCTTCTAGTTGCTAAGCAGCAGTAATAGTATTCCTAGACATGTATCTTTGGCATTAATGTCTGCTGCATTTAATTTATGCCTCCTTTTCTAAAACAACAACAGGCATGATTTAAAACTGAATGTTTTCTTTTCTGGTGGGCTGGGAACATTTACAGGGAGAGCTGTGGTGCTTGTCAGGAATTACTTGACATAATCTCAAGATATAGATGTACTGTATGTGGCCACAACCATCTTTCAGATGAGCTCAAACAACCTAGGATTATTAGCAAGCTTTGTTCTTGGCTCTCTGTAATTCTAAATGTGATTAGAGTCTTTTGTATCATGGTTAGTTGCTGTACTTAAAGAGAAATTCCACAGATGCTACTTTTCTCATCTAAAACCCACTAATTTTATAACAGTACATGTAATTTCAGGTGAGGAAAAAAAGAATAGTGGGTTGACTATACTAAACACTCAGTTAGTACTTTCCTGGTAGACTAGCTTATGCCAGCCACAAACATGAGTAAAAGTTTAAGTTTCTTAGAACTCATGAAAGGAAGAGATGCTCCTCTCACCCTGTTACAGTCCCATGTTACATCTTCCTGGAGACCACCAAAATTATTCAAGAGATTCAGTGATTTCAAGAGAAACGATGTGTGCAAAGACACAGAAGCAGATTAGCACAGTTTGAAATTGGACTGTAGTCCAGCGTCTAAAGAAAAAGTAGTGTACGTGATCTGATGTTTAAGTTGTGCATGGTATATGTGTACAACGTTATGTATATTCAAGCCAATGGATAATCTAACTAATAAAGAATATTTTATATTCTATAGCTCAGATTTTATTCTGGTCATGTGTTATAAAGGATCTTTGAATTCCTAGGGAGATGAGTTTGTGTTCCATTCTAGGCTTTGGAAGGTGCCTTGTGTACAAGAATGCCAAGTGTACGCTGAAGCGATACACGAATCAGACATTTGATAAAGTGATGGGGCCGATGCTGGATGCAGCTACCCGTAAACCCATCTGGCGCCATGAGATTTTAGATGCTGATGGTATCTGCTCTCCAGGTAGGTCAAACTGCATGTTCACTCAGGGCATGTTCATAGTCAAAGTGGAAGTTAATGTTCTGTCAGTATTTCTTGTGCGCCTTGTGTTACGCTTAACATCTTGGGAGATTTTTTGATGTGCAGACAGCACAGTATTGTGACGGGAAATTTAAAAAAAGTTAGTTCCTGAAAGCAGCATGTTACCAATCATTGGGAAGACTTTTGCACATGAAAAAAGTAGCTTTATATTTAAGTAGAAGAGTGAGTTTTTAATAATGTGAATCTACTTAAGCATTAGAATTTGTATTCCTAATGTTCCCAAGCTGACAAGCTTTTAATACTGTAGTTTTTCCCTGTTTGTCGGTCATATGCTGTTGTTTTCTTAAGGATAGAGATAGACCCCTTATTATTTTGATTTCATGCATCAAAATCTCCTAGCAAGGTGTCAGTTAATGCAGTTATTTGAGGAAGTAAAACCTTATGGTTTTAAGACTGTAGAAAGGTGTTTGGAGAGAGATAAGAAAAATAAATAGGAATGTAAAGAGGGGTGTATAACTTTCCAATGGTAATAAATTTGAGGAAGAATCCCAAACTGTCATCCTTTCGTTAGAAAACAGCTTAATAGACCTGCTAAGATGTAGTAAGAAAGGTGTTTTAAGGGGCATTAAACTTAATTCCATTATAGTACACAGTTGGGTCAATTTCAATCCTTAACACATCACAATGGAGCTTTCAAAGTTAATTAAGGAAAAAAAAGGCAAGAATCTTCTGAAGTATAGGACTGGGCTGGACTCCAGACTGAGACTGTTCTCAGCATGTAGGTGAAAACCTATTTGAGATAGTTCATGTGGACAGAAGAGACACAGGCTGAAGATCAGTGTAATTTAGTGGAGGAGGTGGGAGGTAGATACTTGGTATGCAGTTGTATCATTGGGCATCCTCCTGATCTGGTTGTCAACGTAAAGGACTGGATAAGGGAATGGAGCAGGGAGAAGTTATATATGACACCAGTATCAATAGAAATATGTGAATACAAGGAGACTGACAGTAGTTTTGCCCAGCTCATTGTGGAATGATGGGCTGTCCCAAATTCAGGTGTGAATTTCTAAAATTTGTCAGTTCAATCATGACAAAGTGTTCCCTGTTAATTTTCTCCATACTTAGAGCATATGACTTCAGATGCTTTTGTGCAGACTTTTGACCCAGGGTATGTTGAATAGCTGTTCTCACAGTGCACCCAGCATGCAAGCTGTTCTGCTTTGGTTTACCAGAGAAAACTGGTTTAGTGATTCCCTTACCATTCAATATTTAGTAAAACAGCAGAGCATACTTCTTGGGCATGTTTCTTTCCAGTTTGTCTTCCACCTTTTTTTTAAAAAAGCTTAAAATGTATTTCTAACAGTCAGATACATTTTCATGGTGCTTTTTCTTCTTGTTCTCTGTAGGTGAAAAAGTAGAAAATAAGCAAGTTCTTGTGAACAAATCTATGCCAACTGTGACCCAGACACCTTTGGAAGGAAGCAGTGTGCCTCAACAGCCACAGTACAAAGATGTGCCAGTAACGTATGTTGCAATATAACTTCAGAGCTGAGCAAATTACATGAAGGAAAGTTGTCTGAAAAAATACACTCAATTCTAGAAAACTCTCTTCTTCAACTATAACTATATTTGGCTGTTGTTTGTTTAATTGAAGATCAAGGAATTGGTAATATATGAGGAAGCTTTTGCTGGGAAGAGCCCATGTGAAAAAAAACCCATACCTTGTCCTTTACAAATTCAGCTTAACTCTCTAATAGTTTCTATTGCAACTCTTTAAACTTTTCTTTTCCAGAAACATGCTGTACTCTGGAACTTGTATGTAAATATATATGAGGAAAAAGGATTTTATATTTATATATAAGTTCCATAAAGATTACAGTTTGGTCACGAGCTTACCAAGACACAGATAGTTGTCTGTAACTTGTGTTTCATTCATAGAAGTAAAAAATCATAGTTTTGGATTCTTTTACTAGGTACAAAGGCGCCACTGATTCTTACATTGAAAAAGTGATGATTTCATCAAATGCAGAGGATGCTTTCTTGATCAAAATGTTGCTGAGGCAAACCAGACGTCCAGAAATTGGAGATAAATTTAGCAGTCGTCATGGGCAGAAAGGTAAAGGACCCATTTAATAAAAATAAATAATTGTTGTATATGCCTACTATACATACATAATGTATGTTTCCATTGATTAGTTCAGATCTTTTATGAATACAGTGGAAGAAGGCCATATCCTTTTTTTTTGTTAAGTTCACCTAATTTAGCAGTGATGTTTCTGAAACAAAAACATGTTTGCAAAAACTACTCTTGGTTGATCTGTGAATCTGGAAAATACAGTCGTTTCCCCCAATTCAAACAAGTACAGGGGTTTTGAGGTTTGGTTGGGCTTTTTCTGAAGTCACAATTTGGATTTAGGTGATAGATTTGTCAGTGGATTATTATAGATTGGAGAGGTTCTGAACGGACAGAAAAGAAGAGAGATTAAATGGGAAGTTGCAGGTCAGAATGTTTGCAGACATTCTGCTCTAAAGACAAGACTTCAGGTATATAAGTCAGAGCCATGGTGTAAAAGGCAAGCAAATCCAGGAACACAACTAGGAAAGCACCAGCAAAGAGCAGAAAAAAAGGAAATGTTTTTAAAAATACACCTGGGACATGATGTGGAGCAGCTCTGGATCTTCAGACCAAAACTTGAAAATGAGTGCCCACTTGGAAGCTGCTTGGTGGCATGCAGTTCTTAAGTTTTAATGTTACTAGGAAAATGAGAATCAGGAACCTACTTCTATATCTGCTGAAAAACGGCAGTGAACTCCCTTTGACCTGAATGTAAAAAAGTATGAGTATCAGATCATCCTCTGAATCTCAAAGAGTTTGAAGGTGTGCAAAAGGTGTTAAGAAAGAAGTGACTGAAAACAGCCTGACTGTAACCAACTTAAAAGCATGTTTTGTTCCCATTGTTGTCTGTATGGGGCAGGTTTTGATATGTTCTTATCATTCTGTACACTTGGAAAATCAAGATTTGTAGTATTTGAAGCATGACCTTCTGTGTTAGTGTATGTGCCTTGCTATTACCGGAGTTTTGTAATCTTGTTCCATTTTTAGGTCTTATTTTGGCTTGAGAACATTGCTTGGTCTCTTGTCAGATGTGATGGAAAGGTAACAAGGTTGATGTTACCAAATCCTTTCCATTGCAGCCTGTACATCCCTTGCAGTCCTGTCCTAATAACTCCTGGGTAGGTATAACTGAAGTGAAAGACTGCATCCCTGTTGTGAGATGCAGAGCTAACCACTGTAATCCACATTTCTGTGGTGTCCAGGGTAGGGGATCAGAACATCTACCTACAGCAGACCTTTCAATTGGAAGAGGTAAAATGGGTGCAGAATGCAGTAGCTGATCACAGTGGCAGCTGTTACCAGATACTTCCTCAAGTTTGTGTTGTCTATAGGAATAGTCAACACAGCCTTTTTCAGTACATCCAGCTCTGCGCAAGATCACCTGTAATTCCACTGTCTTCCCATGCACCCACAAAACTGGTTTTTTATATTATTATTATTATTATTATTACTCTGTATTCTCAGGAAATACTTCCATTGTTTCTGTTGTTATTAAGGAAGAGAAACTCTTCTCATAAGCATTGAAATGTTTTTATTGATTGTATTTTCAAGATGGTTTTTGATCTGAAAATACAAAGCTATTCCCACTGAGTTCCCAAGTGATTTGGAAATCAGTACTGTTGAAGGTTTCAAAAAAGTAAAGAAGCAGCATTACATACCTGACTTTCCCTATAAAACTGAGTCTAGTTCTTGCACTGCAGCCGTATAGGATGGTTAAGATAAGTGAGGAGAGGAAGAGCTTCAGAGGCAACCAGGAGGAGTTGAGCAATTGGAATGTTCAACTGCCCCATTCTTCCTTTTCTCAGGGAAGATCCTCCTTCAGGAAGATTTTGTGTAGGTTCTCTTTCTAATACTTTTTCGGTCTTATACACAATGAAGTTGTACAGTGCTTAAAAACGTAGGAGCACTGTTAGAGCAATGACTACTTCATGATACAGTTTTAGCTTTGTCTAATTAAACCCTTCTCCTTGTAAGTGGTATGCAGTATTTTAGCAGCAAGTTATTTTATAATAATGCAGTCAGTACTGTGCAGGACAAATTTTCTTATTAGAATTTAAAAAAAAAGCCTCCAAATTATATTAAAGAAGCTGCTTGATTAATCATGATAAATATTTATAGGGATTTACTTGAAAAATTTAGGTAGGTTAGTTTTTTCTCCTAGTTTGGGCTATTAATGTGCACCAGTTGGAATAGTTGAACAGAATGTAAATGAACTTTTCTTTCATATCCCTCCAAAAAATAATAGAAATAGTGCTCCACAAATTTATAACTGTGAGTGGAAGAGGAAGAATGAC
>JAYDZK010000056.1:52174699-52187231 GCA_034509185.1 Euphonia xanthogaster | reverse complement strand
AGGAAGAATGACAGAAGGAAACAGAATTCTGTCAGGCAGGTTGCAATATGGCTTCAGGGTGCTAAGGACCTTCCATATGACAAAATGCACATAAGACACCTCACAATGTAGAGCAAGCAACTACCTGTGTAAATCCCATGGTAATGAAAAGCAGTATCCTAAAATGCTGTAGGAAACTTTGACGGCACCCATAATTATGCCTGGCACTGCATCAGGTTAACAATGGCTGATCACCCTCTATTTTTGCTTGGGACTATAATAATGCTAATAAAGAGCCAAACCCATCAATTATTTAGAGTGTCACTTTCAGCCTGGTTTTGGAGACATGAGTGTAACACAACTGTTGCAATGTTCCCAGAGTTTGTAGCTGTCCCATACATCAATCTGTACTAATAATCCCTTGTGATCAGGGGAGTGATCATATTCCAAATTATTACATTTTACTAAGACTCATAGCCTTCCTGGCAGTAAACCTCTCAGTTCACTGCCCTGTAGTGCATTATAGAAAAAGATGTTACAGTAAACAGGAGAAAGGAGGAATATGGAGAAGATACATTTGATAGATACAAAGGAAAATAACTGACAAGAACAGTGCAGTTCACTGTTGTGCAGTTTAACAATATGATGAAGAAACCAATACTGACCATAGCAGAACTGCAGAAAAGGCATGAAAAGGAAAGGGAAAACCTCCTCTGATAGCTTTTTAACATTACATGTAGTGTCATCTTCTGACATCAAACTGGGGAAAGATCAGTCTTATCAGAAAAATATAGACAATCATGAAACAGAAATCATAATACAAACAGTTCAACTTTTTATATGGAGAGAATTTTTAATTAGCTTTGAATTTATTCTTTCATCTTGGTCTGAATGTAGGCAATTACGACTTCAAGTGTAATTTGTGACTGCTAGCTTTAAGCCTGCCATAGACCCATTTGAACATATAATGATCTTAAACATTCTGAAGCCATACTGCAACCTTGGTTCAGTGAGAAGGAGAAAAAGCATATGTCTGTCTGTATTGTCAGTCTATTTTGTGGAATATATTTATTTTCTAGAAGGAATGCATGAAGATGAGATTTGATTTCACGGAATCCTATTAGTAGTGGGTTTTAAATAATTAAATATGTGCAAAATAAGAGATTGCACAAACCATGTCTCAAACTTTTTGATGGTCTTTTTCCTGTATTCCAAATTGATTTGTATTTCAAAGCTCTGCTTTGTCACTGGAGCAGAAGGAAGCAGAGTAAAGGAATTAGAAAGTGTCTGGGATACAACAGATTAAATCTCGCAGACCAGCTTTAGCCTTTTGTTACAGAAAAGCCTTCTGTTAAATATGTAGGTAGATTTTTGTAGGCCTCTATAATAACACAGATCTATGTCACTGCCTCTGTATTTGCTGCCTTGTTTGTGTCCTCTCACATGTCATCATGGTATTGGCAAGGGTCACCACTTCTGGCCAGTCCACTACACCCTCTTTTCACGTGAGTCTGTGTTTTACGTACACTTCTTCCAAGCTGCCTGTGAAAGGTTGCCTGTCCTTCAAGGCTTCTCAGAAAGAAGTATATTGGGAGAAGGAAAAAAAAAACTTGGTAGCCTCATTTGTTTGTTATGTTCTGAAATGCAGATATTTATTTTCATATTCATCTTCGAACTGGATGTTGCAGTAAGATCTTTGGCACTGGGACTGTCTCTGTAGTCTGTAAATCCTCTCTGGTAGTTATATGTTTATCCTAAACTGCAGGACTTTGTTCTCACTATGTTGCATCATATATTTTCCAGAAGGATAAAAAAACATCTTTTGGTTAATTATTTTGTTGTTTAAATCTTGTATTCTTCAAGCAAAGTCACTTTCCAAAGCACTGAAGGCAAAAGGATTGTTAAGCTAAAAAAGCTTCATCTGAGTTCCATACAAAGTAAATTATTATATTTCCAGATATCCTCTTGCTTTGCTACAAGTCACAATGAGGAAAAAGTTGGGCTCCTTTGATGTGAAAAAAAAGCAATATAACACTTCCCTGAAAGAACATTTCTCAGTCTCTCATGTGAAAAAGGATTAACACCTCCAACAAAGGTCCTGTAGATCACAGAACTAAGCAGCAATACTGAACAGTATGCCTGAGGAGTGGAAAAACTGTATTTAAGCAAGAGATTGAACTGGCAAACAGAAGCTTTTTAATAGCTGAAGATCTAAGATAAAGGATTAAACCTTTCTGAAGTATCTGCACTTAAACAACTCTAAAGACAAGGAAGCAAGTTTAAATTCATGAAATATGGTCTTTGTTTTCCTAAATGAACCATGTTCTTTAGTGTCAAAACAAAATCCGTTCACTGCATTATCAACTACATAAACTTCATGACAATCCCTCTCATGTAGCAAAGTCTGACCTTGTTTACTTTTTGAAATTTTTAATAGTTTGAGCATCTGCTATCTGCTTTCCTAACTTCATAGTGGAAATCAACTTTTTCCTTTTAATGGGCACTTGGACAGTACAGATAAGCAGAACATTTAAAATAAAAGATTAGTTGTAAATGGCTACTTGTGTAATTTCCCCCATGTTACAAGTCAGAATTAGTACTTTATCTCTAATAGAATGTCAGTGGGTTCATAGTAATTAAATGGTTGAAGTGGCATTAAAAAGAATTTGCTCTTAATCAACTGCAGGAATGTCGGATGATTAGTAGTTATTAGGCATCAGGGAAGGTAGGGGTTTCTTACCGTGTTTTTCTCTCCAGAAGCTGAATTTGAGAAAACGTCAGAATGCCATTAAAACTTCCCAAACTGTTTTTTTCCTGTTTATTTTTAACAAAACTGCTGCTTAGCTTGCTGTCTAAAGAAGAAAATTACAGCATTTTTTGTCTCAAGCAGCAAACAGGTAACCTTCTGACCTTTTCAGTAAATTCTCAACTGAAATTCTGAAATTAGCGTGATTTAGCATTTTATGGCACAGAATAAAAATCTCTAATTCTGTTTCCAAATAGTGTATCCTGAACACACATTTTATTAAGCTCTTGACTCATTCAGCCATGTGTATTTTGTAAAGTTCCTATGGTTATTGTTTTACAATAGCTGCTTCCAGAAGCATTGTAAGGGTTTCAATTAATCAGCTCTTTGTGTGCTTCAGACTATGCAAATTTATCACATCAGACCATTCAGCAGCTCATGGGAAAGCAGTGTACAAACTGTATTGTCTTCTAGCACCTCCTCTCATTTAGAGTGATGTTTTTAATAAGAAAACTAATCAAGTTTACTTATGCATTATTTATCTGTTAATTTTAATTCTGTTCTTTACCTCTCCTGTCAAATGGGATGTAGCAAGTGATATGATAGATCAGTGAATGATTCAGTATTGAACAAAGCTTATGTGATGCAGCACTTTCTTCTTCTAGACTTCTTTTATGCTTAGTTAGCCAACACAGTATGTAATTAGAGAGTTTTGAAGCAGCTGTACATTTGTTGTTCAGCCTTGCTAATTTTTGCAAATCTGTCACTTGTCTGTAACATACAGCGCTGTGTTACTGCTACAACTTTGCTTAATTATGTGATGTTGTCTTATTTCTCAAGAGTATTTCCAAATTCTGGCAAATCTGGCAAAGCTAAAATAGATGCCTTTCAAGTCAGTTTTAGCTCTTTTGCCACCATATCATTAGAACGAGTAAACAAGCACGTTTAGTAATGCGCTTCTTTTTATCTTGCTGATAGAAACTGGTATTGCTGCTGCTTCTATTCACGTCGTCTCCTTTGCTCTCTAATGTCCCTCCTGCTGGTAGTAATTAGTTTTCTATATTAGGTTGTTTTGACTTATTTGATGATTTTTTTTTTTTCATTTGGCATGTGTGAGTATAGAAGGCACCTTATCGTAGCCTGGTGAAAAACTTTCCCATAGTGTTGCGTTCTGTCCCTGCCCCCTCCTGGCCACCCCCCTTCCCCCTCTGTGCCAAACTGCGCTTTTAGTCTGGCTGTGCTCATGTTTGTCAGCAAACTGTAAAACCAGCCACACGAAAGGTACCAGTTCTGGAAACCTGAGTTATTCCTGATTAGGAAAAGAAACTCAGACAAAAGTACCGGGGCGAGGGGCTCTTTATGCTGTCAGTGCCTTGTGGAGGTACATGGGTTCGAGATGCTGTCAGCATTGATGCTGGTATGTGTGTGGGGCTGGGGGCCATTGTGCATGGTCAGGGGACTGTCATTTATTGGCTGCCATACAATAGCATTGAAAAACAACTGCCTATGGCTGTTTTATACCTGCATGTTAAACCACTGTGGATGTCTGATTTAAGGTTACTCTAATTTAAACTGTTACCCTTGCATTAAGCTGCCATGATTATGAATCCATTTTTTTTCCCCTTTTTGATATTGTAAAAGAATTTCTTAGCATTTTCACTGATTTTCTTTCTGAGGTGACATTATAAAATGGATGCACAAGTTTTTTTTCTAGAATTTAATTTGTTTTTCAAATGAAAAGAAATTGATGTAGCAAGTTGCTAGGTGCTTTCTTGTTCAAGCACATAACCATCTTGTTAATCCACATTAAATAGCAGATTTTGGTTTTTATTTTGTCTGCAGCCTTTTCTGGTTATTAGTACTTGATTCTGGTCCCAGATGAGACACCAGAATGTATAGGTGAGAGCCATTCAGTCCCACTGCAATACAGAATTTAGTCTCAAGTTGTTTTACTCAATTCCAGGTGCAGCATATAAAAATTGTGCGAGGAAGGGAAGTGAATGAAACCAAATTATTCCATGTGTCCTCTATGAATGCTGAGGATCTATTTTCATGTGATGTCTAAATCAATAACAATTAAGAAATACCTCTGGTAAGAGCCACAGAGCAAAACAGCCTCCTAGTTTGAGTGTGCCTTATTTATGAATATTTTATGGGGTGTAGTTGAGCAGCTCAACTACATTGTGAAATGCAATTCATACTTGAGCAGGGTTTGGAACTTGAGGCTGTTTTAAATACAGCTTCTTCTCCTTTACTGTTTTATTGGCCAGTTGCAAGTGGTAATTCCACTTACGTGGATTAATTCACTTAGTCACTTTTTTGCAGCTGTTGGCTTGCCTGGCAGTGCTCTGCTGCAAAAAAAAAAAAAAAAAAAAAAAAAAAGAAGAGTAGCAAATTGAGGAGCTTAAAGTGCAGACCTGCGAGCATTAGTCTCCTAAAGAGCTTCTGAAGGCAAGCGATTGAAGAATAAAATCAAGTTTACATTTTGAAGTAATTGCAGTTACTTACTTTTAGAAGTAGCATTGTAGATAGGAAAGGTATCTTTCAGCTTTTTTAACAGTTGAATGAACTTTCTTAAAACATCGCATAGGAAGAAGCTTCTCTGTCCTCTAAATACACAGAGACATGCAATAGATCTGCTACAGGCTCAGAAACTTCTTAAAATACAGAAGCTTAGAACTGAGGCTTTATAGCTTTCCCTTTTTTCTTTTTTCCCTTTTTTTTTTCCCCCTCTGTTAAATATATACTTTATAAATGGCCTAGTAAGCTTCACATTTCTGGATTCTGTCTAAATATTTTGTTTTTAACTTCTAAGCTCATTATGCTGTCTTTGTGTTAACTTGTATTAAAATCTGTCAGCTATGACTGGTCTCATAACCACAGTCAGCGGACCAGAATAAGTTAATTATTTACTTGTGTCACTAGTGCTCTTCATCTAATGAAATGCACAGCTGTGTTAGATCTGCAGTTGGGTGTGTAGGTCCTATTGTTACACAAGTCAGCGGAGGGTAGAAGCCGCTATGATGGAGAGCCCTCAGTTCTTTCTGCTGTTCTGCCTTTCTGTGTCGATTTCATGGATCTTTTATCATTCACTTTCACACAAAACAAACAACACAGTGGCTGTCTGCTATGGGAACCAGCTTGGCATATAAAAGGTTTTCAGAGCCTAAAGTAATTTTAAGTTAGCTGAGATTTAATTCTTGGCTTACAGGTGCCATGAAGTCCAGATGCAACCTAATGCTTTCTTAGATGTTAATGCAAATAAGGCAGAATGCATGCATGATAATACACATATAACAGAGTATTTATGTATAAAATTTTAGGGGGGAAAAAAAGCTGTGCAAGGAAGAAATAGTGGGTTGGTTTGAGTTGGTTTTTTTTTGATTTTCTGCAAAAGATTGCTCTTTGGCAGAGAGAGCTGGAAGGATGTTATTGATTTATCACAGTAGAACAATGAAAATTAGTTTCAATAGGTTTAAAAATGAAATACAGCAGCACAAACACCCTTGCCCCAGACAGTTTTTTTTCTGCTCCCTTCCCCCATACTTACCATTCTCATTCTATTAACTACTGTCCCATACACCTATCCCTGTCTTGCTTGGACAGTGGAAGAGGAGCTCCCTCCTGAGCAGACGCCGATATCCTCCTGTGAACTGGCTGGTCGGGGGATGCCTTTTTAGGGATGTAACCAGTACTCTCAGTCTTCCAGGAGCCCCTTCCACTCCAGGACGGTTCCCAAAGCATGCTCTGCCACAGTTGCAGCAGGATGATCTCAGCTAGCTTGCAGACTTTTTCAGCTCTAAGGGCTTCTGGAAGAAATTGTCCAGCTGAAACAGTAGCTTTGGTTCAAAGGAGTATGGGCTTAAACAGCTGCATTTTAGCACCTGAATTTCAACGTTAGATCTCTTGACGGTTTATAGCTGCAGTATGTTGAACTGCGGAATTCACTATAGAAAGTTAGAAGGATTGGAAGGAAAATTTGGGATGCATGATGGATATTTAAAATGAGTTTTCATGTTTCCGTTTATTCTTTCTGCAATATTTTTAGAGTTTGGAGGGTTTTCTTTGTTTTATATCCAATACTGATAGAGACTGAAAAAAGCTTCCAAAACTTTTAGAGGGACAGGTTGTGTTCATGGACTGACAAAATAAAAGCAGCCTGTGGAGTGGATTGCACTTTGTAATTCTTTGATAGCAGTCTTTACTCTGCAAACAGACGTTACCTGAAAAAATCTTTGTTATTTTTTATTTATTTTCCCCTACTTATCCCTGTCAAAGTTCCATTTGATGTGTTTTTGTTGACAGTATTTAGCAAAGATACATATGATAAATAAAATTAAAATCAATAATAATTTTGTATGTCCAAAGGCATATTCTAAGAGGCCAAATTTCTGAATTTTTTTCTTTCAGGAAATTATAGCATCAGCTTTAAAAACTGGGTCTCTCTTGGGGTATTCCAGTCTGATTGGACAGAAGCTTCTAGTTGCTTCCGAAAATAGGATCCAAAGCTTTCTTCCCTAATTTGCTAACTCACAAATCACTGGGAGCATTATAAGGGTATGCTAATTTTGCCAGTCCTGTCACAAGGGCTCTCTTCCAGTCTGCAGGTTGGGAGTACTGGTCATGGTAATGAGTCTGGGTAAAAAGTGGTCCATGAGAAAGAGAGGAGGAGGAAAACACTGAAGAAAATCTGGTGATGAGCGTCAGCCCTGCTGGTGGTTTGCTGTTTTGTGAATTGAAATGCTTTCTCTTCTGCAGGGGTGTGTGGACTGATTGTTCCTCAGGAGGACATGCCATTTTGTGATACAGGGATCTGCCCAGATATCATAATGAACCCTCATGGCTTCCCATCGCGTATGACGGTGAGTGGGGCTGCTCCATTCACACGACACTGTGCCCCAAGAGGGAAAGAGAAGGGGATCAGCCACTAGAGACAAAAAAGCTTTAAGTGTGATTTCACTGAGAATATTCTCCAGTCATCATGCCAGCACTTGCTCTGCTCTGAGTAGTCAGCCTCTGTTTCACTGTTATGAAACATCCTACTGTAAAAGGAGCAGGGTTGCAGGCTCTTTGTGCATCATTCCCATTTTGTTCTGTGTCAGGCTAAGAGGGATGCTACTGAATACTTCACTTGCACCCTTTGTGTTTGAAAATTTCTTGCTCTCCCTTCCCTATTGCCTGTGCCTACTCATCTGGCTGGGGCGGACTGTGAGATGGAGGTTGGAGAGGAGCTTCTATTATAGATCCAGATCTGTAAAACTTCTTAAGTTATACACATCTCCCTGGAACTGAGGCGAGTCTTGCACCTGTGCTGCAGAGTCCCTGCCTGCTAAACACCTCACTGCCTGGCCCTTTTGTGGGGCCTCAGTGCTTACTTCATACAGCCTCTGATCTTTATTCCTTTGTTAGCATCTTCCCTTCTGTTCCCCCTGCTGCACTGCAGCAAATCAATCTCCATGACTGTTTCTTATAGCAGAAGGCCACACAGATCCTGCCCGTTTTTCAGATACCTGGAAGAAGTGGAGCTGCCTGACTTGGTACCTTAAGGGTATTCCCAGACCCTGTGATGAGTCCAGTTTTCCCCTTCACACAGGAGTACTCCTGGCTCTTGGGCTTCTTCCACTTCTCTTGTTGCATGCAATAGCCCAGGCTGCCATCTGGGACACTTTGTCTGACTAACTTGTGCTGTGAGCAATCCAGCAGTGTGCTTGTCCCAATGACCAGGCTGCTAACTCTGCCTTTCTTTCACAGGTAGGAAAGTTGATTGAACTCCTGGCTGGAAAAGCTGGGGTGCTCGATGGCAGATTTCACTATGGAACAGCTTTTGGCGGCAGTAAAGTTAAGGATGTGTGTGAAGATCTTATTCGCCATGGTTATAACTACCTAGGGAAGGACTATGTAACATCTGGGATCACTGGGTAAGAGTCTGCTCTTTAGATTTAGGTGTTTCAGGAGAGTGGGGAAATCCTGTTGAGGCACATCTGAAAAATCTCATGTCTTAGAGCTCGGGAACTTTCTCTTGTTTGAAAACTGCTCTGTGAGACTGAGAAAAGAGGCTGAAGAGTGGTGTGTGTTTTGTTTTTTTTTTCTTAAAAGCATTTTGTGGTTCCACATTTTCAAAATTGCTACTGTATGTGTGGCTGTAATGGGTATGGCCTTTGTGGTACATATGAAAATTTCTCAAGTTTTACCACCTGGCAAAAAAAAAAAAGCTAAAACCAAGGCTTGTTGAGAGATAGAAAAAATTTCAGATTTCTTTCAACAGAAAGTCTTGCATATGCTTGGAATCAGATAAGCATTTTCATGTTGACTTTAATAGTACTGTAAATATGGAATTGGAGCCAAGCATCTGTTCTTGGGAATATTTTGTGTATGCTCTTTTTTCCTTTTTTTTTCCTTTCGATTACACAATGTTTCAGTCTGGCATAATACTCTAATCTGCAAACTTCCTGCTGTGTTGATCAGACTGGCTTCTGAGACACAGAGTTCAAAGAACATAAGATAGTTAAGGAACAGGAAAAGGCCATATGGCTTCACATGCCTGCCCTTCCAAAATGTATCTTAATCCTACCTTCCTGCTATTTTTATTATCCTTCCAGTCCCCTTCTTCTCAAGAAGCAAGTTTAGGTCTCTTTTGCAAGTTTTTTTAATATACTTTCTATTTTAATTGCCTTTCCTACCAACTTATTCCATATGTTGCTTCTCTTTTTGTTTCAGAGATACAATTTTATTTTCCTTATTCACTCCATATTCCATAAATTGTATATCAAGTATCCTGGTGCTTGAAACACTTCCTGTTTGTATATCATGGTAGCTTGTAAAAAAATCTGACTAATCATGTTTCTTAGGGAGAATAAAATAATCTAGCTCTAAAAATCCCCTGTCCCCAAACTTCAGCTTTGAAGGGCCCTATTTAGAGATTTTGTTTAAGATACTGATGCTTTCTTTCCAATCAAATTACACAGGCTTAATCTGTTTGTTATGAAATTCGAAGGCAGATTTCATAAGAATGTGAAAGTTTGCAGATTTCAAATGTCTAATGAAGTTTTATTTTCTTCAATAGCCAACATTTGAAATAACATTGCATAATGTCAGTAATGACTCTGAAAGGGTATAATACTGTTGTCTCCTGCTTGTTTTTACATTGCATTTTACCTTTTTTTTTTTTTTTTTCCTCAAACAGATTAGTGGCCATGTTGAGTCTGTCAGTGTTAATTCTGATCATTCTTAGTGCTGTAGGTGGTACCTGGGTGAAGGTGGTAGCTGGGAAACGACCGAGTGCTTTTCACTGATTGCTTTCTGTTCCTGAGGTGCTTACACTCTTCTTACAGTTGGGGGTGTTTTAAACACAGAAATCTTTAGCCATACTCCAGCTCACAGAATGGAGTAACACCCTCTGTACTGCTCACAGACCTTCTCAAGCTGATGAAAGTGCCTAAAGAGTTCTCAAGAGCCCTTTACCCAGCTCATCTGAGCCCCCAGGGCCAGCCAGGGCAGCAGTCTTCATCCCCTGGATACAGCTGCTGGGCAGTGCTGTCAAGACAGCTGTGCTGATGCGCAGCCACTTAAGGAGGGCTTTCACTCATCTGGGCCTTGGGTTGTGCCTCAGGGTGCTGTGCAGGGAGAATCAGTGAATGAGGAAGCTGTCAGGCTCACAGTGTGCCAGTGCTGAGCAACTGTTGCAACTGCAAATTCTTAAAGGATGTTTTGAGCATTTATGCTGGATATATTTGCTTACATATATGCTTACCTTTATGAAGGAATATAAACAGAAATACCTTAAGTCACTCTTCAGAGACGGAGAGATTTACAGTCCTTCCTAGCTATTGATGACACTGTTGAAACACTCCTGTACAGATACAGAGGAGGAGCTTACCATGTCACAGCTGACACTGGTACATGCAGCTGTAGCAGCATGTCTGCACAACATAAGACCAGAGCTCAGGAGCTTGTTCTTTTCTGCAGTGGAAACGGCAGCATGTGGTGCTGGCAGTGTACTGCCTCTGTGTTAGGAAGATTTCCCTGAAAGAGGTTTCAGACTGGTTGCCCAGAAAGCCTAAACACACGTTTTCTAGAATTCATTATTTCCAAATTGTTTCACATTTCTCCTGTACATGACACCCCTGCCTCTCTTAAGGTAGATGTGTGCTAACTATGGTTGTTAGTTTTGCTTTGCTGTTTATTCTTTCAGGGAGCCTTTGGAAGCATATATCTATTTTGGTCCCGTGTATTACCAGAAACTGAAGCACATGGTGTTGGATAAAATGCATGCAAGAGCTCGAGGACCCAGAGCAGTGCTCACCAGGTATTATTACAAGCTAAGCACAAAATTCTTGTGGACATGCAGAAGTATGCCCAGCTGACTGATTGCTATAAAACTGAGCTTTTTTCCTTGTGATACTTGGCATGAAATGCTCTGAAATGTTATTACATTGTTGCAGACTAAAAACTCTTGACAGTAGACTGTGGCAAGAAGTTGTTCTGAAGGTTCAGGTGTGCTCTAAACTCAAAACTTGAGTTTGCTTCTCAAACTACTGCTAGCAGCTGGTAAAAACGTCATCTCCGATTCACAGTACACACTGTGGGCCCTTCCTGTCAAATTACTCATATCATTGGTATTTTAAGAGGTTTGTTAGGTATTTTAGCTCATATTGTAGGTATTTTTCTTTAACAAAATCAGTTATGAGTAGAAGGAAGAAATTTTAAAGTATGGTCTAATATTTCAACATACTTTGAGAAACCCTTTGGGGAAATTGAAGCCTCCTAGTTTTACTGGTGCTACTTACTTTTTCTCCTTAAAGCCAAGGTCTGTCTCCTTGCACTCATGTTCAAAGTTTCTGATATTCTTTGCTCACAAAAAAAAAAGTTTAGTGGCACAGGCTTTGCTTTGGGGATGCTTCTAAGATGTGATTTAGTTCACCTCTCTCCATCACAATAGGACTATTTACTGAAACTTGCCAGAAAACTAAATTCCAGCTAATCTTAAAAGATTATTCCAAATGTCTTTTGCCAGTCTCTCTGGGCTATTATGTAGACCCTTATACCTCACTTCCTGCATGGTGGCACTTTTCTTTTTGACCAGTCAAAACTTGTACTGATTCTGACCATAGCAATCTTTGCACTGTTTGTAGGATGTAAGCCCAGTCGTGTCTGTCCCTTACTCTTCCCTATGACAAGTATGATTTGTATTCTTTAATTCTTCATTTATTTTTATGCCTCTGATCATGTGACGATCCACCACTCTGTGCCTGGCTGCACAACAGCTCTTAGTAAGTGCAGCTTCTACCTATTGATGTGCTGTTAGAGAAAGGAGGGGCTGGTCTCTGCTGTACTTGATACAGAGGCGTCTTCCTCTTTGGCTTTCCATTGCTTATTTTCTATGCCTTTTTGCTTTCCAACCTCACGCTGCCTATAGGACAAACTTGTGCTTTCCATGGAAATAAATGCCAGTGGTTGAACTGGGAAAGAAATCGTGAAAAGATTTTGTAACTCTTGTCTGAACTTTTTCATCAACCACATTGAGAAAAGGAGGTGTAGCACGACCACAGCTGCTTGCCTATATGAACATAGATTATATTCCCAAATAATAGGCTGACTGCCCTATTTTCTGTTCTTCAGTGTGTTAAGCATTATATTGGTCCTTCACATGAAAGTGAAAACTTTCTATCTTAGCTAAGAGTACACAGGATTTACTGGAACTCCTGGCTTACCCAAATCCCTTGATCTGCCTTTGTATTGCCTGCCCAACTTCTCAGCTGTTCAGAGATACTGAATTTAAATTAAACCTAAATACGAAGTCAATGTAAT
>JAYDZK010000056.1:52150234-52170090 GCA_034509185.1 Euphonia xanthogaster | reverse complement strand
CATGTGAGGGGAATATGTGACCCAGTAACATTTTTTCCAACACCCAGTGCTAACAACTAAATAACTATTTAGTGCAACACAACAATGTTGAACCTCACAAGGCTGAAGAGTGAGATTGGGCACAGAAGAATAGGAGAAGAAAGCAATATCCCCTGCTTTCTTGTTCTCTAGCTATGGTGTTCATAATCCCATGCATTTGGTTTTCTTCGGCTGTCCACCTCCCAAATGCCTTTTGCTTTGGAATCTTGTGAAACAAGGAGTTTCTCCTCAAAGCATCAGGCAAGTGCACTGATCCATGTTGGAGCTTGAGAGACAAGCAGCTGCCTGTTTGGAAATTCAGTTGGCTTCTGCCTGAATGCCTTGTCTCTAGGAAACTTCTCTCTAGACTGGCTAATGGTCTTGCTGGTTTACTCTGAGACCTAACACAGTACCGAGTTGGTCTCCTGAAAACAATCTGGTTTTTCATGTAGGGGAAGCATAAAACTAAATGTCAAAGCTGTGTGTAACTCATGATGTGTTTTGCTTTGTAACTCACTGGGTTTTGCTTTAACTGTCTCTTCTCTCCAGCAATTTTGTGATGTTAGATTTAAAGTTGTCCTGTAGCATGCTGAAAATACCCACTATTATTGGAAGATAAACAAATTTCTCTTTAGAGAATCCTGAGGTCTAGAGGTCTCTGAGGGAGATGTTTTGCTTTGACCTGGTTGTGTTTTAGGCAAGCAGAAAACAGACTTGTGAGACCAATAGGAGTTTGAGATACAATATTCTTGCAGGCTTTGCAGAAACAAGTGACCTGAAATCCCATGACCAAGGGAAGAAAAAATAAATGGTGCAAATTCAAGTTAAAAGGTACTCTAATATTTACATTGGGAAAAGATAGAGAATTAAAAAGAGTAGGAGAAAGATTCATTTCTAAACCTCAAAATAACACAGTTGGAAACTTGTCACGTCTTAGATATCAGCATTAATTTAATGGGAGGGGCAGGAAATTGGACTTTATTCACTTCAGTGTCTCAAGTGTGATTTTTCCATGATGTAATGAAGTAGGAAAGTAAAGTGTATTCTCAGTTTGTAGATGTATAAAGGTGACAGCTACTGTTTCTGCCCTTGCTCAGACCTTTCTTCTGAAGCATGTGGCTTCTGGCCAGAAACCAAGCACCACCTTTGCTCACTGCAGCAGCAGCTCTGCTCCCGGGGAAGCAGATGTTCAGATAGAGGTGGGTAAACACATGTAATCCAGAGGAGAGATGAGCCCTTCTCTGGGCATCCTGAAATTGGTGATTTTCAGCTGGGCATGGTCCTGTTGGCTCTTGTGCCATAACCCTTTTTGAAAGTCCTGTTTTTCTTGAGGGTGTGTTCAGTGTACGTAAGAAGGGATGCTTTTTTCTGACCCAGGTCTCTTAAAACTACTGCAATACAAATAGCAATTGTAGGAAGTAATGTTAAAGGGAGGACATGCCATAAGTCAAAGAACTAACCACTTCTAACTCTGTAGAGCATTGCTCTTAAAAAAATCTCACATGCAGATGTAGCTCAATTATTTATTCAATAAGACCTTGACTTTCAGAGCAGTCCTTGAAGATTTTCAGAGTCCACAGGAAGTGAAAGTACCTTGAAGAAAACTAGGAATTTGAACTTTAGAAGTAATACTACATTTTATTTTTAAGCTGTTGGTAATACAATTAATTTTTTGAAGTTTGTAGCAAAGTTAAGTAACTCCTTAAATAATTGTGAAAGAAGCTACTGTCTCAGACAGAACCAGACATTCTTGCGATCTGATTCTGTGAAAAGCTGTCTGATGTGTGAGAGTAATCAATAAGAGAGCTTCTGCTGAATTTTATACTCTGTCTACCAGTATCTGAGGTAAGTGGCCCTATAATGAGCATCACAGTAGAGATGAAGTCATTAAGAGAAGCTTCCAAATGGGCCTTTTCAGTGACTCAGGCATTAATAAGATTTTGCTACAAGAAACCTTTTAGAAACATTGTTTGTGGCTGGCATTAAAGGGCACTTGTCTTATGGAAGATGAGCCCTTCCTCTCAGACAAGGACTAGCCCCTGGGTTAAGTTTTTCTGCAAGATAGTAACAGCAGATCAGTGTTGGGGCTTGAGCTGGTATTTTCACAGGGGAGAGGGACTCTTGTGGCAGTGAGAGAATTTTTATCTGTAAAAAATGTGGTTGAAACTTACTATGATTTACTAGGTTTATGCAGATTTTCCAACTTAGCTGTTGCACAGGTGCTTAGGAGCGGAACTGCACTGAATGCAATGAGCAAAATTTGGTCCTTTTTTGATGATAAGTTATTCTGTTCTCTCTAGTATGTGCATTTTAAACTGTACATGAAGAAAAATTTTATTTCTGATCCAGATTCAGCCTTGAATGGTATAGTTGCCTTTTCCTGACCAGTTTAGTGCCAATTCTAATACTAAATGGTCTTTAATGGACTTATTTCTGTGATCTCTGTTTGATGGAGTTTTGTGCTTACTGCACCTTTCTGGGTGGTCCCCATTGAGTACAAAGCAGGCCCAGAATGGTGTAGTTTTGAGCCTGGGTGCAGTGAGAAGTCTCTGCTCCTCAGTCCCTCTGTTCCCTACCCTCAGGAGGTGTAGTCAGATGCCAGATGTGTGCTCATAGCAGAGAAGTTGTGTCCCATCAGGCTTCCAGGGCCTGCAAGGAATTCTATATCTCCTATAGAGAGCAATTGCTTGCTTGCCATTGCTGGAGAATGGCTCCCTTTGAAGTCACTTTCTCCCACCATAAAATGTACCTATCCCTATAAATATGGACAAGGGGAGTAGTTATAAACCTGCATTGACTGTGCCATGAGCCTTATTCTGTACCATGGAAGCCTGCAGGAGTTTTGCTAATTCTTCCTTAACTGGATCTTCAGACTGTTACGACTTTATAGCAGAAATATAAATTTGAAACACAGGAAGAAAAAAAAAGAGCATTAGACCATTAGGAAGTGCTGAGTCACTCTGTGTTCCCAAAGGAGTGGCTTTCTCAACTCTCCAAAACCAGAAAATTTAATGTACAGGAGAATGAAGAAATAGGGAGGTTGGAAATGGATTTTTATAAGAAATATTTTCTACCACCACTGAATTTGAGTCCCAATACTGTAAAGATGGCTGACTAGCCTATTTATTCCTTAGATAGTCACGGTTATATCTATTTGACAAAAAATCCCCTTCTCTTTGAATTTTAAGATCATTAGAGCAAAGAGCACAAAGAATATGTGCTAAAGCAATTTTACTAAGTTTCTATGCTGACTAAAGTTTAAAGATGTAAGATGAGAAGGGCCTATTTTCTGGAAAGTATAATGATTTGAGACATTAGAGGGTGAAATTGCATATTAAAAACCTTTCTTCCTGACTCTTCTTTTTGCGACATACATGTAGCACAGAAATTGCACCATCAACCATTTTTTCAGAAGCACTTGGCTTTGTTCACCTCCTTTCTGTCACTGTGCAGTGCTGAATTTGTTGACATTTATGTGAGTGCTGAAGAAGCAGAAGTCAGTCCTGTTAGCTCTGTTGCACTGAGTGAAAAGTGCAGGTTTAACATTAAGCTCCTATTGATTTCAGTCAGATTATTTAAGGAATTTAAAGCTATGACTTAAGCACTAAAATGTGTCTCAAGCATTTGGTGCTTCTAGGACTGTGGCGAGGGTTTAAATGCAGATGGATAAAACAACAGTGGCTAGAGGCAATTGGGTTTTTTCAGCAGAAGTTATTGACCAACTCTTAACTTTTTGTTTGTTTCCCTAGGTGCCACTACTGCAAATCTTCATGTCATGTGTCTTCTCTGCGCATACCTTATGCCTGTAAACTCTTATTTCAAGAACTGCAGTCCATGAACATCATACCTAGACTAAAACTTGCTAAGTACAATGAATGAACAAGATGAAAAAGACCCCAAAAAAGTACCTTAAGGAATGGTATGAAAATCCAGCATATCTAACTGGGAGAGTTTTTGGTGAACGGGAATAAACTAAAACCTGGGTGAAGGGAGGTGCAAGACAGTAGGAAATCTTTCTTACATATCCTCCTTGTTTTTTAAGCTGACATGGAAGAGTCTGTCAGTGAAATAGGAGCAGTTCTGAACCCTTGATTAGTCATGAACAGACATGTGGGAATGGAGGAATAAGGCCATGCTTCAAAAAATCCCATGCTGGTGTTTGAAAAGGTTTTTGCTGGGCTAGTTTATAAGCAGAGCTAAATACACATCTTATTCACAGAGGCTAAAAATGTTTTCCAAACCACTGTAATAAATGTTTTAAATAATAGTGGCTGAATATGTTGACAGTTGTGTAAGGATGGTAAGGTGTTAAAATGTCTAAACCATTTTCTGTTCCTAAAGCACATTCACTAAAGTGTTAAAATTTTCTAAAATAGTGTCAGTGTTAGAGAAATGAAACTACTTTCTCAAGGGCTTGAGATCAGACATTTTGAGTGAGATTTCAACACGCAGGTGCATTTGTGTGCCAGCAGTGGTGTGCTTGTACAGGTAGTATGCTGTCAACTAAATGTACGCAGCTTCTGTGAAGTTCAGGGGAGGAGGTAACTGCATATGTAGCAAGTGCATGATACAGCACACAGATATACGTTCCATTCCTACTGAGGGTAGCAGATATGATAATACACTGGCTCGAAGTCCTGAAAAGACTGGCTGCAAACACTAGGTAATGATCATTACCTAGTGAGCTGTCATAGGACTCTAGAACTTTTTTAAAAATATTAACATAGCCAAAAAATTATAAGAACAGAACAAAACCAAACCTATGAAGAACAACACATCCTTCTCTTACAGTGAAGCAGGTTTGAATGACCTGAAAGGATTTAGAAAGGGAACAGCTGGATTTTTTTCATGAGGTCTAAGGCCTAGAACTAAAGCAGTGGATGAACTAAGAATCATTTAGTCCTCTAAACTGACGAGCCCTTACTCAGAAAAGCATGCAGTTAACTTTTTAAGCAAAGGACATCAACATGCACAGACTTCCTTCTGTGAAAAGCAGCACTCTGGGTGAGGATACAGAACACTGCCCATGATGTAGAAGTCCTGAGATGCTCTTTGGCTCCTCATACGGCTGAAATTTGTGTGCTGATCGTTATGATCCTGCTGATCCTGACACTGCTCATGCAATAATGTTGCTTCTTGTTCTCTTAACTCTGAGCTTAGATGAGTATCAGCCTGAGCAGATTTCTTTTTAGCCTTCCACTAAATGCCTAAACTTAAACTTTTGTGTTTGGCTTAAAAAACAAGCCTGAAGAAATATTTACCTTCCCTTTTCTTCCCCCCATTTTTCTTGCAATTGGACTGGTGACAACACAGATGTCAGCACAGCTGGATTGGAAGCTCTTGAAGCACCTCTTCCAGGATCCAAACAGCTCAGGGTTATTTACAAAAGAGTTTTAAGAGAGTGAGAGAGTGACATCCTCCACACTGGAGGAAGAGATTAACCAAAAGCCTCAACTGAATGAACAACCTCTGCTTTGGTGCCTGAGATGCCCAGCTGCGGCTCGGGAGCACCAGCAGAGGGAGTGAGCCTCTAAGGTTACGGCTGCTGAGGATAAGAGTCCTTTTTCCCTAGACCTCTCCCAGGTGGTCTCCTAGGTTGGGTGGTCAGAGCTGCAGGACATGAGAGACTAAGCAATGTGTATATTGCGCATGTGGAAG
Source organism: Euphonia xanthogaster (assembly GCA_034509185.1). NCBI lineage: Eukaryota > Metazoa > Chordata > Aves > Passeriformes > Fringillidae > Euphonia > Euphonia xanthogaster. Next base: position 52,164,414 of record JAYDZK010000056.1, on the reverse strand, counting down.
TTGAAGCAGTTACAGCAGAGATGGAGGAGGAACAAAAAATGTGCTCATGAATAACCTCATTGAGAGAAAAGGTCTGTGTGTAGCCCTGAGGAGGAACCTTGCAACTCATTCACCTCAAGCTGATGGAAGCATGGGGATGAATGGATTTTTGAGGGTGGAGGATATCCTGTAATAGCTGAGGTTTAGGAAGAAAGGGGCAGCCTTAAAAATGATGGCTCCAGTGAAGTATAGAAACTAGACATGTTGGGCGGTAAGTGAGGGTCACCCACTCTCAGCTACTCTGGTGATACCTACATCAGCTGTGTTTATACATCACTGCTGTCTGACCTTAGCCTGTGCCTACACTAAAGGGTTATTTGAGTGCAGATCTGGTTGAAACTCTGATGCTTACTTCTTATGTCTCTCTCGGAGGCAGCCTATGTTCCATCATAATTGACACCTACAAGTAATCTCTTGGCAGTGGAATAAGCATTACAAAACCAGCAGCAGAAACAGAACAAATGGCTATGGATTCCTGGAATAGGGTTGGTCAATGTGGCAATTCATGGAAGGAATCTTGCTGTAGTCAGGAAAAAATTATAATGCACGGACTGATGAGGTAAAATACAGAACCCCAGAGCTGTCACATTACTCTCCTCTGGTGAGCCTCATCTTTGCAGCCGTTTGAATTATCTTCCCAGACAACCTCCCCTCCCCCACTTTTTATACTGTGGATGCCTTCAGAAAGAAGGTCTTACGTCAGGTCATGGCTGCGCTGCTGGAGCTGGTATTGCCCAGATCAACCCTGCCATCACTGTCTAACTGCTGAATTAGATACCATATTCTGAACAACACCTGACAAAATCTGAAGGGTTTAGCTCTAAGACCTGTGGCTAGAAAAGTACTGTAAGGTTTCCATTCAATTGCAACTTCTTTATTCCTTGTATATAGTGCCCAGGTCTTGAGCATCAGTCCCAGCTGAAATACCAGATACAATCCATTTTCTGATATGAGCTAGAGGTGTGTGCTGCTAGTGGAAAAGATACCTTACTCTATGTAGTTAAAGTTATCACTTGCTTTGCAGATAAAGGGTTAAATGCTATGTATCCTAATGAATACTGTACATGTCTAGCCCTACTGTTTGGTTGTGAGAAACAGAATGAAGCCAGGGCTGAGCTTCGGAATGCTGTGGGGTAGAGAGCAAAGCACAGGGCTTCTGGCCATTTCTGGAGCTGAGAGCAACACAGGTCACTAGTTCAGAGAAACAGCTTCAAATCATTTATGTAACTCTTACAGGTGTGTAACTTTTTTTTTTTTCCCTTAAGGTAAATATATCCAAAGATAGAAGTAAGAAAAACAAACTGTAAAGGAAAATGAAACTGGACTGGCCAATTTGCAAACCATTCAAAGAGGATATATTATGAAATAAAGGCATACTGAGATGTAATAATTTTAAGATGAAAGTAAAGGAAGGGCTCCCACTATGCACAATTGGTTTTGTTTGTAATGCCCTTATCTTGTTAAGAGTTTTCCTTACAAAGAAGCTTCAATGTGCAGCAAAGAGAGCTTTTTAATTTGTTGGACTCCTTATGTCTTGCTTAAACAGGGAGGAAAAACAATGAAAAACAATGATGAGAAATTACTGTGTCTTTTCTCATGTTTTCTAATGGTAAATAGAAAAATGTCTGTGATTTATGGCAAAATGGGAGTACGTCATAATTAAAAACCTATAAAGACTGAAGAATATTTCACTGATTTGTGGTAACAAATGGCAAACTAACGAAAAGTGCGGTGCGCCTGACGATGGATTTGCAAGCCCTGCTCAGACCACCTGTAAAGCTTGACAGTAACTGGTGTCACACAGCTGCAAAACGAAACTAGAGGGGCTAAAAATATATCTGTACTTTGCCCCAAGGCTCTTGAGGATGAGGATGGCCCTAGTGAGTGGGAGCATAAGGCTTGAAACAAGGTCGCTGGCTTGCAGCCCTCACACAGGACCCCTCCTTAGCCATGTCTCAGCACAAGCACCTCTGGAGCTGTGGCAGGGAGCTGGCTTAGCACTGCTGAGAGCCACTCTAGCCGGCCTCTCCTCCGGTTGGAGCTGAGGATTGTTTTACAGCCTTTTGCCATTTCAGCAGGGCCATGGGGCACTTGATGAATTCCCTCCTCTGAGGAGGATGTGACTTGCCCAGGGCCACAGAAAAACTGTGCCAGAGCTGGATCAGGGCTCCACAGTCCCCAGGTGCCAGACGCGTGCTTGCCTTAAAACTGAGCACTTCATCAAACCGTAAAATCCGGCCAGATGGTGACTCTTTGCTATTATCTGGACCAGTGCTGGGAGGCTTAACATGTGCAGGGTACAGTGAGGATCCAGATTCCAGTTTCTGTGTCTAAGGCTCAGAAGCCCAGAAATGGACCCATGTTTTAGACCTAAATGCTGCTAGGAACTTGAATATGTTTGAACCGAGTTCTGACTTCAGTCCATCTTTCTCATGAAATATTTCCATCTCAGCATGGGCCTACCAGTTTCAGTGGAGGAAAGGGGTTCCTTTCTTTGGGAAGGGGTAGAAAGATGCAAGAGTAAGAACATCTACTTTCATCCATCTTACTCTGCCCTGGATATGTGGCCCCAGTCAGACCCTGTGCTTTCAGGTAGTGAAGACTGCATGAATCAGTTTTGCCTCTCTTCAATCATTTCAGAACTCACCATATGAACATGGGAGGCAGATATAGCCCCTCTGCCTTCCTTACGTATGAACATACATCCCAAAACACCAGAACTCTCAGTTAAACTCTCCAAACCTAGGTCAGAGCGAATACAGAGAATTTTTGAAGTTGACTTTTTTTAAAAAGCAGTCTCTGTGGCTTTATTCTTTCTGTCTCAAAATCAACAGCAAATTTTTTTGTTGTCTACCCAGCAAATGGACTTAGGCCTTTGTTCCACCTTCCAAAAAATTCTTCCAAGCTCGTGAGCTCCCCGTTGCTCTTTGCATCTCACTGCTGGGGAAAAAAACAAGTGTCTGCTTCTCCTAACTGCAGTTACCCCTTTATTTGTGTGTTTCCTGAGGCAGGTAACTCTGAGGTTGTTCTGGTGACCACATATTTTTCCCAATAACTTTGTTGCGCATGTCCTTGTCCCCTCCTCCCAGTCAGTATAAAAACAGCATGTTAGATCCAAATCAAAAACAGCATGTTAGATCCAGCAATTCCCTGCTGCTAACTGCAGCAGAGCCTTTGTCTTTCACTAGCCTGAGTTTTGGGGAGCTCCTTGACCTATGCATATGCTATGCTATTCCAGACAGTGCACTGTTGTTACTGTCTACTTGACAATAAAACATTATAAACTAAGAAATAGCTCAAGAACTAAGAAAGAAATTGGCATGCTCAACAGCGAAGTTCTAATTTCTTGCTAAAGTTATGTTCTAATAATGGAAACAGTTTTCCTCTGAACTCCTGGTGAATTGGAAACTTAAACTCTGCATTCAAGCCTCCCCCTGCCAGTCAGAGGCAGGCACTGAAGGTAATTCTCTGTGCTCCGGGCAGATCAAAAGAAGCTCATTATCAGTTGATCATCTAAAAGGATATGACTGCTTCACATCCAGTTGTTCGGCAGCTGAGATGCAGTCTGGAATGGATCTTTTCTGTGTCTGTTGTCTGTAATAGTTTTTAGGGCTGGCTCTTCTTCCAACACACAGTACAAATCCTCTGGTAACTAGTACCAGCCACACAACAAAAGCCAGCTAAATCTGGTGTAAGCTTGGAAATCGATGACTGCTTGCCCTTCTCTCAAACTCAGGTCAGCAAGTGTCTGCCAGGCTGAGTGTTCTGGTCAGCAGCCCTGGGGGCAGTGGTTCTTCTCAACTCCTACACGTGCTGATACTACCTAGGAGAGTGAATTCCCTTCCTCCATGCAGACTGACCAGTGACCAGTGTGAACCAGATATTTCCACTGGTCTCTTCTGTGGCAGTGCATGTCACTGCACTACCTAATAAACAGAAAAGAGCTTGGGCTGAGCAAAATTCCTTTCACAGACATTAGTAAGAGAAGATCAAATAAGGCTGATTGTGCTCATCTTCAACAAAACTTGGCTTCAGAAATGTCTACAGTTACAGCATGCCAGCTGCAATTCATGTTACTTTTCTTTCCAGCTAAAAGGAAGGTGCCCCCTGCCCCGTGCATGTGCAATCCATCATTTGCATGCCTCTGCTCTTCTGCTGGTTTTCTCCCAGATACCTGCATATGTGTCTGCCCTAGCCACTTTCTCATGGTGCTTGTGTCAATTAAAGGCTTTTGAAGGAACGGGCACACTTGTTTACCTAGGCAGCCTTTTGATGTTCCTCTCCCAGTTCCTGCATCTGTCAGCATCATGTTCCCCAAGCACAGACACAGAGTTGATTCCAGAAGTCATCTGTCAGCTTACTCCATATCCTGTCCTTCACCTATACGTATAGCTTCCTCAGGGGTGTTAATATATGTAAAATAAAGTTAACATTTCCTGTTCTGGTAATAAAGATGAGGAAGTGGGAAAGAGAAGCCAGTACAGAAAGAAGATCCTTCTTTGTTTCTTCCATGGGATTTGCCCAGAAGATGAAGATAGCAGAAACAGGAACAGAGCTGGGAAGGAAGGTTGACAGAAGCATGGGTTCATACTGAACGGAGGAGGCTGCTGGCTCAAGCAAGAAAATATGAAACCACTCACAGACTGCAGGCCACTGATAAAATAATGAAGTGTCACTGTGTGTTTGGCTGTTGCCAGCAATCTTACAGTCTTCACAGAGATACATCAGATCCAGAAGGATCCCCTGAGTCACTGAACTCAAATCCCTGGTATTGCAAAGAGCCATCTTACGTAACTCCTTTTACAAGCAATTCCCATCCGTTCCTAAAACTAATGCAGGCTGCCTGGGAATCTATGGGAAAACTTCAGTACAACTTCAGCCTAAAGCTGCATTTAAGTAGAATTAGCTAAATTAATATGTAACAGTTTAGTTTGTTGTCGTTGTTCCTGTGCCAGTAGTTTTGTTGAGAATGCTTTTCTTGGGGTTTCTCCCCAAAATATTTGTTAGAGTTCAGTACAGATGCTCAGAGTGTAGTACCAGGGTAAGGAACTTTTTTATGTCAAAAAAGGTGTGGTCACAGCCTACTGGCACAGACAGCTGTAAAGTAAAAGTCAGTCCTAGAAATGTGTTTTTCTGAAAGATCTCAAAATACCTGGATGGTAAGTTCATACAAACTGTCCACTCTGCCTTTGTTTTGCTGAACCCTCAAAAGAAACTCATTATCTGTTGGTCACCTAAACTGGTATGTCAGCTTTGCATGCAGTTGTTCAGCAGCCTAGAATGTGTCTTCTCTTGATGATCTTGCTCTCCCTTCCTGCACCAACAAAAGTTTGTATTCTTTCTTGAATAAAGATTATATTCTTTTCAGAATAGCAGGAGAATCCCAATCCACTAAAAATGCATCATCTGATGCAGCGTAGGGTTAATCTCCATATATTTTATGGCTTGTGGATGATCTGCATAGGCAAGAACTTGGAGTGAAAAATCCCAATTGTATAGTTTTTGCATCCTTGCTGAGACCGGCCCATTGTATTAAATCAAAAACTGTAGCTAGTGACTTGTAGTGCTTCCATCTGAAAACTGCCAGCTTGCAGCACAGGAGATGCTGTGTGCTTTCAGAAGAATAAAGTAATAAGTGTCCTATGCGATATCCAGAAGCATGAGATTCTGTTTAAATAGGTAAGCAAAACCCAAACAAGAAACAGTAGTGGAGCTATGAAGTACACTGGGGTGACCTGAAACACTGGAGGGGGGATTAGGTAAACTGGAAGGCAACAACATTGACGTATTCCACAAGAATGTGGGGACAGGAACTAACCTGGAGAGGCAGGGAGTAAACATATTGCAGCAGGTACCTCTGGTCTAACAGAAGTGCTGCTGCTGATCCTGCGCACGCATCATCCTCTATAGAGAACATACATCTTTGCATCCTGTCAAGAGCCCAAATCTCCAGACATCCAGGCTGTGCTAAATCCCATCCTTCTCATCGCCCCCAGAAAGAGCATATCCCTATCTTCACAAATCCTGTATTTTCATTTTGCTCATCTCTGAAATACCAGCAACACGAAAGTATCTCTTAAGTTTTACACCGGTGAAGGTGAAATTACAGGTGCAGGGTGCCCGTGATGGATCCCCTGCGGCTGCCACGGCAGGTGTTCCACATTTCCAGAATCCAGGCCCCTGCCTGCGGGCACATCCCCCGCCAGGGAGCGATGAATGGCGAGTGCCCGCGGGCTTGTGCCGGCCAAGGGCTGGGCGCCTCAGCCCCGAGGTCTGCCGAGGGCTGTGACCACCCGCTGGAAGCCCTGCGGGCACCAGGTAGCTCCCCGCAAACAGGCAGCGCCGGCGGCATCTCCTGGTTTTAAAGATAACGAGGGTTTCAAAACCCCTTGAAGAACGAGCCCTGCTCTGAAGCGAAAATGTCCCTGAGGTTTTTTGAGGGCTTCTGCCCCAGCACGGGGCCCGGAGCTCTCCTGAAAAGAGCAGGCTGGCCCCAAGGGGCCCTCACCCACGGCCTTCCCTCGGGCTCCCCTCAAGGCTCACATCGTCCACGGTAAAGCCCTGGGGGAAAAGAAAGTCGGGGAAAACCCATTAAAAGGTGGGGAAATGTCACCGTTCTGGCGGTGACAATCAGGGGTGTTTAGCTGCGGGGCTAAGCGTGTCCACTCGCTGTGGGAGCGGGACGCTCCCCGATACGGGTGGTGTGGGCGAGGCGGCCGGGCCAGAGCCCCGCGGGGGCGGCAGCCGGTGGCCGGGCAGCCCCGAGGAGGGCGGGCCGGGGGCGATGGGTCCTGCCGGGCAAGGCCGGGGCGGCAGCAGGAGCCGCAGGCCTCGCCGTCGTGGGGAGGCGGCGTCACAGAGCCGGCCATGCCCGCCCCGTCGGGGCCCCGGTGCGATGCCGCCTGGAGCAGAGCCAGCCCGGCGGCACCAGGTGCTGCGGGGAACGGAGAGATGGAAGTTCCCTGTCGGGATTGCAAGGGCCGTCGGGAAGGAGCAGAGCCCTTGCGCTGGGTTGGAGTTGTTTTTTGGTGGGGTAGAGAGCACAGGGAGGAGAAGCATCAGCCACGAAGGGTTTGCTCCCGCCTCGCCGGTCGCATCCCCGCGGCCGGCAGAGCCGGTCAGCGTCCCTGCCGCCACGGCGAGGGCTTCTCCGCCGGCTGCGTACTCGATTTGGCACTGTCTCTCTCCAGTATTATTTTTACTTCGTGCACATTGGGGGGTCCCCACGCCAAAACTCGGCCCGTGGGAGTGCGCAGCGGCCGCCCTGGTGCCTGCCCGACCCCAGCCCGCAGGGGCCGAGGTGCCCCGCCGGCTCCCCTGCCGCCGGCCCGCCTGGGGATGCGAAGGCACCGCGGAACTTCCTCTTTAGCAACCTCGCCGCTTGTTTTGCTGTGTGGAGTTGGTGGTTTTGTTGTTTTTTTTTCCCGACGGGGAGAGGGAAGGGGGGTAGTCTGGGTGTAGGGAGGGGAGAGGGGGAGAAGAGTGGAAAGCGTTGGCTCTGTCCATGGTCAAAGTAATTCAGCTATAATCCCCCTTTCTCTTCCTCTCCTGGAGCTCTATTCATATTCTAATCACAGCTTTTCCTTCCCTAAACCAGCCACTTTTATCAGAGCCCTAGCTTTGCACTTTTACTTCCACTTCTAACACATACAACCCCATGCAGAATAAGCAACATTTTCAAGCCTCTGTCCTGCCCCACTCTACCCCCGCAATCCTCTAACCCGAAAAGGGATCCTTGCATCCTCGGACTAAAGCTGGGAGGCAACATCAGTTCGAAAACGCACCCGTTTAGTTCTTCAATTCTCTTGGTAATCGGGATATCCCACCCCCCTGCTTTCCGCCCCGTCCCATGGAAAGCTCTCCGGGTCAGCCGCTCTCCGCTGCCAGACAAGCCGGTGGCGAGCGGCCCCCACCCCGCCCTGCTCTCTCTCCATGAAGCCCGGTGAGACTAACGGGAGTCCCTGCTGCAGGTCTGCAGTGCCAGCATCGCTTGCAGAAATACTGGCAACTTCTCTCTATCCTCACACCCCTCTTTCCCACACACATCGCCGCTTTGTTTTTGGTTTTTTTTTTTTGGGGTTTTTTTTTTTTTGGTTTTTTTTTTGTTTGTTTGTTTGTTTTGGGGTTTTTTTGTTTTGTTTTTTTTTTTCAATAAACTAAGCTTACAAGATATTTGGGAAGCTGTGCAGCTTCCAAAGCCATGTGCCCGCGAAGGATCCTAACCCAGAGCCCACCGGGAGGAGGAGAAAGAGGAGGAGGAGGGGAGCTCGGCCGCGCTGCACGCACACCCGGGAGCCCCAAAGAGCACAACCCCAAACCTACTGCCCGTTTGAAGATCTAAGCCAATTTTGATCTCGGTCTGTAATGAGCCAAGGACCTTGGGTGGGGGTTGGGGGAAGGAAAGGAGGAGTGGAAAGACCGCTGGAACTTTAAATAAGAAAAACGTTTCTAATGCTCTAATAGAAGAGGGAAGTCGAAGTGTTGGGATTGCGTAGATCTAAGGCCCCCCTTTTTGGAGGAAAGCTTTTCTTATTCAAAACAGCATCACAATGGGCTTCACATTGAGCCTTGCCACATCCCCATCTGAGTAGCAGCCATTCATCAGGCTGGCTGGCCTATCAATGACATTTCTCCCATCAGGGCTTCTATAAAATGATGCTTTTTCCCATGAAACATCCGCAAACATTTTGACGGGTCTGGCTTTGCCCCGCTGGATTACGGAGTGTCCCTCTCTCCCGCTCTACACCCCCCTCCCCAACTATCTGCCTCTGTCCTCTCTCCCCACCCCCTCGCCGCCTCCCTGCTCCCTCTCCCCTGTGTATCTCTGAGATAGGGGCTCTGCACACCCCGGGACCTTGGGGCTCCCGTCCGTCCATGGGAAGAGCATGCATTGCGGGTTGCTGGAGGAACCCGATATGGACTCCACAGGTAAGTCCCCCCCGCAGGCAGCGGGCTCTTTCGCCCGTCAGAGAGAACTTTTCAACTTGACCGTGGCGGCGGGGGCAGCGCGGGCGGCAGCGGGGGGAGCCGCCCGCCGCACCGGCCTCGCAGGCAAATGAGCCCGGGCGTGTGCAGAGGAGCGGGGTGAGGGGGCCGCGGAGGGGGAGATCTCTCTCCCGGGCTGGAGGAGCCCTATGGTTCCACTTACAGATACGATGGAGCAGAGGGTGGTTTTATTGTTGTTGTTGTGGGTGGTTTTTTTTGTTTTTTTTCGCCCTTCATCATAGGCTGTCGGCCAGCAAACTAATTGCCTCTCCGCTTCTAGTTTTAGGCGCTCACTTAGGTTAGTGCAGCAACGAGGCGAGAAAACAGTTTGGGCGAGAAAACTGGGTTTACTAGGGAAGATGGTTGGTGGGTTAGGGCAAACCCAGCACCGAGGTCATGCTGTCCTGCGGGCAAAGTCGGGGCTGGGCCGATTCGGAGGGAAGTTAGTTTGGGGAATGGCAGGACTGGGTCTCTCTCCCCGGACTTCCAAAAGATGCTCTGGCCGGTTCTGTAACCGGGAGGGAGAACGGCGGTCGAAGTACCACCAGCGGGCGCCGCCAGCGGGAAGAAGCCCGGCGGGAGGGGACAGGGACGGCCGCAGAGGGGAGGCCGCCTGCCCCGAGGGCCGCGCTCCGCCGCCCGACGGCCGCCTCTGCCGCCCGGCCCGGCCCGGGGGCGGCGGCGGGGGACGTGAAACAGGCCTAGGTCTTCCCGCTGTCAGCCGGCAGCCTCCCGAAACGACGGCCCCTGCTCTCCCGCTCCCTCCCGCCTCCACTGCCCGCACTTCCGCGGTTTCCACCGCAGCCCCTGCGGTCTGAGCGGAGCGCAGCCCCCGGGCTTCCGCGTGCCGAGGAGAGCGGCCGCCCGCCACAGTCCTCTCTGAAAATTTATTTTATTAGCGCAGGAGAACATCCCTTCCGCTCCCCTCCCTCGCTGCCTTCCCGCCCAGGCTTTTCCTAGGCGGACAGCCCGCAGGTTAGGTAGGGCTCAGCCCGGGGATGGCCCTCCCGCCCCCCGCTCCTGATCTATCCCGTCCCCTTCGGCAGCCGCTGCGCCGGCTGTGACCGCCGTGCCCGGCGGCGAGGTGGCCGCGGAGCTGAGCTGCCCCAACCCCGCAGAGGGATCGGGTCTCCTCCGCGCCTCCCCGACGGCCTCGGCGGGCCGCGTTCCGCCGCTCCCTCGGGGCCTCGCCGCTCCGTCCCCGCGCCTCCGGTGTTGCCGGTGCTGTGCCGGTGAAGCTGATGCGGATGGAGACGGGGCAAGGGGCGACAGGGAGAGGCAGTCCCTCTTCGGAACCGCTTCGCTCTGTGCCGCCACAAACCTGCGAAGGTCTTTCTCATCCCTAGTTCCCAAAGCGGCCGATGGGCGCTTTGTAAAATTTAAATACTAATTAAAAACAAGGAGGGAAAGAGAGAAGAGGAAGCGTGTTGCCCGACCCGGCTCAGCTGTTCCTGCAGCGGTCTGGGCGCGGGCGCTCGACGGACCAGGTAGGCTTGGCCCCTCGCCGGCCACCGGCGACACCAGCCGGGTTTGGGCCACATTTGCTGCGGGGTCCCCGGGACAAAACCCAGGCGAGCTGTTCCGGGGAGAGTGTTCGGCGGGGAAGGAATCGTTGAGTTCGGGTCAGAGCGTGTGCAGGAGCTAAGAGGGTGTTAGATAAGTTCGCTTGCTGTCCGGCAGCGCTGCTAGGCGGGGTTAAGGGGACTGCCGGCAACATCTCGTTGTCGAGAGGAACGGGTCTTTAGGGAAAGAAAAAAACCCAAACCTAACAAAAAAATCCCCGCATTTTCTGTCTCTCCTTTAAGAATAGTCCGTTCTCGGGCTTAGCCTCCCTACTATTCGTTTCCTAATTTCAGTAAGGTTGTAATAAGTGGCAGCATGATTGATTAAGATAATATTAATCAGAAAACACTTTAGTCTTGCTAAGCAGATGGGAAGAAAAGTGGAGCTTTGCAGTTGTCTCATTCAGACACCTTAACCTCCCTTTCACAGGACTTAATCCAATTAGCTTTTCTCCTGAGTTTCAGTTGTTATGTAAAGATCCTTTTGCATTGTGGAGAAATATGGCTTCATTGAAAAAAATCAGTCATGTTTTAATCCATCTTCAACAGCTTTTCCTTAAACCACTGGGATTAAAAAAAAAAAAAAATCACCCGCGATTCTAATTTTAAGGTAGGGGAACAGTTTGGTTCCTTCACCTTCCCCCAACAATGCCGTGTGCTTCCATCGAGTTTAGTTCCCGTTCCTCTAACCTGTACAGTGACCCGTGGGAGCTGTCACAAAGGCCAAAGGGCTTTCTGGCCTCCTGGGCTTCGGAGAGCCCCCAACCCCAGGTGTCCGGCGGGACCGCGGCAGCGCACCCGCAGCAGCGCCCGGCCCCGACGGCCCAGCCCAAGCGGCGGGGCTTGGCCAGGAGCTGCCCTCGGGGCTCTCCCGCTGCCCTCGGGGCTTTCCCGCGGCTGCGGAGTGGGGCACCCACACAGTAGGGCCACACGCCCTTCTCGCTGGGTCTGTTGTATGTTTCATCGCATGGTTTTCCGCCGCTTTTTACCCCGTCAGGCGGCCGCCTGTCCCCGGGTGTGGTTTCTCAAGCTCGTAACTCCCCCGAGCCGGGCTAGGAGCCGTCGAGCCGCCGCCGGAGTCCCCCGCTCCTTCGCTCTGGTGCACTAAGGGGTCATTCCGTGGGGCTGTATCCGGCTTTTGGGGCTTGCCCTGCGCTCGGCCCTGCCCTCACCTCGCAGCCCCGTCGGAACCCGACTGCTCCGTGCCCGCAAGCTGCCTTGGGACAGTGGCGCCGCGCCCCGTCTCACCCCGGAGGAGCCGGGGCTGGCAAGAGCGCGGTGGCGGGCTGGGTGCTGCGGGACAGCGCCCGGGGCTCCTCGAGGGGCGGCTGGGGGAAGCTTTGCGGGCGATCCAGAGCGCTTATAGCGGCTTTCCTCAGCCGCAGCCCCCCCTAGTGACATCGGCAAGGTGAGTGCGGGGCCCTGCCGGCGGGGCACAGCCCTCGCCCCGCTGCTCGGCCCCCGCGTAGCCCCGCAGGAGCCGTCCCGCGCAGGAGGATGCCGCCCGCTCGGGAGCAGCGTGCGGGGACGCGGGGCGCCGTGGATTTCCCGGGGGGCTGCCAAACTCCCTGCCCCGCGGCACCCCCGGGAAGGCCCCGCCGCGCCGCTCAGGGAGCAGGAGCCCAAGGAAACGGAGGCGCGTTCTTGAAGCGGGACTTTCCTGCACAGCTCAGTAAATAGCCCTCCTTATTTCTGTGTTGGAGCCAGGCAAAGCCTCCGCTGGTTTTCAGGCGCTAGATGGATGAGATCCTTGGGACTTGAAGCTGAGACTTAGGAGCTGATCCAAAGCCCATTAAAATGAGCAGAAAGCCTTCCAGTGCTGTCAAGGACGTCGGGATTAGGCCCTTAAAGCAGTTTGAACCACGAAAATCTGCTGCCACTGCCTGGGTTGAAAACTTTGTGGCAGTGGCCAGATTTCAATCTATCTTCTTATCAACATGGACCAGTGTTGTGGCAGTGGTGGGTGACTTTTGCTACGAGCTTGCCATTTAAAATGGATCTAGCACATTAAGCATTGTTCGAAGAGAATTAATGGCTTTCATATCCTGGTTCTATTAATGAAATCACCAGTATTGATACTAAATACATGAATGCTAGTTGGAAATGGAGCTCTGGCATTTCAGAATGTATGTATGATGCTAGAGTGTGTGATCCTAGGTCCTGATTTGTTTAATCCAAACAAATGGTTGATTTTGCTTCTGAAAACTGTTTGCTTTGCTTATTGCAACACAGTAAAGAGAAAACTTGCTATTGGCTTTTTTTCCTTACTTTCCATTTTTTCATACTTTTTTCATACTTTTTTTATTCCAATAAGGAAAAAATTGTTCTTTATTGTTTTAGAATTTGTGTTTATAAAGGCTCTAACCCGTTGAGCAGTTAGGATGATCCAACGATTCTTTTGAATCCTAAATTTGATACAATATGGAGATGCAAAAGAAACACCAGTGGTCTGTTATATAGTTGAACCTGAGTATTTCTCCTGTGTGATATTGTATCTTATAGGATTTTGCAAATGAAATGGAGCAGGGAAACAAAAAACAACAATAAAAAAAAATGGTTTTTTTTCTGTGAGCAGCAGAGTTTGTGTGGGCAATGTTTGCATGGCAGGGCCCAATTCCTGGCATCTCCCTCTACCTTCAGCAGAGGCAGCAGAGCAAGGATCTAACCCAGGTCCTGTCAATGGATCAGGTCTTCATTTCTGAGAGGGTTTTAATAACTTTGTAAAATCTGTTGGGATTTTTTAGAGGTTTTGAAATGTGACGAAAATTACCTCAACCTAAGAAGTTCATCTTTTAAGTCTGACTCAGAGAAAATAATGATTTTATGATTTACTTGTCTGCTAATGAATTAATTCTAAAATTCTTAGGGAGAGGCAATTGTGGTATTTTTCACTGCTCTGTAATATTTACCTGCAGTAAAGATCTTCGAAAGGATGGAAAGGAAAAAGAACTAAACCAAGGTTTTTGCATAAGAATAGCCATATAGCTGTAGGAAACTTTCATTTATTTAAGTTGCAGTTTATGGTTTACAGTCCTCATGATTTTATTTGAGTGTAATACTCGTTACAAAAGAGACTCTGGATTCTGACAGATAAAACTTTTGGGTGTGGACTGTAAAGAAAGCTGTAGCCTCAACTGGTCTACTTAAGGTGCACCTTTACTGTAGTGAACATATATTGAGCAAAGACCTTCTTAAATGTAGAAGGGACCATTTTGTGCTAAGATACTTGTGAGGCTGCTACAGATGTCCCACAGAAAGTCATCAGAAGAGTATCCTGCTTCCATCAGGGTTGTTGGCTTGCTTGCCTTTAGAAAATAAGGCTGATTTTCAGCTGGCAATGCAGTGAGCATGCAGGCAAGGAAAAAGGTTAGTGCAGTTGTAAAATCTGCAGTGCCTCTGAATGTAAACACCTTTGCATTTTGCTAGCTTAATTTTCAGCTGGTTTGCAAGTTAGGACAGTCATAAAGAGGTGCATCCTCTGGAGTACTGTTTCCAAACATAGGATTTCAGTATAGCAAACTAAAGATCAAACCATGGGATCACTGAAATCTGCTTGGTGATGAAATGTTAGTACCTCTTCAGAGCAGGACTTTT
>JAYDZK010000056.1:52120081-52136322 GCA_034509185.1 Euphonia xanthogaster | reverse complement strand
TTTTTTATTATGTTTTGTTTAAAAAAAAAAAAAAAAAAAAAGAAAAAAAAAAAAAAAGAAAAACCACCAAAAAATGAAGCTAGAAAGTAACAGCTAAGTTTAAAAGCAATATTGATTTTCTTGCTAAATATCCTCAGACCAAGCATATTTTAATACAAATGTTCAAGATCATCATCTGTTGAATCCTGACATTTTATTTAGATTTATCTGTTGCAAGTTTATATTTTATGCAAAGACAAACAAAAACAAAAGAGGGTTTTTTTTGTTTGTTTTTTTTTTTTTTTTCAGAGAGTTGGATTGAACGATGTCTCAATGAAAGTGAAAACAAACGTTATTCCAGTCACACCTCTCTGGGGAATGTTTCTAATGATGAAAGTAAGTAACTTGTCATTCATTTGAAGTGAGTGTGAACATATCTGAGTGCTCATTTCCTGCTATATAAGTTGCTACAGCTCTATTCAATTTTTAGTACTGTGTATTTTAAGGAGTCAACTCACTTGACATACTCAATAGTTTTATTAATTTTTTTTCTGGGATATTTACATTTTTGAAAGGAAATAGTACTGTTTATTGGTTAAAACAATACAAAGAATTTGTGTGTCACTGAATAAAGGTTGAAATGTGCTGTTAGGACCAGCTTAGAAGAGAGACCACCTGTTTTACTTTTCACTGGTGAACACCATGTGGTCAAAATCTGGGGAAAAAAGTGCTGTTTTCCAATACTACTATATCAAAACATAAATAAAAAATCTTTCCATTAATAATTAAATAATTGTGAGATTAAAAAATCACTTACTGAAACATGATATTGTTTTCTTTTTAGTCAGAGAGGGACAAAATTCATCAATTTATCTGATTTTAAATAAACTAGTTTTTTTCTTTTCTAGTGATAGGAATTTTAGATCTTGATTTTTAACAATAGCATGTAATCAAATGAATTCAAAGTAGTTTAGAACAACCAATTTTTTTGTTTTTAAAATTGCAAGACAATTTCTAGCCTACCATTTAGTTTTCCCTGTTTATGCAATTTCTATTCTGCTTAATTTGCCTAAAGCAAAATATTCTTCATGTTACTTTTCATCTCCAGAATTCATATGTTCACATAACAAGATATTAATGCAGATGGAATTCTTTAATCCAGTAACGAGTAATTTACATTTCGTAAATATGTGTTTTAAAAGTGTATTTTAAATAACTTCATTGCTGCAGTTCCCTTTTACTTTTTTTTTTTTTTTTTTTCATTTTAAGAGAATTATTTATTTTGACATTGTGGCAAAACTACATGCCTTGTAGCACAATATTGTAATGGATCATGAAATTTGCTGTATTGGGGCCTTACTCTCATTTGTCTAGGGATACCTTTTGAGGGAATATTTCTGAAGGAGAAGGAAGATGTTAGTAGAAAAATTGTATTTATTCATGACTCGCAAGCTAAGAACCGTACACAAGAATCTTTAAAAATTGACAATGGAACTGGGAGAGGTTTGGGGTTTTCTGTTTTTAAAAATTAAGGAATAGAAAATAATTTCTCTTTAAAATTTATAGTGGATTATAGTGAAAATAAAAACAGCAGCTTGTAATTTTGAATCTTAGGAGAACCTGTGAGATACACAAAGTTCATTTCACTCTGATGCTACTAAGAAAGTGATGGAAGGAATCTGTAATGAATGAGATATATCTTCAGACTCTTCATAGGGTCAGAATTCAGGATTGTTGAATGTGCTTTAAATATGAGTGTGAGAAACTTCCACATAGCTGGGGCCAGTAAAATGAGGACCTGCGTGATTAACAAGAGCAGGTGTTTCAGACAGTGGCATTGAGAAGATGGCATGGTAGCTCATTCTGTTTTCTGGTTCTGGAAATAAGGGGCAAGTAATGATAATGAAAGGCAGTGAATTTAGAACTGATAAAACAAATACATAAATGAATTTGTTCCTCTATTTGTGTGCAGAAGACATTGTCACAGCATATAATGGAAACCCAAATGAGAGGCAGAGTTGATTTTATCTAGCTTCCTTCTTAATAGCCAGTTCTTCCAGATGCTTCCTTTGCACTGATTACCAGCATTTCTGCAGTGCAGATAAGAGAATTAATCCACCTGAAAAGTCATCCTTGTTTTGAGGGGGAGGTGAGGGAGGGGAGAAGGTGAAGAGGAAGAAGTAGGAAAGCAAAATAAGCCACAGCAATAATCTGTGAAATCCAGAACAAACTAGAAGTTTCACTGTAGAAATCATTGTCCTATGTGCTCCCTTCTAGCCCTCAAGTTCTTTCTAGCATTTTTCTAACACCAACCAAAAACCAACCAGAAATTTTCAAACCATCATGTCATTCTTTGTCCAGCCTCTGTCACATATTTACAAACAAAAGCAGGAGGCAAAACGTTTTGAGAAAATCCACATAACCCTATTTGAATTCTTCAGAATGGTGGTCGAATTGCTGTTGTCATTGTAGGTCCAGTTTTCATCTGCAACCAAAAGAAAGTCTAAACCACCTTTCTCTTGACCAGTTTTTTTGTGTCTACATACATGAGGCAGCTGTTGCCTGGACTACCGAGGAAAATGTGGGTTTGATTTTCAGTTGGGGTGGGGCTTTTTTTGTTTGTTATTTTTTGTTTTGTTTTTTTTTTGGCCTTGGCTCCACTGAAGATTGAGAACTTGTGCTGTGAACCAATAATATTCTTCCTGGGCATAATGCTTGCTCTTGTGACTCTTTTCTTTCCTGGATGATTTTAGAGTTCATAGGGTTTTAAAACAGGAATAATAGTTTTGCTGGTCTCCTTTTCTACAGCTGAAGTATGCTACAGATCCATTCTTCAAGCCACAGCAGTCCTTTGCAATCTTCCATTCTTATCCAGATACCCCCAGGCCTCTTGAACCTGCATTACACTGGGAAAGGAAGTCATGACTCATAGCCATGGATTCACATAATCTCTGTGCTTCTTGGAGTGCTTCTTACCCTTTTGGAACATTTTATGACGTCTTTACATTCTAATATAAAAATTATCACTACATTTTATTTCACTTTCCAGCTTTTAAAACATTTTTCCTGCTGCCACTTCCATATTCCATGTTAGTCAAAAGATTTACAGGAAAAGGGAATGGTACAATCTTGTAGCCAATAATTGAAAAAAAACCCTCAGTAACATTTTCTGTGTACTGTGCATTAAACCAGATTATCCAAATTGAAATAGAGATCTGGAAGAACACAAATAAAGGCTTACAAAAGTTTCAGCTTGAGTTCCATGGGGAAGGAATTATGATGTTTCTTGATGAAGTGGAAGGGTTGCTTGTCCAAATTGTCTTGGTAATTTGGAAGTGTGAATGTGTAAACTTCCTATGAGATAAAAGAGAATATTCAGACTACTTTTTGTGCTTCAAAAGTGTTGTTTAAAACCCATGTTCATACTGGCTGTAATGACTTACCCAGCAGCTTTGTTTTTTGTTTGAAGTAAACCTCTTATTCTTCTATTAAAAAAAAAAAAAATAAGTTAAATAAAGAGCTACTTGCTTTCGCTAAAATTTTCCTTGGAGAAAATTCCTTTTTCAGATATACCTACTCAGTGAAAACTATGCTCCCATATTTCTCAGAGGTTTTTAAAATCTCCCACTGTTCTAAAAGCATGGAATACATGCTAATGAGCCTGAATCTCATTTATGGCTACATGTAAATACGAGACAAAATAGCTTAGTACTATAATTTAATTTTGGCTAAGGCCAAATTGCTTCTGAGAACAGTCAGAATCTGGCCTGCAGGCGGTACGGAGGAAGAGGATATTCCTCTAAAAAATGTGCAGCTACCTGAACTAAGGGAAGGATTTTATCTACATAAAGATAGTAACAGCATGTTAGTTTCTTTCTTTGTTTTGAGACACATGCAGGCAGCTCTGGAAAGCACAGGGAAGAAAGAGGAACTTAGCTCCATTTTAGTTATGTTAAACAGACTAACACCAACACATTACAAAAAAGCTGTGTCTTTGCTTCAGGTTGTTCCACTCCCTGTGTTTAAGGCAGCAGGCTCAAAGCTGCTGAGCACAGCTTCTGTTGTCTCCATGTCTTGCACCAAGAAGTAAGAAATCCCTTGAGCTGTGCCTAGAATCAGACAGCAAAAGTTAGAGGATCCCACTGAGAGCTTTGGGAAAGCCACGAAGATACAAACACGCACAAGATACCAACAGGATTCTACTTGAGTGGCTTTGAAACAGAATTTTGGAAGTAAGATGGAGCAGTTAGCAAAAGAACTTCCATGGAGTTTGGGACAAAAGGATCCTCTGGTATCTCTGTGAGCCAACAAATACTGTTTTTCTAGGACATCACTGATTCCTAGTTTTCTTATGTTTGAAGGCCCCTTCTATTCTGAGACTTTCACTTGCAGCTGTCTAAGCTATTATCTGCATTCAGTTTGGGATGAGTGCCAGGTTTTCCACCTTATCAGGTATCTTGAAGACACTTTTCCTTGGGATGCTGGTACTCCTCCTATTGGCAGTGGCATGAGCACACTACATGGGTTTCTCCCTGGGGTGCTTTTTGTGAATCCCTGCAACAGTGAATTGAACAAGAGTTTTCCTTGTGACTTCAAGACCTTTGGATTTGTCACAGAATTGTCATGTCTCTTCTTTGACAGTACCTTGAAGCAGGACTTCTTTTCAGTGACTTTATTTTCTTTTCCTACAAAATAGGTTGGTTTTTAAAAGTATTAAATTTTAAAAGGTATGTCTTTATTTTAATCTACAGTGTTGTTTTGATGTGAATTGATAAAACGACAGGCCAAAAAGTAAGAAATGCTGTTTTCCCTTTCCTCTTTCATGCTAGACAAAGTGATCTGGTATCAGACCTGAGTCAAAAGTTAAACATTCTCTGCTTGATATGGGCACCATTAGGTGCCCTGCTGACAGCTAAAATATTAAGTATAAAGCTATTTATTATTTTCTGCTAGTCAATTATCTGATGAGATTATACTGTTAAACTAGACAAGGTAGAATTAAGAGCTTTTATATGTAATACCTAAAGTTTGTATTTCTAGGTCCCATCTATTCCTGTACTATGTGCAACCCTTTCCATCTTTTTAATAGAAAAGTGAAAGTTTGTCTGGCAGCTGGTTCATTGACAGAAAACAAAGTTGCACTATTGTACAGAGAATTGACTTTGGGGAGACAAGCACTAACCCTGTGAAAAATTTAGCTTTGTTGAAAATCCAGTTGTTCAATGGAAATTAATACTTAGAGAAATCTTCTGAGTTACAGTTGAGATCCATCTTTTTGGTCTTGGTTTTAAGGGACAGTTGAGGGGGATGCTGAGGGGTCTTTAAGAAGGATCCGCAGGAAGCAAACATACCTGAGGAAGGAGACATAAATTGCAGTTTATTACCTAATTGTTAGTTTGTGTCGCTAAAACAAATCCTTAGGGAGGATTTGAGTGGGAGGAGCTGAGTATGGCTGGCGTGAAGCATGACTGAGGGCAGGTTAGGTGAAGCACCTGCTCACACCAGCTCACTCTTAGTGCAAGTGAAAAACAGCTGGGGCTGGAAAGGGTACAGAGATGTTGTGTAACTTAGGTATTGACTTTAAGTTTGATGACTGCTACGTATCCAGAGGGGAATTCAGCCCCCTTAGCACAGGTGGAAGCCATCCCATGACAGGTCCTTGGGCGTGCGGGGATGGCAGCCACGGCCCCTCGGCCTCCAGGCCCCGTGTGCCCGCCTTTGCTGCGCGCCGACCGCCTGGTTAGGAAAAACAAACGAAACAAACAATTTAAAGAGTGATTCGAGATGTGTATGTTGGTCCTGTGCACTGAATAAAAGCGGGCCCTGAAAGGCAGGGAGGGAGTGTGCGGCCCAATAATCAGGGGCTCATTGTCATGCAGATGCGGGGGGGGCTGCGGAATGGCATTTGCTGGCGCTCAGGGGAGCGGCCGCGGGATAAAGGATGTTCGGCTGGCACAGCTTCCCGTAGGTAAGGCAAGAAATGCTGAGGAGCGAGGGCTGCGAGCAGAGCCTTCCAAGCCGGGGTGTTACTTGTGTGCCTGTGTTCCCCGCACAGCTCAAAAGGCCCCCCAAGGGGGTCGAATGTGCAGAGGAGATAGCGCTGCTCCCTAAGATCCCGCATCCTAAAGGCTCGCTTAAATTACTTCTAAAAGTTAATTTCATTAAGAAATGCGACTGGCAGCGTGGTGTACAGGTTTACCCTATTGTTTAGGTATCAAAGCCATCTATGCTGAATGCTTTCATCGGGGACAAAGCTGTTAAAATCTCAAAATGTGTTTGATACAACACTTTCCCAAAGAATAACATTCTGAAGCTGTTGATTGTGCTCCACTCAGCTTTCACCCAGGAATGTTTTGTATGTTTAATAAAACATGATTTAGTCAGAATTATTCTATACATATTTCTAAATTGTTTTAAAAGAACAAATGCCTCCTAGGAAGAATCTGGTATTTGAAGTTTTATTTTAATTACCTTTTTATTTATTCATCTTTTATCTGAATTTTTGGAAAGTCGGCAAACCAGAGTTGCCTTGGAAACAGTTAATGGGGAAAGTTATCAGAGAAATCACCTGAAAAAGAATAAAGTATATTAGAGAATATACACTTATTCTCATTCAGAATTAGTCCCTGTAAATTTATAAACATCTAATGATTACCTTATGTAGGATCAAACAATGGGTGTACCCCATTAGTTTAAATGCCTTATATAATACAAAACTTGTCTAAGGCAACAGTGAGTGAAACTGTTTGCATGTTCTCACATGCTGGTAGAGATCAAAGAGTTGCTTTTTTTCCATATAAATTTATCCTTTTCAATGCCAATATGCCTAGGCACCACTCTGCTCCTCCTATCAGTGATATTTGCAAAGTTAATTAAGTTAAATAAGTTACTGCCTTAAGCAGTAGCTACAGATGGTAGTTTAGGGGACATCATTATTTACATTTCTGAATTTTAGAGAATTTGAGAAAGCTTTGGCACTTGAGCAGATTTTAATTGTTTTAAAATTTATTTTAATTAGTTAAAAATTCTTTATTTCTTTTTAAAAAACAGTTCATTAATTCCTGATAAATTCCTGATTAAATCACACAGCTTTTTTTGTTTGTTTCTTAACAGATGAGGAAAAAGAAAATAATAGAGCATCAAAACCGCATTCAACTCCAGCTACACTGCAATGGTAAGATGCCTTTTAAAAAGATCAAGAAAATCTATTAGTGGTTTTTTTAATGCATTTTCCAGATGACGGAATAGAGCTCTTGGTCATCTTAGAGTTCTAAAGATCCTTTCACTGTAAGTGTTCCATGTGCCCGTTTTTAACCTGTACAGCATTTCTCAACAAATGTCTTACAGGATTTGTTTGAACAGAGGAAACTTCTGATACAGTTTAGAAAATCTGCTTAAGGTATTTATTTGTCACCCTACCAGCTGATTATTTGTGGTTTGTCATCGTTGCTACATTTATTGTAAAAAGAAAAGTAGTACTGAGATTTTTTTTCAAGACTTACATTTGTTTCAGTGTCTGATGAAGCCCACCCATACCAACTGTTTTACTGACATGAGATCTCTGTAATTTAATGTAGAAGACAACAAAAGGAAAGAGTTTGATGTTTGATTAATTTGTCAAAATCCCCTTGCAAAGTTAGTGAGGAGAAAAAAGGAAGGGTAATTAGGAAGAGAGAGAGGATAGTTTGAGAGTTAGTCTACAGTGCTATGAAAAGAAATAAATGCCATTCCCTGTGATTTGCAGCAGTATTTTAGTCTGCATGTTCTGTAATGTGTACCTCTAATTCTGACATCCCTTGCTATAGGGCTATCTCTTAGAGTTTTGTTGACTTTTGCCTTGATTTAGAAATTTAATTCTTGTTTAGATTTCTTAACATTGTAAGTCATCAAGTATCTTTTGAGAGGTTCCATATATCTGGCAGAACAGAGCTCTCTTACAGAGAAGCCTCTGAGCACATTTATCTGAAAGCCCATTGTATTTAGTTTATTTTAAGCCTTTTTAGAGAAAGGCCTTTACTTTATCAATACAATTATTGTACTTTCTGGATGAAAAGATAAGATTATTGGTAAGAAATAAGATTATTGGTAAAAAATGTGCATTTTTAAAAGCAAAATGGTAGCAAACTTCTTTCTCTGCTTCTGTCAGTCTCTTGGGAGATTTCACTGAAAAAAACTGAAAAGAATAATTCGTTCAGTGTATTTTCCTCCATTTTTTTCTGCCTGTGAAATTACATGACTCTGTGAAACATGCAAAAATGATTTAGATGATTTCTGAAATAATTTAGATTATTTGCTTTTTAAAGTTGATTGGTGAGGATTTTAGACTAAAAAATCTCAAGACTTGTGGGTTGATTTTGAATAAATTGCTGCCAGTATTCAGAAACTTAGAGACACTTTCAATGCAAATAATGAGATGGGCAAATATAAATAAAGGCATTTAGTTTGGAGCTATTGTTTCTTTGTACCTATTTGTATCACACAAGTCCTGTTTTTCAGAAGTTCAAGAAAAGTGAAGGACTTTTCTTTAACAGACACTCAAGAACGGTAGTAACTACAGAGAGAAAATTATTAAAATAATAATAAAATGTCATAGTGGTAATTTATTATTTTTCATTATTCACTCTCACAGCTTCAACACAGTTCAAACAGGATAATAAAGAACTATCTAGCTAAAATAAAATAGTAAGCAGGTCTTACCAGTATCAGATTCAGAGCAGTGTTTATTTTGCAGTGAAGTCAGTTAAGAGCCTTTTCCACAGGAGCAAATAATGTCGTAGCCAAGAAGCTGTCATTAATTAGAATATCCAGCGATACTGTTCCCAACAGAAAACATGCAAATACTGTAAGCAGTCTTTTGCCAAATGCTTTCAAGCTTCGTCAGTCATAAAGGTTAGTAAATCCCAAAACTCCTGGGATATTGAACCCTGCTGGAATGTAGTGTGAGCACTAATGCTCATTCAGCTGTGTTTGCAGTAGAATTCTAGAATTCTGATTCTGAAAAGGCTGCTTGCATCTTCTTCACTTCTCTCTTGCTAGGGTACTGGCTTACTACCTGCCTGTTGTATTATGTTTCTTATATGTTGAAGTAGGTCACATATTCTCCCCTTTGAGTCTTCTGGAGTATCTGCAATTTCTTCCGTTCATCTTCCACCCAAAATTCCATGAGTTAACAGAAAGTAAGAAGTTTCATGTTTAAAATCTTCAGCTGCTGTCAAACTGAATTATACAATTGGCTGAATTTATGAACAGGCATGTAGGTTAAAAGTTTCCCAGCTTATGAGCCATACCTACAGAACAGTTTTCTGGTAGTTTCCATATGCTTTTCAACATATGTATTGCAGCTTTGAATTGGTATTTCCTGGAGAAATTAATATACTAAATAAAATGAGAAGCTCAAAAGTTAGGGTCAAACTGCTAAAGTAGCAAGCTTATTTTGGGTGAAGATGTGCAGTTTCCACTGTTCTGGGAAACCAGTCACATTAGCACTGCATTATTTGTACTACAGCAGAACCCAGCACCCAGTTTACCCAGGCTGGTAAACTGTTGCGATCAGCACTGTAAAATTGCTGCACAGAGCACTTCCTGGAGGTGTAGCTTTACATGCTGGACAGTTTTGCTTGCTCAGGTGTGGTAGTTAAACCTCAGTCAACAAGTAAGTAACACACAGCTGCTCACTCACTCCTTCCCCTTCCCTGCTCTCACTGGGATGGGGAGGAGAAAAGGTAAAGGTAAAAGCCATAGGCTGAGATAAGAACAGATGAATAATTAAAGTAAATTAATATTACTATTATTATTATTATTATTATTAATAATAATAATAATAATAGAGTAATCAAATCCAAGAAAAAACATGATGTGCAATGCAGTTGGTCACCACCCGCTGACCAAGGCCCAGCTTGTCCTTGAGCAGTGATCAGCACCTCACAGCCAACTGCCCCCAGATTATTTACTGGGTGTGATGTTCTGTGGTCTGGGATATTCCTTTGGCCTCTTCAGGTTAGCTGGT
This sequence comes from Euphonia xanthogaster, assembly GCA_034509185.1. Classification (NCBI taxonomy): domain Eukaryota; kingdom Metazoa; phylum Chordata; class Aves; order Passeriformes; family Fringillidae; genus Euphonia; species Euphonia xanthogaster. The sequence continues at coordinate 52,126,337 of JAYDZK010000056.1, read as the reverse complement.
CTTGTTGTGGGCACCCCCAGCTTCTTATGCTGCTCTTCTCTGGCACAGTGTGGGAGACTGGAGAGCTTTTGACTTGGAGTAAGCACAACTTAGCAACACCTGAAAGTGTTACCAACATTATTTTCATACTAAACCCACATCACAGCGCAGTACCAGCCACTAGGAAAAGAAATAACCCTTTCCCAGCCAAAAGCAGAACATCAGGCCTCACAACAAGTATTTGCACACTCAGGGAAGACTAAAAAATGTATCTGTGTATTCCTTGGGCAAGCATGTGTCCTGTTTTCTAACAATCTCTGGGCTGGATTCAAGAGGTGGAATTGGTGGGGTAAATTACTGTTTTCAGGATTCAGTGCCAAACTGCCCTTGCTCTGGCAAATGGAAAACTCACAATTGTCTGCAACATCTGGTGTCTGTCAAGCAAAACTGGTCATGTTTTTACTGTTAGATGCTACTACCATTTAGAGCTAGTGAAGGCAATGGAGTGTCAAAAAACAGAAAGTGAGGAAATGTCAGGTGGAAAAAAAAAGAGGAAGAAAGGAGTAGAGAAAGGATAGTAAAGACATAAGTGAAATAATACATTTTCTCACTGGTTCATATTGCCATCAGCTTTATTAGTTATTCCTTGTCTGGAATAGTGCTGTAAAGAGCAAATTGTATCAATCCCATGGGGAGATATCCTTAATGTTTGTGCCTCTCCAAAGGTGAAATATGTTGAACATTTTAAATGTGGAGGATGAAGAATAGCTGAAGAAGCCAAGAATTATGTCTGGATGACTGTCAGCCTGGTTAAATGGTCTTTTCCTGGAAACAGCAATGATGCTTTTGTTTTGTTTCGTTGATGACACAAAATGAAGTGAAAGGCCTGGTAAATGTAGCATTACTGCCAAATACATCATAATTGAGGAAACTGCCAGATACATCATAATTTGGGGAACTACACAAGCTTGAATTTAACTGTTAATGCATAAATATAGCAATACCTAGTATTCTGTGCTTATTCCATGTTCTTTATCATCTGTATATCATTATCATCTGTAAAGCTGTAGCTTGGCTCTAAAATGTTCATGTTTATTTCATGTTTGGTGAACTGGTTGACCGAGGTATAAGTGTGAAACTTTGTTTTACTTCATTTTGGTGTGTGTAGGTGTTTACTTCCCCAAACACAGAATTATTCAAAGTACAGACAATCTAATCCCCCCCAGTGTCCTGGCTTGCATTGTAGGTACTCTGAATAATAACAACAGTATTTTGAAGCTAAAGTCAACAAAACTATTCTATTTTCTGCAACATTTATAAAAAAAATTTTAAAAGAGCAAGGTAAAGCACAGTGAGGGAATGGATTCTCCCCAGATTCGCACTTCCTTATATGTTGTTATACTCCATAAAAATTAATCTGTTCTAGAATCTATGTGATTAACAGTGGTTAACATCACAGTTGTTCTGTAGTCTTGAAATATAAAAATAAATCTGTAACAACAGTACAGATGTGACTCTGATATAGAATAATCTCATTTAATCTAGAAATATGTAAGTGTATATGGAGGGAGGCAGTAATAGGGACAGATAAAATTGTCATTCCTGTGGAAGGATTAGGGGCTTTACTCCTATACTGTAGTGGTACAAAAGGTCTCATTGTGAGCTACTGGATTTCACCTTGCTTTATTACAGCACTATATAAAATGTTTATATATATATATAAGTATATTTTATTACTGGTAATGGTTTGTTAGGTAGGAGATTGCATTCATTATTTTTCTACAATACTGTAGAATGAAGCTGGATTCAAAATATGATAAAGTTGTTAAATAAAAGGCAGGAAAATAAAAGAAGTGGAGCAAGATGTGGTTTTGATCATTAAAAAAAAAGTTCAGGTATAATGGGGCATTTCATTGTTCAGTGTCAGACTAATGACTCTCTGTGAAAGAGAGGAGAAAAAGAGAAAAATTCATCAGATATGAAGAGAAATAATTAACTGCTTTTCTTTCTGTCCTGTCTCGGTCACGGAAGCTGACATTCCAATTAGCAGCTGTAGTATACAAGCGAACTCTCCAGGTTTTGAAAGGAGGTTTTGTTAGACCACTATGAAATTGAGGAAAGATGCCATGATGATATTTCTGTAGAAACCAGGGAAGAATAGATGTTGCCCATACAAACTGATTCCATTCATCTAGCCGGATATCTTATTAATATAGTTTGCACTCATAAATGATCACGATAACTGAAATGGAAGGTAGGTAGGTCCTGAAAAAGGCAACGAAGGAGAGAAACAAGATATTTGGAAGGTGTTCTGCAGCTAACAAATGGCAGGGGATTATTTAATGTAAAATTGGATTTTTTTTGAGAATACATATTTATTTTTTAATACAATTAAGAGGAAGTTGCACCTAACTTCTTCCCTTACCCAGCAAGAGAGACAAGCACACTTGTGACTTTAGATCCCTATGACTGATGCCATCAATGACAAGATTAATTATGGTTTAATGTTAAGTGTGTATGTAAATATCTCTTGAAGATTTTTTGGGTCAGCAATCAAAAGAATGGCATTTCAAAGTAATGTTTTTTTGAATCTATAGATTTGTGATGAGACCAGTTTGAAGCTTTAAAGATGAAGCATATGCCTGCCTATATATTTGACAAGCATATGCCTGCTCATATATAATCTAAAATTTTATGGTTATATTTTCATGCATGAAAAAATAAGGATAGTTTCTAAAAGGTAGAAAAGAATGTTAATTCACTGGGGTTTTTCCAGCATTGTATCCAGATTGTGGTTTCTTTTTGTTTTTTCACTTTGCCCGTAAACAATACCAGGAAAATATTACATAATAAGATCTTGTGGACACTCTTGAGTAGTAGCAAATTATTTGCTTTAGCTATACCTGCTTCCTCAAGGTAAGCAATTTTGCAGCTGGACAAGAGTGAAAAGAGTGCCATGGAGCAAAGGTGATGTGTTCTGTAAAGGAGAGGATGCTTCCCCTCAGTGAGTATTTATTGTTTCATAGTTGTACATATATCTATTTACTGCAGGATGCTTTTAAGGTATAACAGATTGCTGGGAACTCCCAGCCTATGGTTTTGATAACAAGTGTGAACCAAATGAAGCAAGTCAGTATTATAGGAATGAATTGGAAGGAGCACTTAGGGTCAAAGCCGACAAAATTTAGTGGACAAGAGGAAGTCAGAATGTTTGGTCTTAAAGGTTGAATTTTGTATACTATTTACCATACAGGACATCCTACATACTTGCAGTTCTCTCTGTTTGATATTTGCTTTTTAAGGCTGGAGGAGAACTATGAGATTGCAGAAGGTGTTTGCATTCCTCGAAGTGCTCTCTACATGCATTACTTGGACTTCTGTGAGAAAAATGACACACAACCTGTTAATGCTGCCAGCTTTGGGAAGGTAAGTCTGAACTGCTGTATGACACCTTAAAATCTCACCTGGTTCTGGTGAATTCGTACTACTGAAAATAACTAAATCTTTTACTGTTAGAGACAGAGGTGTATGAATGAAATCTCTGTGTATTCAAGTTTTTGGACAAAGGCTAAGATGGTAAGTATTTTGATGGTTGGAATAACTTCTAACCATGGCTAGGCTCCAGAGTACATCAGTCCCCAGCCTAGGTGATGGTGATATGGTACAAAAAATTGGCAGTTAAAATTGAATTAGAATTTGAATACAAGCCAGTGTAAATGCATCTGCATTATGATCTGCACTGCTTAAACAAATGTATAATTTTTAAAAACAGAAGGGTAAAATTGAATTCTGGAGCATGTCTGTGCTGTTCTTGTAAGCATAATATGGAGATCCTTGAATTAATGATCTCAAATGATGTGGCAAATTCACGTGGTAGAGTACAATGCCTCCAGACGTGAAAGTCCAGAAAACATCTAGCTGCTTTTTGTGTGCACTGCAGGTACAGGCTGCCAAGCTACCCAAGTTATCTTCTCACTGTGATTCCTCGTGCTTCCCTTTCCAATCCTGCTCTAGTAAGAGCCACTCGGGTTAACTTCAGATTCACAGTGGAGATGCACTCCTAGCACAGACATAGCTGTGCCTCATCTGGGAGTGAGGAGTGAAGCTCTACACTGGTAGCAGATGTTAATAGCTGGCTAGAAGGTTACATAAAGTTTGTATTTTGGATTTGCTGGTCAGATATTTTCCTCTCAGTGAAAAATAGGATAATATTTAAAACTGAAATTCTACCATAGATTGTGTCACAGGCCTTTAAAACCTGTAGACTGTGAAAAAAATGAAGTGTAGAGTTTGCCACTGTTATTTGAAATGCTTGCAAGCATGAATCTGAAGCCCATTGTCCTGCAAGCTGTTCTCTTTTAGTGTTTGCAACATTTGTTCTATAGAATTTCTGGGTATTCAAAGAAAGAAAAATGTTTCTAGGGTAAGTGCCTGTAAAGAGTGGGTGAAGGATGTATTTAATGAGGTGACATTTTCTATAGTGCATCTTTAGGTCAGACAGTTTGGAAAGGGAAATAAAGTGTACCGTGTTGTAACATTACCATGTTTGTTGTGTCTTGAAGACCTGCATAACTCAGTAGATTCAGTGTCAGGTTTCTGTTCAAATACATTGCAGAACTGTGAACGAAGTTGTTCATTGTACACATTATTGCTACCAAGTGATAAGTATAGTGGCAACATGTAATTTAGGAACAGTGAAAATATGAAACAGATTTCATGTGGGCTCACACCTTTGGAACATGGCTTAAGTTTACACAATGCTACTTCTGCCGCTGCTGCTGCTAAAATCTTCTGTAAATTGTAAGGTGTAAATATTCCAGAATTTTTCCATCAGAACATAAATGTATCAGGATTTTCACCATTTATCAGTATGTGGCCGTTCTGTTACCCTGCTTAATACTTCATCCCCCTTCTCTCCTGCCTCTCATACATACACCTGTTCATTGGTAGGAGTCTCTTGACCTAGCAGGGCATGTACTATGGTTTCCATCCAAAAATCACAGCATACCAATGTGTTTTTCATGTGCTATGGTCCAAGTGTTTTCCTCTCTGTTGCAAAAGAGTTCTGTAGCAGCGTTGCAAACTTTTTACCTTTTTTGTGGAGAGGAAGGAAGCCCTACACAATCATCATGGTACTGTTTCATGCTAGTACTTTGGGTGGCCATAACTTCTGCATCTGGGAACCGGCAATTCTCCACTGGTATGTCCAGGAACTTCAGACAACAGGCGGAAAATATTGAAGTGAAACCAGCTTCTCCACCTGCAGAACATGAGCAGACCCCACTGATTCTTTCCAGCTTGTTCCTGCTAACAAAATGTGCTGCATAGGTATAAAGATCTGCAAGGCACACATGCATTCTCTCAGTAGCTTGCAGTCAGCTTCTCCTTTGGAGCATGTACATATGTGAAGTTTTAGCCGACATTGGTTATCACATGACTTAAATACCATATTGGCAAGGTGAGTTGCATAAATGCCTTGGAGGTAATTGAAGCAGTGCAGTGAAATAGGTGCTATTTAAGGCATTCTGCACTTAGCTGCTGCAACAGAGACCCTGGACATGTTTGTCCTCATTGGGAAACACCAGGAGCCCTGCAGCTGTCATTTCCTCCAGAGAAAGGAGCTAGTTGTTCTGTGAAATTGTAGACAGTTCGCCTTTCAGTAGATCACATTGAATTTATAATTCATCTCCAAACTTTAGCTCTGCGGGCAGTGTTAAATATTAAGGCTTTTTCTTTAACAAACTGGTAGTTTTTAGAAAGAGACTTAGAGTTCGGCACATTAAAAGAAACTGTAATAAGTAACAGTGTTTTCTGTTAAACCTCTAGGACATGGGCTGGACCTCAGACATTTGGTAATATTGCACTAATAAAACCAAAATTGGTCTGGGGAGTAGAGAGATTAACAGGGAGACAGTAATACAGACTAAACCAAGCAAATAGCAATTAAAGGAACAAGAAGAACAAAGAATATAAATACTGTATAAATAATTACCTTTGAAAAAGCAACCTGTACTCCTAAGCCACATAAAGAATATAAAAAATCAGGAACACTCTACTGTGGCTATTTATGGGATATTAATATCATATTTCTCATATGAAAAAGGGAGCTGTTACTTTGTGAGTCAAGATTTTAGTGTTTTACTCGCTCATTTAACATGCAAAAATTACAGGCAGTTTTTTCTATACCAGCATTTGCCAATCTGCTATGCTGCCTAGTCTGTTATTACAGTACTTTTTATTGCGTGCTAATGACAGAACCTAGTATTAGATCGGAAGA
>JAYDZK010000056.1:52064666-52117423 GCA_034509185.1 Euphonia xanthogaster | reverse complement strand
GTGAGTTGTGCAGGGTTTTAGATCTGCTTGGCTTCAGCAAGTCAGCACCAAAAGTGGCTGCAGCTCAGTTAAGGATCTGAGGCAGAGCACTCAGTGTTTGCAGCTTTGTTGGGATGCACTAATCTGTTTGATCATGCCTTGGGCGGAATTCTATCTGGCCAGAGGAACTGCTGAAGGAGGATATTGTTTTACATAGATGAATTTGAGAAGCGTTCTTGCAAGCTTCATTGCAGTGTCCAGTTCAGTTTGAGTTCCTCACAGAATCTAATCTCCATAACCGCAAGCAGAATTGGGCGTGGACATCTGAGAAAAGGCCAGCAGGTTTTTCTGCCTTGCTTTGCAGTACCAGTTGAGCCATATCAGTGCTAGAAACAAGTTCTTATCCTAGAGTTAGACCATGCCCTATTCCAAAACTTAGGAAGGTAAGTGGAGAGAAATGGGAAGGTTATTGAATCTTAACAGACAACAGATCTGCAGCCAAGAGTACTGAGTCTGTACACTGCAGCCTTCCCTCTTGGCCATGCAAGTAAGCAAGTAACGGGTATAGACACAGTCATGCCTGTTCTCCTTTTGTTTACACAGTTTGGTGGATTTGAGAGACAGAAATGATGTTTTGGGCTACTTTGATTATGCTCTTTCCTATCAATGGATGTTTCTAGGTGCAAATTTTCTTGACCATTTCCTCTAGACAATATGATGCTGAATCAGCCCCAAGCCATTTTGGCCAAAAGGAACCTCTTAACACAGGTGTTATTATTAACACCTGTCTCAGAGGAGGATTTTGAAAAGCACTAAAGCTGATGAGGAAACCCTGGAAAGACCCAGTCGGAACAGTACTGGGTCAAAGACAAATGAACCAAAGACCCTTTCACTTAAAAGATTGAGGGCATCAGTGTTGCTTGTGTTTCATAGCAGTGAGAATAAGGAAAGCGTAGCTCTGTGAGAATATAGCTATGTTTGTTATCACTGACTTCTTTGCTGCTGCCATGGCAAAGAATATTAAGACTGAAACACCACTATATAGAAGTTGGTAAATAAACACACATCTTCTATGCCTCACTTCACAAAAGAAAAGCATGCTGACCAGATATGGAACCTGAAACCTCAATTGAGAGAAGCAGAACCAGGCCCTGTTATGAAGAATTGTTATGGGAGGAAAGAGAATTTATTCCACAGTGTGTAGAATCTCTCTAGAATCTCACAGTGCTAGGGAGTTCAGAGTCTGGAATCAACTTCTCATCCTGGCAGTGTGCAGTTGCTGGGTTGCAAGTTAATTTGATCTTATTTATCTACGTTGTGAAGTTCTAGAAGTAAGGCCAGAATTATGTCAAATAGAAAGGAATATGAGTAATGAAGAATAACATCCCTTTAGATCAGGTGCATCATGCCTTTTGAAAAGCAGAAATTTAAAACATTCCAGCAAAAAGACTTTTAAAAGCCATCCTCTGACTGTTGGCCCAGAGTAAAATTTAATATTTTGACAATGGAGGGAGGAAAAGAGTTATTTCAGAAATTTCCAGACATCTCTGGTTTCTTCCATCCTTGCAGATGGAAGAAAGAGACCCATAAGATGCTTTATAAGATTTATTTTCCCTGATTTGTTTTGACATATCATAGATGATTTTAGATGCAATAGTTTGGAAACATGGAGTTCACAGTTTGATAGTGAATGCAATGAGGAGTGATGAGTGACAGCGTAGTGGTGAAAGCAGAATGTCCATGCCCATGGCAGAGTGTTTGGAATAAGAAGATCATTAAGGTCCATCTCAGCTCAAGACATTCTGTAATTCTGTAATTCCTCATTTAAACGCTGGGCCTGGATCTGTTTGTGTTGTAATGTTACAGTACTGGAGATGTGGGCAGAGAGGCAGTGGCAGAAATGACAGCTGGCAGTAATGAGGTTGAAGGAATGCACCCTTGCAGCCATTTGTGGGTAACAGAACATCTCCTGCAGTTAGCAGTGGCTAAAGTTAATAGATTGTGGAGACTCTAATTCAGACCCTTACAGAGGAACTTTTCTAGTTGTTGCTCATAAAATTTTCTGTGTTTTACATGGATGCTCAAGAAACCCATTTAATTTTATTGCCTTAAGAATAACCAAAAATACAAGTAACTAGATATTTAATTCAAGTTTATTCAGACATCTCTCCTTGGTTTAAAAAGCTGAAGTGGGATAAAAATTCTGTTATCTTCCTGTGTGATCGACCTGCACAGACATTCCAAAAACCATTTGTCAGTATTGTCTGAAGCAATGTTCAACAAATGCTGACCTGGATATACCAGTCCTCTGAAAAAAGTCTAAACTATATATATATATGTTGTTTTATAATGTAATGACTTCATCTTATGTATGCAGTAAGCACTCAACAGAAGATAACGTGATGCCTTGTGAAGGCTGACCTAGAACAGAGACTAGACGGAGCAAAAGAATAAAGTAGGAATTTACTAAGAGGCCTCAAATAGATCCACTTTGGGCAGCACAACCCAAAATGGCCACAAAATGGACAACAGGTTGCAGGTTCTCACACTTTTATAAGTTTTGGTCCATTAGCATATTGGAGCTAATTTTCCACTTACAGCTTTAGGGCATGAAGTCCCATCCTTCTTGTTTTCTCTCTTCGGTCCACAGTTGTTTATGCTCTTGGGCCTGAGATCTAGATAGGTTTTCCTTGGGTCCCCAGGGAAGGAATTGTTTTGTCTACCTATTCTGTGGAGAGAGCTTACTATCCCCTAATATGAAGCCTAGACTTACACACTAAAGCAGAATAGAATCTGAAAAATATAAAAGCTAAATCCTGAGGCATCAAAGCAGTTCTTCATGTTATTGTTTTTAAACAAGAAAGGCATAGAAGATCTTTGGTAGGCAGAAGGCAAGATCATGTCTTAAGCAGAGTACAGAGAAAAGAGAGGGAGAACACACTGAAGTTCAGTAACTGAGAAGGAAATTGCAGGAACTTTTTTTTTCTGAGGCTAACATAGTAGGGACAGAAGCTATTTCCATGTGAAATTCCTGGTCTACATATGTTTCAAAACCAAAAATCAGATAGCCTAAAATAACGCCCAAAAGTCAAAATTGCCATGTAACTTAGCTGAAATTTAACTTGGAAATGTAAAATCTGTACCTTTTTACTCAGGAGTTTTTACGGGGCAGCTGGAATTATGGTCACTTTGGAGAAGTGTGAGATAAATTTTAGCTCCACTGAAGGACAGTGGTAAAAGACCTGTTCACTCCAAAATTCCCTTGGATACCCCCCATGAGATCTTTTTACCACTGTTTCTCTTGAGAAGCCAGAACTGCTGTGAGAACAGGGACTTACCATTCAGAAAGTAGCTCAGACTGCGTGGTCTGGTCTTGATTCATTTCCTTGTGCAAACCTCACTGCAGTGATGAGAGGAAAATGATCCAGCTTGGTTTTCAGATCCAAACCTAGATTTTCATGTCTGGCAACTAGAACCCACTTCCCTCCCCATACAACTGTAAAGTTAACATATTTTGTCTATAGATCTTTAAAAGTTAATAAACATTAAACCAATAATGACATATTTGTGCAGTGATTTTTCAGGTTGACAATGATATAAATTTTTTAAAAACCACATATTTGGTTCTCTGCTTTTTCCACTGATTTCAGTACACAGTGAACTCCACTTCGTTCTGCATGATCTGATTTCCTCTCCCCTTTGAGGGTAATCTTCCTGCCTTTATCAGTATCATTGATCAGAGATCTGCATAAGCATAACTGAATATAAACATTTATATGAACAGAGAGTTCTTTTAGTACCTGACTTGTTTTATTTCAAACACAGACATTAATAATCACGCATGTGTACAAGCACCTAGGTGTAAGTATACCATTTTGTATGTCATATATGCATCATTAGATTAAATAGTCCTGGCTCTTTTTCCAAAGCTTTTCTTGATTATTCTCTTCTTTCTGTTTTGTTTTGTTTTGTTTTGTAAATTACTAGGAAATAGTGTTTTAAGTGATGCATACTTTTAAGATACATTCTGAGAGATGTATTTATTTCAAATGTGCTGTATTTGAACAAGAAACAAAGAAAAGAAAAAGGGATCGTCTGATCAACTGCTTCATTATTTTTCTGTTTTCCTGATCACCTCTGCCCTGGTATATAGAAATTGGCTGATTTATTTAAATCCCAGTAGCTCCCACAGCATACGGTTCATAAAGTAGCATTTACAGTTTTCATTGCAACACTTGACTGCTGCTAGAAGGACTTGAAAGTAATAGGGTTTGATGCTGTTCCAAGAGGAAAAATAGAGTAAAACTCTCTCTAATATTAAATCAACTGCTGTAAGAGCCACTTTTGGAGAGAGGTGGTATTTTCTGAATGACAACTGACACAAAACAACTCCCCCCAAAAACCAATCAAAAAACTAACACAACCAATCTTTAAAAAATCCCCTAGCCCAAAAAAACCATCCTCAGAAAGCAGTTCTTCAACACTGCCTTTTTTCCCACAGTCTTGTGGAGCCCCCAACCCTGTCTGCAGAAAATGAAAGAGAGAGGGGTGGGATTAATGTGTAATTAAAGGGAATTTGGAAGGCTGAGATGTTGCGGAATGTTAGATCAGTAGCTGGAACAGCATGTGGTGTTCTTTAGGCAGGCTTCATTGAGTCCATACAAAAAAAGAAAGAAGGGCTGCTTGCCTGTCTGCTCATTTATCAAACAGCTAGGCTGAACTTTCACAGCTCCACAAAAGTGTTTTACTGTTTGCTGAAGTTTTGCTCCAGAAATTAAAGCTGAACAACCTAACGACTGTGAGTCTTTGCTGCATTTTTGACATCAGCCACCTTGTGCAAAGCTCTTAGAAACCAACACAGGTCAATTTTTACGTGATACTAAGGGATGATGTACCTTTGCTAAAACCCCACAAAAAGTACTGAAGAAATGGTCAAATATGTGGCACTGTAACATCTTTATTTATATAGCACCTTTTGATCTGAATACATGTTTCAAAGCTTTCAGTCATCAATCAGGATTAAATATTTATCATGGGGGCAAAATGAGTAATGGAGAAAAAAAATCTATATTATTTAATCAAGTTTAATTTACTTTATTCCTAGTTGAACAGTTATACTCTATCTTGCAGGCTTGTTTTCCTTTAATATGGGTTGGTGTTACCCCCCAAAGAGGAAGCATTTAGTGATTTCTGTAACAAAACCACAATTAAAACGGATTACAAATTTTAAAAGGAAGGAGCTCCTTTGCAAGTAAATTTTCAAGGCTTACTGCAGTTTTTGGTGCATGACTGTTCTGGCAGAAAACTTTTCCTCCTACTGCAGACCCCAGTGAGAATCTGGTTCAATCCTGGGTGGTGCTGAGCCTCTCCTTTCCAGCAACAACAGCACAGCTTTTTCATCAGGATTAGCCTGGTTGTTGGAGGCTCTGGTGACTTAAGGCACAATCTACATACATTGATTTATTTCCTTAAATGCAACTGGCCCTGAAGAAGTTTTGGTTGCAGTAGCAACATTCTTTTAATGTCTGCTGACACACTAGAGTGCTGTTTCTGAGATCCACTTGTTTTCCATAGAGGATAAATTGATTATGAGGTATCTTTACAAATGCCATAATGAGTTTTCCTTGGTAGAAGTGATGCCCCTGTCAAACACCAAAACCTTTTTAGAGAATCGTATTTTAGAAGAAGAAGTGTTTAGTGGCTGGTTTGTGAAGGTCTGTGGAGAACTTTTTTGATCCTGCAAAGTGACATAAGGCCAATTCTAATTACAGTGCTCCTTAGATAAGAGGCAGAACTGATCTTAGATTTTAAAGGATATATGTTCTATTTCAGTAACTTCTGAAAGTATTTAAATTAAGGGTAGTTAATGAAATTATAGTGAAGTTTAAAATATTTTCCCCCATTTCAGAAATGGAAAAAATCAAGAGCTTTATTTCTGATTTCTCCTACCACATATTTTGTAGACATCACAGTACAGTTTTTCTGCTTTTTTTTTGTCTTTAAAGTTCATATTAATTTAAGCATTGGTAAATGTGTGTTTCCATTTGTCTTAATATCAGTTCTATCTATTTGCAGATAATAAGACAACAGTTTCCACAACTAACAACAAGAAGACTTGGAACCAGAGGCCAATCAAAGTAAGCAGTGTATGGTGTTATTGTCATCTCTCACAGGGCCCCATCTGGCTCTGGCTTTACTGAATAGGGAATGAGAACAAGCAATAATTTGTGCAGTTGGGAACTTAAAAGCAACTTTGGAGGTTCTCTTGTAGTCTTTACATTATCTTAGAGGTTCAGCAGTGATCCTGCAAAGGTGGTCTAAGGGAACCCTTTTACTGATTTGATTAGCAATATTTTTTCATACTGTTTTTCATCTCAATTCACTTTACACAATGTAAAGGACATACACACTCAGGAGTAATGGAGCTACTGTTGGAGGCTGGGAAATAACAATTGGTTAGCATCATGTTTCAGGCTAGAGGACAAGTCTCAGAATGCTCTTCAAAATTTAGGAAGAAGATGCGTTAACCTAAACTGAAACTGCCCACAAACCTGTATTTAACCACCATTTTTCCCATGTAATGAAATCCAGCATACCTTTAGGTGATTAAAGAATTAACTTGTTGCCTTGCCCAAAAGATGGTGTTTTCTGTAAACAGTTCATCCTAATTCCAGATTCAGAAACTGATTCAGAATTTAGGATGTGCTTTCTGGGATATTTGACTTTTTCCAATTGTTGATAAGTTGTGATTCTACCAGTTCATGTAAAGGATACAGAAAAGTTTTTACATTTTTTTTCTGCTTGTGGACACCAAGAAACTTTTCCAGAGGAACTTTGAATCTTTTTGTAGCAAGCATAAGGCCTCTCACATAATAAAATCTACTTCTTGATTAGCTTTCACAGAATCCTACGGAGTAGCAAAAGTGCAGTGTCTATAGATCACAAGTGAAAAACTATGGAAATGAAAATGTGAGATGATGTATATGAAAAATTTTGTGGGTAAAGCTTCTCTTTCAAAATAAAGCTTGTAAAACACAATATGGCTAAATGCTGAGAATTAATATGCTATTAGGATGGAATTTACATACTAAAGCTAGAATGACCTGCTTTTTAAAGAAAAAAAGAAACTAAGATGCTAAAAGAAATGCCATTAAAGACAGATTTACTGTGCTCTTCTACTAAGTGGTCCAGGTAAAGCAGTATTTCTTTGATGGGACAAAATGTTCTTCCCCCCAGATTGATATTTCCTTAGTTTTTATAACTAAGTTTTCTTTTTCTAGAGCAGACATATTTAAGCAGCTAATTGAAATTTGATTTTGGGAATGGTCCCAAATGGAAATTCAGAGTTGCCACAACACCACTTATGAAAGCCACCAGGAATCTCTCAGGTGGAAATTCTGAGCTAGCCCAACAGCATATTAGGAAAGCATGATAGGACCATAATAAGAGAGTTAGGATTTTGTACTGAATATAAGTTCTGTGGAGGCTCATAAAGACAGAGTGGAAGTGTGTACAAGATGCTTTGTGGGCACATTCATATGAGTACCCCTTATTGGCCATCAAATCATCCTGGCATCAGCTACAACTTTTGTTACTTGTCCTTCCATTTAATGAAAGGAGTGAGCACTGCTCTCTTTCCAAACCGGAGCTCCCCCTACTCCAGGAGTCTCTCAGAGGGCAAGACACTCTTCATCTGCTGACTAGGGGTGTCTTGCACCTCCAAAAGCTGTCTCTTTACTCTCACTGAGACTTAAAATTTCTTGCACAGCTTCCCTGTAACCTGCCCACCCGTCAGAGCAGCTTTCAGGTCACATACTCCTTTCACGCCACTTGTGCAATGGTCCTGCTCCCTATCTAGCAAATAGGGGTTTCTGTCGTAAACACAGAGACTACCTGTATGCTTTATTTTAAGATAAATACTCTCCTTGGTAGACCCAACACAGTTGTAACTGAGCTCTGGTTTTGTTTTCCGAAACATCTGACTGCATTCCAGTTAAGTGTTATGTAAAGAAATTACTTTAAGCATTAACACTTCAGTCCCTTTATCACCAACTGTGATGAGCAATTGCTGTCAGTGTTATTTTCCTTCCACTTCCCTGCTACTGCCAAAGAGATTTCAGTCATAGAAGTGGTTAAGATTATCTGACTTCACACTATTCCGCCTTCAGTCTTTTTATAGCACAGCTGCCTTGTAACATTACTAAGTTCAGAGCTGCAGTGGTGCTGTACTCATGCTCATCAGCTGAGAGCTTTCTGTTTTGCAGCTGGTTTATTGATGTGACCATGCAGCTGTTCTCTGTCACACTGAGCTTAGAAACAGTTCCACCACAGGTGGGACGTGAGAAGGCAGCTGAACATAAAAGCCAATTTATTTCTGGATTGTAGTCTGAAACTCTTCAATTTGGTACACAAGGTGTGAGTGGAAGCTACATGGTGTGAAGGGAATTTTTCTTGTTTCTTTAAAGGAATGCTGTATATAAGAGATCAATGAGGGTAAAAAGTATTACACTTTAACACAAAAACGATTTTGTTGTCTGCATATTATTCTTCTACATATCAAAACTTTCAAGCCCTGTTTATTGAACTAAGTTGAGGGTTTTTTTTTTCTGATAGACATACAAAAAATAATTGGTAAATAATCTGTGTAAACTACTCCAGTGAATTTTTGCACTTTGGCATAGTAAAATTAATGAAAAAAGAAGCTATGTAGAAAAATTTTGGAGTTAATTTTGCTGCTGCTGTCTATGTGATTTTGAAGCTACATGGAAACCTCTTTCATGCAGTTTACTATCAAGTGAAATATACCAGGAATCAAACACTGCACAGTGAAATTCTACTACATTTTCTAGGCTTGGTTTGTTTGGTTTTTTTTCCTTCACTGATTTTAGACAAAACTTGATACAAGACTGACCCCTGTTTAAAGTTTAAATTATGTTTAAATGAATTTAAGTTTAAATTATACAAGCCTTTCAGTCCCACTTGCTCTGACTTTTTCCCTCTTCCAGCCCTTCCCTGAGCGATTTGTGCTGCCGGCTCCCCACAGCATTTCCTTTTGGGTTCCCCTACCCCAGATGTAGCACACAGGCCATGTGTGAATTTTTTATGGCCCTTATGTGCAGTGCTCACCTGGCAGCTGTCAGGGACCAAACTGGGCACTTAAACCAAGCCAAACTTCTACAGGTGGTGTTGTAACCCCTTGCCATTAGTTACCTGTAACAGGTTAGGAACATTCTGGAGCCTGGTTTCTTGTATGGAATGCATGTTATGACCTAAGCTCTGACAGGAAAAATTTGGAGCCAGTACTGTTGCTTTCTCAGGTTTTGAAGCTAGGAAATTCCATTCATACCATGTCAGTGGAATGTTTTAAGTAATGTCACTTGAATTATTCAATGTTGAGTTCAAGATAGCTTTTATTTTTAATGGAAAGTAGAGAATGTCCTCAGTACGTATGGCCAGGAGCCATGTACTAGACATTTCCTGCATCACCCCAGGCCTCCTCTCAGCCCATGTCTGCTGATAGAAGAGTTTGGGCTTCCAGCTCTTTGCCACTATTTTCTGCTGGGGATTATGACATGCACGGATCTGTGGGTGAATGACTGTGAGTGGAAAAGTGACCAGTTAGTTTAAACTACCATCACTTACATGCTACTCTTTAATTAATTTCATTGATGACCTTTGTAGAACTGCCTCAAGTGAATTTGTGTCTGTTTGAATGAACAGATTTGGTGTTAGCACTCTGAAATAGTAACTGACTGAAGAGAAAAAGAAGCATCCAGAGATGGAAATTTCTTGTGCCATCATAGTGGGATCCAAAAGACAGAGTCTCATGATGATCTGATAGGCTGTAAGGAGAGAAGTGGAGGATCACTGAAAAATCTGTGTAGGGTTTGGCCGAAGCAAAAGTATACTAGCAACGCAATCTTGTGGTGCATTTTGTCATCACTACTAATTTAGTTGATGGGTTGGGTGCCTGCAGCTGAGAAACTGAAATAAAAGTTAGGAAATTACAGAAGGACTAAGATAAAATCTCTGCTGCTTTGATGCAAGAGTTTTGCTTGATAACCAGTGCGTCCACCAGCACCTATAATAAAGCTGTGTGGTAGTACAAACTTGTCCCACTGATCTGTTTCCATAGCACAGCCACACTGTAATTCCCAGAGTAGCCTTACAGACAGAGTTAATGCTGTGTCCTATCTCTCACTGATCAAAGCCCAGTGCTGATGCTAGGGTGTGAAGCAAATATTTGGAACTGTACGTTTCCTGACATTCATTGCTTTCCAGCACAAGCCTTTCCCTCCCTAATTTTTTTTTGAAAATTGAAGTGTTTTCAATTTTTGAAACATTTCTGATCAACTCATTTGCAATAAAGACTTGTGCATTTCAGGGACCAAACCAGCCCTCAACAGCCTGAGAATCAGGGAGCTGAAATAACAACAGAAGGGCCAGTTCAGAGGGTCTGTACCGCTGCTTATTGCTGAGCTAAAGGAGCAGCTGCACAGCAGAGCTCTGCCAACAAGTAGCTTTAGGATCCTTTTTTTCTTTACTAAGTTAAAAAAATGTAAGTACATAATTTTCCTGCCCTACAAGAGAGTCACCTTACTTTTGCCATAAAGAATGAAAATTGGAAGCTCAGTATATTACCACAGTGTTCTGCTGCTGAATCAATGCTTGTTAACAATGTATAAACTATTGCTCAGTCTGTTTTGCTGTAGAAATCATTTGCATTATCAGTTTCCCTTGCCTCCATATTTTTTTCTTTAATTTTCAAACAATCTGTTTTGTAAAATACGCATCTCTATGTATCAGGTACCATTATTATGGGATTGCAGTGAAAGAAAACTCCCAGTATTATGATGTGATGTATTCTAAAAAAGGAGCAGCCTGGGTCAACGAAACAGGAAAAAAAGAAGTAACCAAACAGACAGTGGCGTATTCACCACGATCCAAACTGGGAACATTGCTGCCAGAGTTTCCAAATGTCAAAGATTTAAATCTGCCAGCCAGTTTGCCAGAGGAGAAGGTAACGCTTTGGAAATCTTCTCTCAGCTTGTCTTGGTTTCTTTTTTCCCCCTGCACTGGATGAAAGCTTTGTTTAATATATAAAGATTTAAAGCAGGAGTAAGTTTAACAATGCCTTGACTTGATTTATGGGGGGCTGAATTACTTCATCTAATAGGAAGAAATATCTTCCCTTAAAAAGGGGAGCTGACACTATCAGCTGTACAATATTTCTAATGCCTGTGCACGTTGTTTTAAAATTACCTTACATACAGCAGGGCAACTTTTTAAATTATGTGATGTTTGAGGGCAACTTTTAAAATATGTTGCAGCCCTCTAATCTATGAACACGCTTGATGGCAAACTGACAAACAGTTCAAATGCTTTCTTGAGTAGAGAGGGACTTAGGATTCTCTGAATTTCTACTCTAGAAGAAGAAATTCACTATCTGCACATATGACAAAAATGCTCTGGCTCCTCTTGGCTGAGCTTGCTAGGTTTCTGGTTCTATTCACATGTATAGTATCAATGTGAAGTGGACAAAAGAATAGGGTTTTATAGTTCTTTATGTCCTAATTAGGGCCACATTCTCGTCTTTGATCTCACTGAGGCTTTTTGCTCCTCTTACATTTGAAGAATCCTATTGACAGAAAAATCCATTCATTCAAAGAGAGAATTTACTTTTGAGAAGAAAACTCATCTTGCAGCTAATCTAAATACAATTTAACTGATTATTTTTGCACATCAAGTTGCACACCAATAAGGATAAAACTTGCTTTTTCTGTGCTCTGTGTTCTAGTATTTTAAAAGAGGATTTCTTAAAGCAGAATGATCTTTTGTGAGTCTCCTTCATTCTTTTTCAGGTTTCTACCTTTATTATGATGTATAGGACTCACTGTCAGAGGATACTGGACACTGTAATAAGAGCAAACTTTGATGAGGTATGGTTAGAAACTGCAGTTGCAGTTTAATGATCCATAAGGTATCAATGGATTTTAGACCTCATTTTGTATGTTATATTACAGACTTAGGGGTTTGTGATGCTCAGTGCTTTTCAGGATCATGGAACAACAGCTGTACTTGAGTATCTAATAAGTGACTGATAGCACTAAATCTCACTTATAATGCTGGGTGAGTTGGAGGAACAAAAGCAATGAGAATGTTTTTGCTCTCTGTTCTCCAGCAGGATTAAGGTAGCAATATCCCCTTACAAGATGTTGGACAATCCAGTTCTTACAACATGAGAAGCGTGTCCACCACAACTTTTCAAAGATTTTTGTTGGGACTGAGCTGTCTGAAGAAGTTCCTCTGTGTGCTCAGCAGAGCCAGGGCAGGTGTTACAGCAACAACAGTGGGCTCTGCTGGTCTGTTAACAGCAATGCAGAGTGGTGGGGGGATTACAGCCTCCCTCATATCCTGGAGAGCCGTAGCGGAAGTTTCCAGTTGCTCTGTTGTACTGCAGTGCAGCTAGGAACACACACACACTGCTCAGCAGTGAATACCATCTCTTAGAGATGGATAAGGCTTCTACCTGTTCACATCTTACTGAATCTGAGGGGTTGCTGGCAATGGACGCAGACAGCTCTATAATTAGAGCTGAAAAATAAAATGTTACTGGAATGCAAGCAGGTTTATATTACATGGGAAGATGGCTTCTTATCTAGGATAACAAATCTGACTACAGAGATACTGAGGACCTGATTAAAATACGATATTCAGATCCTGGAGAAAAAGAAATCAAAGGAAATGGGTCTTTTGACTCTCTCTTCTGAACAATAGGAGAAAATTCCTTGCTTTTCTTCTTTAATTCTCACATTCTTATGGTTTAAATCTAGTTTTGCACCACTGTACTGAGTCTAGAATTTTCCACGTGAGGAAAATACTTGGCTCATTCAGGACATTTAGGTGGGCAAGTCTCAGAATAGTCTCTTAAGAGCAAGATGCTGTATTTTATTAGTTATATCAGGATCTATGGTAGGGAAGGGGCTGAGCAGCAGCAATATATAAATGGCAAATGCTCTCTGCTATACATGGTGTGGTTGCTTACTTCACTACAGAGTGTGTGCAGAAAGTTGTAATTCGTGAGTGCTGGTGTTCTGACCCCTGTGGAACTGATCATATCATTCTCTGAATAACACCTTTATATCCTACATTCAGATTTTCAGAGGTTTATTTTGCTGTGTCTGAAATCTCTCCCCTATTTTTGTTTTCTTTGCCTTTCACCACTTTTTCTCCACTTTCCTTCATAGTGGAGGAAAGATAAAATCCAAAAGTGCAGTGTTTCTTTCCAAAGCAAAGACAGAATATGGTTGACCCTTGTAAGCCATTTGCTATCCCTTCTCACCCTCCGTCCCTCCCTCCCTCCAGTCCTAGATTGCATTCCTTTGTACACAGGGACAGAGTGCAAAGAGAGAGAGAAAGGCTTGACATGTGGAAGCCAAAGAGCTAAACTCATCAGCTAATGATGGAAGATAAAAATCCAGTGATTCCTATGGGTGTCCCTACTGCAGACACAAAGACTCCCTGTCACCAATGTCGAGTGTCTCCTCACCCTTTGGTTGATTATCCCGTTTTGTGCTGCATTACAGTATGAGCCTGTGTAGTTAAGGAACATGCCTTGCCTGCATTGCACCCCATTAGCCCACCTCTAAAACATAAGCTGTGTAAGCATTATAATTTAAAGAGAATGGTATTTGTGGCCTTTGATTATTTTAATTTTAACATTTCTGCTTCTTCTCATGATTGCAGGTTCAAAGTTTTCTTCTGCACTTTTGGCAAGGGATGCCTTCTCATATGCTGCCCGTACTGGGTTCTTCAACCGTAGTGAATATAGTGGGAGTCTGTGACTCAATTCTGTACAAGGCAATTTCTGGAGTTTTGATGCCAACGGTACTACAAGCCTTACCCGACAGGTAACTCACCCCTTCTAGCTCAGCTGTCTTTGTTAATATTACTTTTCTTCAAGAATGGTACCAGTTCTCAGAGAGCTGCTTGCTGCCACCCGTGTTCTGACTTTAAATCATGGTGTCATTTGAAAGGAGTCAAAGAGCTTACATGTTCCTGAAAAGATGTTCAGATTTTAACAAGACTTGTATTATGGAAGACTTGGAGGGTTGGGGGTTTTTATGTGATGAAGGATACCACCTTCTTCTTGGTTTCTTAATGTTCAGTTAAACCCAAATGAAATTCGCTATTCCAATCCATGTAGTAGATTTCAGCTGGTATCTTCCTACCTGGAGTTCACGTGAGTCCAAGAATTCTTGTTCATAGAGGTAAAGCAGGACAGAGATCAATAATCCACAGCAAAAAGTGTAATCACTGAGGGCAGTCAACATGTTTGCCCCTCTGGTTTTGCTTGTGTGCTCATCAGGAAGCCATCTTTTTCTAAATAGTCTTGTGCACCTTTAATATTATTTGACTGATGTGTTCTTGACATGGAGTAATTTGTTAAGAATATTGCTCTAGGAGTTTTTTATTGGTACTGTATGTTTAGCCCTTAAGATTTTAAAGTTTCTCTAATCAAGGAAAATGTTTTCACAATGTTTTTCTGCTCTCCTATGTGCATTTTGTGACTGCTAAAGTGAAAGTATTTTACACAAGACATCTGCTATAAGCATAGGCTGTTCTTGATAAGACATATACATTTTTACAGTCTTTGCGCCTCACCACCCCCCCCCCCAATCTATTTCATTGGAAGGATTAAACAGAACAGCAGTCCTTTTCTCAAGCTGCTTAGTTCTTTCATAGCAAATAAGAAGAGACTTGAGTGTGAATATAGACTTTTGTAATGCATATAAAGGGCCAGATTGTGGCTATTAAGCCATAGCCTGCACTGGAGGGGGTGAAGAAGGGTCTCATTGCAATGGAAGCTCCTGAAGGAAATCTTGCTGACTCAGCCAGAATCCTCTGAGATACTTCCTGGGAACAAATTCTGGCTATCCAGAAAAGGCACTTTTTAGTGAGCCCAGCAGTTGTCATCCATCCCCTGTTCTCTATGGGTGTTTCTGTGGAGCAGAGCAGGCTGATGGCCATGTTTATTTTACCACTTTGTTGTCCATGCAGTGTGCTAGGAGTACAAACAGAAAAAGCTTAAAAGGGGGAAGTTCCTTATATCTTTTCTCTCTCATTTGTGCATTTCTAGCATTGCTACAGGCAGTGCAGCTTTGTCTGTCAGAGCCAACTCTTAGGATCTTCTGCACAACACTCTGCAGTTGTTCCTGGGAACTGTCATTTTTTTACTGAGGATTCCTATGAGAAGGGCAGATTGAGCTGCCTACCAAGTTTAATAGGAAATGATGGAACCATCAGGAAACAGTAGCAAGAAAGAAGAGAGAAATTTCACTTGTCTGGGAAAGTTCCAGTCCTGTGCAGGGCTAAGCAGGCAGGTCCTGCTCTACCTCCAGCTCCCCCACCTGTGTGTGCTTGGCCTGAAAATTCCTCCCCACCACTGTCATCACTCACTAACTGGCTCTGGCCGGCAGCAGAACTGGGTGTTGCTCCGCTTGAATATCCACTTGTACATCTGTATAAATGTGGGCATAACTTAGCTGAAATCTGAGCTTTGATTTATTGTCTTCTTTAAACAGCTGTGAATACATATTTGTAGAGAGTGGAAATGATTTTATTTAAAGTAATACTGTTTGTAAGTATCAAATTGCCGAACAGAGATGGGAGGTTTTGACCATGGTGTTAAATTTTGCCTTTCTTGCAAAAGTTCTCAGAAGTTTCAGAAATCTTTCTTTATGCTTACAAACCAAAATATGTTAGCAACTCTGCATAATAATGAGTTGTAAATAAATGACTCATAGTCTTTACACGTTCACAGCTTTTGTAGTGCAATGCACAGAGTAAGCACGGTGTGATGCTGTGACTTCTTTTTTCAGTTTGACACAGGTGATCCGAAAGTTTGCGAAGCAACTGGACGAGTGGCTGAAAGTAGCTCTCCATGATTTACCGGAAAACCTACGAAATATTAAATTTGAGTGTATGTATTGCCCAATCTCTCTCCTGTTAAACTGGGAAGGATAATCTTTTTTGATCACAAATTAATTGGAAGTGAGACTAGTGTTCTTTTAGGAATTAAAACCTGTCATCATTATAAATCTTGCATTCACTTAGAATCTCCACTTGTTCATGAGAACCAATCTCATTTAGTGAAATGAGGTACCGCTCAAAATGAGAATTTATTTTCCTTTCTTGTGGATTCTGATAAGAAATTAATTTTGTTGATAGTAAGCAAACATTAAGGATGATATTAGGCAAAGAAAATTATTAAACAAACCCTTAGGCTAGCAGAATTTGAATACAGCTTGAGGCCCTTGCTCAAAAAAGTGCCAGAGTTAGAAATGAAGGAGATCAAATTACCCTGTCACCACAGGAAAGGGCACTAGTCCTTTTCAAACCTGCTTTGTAGATGCCTGCAGTGCACATCACCTATTGATAAAGCCTGCTTTATTTCACAGCTCTCAATTCTTTGCCTTTCATGAGCACTAAATTCCACACCACAAAGTTAAAGGGAAAAAAAAAAAAACTAATTTAGGAGAAGGATTAACTATTTTGATCAGCGTGGAAAATTAGGTGTATATGTTACTGAGAACAGTCAGGATGGAAGTTGGAACAACTAATTTCAGGGTGTTTTGAACTGTTTACTAATTTGTTTTAAAAATTAAACAAAGTCTGAACTGAAATTATGCTTTACTACATCTTTTTTCAGTTCAAAAATATCAAGACTCTTCAACAGCAGAATCTTTGGCAATCTTACAGGCAGACAGAAAGAGATGGACAGTGCACTCTCTAGTCATTCTCAATCTGTATTTTTTAATTGCCTTTATGCACAGTATGGAGGGAAAGCTCATTCTGTGACCACATCTAACTTCTCTTTGGATAGATCTGTAAATATGGCCCTTTTGATATTAGGAAAATACTGTGTGCTCCCTGCCTTTTACATGGGCCTTTGTTACTTCTGCAGCTGCTTCCTCCTCATCGGAATTTGTGATAAGGTACACTGCCCATGGAGGTACTGACATGAGGAACTTCAAGCTTTGGTCATTTTTGCAGTTCCCAAGGCACTGATGTCAGACAAAGAAATGCACAATACAGCGTTTTAAAAGCTCATTTTGCAAGAATAGGAAATATTTTAATACAAGGTCCCTATCACTTGCAAACAAAGAGCTAAACTGGGAACAGAGGACTGGCAAGTACCTCCTGGACTATTTTAGCCCATAATGTATTAGTATGTCATGCAAATTGTTTTCAGAAACTTTGATCAAATTCTACCTGAAACTGGATCAGAGTTTAGCCCCTACTAGTCCAGTCAAAAGACTCCTCCAAAACTTAATTGCATGAAGATTTAGCAACCTTTTCTCATTTCCACACATAATGTAGCTATTGTTATTTTATGAGCACTTATTCTTGCACCAACATTTTTCTTTCTCTTAAATAGTTCTTTCTGTTCTCTAGCTCCTTTGTGTAGCAAGAGAAAATTTGCTATGCTGAACAAGCAAAGCTTTTCCATTGTCCGCTGTTTCTCTTGTCATGTCATTATTCACAACGTCTATAAATAGTTGCTTGTAATATGCCTCTGTAAAATTGATTGAGCATCCAGATTTAAGGTTTTAGTCAAGGTTTAAATTAAGTTAAAGCTGGGCTAGTTGAGTGCATTTCATATAGCCACAATTTTGTATAGGAAACTGGATATATATTTTTTGTTGTTGTTCTTGCTTAATACTTTCTGAAGTAATTATCCTTATTTAGCACAGTATGCAAATATGTAGCTCTTCTTTCCTGCAGTGTCCAGAAGATTCTCACAAATACTACGGCGACAGACATCACTAAATCATCTCTGCCAAGTAAGTATTTCAGTTACTCAAGTTTGATGAATGCCCTTTTTACGGACTTTTCAAATAATATTATGAATTGACAGGTTGAACTTTATTCAGAGGAGGAGATCACATTAGCAGTTTTTTTCCAATATTTATTGTGGCCACCTCTACAAAATCAAAAGTAATCACTGAAAAAAGCTTTTCTAGACAACTGGCAACACCTGATCATTAAATTCAGCAGGATACTTTCATGAAAAAATATTATTATTTGATTTGAAGAGACGGTTCATTTCCAGGAAATAAATGAGAGACATTCCATTGATTTCAGAGCTGCTCGTAGTAGGTCTATTGCAAAGCAAGAAAAATTTATACGTGCCCAACAATACATTCCAAGTCTAATTGTATGTTATAAATGAAATCCAAATTAGCAAAAGGGAAAACAGCTGAACTGGGTTTTAAATAGACTTGTTCTTGTAACCACAGCAAGTGAATATAGAAGCTGCTCCAAAGTATTTGGTTTTCCCCAGTTTATATCAGAATTACCTGTAAAAAGTCAGGAAGCCAAATTCTGTGTAGTATAAAAAGGGAGAGAATGCATTGAATTCATTAATGTTTCATGCATTTATTGGAGTGGATAGGTTTTTTCCCCTGTCACCTAGAAGCTCCACTTTTGGAAGATGTATCCAAAACCCCAGGTTAACCCTGTGAGGGGTGAATCCCACACAAAGAAGCTCTAGGGAAATAAAAAAGACTCCTGCTAGGAATTTTTGGAGGTTTCTTCTGCCATTATTTTAGTGGTGGAGACAGAGATACTTGAGCTACCTTTCCCCAAATACCATAGATCATCACTGCACCCTGGAGGTCCATAGCCATTCGGAGGAAATCAAGATAAAGAAACCACAACCTTCTGCGTCAAACCTGGGATCAAATCTCTTAGGTGAAGAACTCTTCAAGTGCATCACTCCCTTGGGGAAGCTGATAACCTTGGTGTGTGTTATCATCTCTGCTTAACTTACAGAGATCTGTGTATATGACCATGGCCTTGTGTCAGTTCCTTTACTCTGTCCATCCTCCTCATTACCAGCAGCAGATCCCTGTCTCAATCAGCCAAGACACAGACCTGATGAGGAGGCCTTATAACCTTTTCATGTGGCTGAGGGAAGAATGAGAGTCTTCAAAGACTGGGAGAGGGGAGGGTGCAAACCTGAGTGGGGTTTGTTTGGTATTGGTTTGATTATTTTTTGTTCTGAAGCTTGAAATGAAAATCAGCAGAGCTGTTAGAGATTAAGGGGTCTAGCAATGGCAGCATTAGATTAGTGTTGTTCATTAGGGTTTGTGGTGGATGCAGTCAAAATACTTGCAGCTGATTAGAGCAGGCAAAATGACTGAAGAATTCTCTTGTTAGAGGGCCCTGTAATATCCATAAGACATCAATTTGGTAGGTGGGGGTCCATGAGGAGAATGAACTTAGTGAGCCCAGCTAAGGAAACATAAAAGGGGATAAAGCCTATTTTTTAACCTAATAAAGCATGAACTAATGAATAGATTGAATTGGATTACAGGCATCAAGAACAGTGATCCACAGTGCAGACATCACATTTCAAATGCTGGAGGACTGGAGGAATGTGGATCTGAATAGCATTACCAAACAAACCCTCTATACTATGGAAGACTCACGGGAGGAACACAGAAAAGTCATCATACAATGTAAGAGCAGAATCTTCAAATAAAGCCAGGTGAACTTGGCTTCCTGCTGCGAACAAAGCTCAGAGAAAGTAGTGCTGGTTTTTCAGCCATTGGTTTGCTTGGAGGCTTAAGATAAATATAGAGACATTTACCAAAATGTAAGGCAAAGCCCTGTCAAGGTCTTATGTTTTCGGGCAAAGATCTGGGCACCATTCCTTGATGCATTCCTTTCTAGTACCCAGAACAGACAATGGCACAAAACTAGCACCCAAATTCAGGAGGTTTTTTTTCCATGAACCTGAGCAAACTAAATCTATGAATTAATCATTGAATGTGTAAAAGTCCAATCTTTCCTGCTATAGAATTGCAGGAGAATTGTCTTTTGAATGGCTTTGACACTTAAGTGGCTGTGCATTTGAGTCCCTTGTAAACTTGTTTATAAAAAGCTCCTTTTTACACAGTGTTTTCATAATCAAGAGCATTTGGTGGGTTAAGCTTTTGCCCTGAACTGTTTTGACTAAATAGATGTCCCATATCAGACAAGCTCATTGGATAATTTAGTTTCTGTCTAGTATAGTGAAGGGTATGGACTTGAAAGTGACTTTGGAGATATTGGCAAATTGGTTTTACAATTAAAGACCTTTTACAAATACAAAATATTCCTTCCATCATGCAGCAAGTGTTGCATAGTTATAAGATCAAGTGTAACCCAAAGCACACTGAGTTTTGTTGTTTTGAGGCAACAGATGTCTTTAACATCCTTCACATAACCTCACTTCCTGTGAACCTACCTGTTGTATTGCCAACTCTCTCCTGAAGAGGACCAGTCATCTTTTACCTAGAATCTGCCTGAACAGGGCACAACCCAGGCAACCACTTGTGGGAGCCCAGCAAGGGTAGGTCTGCTAGTGAGGTAACTCTTTCAGGAAGTGGCTAGGAAGACAAGGTGTGACACCTTCACATGTACCCTGGACCCTACAAGGTTGACTTTGGCAGTCATCCCACTGTGTTAACACTTGAATTCTTCTCCTTTGTTCAGCAGTGGGCCTTGCATTCTCTGTTAGCTCTGTTTTCCAGGGAGAGGTTCTTGGTATTCTTTCCTCTCTTTCTTCACTCTTGATTCATTTCATGGCCCTCTTCCCTTTTGAGGAGATAGGAATTTGACATGGCAGCAAAGAAGGTAGTATACAGTGAGACTGAAGTCCAGACACTAAGTAAATCCTTCTGTCATCTGTTAAGTTTTCAAGATCTATCCAGCATCCCACCACTGGCAGAAAAAAAAAGAGTTTTCAAAGTTATGCTCCCTAGTAGCAGCAACATTTTTGGTTGCCATTCAGAACATCCTTAATGTTTAAGGACTCTTCTTGCATATGTGCTATTAGTGTGAAAAAACCAAACAGAATTTTCCTGAATGCTGTTGGATTTGTGCAAGTTTTTCTGTATTTCAGACCTATGTAGTCCAATAAGAAGTTATTCAGAAATGGTAAGCTAATAGCTCATAAAATGGGATGCCAGTGAGGTGTTGAGATACGTATAGAGAATATTCCAGAACTTAGAATTTCCCCCCCATGTTTGATGTTTATTCTACTTGACCAAAGATTTTTTTCACTAGTATGACTTATATGGCATCAATTTAAGGCCTATTTTCATACTCTTGTTACTAATAATCAAGGAAGTACAATTTCAGCTACTATAACTAGAGAAAAAACTCCCAGTTTATAAGCCTATAAACAAACTGATAAAGAAACAGAGAAAAATCACTGGGTATAAAAGAACCTCTTTCCTGTTCTGCTGGTCTACCTACCTCTGACATGATTTCTGCTTTATTCCCTCCTTCTCAGATCCTGTTGAGGTATTTTTACCAATCACTAAAGGCTAAACATCTAATTTTATTGAATAGGTCATTGTACACGGTTGCATTGCTCCAGCAGCAAAGCAGGCAACTGATTTGTTTTTCTACTCTTGCTCCCCTCTTTGCACAGTATATGAATTACTTCATCTGTTGTATCAGGCACTTTTTGTCCAGCCAGATACTCAGGTAAGGAGACAACCTTTAGATTTCTCTGTGATCCTGTTCTGAATAAAGGGAGGTTGCCCATTCAATAAAAGAATGAAAGAAGATAAGGGTGGCACAAACATCATTTCCCTTCTTCCTCCCCTAATGTTTCTGGTAACTCAGCCTTTCCAAGTCTCAGTTAAACAAAGTTGTAGTCAGGTGTTTAGCAAATGCATTCCTGCTCATCCTCCTGATCCAACAGAATCAGGGAGGTGTTCGTTGCATTATTTTTGTATAGCCTCTCCGATTCATTTCCTTAGCTATCATCTCTACGCTTTGCCTCCTGCACCCCGTTCACTATCTTTCCTATGGAGAGAAATTTCTTCCTCCTGTTATTTATAATTAGTTGTAAATGGAATTGCTTAGCGCATTGAAATCATCCTGTAACACAGTAGGTAGGAAGTATCTTTCATCTTGACCTACTGGGCCTTTTATCTTATCTGAGTTGAAGAACTAGTTTGTTAAGGTGTCAAAGCACATGATTCTTTGTCTTCCAGCCATTGGTTCTCATATGTAAATGAGGCTTGAAGTTTTAAGGACTGCAATTGAATGACTTTTTAACTTTCTGTATTGAAATATTAATATGTGTACTTGAAAAAGGTCAAAAAGTATACAGGTTGCCTTTTGCAACTCTTCATAATAAGTACAGTATTTCTGCACTGATAGCAGTTTGTTTTGAAGAAGTTCACGGACATTCTGTGTGTGTGTATCTGACATTGCAAATAGATGATTTGCAGCAGTTAAATCATTTTTGCAACTAAAGCATTATACAGATGAGTGCCCTATCAACAATACTCATTCACTTGGTGCCTAGAAGATTCTTTATGCATTTCTAAATCAATTTCATGCATGACATTTTTTCATCGCTGGGGTCAAGGCCTAGTTTCTCACTCTTCATAGAGAACACCATAAACATTTCACTTCTGGGAACACTAGACAACTTAAATAAAAACCACTAATTTTAAAAATAGGTTCTGATTGGCTTACATTAAAAAAAAATTTCAATGACCGCATCACTTTCAGTAGATACAAAATAAGAGACCCAGCAAACTTTTTGGGTCAGCACCAGTAAAGATGCATTTATTTCAGTAAAGCAATCTATCATAAAAAAACACAGTAAACTTGTGATTCTTTTGGTAGCTTTTTGTGATTTGTTTTTCTTTTGTTCGAAACAGAATCCAAGTTCTAAGGTGGGCTCTTTTTTTTTGTTTTGTTTTGTGTGCCAGTGTATCAGGAGTTTGATCACCTTTTGGAGGAGCAGTCCCCCATTGAGTCGTACATTGAGTGGCTGGATTCCATGGTGGACAGATGTGTTGTAAAGGTTGGTAAGGAGGAGTGAGTCACTGATGTGCATTATGATCTCTATTCAGGTAATGCATTTTTAGAAAAAAAATAACAACAACAACAAAAGAGTTGGTAATGAGTAGGACTAAAGCAGTAGTGGGCAAAATCTCGCTGGTTTTCACGGAGAATTGCTCACATTCAGGATTTTGCTTTATTCTGCTCTTGTTTATTTTATTCCAAAAGAGTGTATTCAAAAGTTAACAGGATTGAGGTTTCCAATCAAATCAGTATTTCCAGGGGTATGGAGAGTTGAATTCAGAGTCAGAGTCATCCTAGTGGTACAGTGCAAAGAAAAACATAATCTGGCCTTTTAAGATTTTAATGAAAAGGATCTTTAAGCTAGCTAATTCATCTATATACAGTCAAATGTGAGAATGAAAGTCTACATTACCATCCAGTCAAGGACACATTTATGTTCCTTTTGAGCTGATATGGAATACCAAAGAGTTGTATTTTTCATTAAAGTACATGCAGAAACATGCTAACAAAGCTTTAAAATGTATTTTCAAAAACAATCCGGCATCACCATAATTTTACATAGAGTATGAAAATGTATAACTGACTATTTTACCTTTTGTTACTTCTTTGCATTAGGATGTTCTGTTAGAATTTCAACTCTTCATTCCTGTTGTTAGGGCTCTGAAGTAAAACCAAAATATGCTGCCTCTCCCTCTGCTGCAAAATAGCCATATAGGAAACAAATAATTCTCCAGATTACTTGAAATAATTTGATTGTTTTGGGGAACTTCTCTTCTAGTCAGTGGAATGCAATTCGAAATTCAGGCTAGAGCTGTTAATTTTAATGAAGAACTTGACATGGATTGTAATAAATTAATTTTAGTAGCTGAATGGTGAATCTTTTAACTCACATATGGCTATAATAAATACATTTTTGAAGAGTTAATGCCTAAAGTGTGCTTTCTGGAAAATATTTTTCCTAGTAAAATGACTAAGTGAATTCACAAAAATAAAAACTAGAAGGAACCAAAAACTTTATATTCAATATTAAATCTCATTTGAAATAGTAATATAAATTTGCAGTGCAGATCAAAAATTGATTATAAATTGCTTTCTTGACTAGGAAGCGAGAAGGAGCATGTTAGTAATTAGGTTAAGATGAAGATCAGAGCAAATTTTTTGCAGTCCTTTTATCATGTATAAAGGAGATCCAGTCTTGAATAATACTTTATTGTTTCCTCTTTCTGAAGGTTGTCCATGGTTATAAGGTGGTTTTCTGTTTAAGGCCATTTTGAGTTTGGCTTTTCTAATTTGTAGTGTATATTTTAATGTGAAGATAGTGGTAAGTAGTTTTTCAGTGTAAAAAGAGAAGGTGGATATATGCATCATTCAGCTGTTCTGCTGGTAGAAATAAAAGTTTCTCCATGTCAGGCACATCTCTCTTCTTGCAGGTAGCTGCCAAGAGACAAGGCTCTTTGAAGAAAGTAGCTCAGCAGTTTCTCCTGATGTGGTCCTGTTTTGGCACTCGAGTGATCCGGGACATGACTTTGCACAGTGCACCCAGCTTTGGTACCTGGATTTTGTTGCAATAATTGCATGCCACAGTCAAAAAAATCTCTGTGCCAGCTTTTAATGTACATTTTAAGTGAAAACATAATCAGTTTTCACATGTCCAGTGCTCAACTAAGAAATAGATTGGGGCTATTGACATTTGGAAACAACGCTTAGATGCTTATCTGCAAGCTGCAGCCAGGGGAGATGAAAGTGTTGCTACTTCCTCCTGTTTGCTGTTAGGAGCTGCAGAGATCAGTCACATGGCAGCTGGGGGAGTCCATTACGGGAGCACTCCCTAATGCACTTCAGTGCAAAGTGGGCCTGCTTACCCAAACCACTCCGGCCATGTGTTGAGCCAAGAGAGGTGACTTTGTGCTGAAGTGGATGAAAAGGTCTCCAGTGAAACACTTTGCCAGCTCTCCTCTTAAAGGACATAGCATTTGAAACTGGTCTTTGCAATGTCAGTGTGCTTCTATAACCTGGAGAGGGTCTCTTCCATTTCTTAAGAAGTCAGTTAGGATGAAAAAATAGATTTTTACTTTTTAAATGAAAAATCACATTGCTTTTCCGCCCTGTTTGAAAGGGGGCTTTGTCCTCGGATACAAAAAGTTCAGATTAAAATCAGTTAGAAGCAAGAATGACTTAACTGGTGTGCCATGAGTGTGAACATTTAGTCACTTGGGACCAGACTTTGCAGGAGGGATGCTTTTTACAAATGCACGTTTGTCTGAATATGTTTCTAGAAAGATCAATAAAGAATGGTTTTATATGGGTATTGCATTGAACAACTGCAAGGTTTTCTGCTGGCTGAGTTTTGGTATCCTTTTTTTTTTTGTATGCTTTTAGAACCATCTAATAGTATAAATTTGGATACTGAGATACAATATGATATTTTTAATACATTTTATATATTTATAATACATGTAATATTTATTTTTATGATATGTTTATACTTTAACCTGAAACTACTTTCATTTCCATTGTAAAAAAGTTTTCCAAACAGGTGTTAATGACATCAGGACAGTGAGTGCCCCCAAGGTGATTATACTTTTCAGCAAAAATCACAAACCTGTTCAGGTGCAATGCCAGTGGAGGCAGGAGGAGCCCTGAAGTTTTGAAAATCAAAACCATATCCTTATCCTATCAGGCAGCAGCCTGAGTTATCCCTACACAAGTGCCATAAATTTTATTTAGCTATAGGCACAAATTTATAATAATCTACATTAATGATGCTCTTCTTTCACTGCAAAGCCATTTGACATATTGTTTGTGAATTAGAGTTGAGCAAGTTCCAAATGAATAACCCCTGAATGTAAAAAGCTCAGAGCTAGATGGCAGAAACTTTCCTGCACCTAATTTATACAGTTCTTTCTAGATTTTCAGAATTATTTATCTATTAAGTGAGTTCTATGGAGAGAAGCAAAGACTGATTTACTGTTCTAAATATTTGCATATAATATACCTTTGCTCTTAACTTAGATTAAAAGTTTTGCATTTTTACTGCATTGGGAACTGTTTCAGTGGACTGAGTTTTAATTAGTTTTTCTGCCTTAAACAATATGTAGACTCAGATGCTCACAGTGTAATTTTTTTTTTAAGTGAAATAATGTGTTAGATGATTGGATCTTTACTGTGTACAGGACAGTATATTGTTACCTTTGAAACAGATTATTCCAAAATCTGATTGAAGGAAATGGCACTGGAGTGACTGGCACAAAGATTTGATTTGCAAAGCTTTTAAGCATGGTGACATGGGCAGGTTGAAACAATTTCTGGCAGAAAAGAAAAGCTGCTTGCTCTCATGCTTCCTCTCTCTTTTTTCTCTTTCTGCCTGCCTCCCTCCCTCCATGCCTCCCTCTTTTCTGTATATGCATATCAAAGGCACAGTTGGTGGCAATGTTTGGGTAATGCACCCAGTGTATAAAGTAACTAATTAATAATAGAAATTCCATTATTTTCTCCAGATCTGGAAATCTTAGTGTTGTTTTGCTATTTACACATAATTACTGTATCTCTTAATAGATGCTGATACTTACTGTGCCTTAGCTGGGCATTGCCATGATTTCCGTTAACCCTTGAAAATTGGAGCCAAATGCTATTTATTGTTGTAACAACAGTCTCTTGAATGACTTCTTACCTTTTCCTAAAGAAATTATTGATTTGCTGCTTACAACCGGATCCGTTTCTGTACTTAAATATAGACTTGAAAGAACCCAAGAGTTTCATGTGAGAAACAGTAGCTTGCAAACACAGAGTAAATTATGGTACATTGTGCTGAATAGCCATTCACTGTGAGGCTGAAATGCATGCCCTGATATCAGTTTCACTCTATAGCTTACATTTCATTCGACTTACTCAAAAATATAAAAATATTGCATTCATTGCACTCAGTACCAAAACCTTGTTTGTCTGGTGTCTTTCACACAAATTCTGGGCTCAAAAACTCTATGCAGAGCTTAAAAATACATGGTGGGAGAAATAATAGGGGAGGAAGAGAGAAATTCAAAAGAGTGACAAGGGCACTGGAGTGTTTTTAAATGCTGCATTCACTATTGCCAACCCCAAGTCTTCAAAATAAAGCATTAGAACCCCTCCAAAAACACAGACATTTTTAAAAATACCAGATCTTGGGTTCTTGTTGTTTGCTTGCTAGCACTGCAGTGTTTAGAGTTTGCACTTCCAAATATTTTTATGAAAATACAAGCAACTTTCCTTTTCTTAAAATAAAGGGTGAGTAAGGAGTTTGATGGAAAATAGTAAACACCCTGAGCTTTATACCACTACATGAAGTTGGCCAGCATTTTGGCCTGTTCTCAGTAGTAACTGCACTAGAGTCAATAGAAACTTCCACTGAAAAACTGTAAAGTCGAGAGAAAAGTGAGCATTTTGTGGAGATTCTCGAAAATCTAGGTATCAGCTGGGGAAATCCTAGGTCAGTAACAAGGTGCTCAGCCATGTCTGCTGTCTTTATTGCATTGCTAAATCAAGTAGGACTTCATTCAGCAAGACTTTGAGCCCACAGGATTTTTAAAAACAGGTTCTCTGCAGTAGTTAAGATCCCCACTTTTTACCCTTGAAAGTCTGGGGAAACCTGTTACCATTTTGATCTGCTTAGTCACATGAAGCAAATAACTGGATGCTTCAGGTTCACTAGCAGCCAGAGATTTCCTCCCCATGGCAAAGGTGTTGCAGTCAGGTGTGTCCTGTTTCTGTGCTGCCTTTCCCAAGAGCACAGGGGCACATGTTCATGTCCCAGTGTGTGTGCCCAGCTCATATCAGTGACAACAAAACCACGCAGGCGTGGAGGGAGAGAATGAAACACAAAGACCATCCAGGTCACAAAGAAAAAGAATGTGCTCAGAGTTACTCTGAAAGCTGAACTGCCAGCTAGAATTGAATAAGGGTGTTGGTCTTTCAAACCACTTCTGCCCTACAACAGCATGTTTGAATACAGTAGTTGGAGTAGGGGTAGTTGTGCTTCATTGTGATAAAAGCTAATATCTCGAGATAAACCTAACTTTCCTGTGAAGAAACCAGTCATTATGAAATTCAATTTAATTTGAAACTTGTTTGATCTTTTCCCCATGAAATTATTTCTCCTCAAATACAATAATGGAATTTCCAAAGGAATACCTCCACATGAGGTATTTTGGTTTTTTTTTTGTCTAGCAGCAGTTGATCTTTGTTTCTATCTCAGATGATGACTTTTCTCTGATTTAAGCTAGTTGCTGGATGAGCTATTAACCTCATTGTACTTTATGTGTCAGAGTTACTTAGTGATGTAAATGAACATGTGCTAAATACTCTGTGCAAGACTAAATGAACAAAAGAGCTTTAAGAAACCAAACCCATTGTATGATAAAGTCCTGTCTGGAACTACTACAGGTACTTAATGTCATGGAGTCTATTGCATAAATTGAACAAACTCCACCTTGATACTTGTCAGTGTTCCCCTGCAGATGGGTGTTAGTCCTTTCAGGAGAGCACAGTGCAATGTCTTAGCTCTGATGTTTTGCTTCTCTTACTTTGCCCCCCAAAAAATATATCTGTGGTCTCTTCTTACACATCTTTTTTTTTTTTCTTGTGATTTGTGGTCTAGGGCAAACATTTCTTCACCATCTCTAATACATATGCTTTATAAATTATGGGAAGCAACTCACTTCCTTTCTGTGCAGGTAGTTCAGAAAATTCATACCAGGATGTGTCACTAAGGCAGCCAGCTTGAAATTCTACTTCTGACAGAAAATGATACGTCCTTTAAACAGTAGGAAACAATTCTACTGTAGTGCAATTGGCAAAAAAATCCAGTGCTAATGTAGGAGAAGAAGAATCCTTCAAGTGGCAGCTCTCAGCTAGGTAGTCTTCTTGCACCCTAAACCACAGCTGGTTGTAGAAGCCAGTATAAATCTAGGAATGGTCAGTTTGCTACTCCCTGGTTTTTCTTTGACCTCTCTTACCTTGAGTAAGAGAGATATTTCAGTACATGGAGGCAGTCTTATTCGGGGCTGTTTGTGTTGAGTACTGTAATAATTGGTTTAATGAGTGTACTGAGACAGTCAATGGCTTTTTTTATTTGTTCACTTTATTACCAGGGTCTTTTCACCTTATTCACTTGATGTTCGATGACTACGTATTGTACCTGCTAGAATCACTCCATTGTCAGGAGAAAGCTAATGAGCTAATGAGAGCAATGAAGGGAGAAGGAAGTACAGGTGAGTCTGTTCTTTTATTCATTATTTGTTGTTTTTTTTCCACTGTTTTTTCTATTTTTTATGTTAGGACATATCTTTATCCTTATCTAACCTGCTGAGGCTTATCCAGCAGCAAAGCACTTCTGTCATGATGTGAAATAAATTATTTGGGAGGCATCCCTGGTTAATTCTGAAAGAGAACTGCCTGCTTCACAATGTCACTCTGGATGTCTGAAACCCCATTCCTAAGCACTTACTTGGTGTTTCAGTAAGAAATTTTTGTACTGAACCTTTTATCTTAGTTAATCTTTCTAAGGCACCATTGAATTTCAATGGACTCAGTGTTAATAAGTTCACTGACATCAGTGGATTTGTACCAGTCTAAATAAGAGGAAGAGGTAGCAGAAGTGAGAAAAGACAAATGGCAAAGCTGTTGTTCTGGTACACTTACATTCTAAGTGCCTGTACAGGAGGAGATTCTGAGTCCTGCTCCACTCCACAATGCCTTGCCAGAACAGAAGCAAGCAGGGATTGCTTTTAGTTTTTTTGCTCTGGGCAACCCCTTGTACGAGAGGTCCTCTGTGATCTTCCTTACTTCCAGCTCCCATTAATTTTGGCACATTAGGGCTCTCTGTCATCTTTGAAAGTTTCATTCTCCATTTTAGCTGTGGCTTAATTTATCACCCTGTAGATTTATGGGAAGAAAAACATTTCAGTGATTAGGGTACTATCTTCTGAATGGTGCAAGACTTGAATTTAATTCATTGCCCTGCCATAACCTCTTGGGGTTTGACAAACAAGTTGCTTATTCTTGTGTATTTTCCACATACCTTTAGCAGTTTAAACTATTCAGAATATCCTCCTTTTTTAGTCAACAAAGAAAGATCATGGCCCAAAGCCATAGGAATGCTCTGGAGACTCCTTTTTCTTTCCAATGTCTCTAGAAGGTGTAGGAATGCCTAACTCAGACCAGACTCCTAATTTTAGATATGTAATAGTACATTATAGGAGTATAACACTTAAACTGTTCATGCACCAGTTTCCTGCCTATGCAACAAGAAAAATTGCTCTTTCCTTTAAGAGGTCTTCTGGAGGTACAATGAAGGTTGTAATGGTGAATATTATAGAAGTACTTCTTTCAAAGATTTGTTCCTGCTCTGTATTTCTTGAAATACACACTGCAGTACATAACTGCTTGCATTATTTTTTTTAAGTTTCTCAGTGTTCCTTGACTCTACCTTTAGCTATGTTTGATGGGTTTTCTCTCATACTACAGCAGAAATACGAGAAGAAATTATTCTCAGTGAACCAGCTGCTCCAACTCCCTCGCCAACGCCATTCTCTCCAGCTAAATCTGCCACCTCTGTGGAAGTGCCCTCTGCCCCATCACCCATCAATAATCAGTCCCCAGAGTATGGTGGCATAACAGCTACTACAGGTAGGTTGGCTTCTGGCAGATAAATCTGCTTGAGGGTGGCTTTTGCATTTGGTCTCCTAAAATTGAGCCTCAGAAGATGGTGTATTGGCTTGCAAGATATGAGAAGCCTTCCCAAGCCAGAAATCTGTTCTCACTGTATCCACACGTGATGTGCAGTCTACCAGGAAAAAGATCTAATGTTTGGATGTTTTATATGCCTGAAGGAAGCAGGCCAAATATTTCAAGTTTAGTGAGGTAATAGCTGTGCACGTTTCTCTTGGGAATCTTTTACACATTGCTGACAACTTTCATCAATCAATGTTAGAGATTAGGAATTACACGTTTGAAGCCTATTTTCAGTGTTGTACTCTATTACGGCAGCTGATAAGGTTGTTGTATTCTCATGGGCCCACAAATTAAAAAAATCTGCACTTAAGGGACAGCTTAAACTTGGATAGGATTGACAGAAAACAGTAAGAATAAAACCAGCTCCTTGTTTGGGCTGCATAAATGGCCAACATCCTGTGTGCTCTAGAGCAAAACTCACTACCTTTTGGATGTGGGTAGGACAGTCTGTCTGTATGATCAAAAGACAGTGTTCTCTTAATTTGTGGAAAAAAAGACAAAAATGTGAGTGACTTTCAGAAGGCATTTCAGGCAGTGAAATTCCAGCTTTCCTGCTCCTCATTGAATAGGACGTATAATCAGAATGTGGAAACTATCACTTTTATGATGCACTAGAAAAGTTACAAAATCTTCTTGAAAGAGTGTCATAAAGTGATGATTTACCACACTAGAGAATTTGGCAGTGGCTAAAGAACTAATAAATCTTTCTGAAAAATGTTTTTCATGTTTTCAAAGGTGCCACAGGGAAGCACAATGCATGTTGTGCTGGAACGAGATTTAAAAATATTTGTCCCTGCTTCACAACTTAAGATTTTTCACTGTTGGAGGCAATACAATAGTTAGGAGGGAAACAGGAACTATTTATCCCTCAGGATAGTTAGACAAGAGACAGATGATTCCTAGACAGGGTAGGTGACCACACAGCTCCAGTCCAGGTGACAGTGGAGGTGGTGAGGTTATTTGACTATTGCTGAAATATTAATGTTTTGTGGAACTTGACCTGTAGGCATTGTGGGATGGTTGTGATGCCAGAACCAGAACTTAGTATGATGCAGGGCTGTATGCAGAAAGAAAGGACTAGAAAGAAGGGAACTGTGTGTTCTCCAGGGCCATTGACTGGAATGGAGGTCTGAGGGACTTGTATTTGGGCTGCAGATACCATAACTCCATGTGACTGTCATATAACAGTCAACCAAAAGCCATTTGCCCTTGTCCTGTCACTACAGGGCCTTGTAAGAAGTCCCTTTCCATCTTTCCCTTCAGGTATTGAAAGACCACAATTGTTCCCATACTAGAACTTTTTAGGCAAGAAAGCTATTTCTGATCATTTTTTGTTCTTTTTTTCTCTGCTTTTCATTTTTAGATTGTTTTAAAGGCTTTCATTTGTTTGAATTGCATTTTACTCTTATGGTCTGGTGCAGTCTCACTTTTGAGAGTGTGAAAATCATTTTTTACTTGCACAAGCCAAATTTGTCAATGCAAGTAATGCTCTGGTTAACATTAAATATGAATATGTGGCTATTTGTTTTTTCTTAATTAGTAATACCTCTATTTCCCATGTTCATCATATAGATGGACTCATTTTTGTTTGCTTTTTAGTTTGCTAAACTGTGGAATGCAGTGTTTATTCACATAAAGCAATACAAAATAACAACTGTGTCTCAACTAAAGGAAATTGCTACACTTTAAAATAGGAGTGCTGAGATATATTACACACACTCAAACTACTTTACATACAGATCTGTGGCATTATATAGAATATTTCGAGACAGGAACATCTGTTCTGGAAATATCACACTATTTTTTTTCTTATGTGTCTTTTATGAGATAAATGTAAAATTCTACAAATGCTTTGCAGATCTTGAGAACTAGTTCCATTGGTCACCATTAGCTCTCAGTTCCCCTATTTAGGGCATCATTAACTCTTTCTTGCTTGTGACATTAGCAATAAAAGTTAACTATTAAACTTGTATTTTAACCTTTTTTCCTTCAGTCAGTGGTCAGTACAAAGCCAGCAAATTAAACTGTTGCAATGACATGATACTGAGCAAAAGAAAGCTAAATCCTATGTATCACTCTGTGGCATCCATCATGG
This sequence comes from Euphonia xanthogaster, assembly GCA_034509185.1. Taxonomy (NCBI): domain Eukaryota; kingdom Metazoa; phylum Chordata; class Aves; order Passeriformes; family Fringillidae; genus Euphonia; species Euphonia xanthogaster. The sequence goes on along the minus strand of JAYDZK010000056.1, from coordinate 52,084,698 downwards.
CACCAGTAACATTTTATTTAAAACTTTTTGTTAGGTTACTAGACAGTTAAAAGGCTAATTAGCCTTCATCCTTTCTAAACTACAAAGGCCAGATTAATGATTGTTGAAACTGCAACAATATTGTAGTAAAAGTGATAGCTATATGGCTGACTATGCTGTTCTCTCTTGAAGCTCTGATTACTCATTTGCCAATGCAATTGTTTTTAGACAACCCAAAATGAACTCTAAATTGTTAGTTCCTCATATTTTAGTAAACTATGGAGTCTGTTGTTCAGTTTTAAGAAATCTATGCATGAAATAAGTCATCAGGTCAGCAATGGTCATTAAAAGTCACTGTTCTTCCAAGTATGGGCTTATTAAAATTCTGGGAATACTGGCACAGATCTAGCCCCTCTCATATTTGTGTGTATGAGTAGAACAAATTTTTGGTTCTTTTCCTAAAGCTTCAGCTCCTGGACTCATATGAGTATTTGAGAACATCAGCTCTTGCTCAACAATTAGAATTCAATTCTCATAGCTGCAGAGTGCAAAACTCTAAGGTTTCAATTTCAAAAGGCAATTCTTCCCTTCAAATGGAAGGGCTTGTATTTTTTTAAAGCTTTATAGGTGATCTGTTTGTTGTGTGGGAACAGAATGGGGTTTTGACTCTGGATTTCTGACTGTTTGAAGTTGATAGTACTGCTGACTGTCAGGCATAATGCACAGTGCTGAGAGTGTCTCACTGTGTCTTGGTGGTCGTTTGCTCCAGCCTAAAGCAGATATAAAATGCAGCATTGTGAAGCATCTTCTGGGTTTTCTCTGCACTGGTGTACGTGATGGCATCAATGACAACAGGGCTGTTGTAGGACTATTGCAGTTCCATTTATATTTGGCTCCCCTACAGATCAGATGGCCTGTTGGTTAGTATCCTCAAAATAGCTTTTTTTTTTTTTTAAGAGAAAAGAAAAAAGAGTGATAATAAATGAGTTTTCCTATTTTAATCAAACCCTGCATGTTCAGAACACAAAGCAGAGCAAATCGTTGCTCAATCACTATTGTTTTTGCTTATTTCAAAAAAGCAGTTCAGTTGGGTTCAGTCATATCTAAAAGAGACTTCATTTCTTGGAGTTCAATTCTGCAACCAGCAGAGGAAATTAGTCATAAAGGACTGAGACCTAGGCAGATATTAGAAAGCTAACTATGGAAACCTTTCACACTTAACTCATTCCTCCTTTTCCACTCACCACAACATTGGCAGTATCCTGGTTGACCTCATATGTACTTACACACAGTCTGCAAATCTGTACTCATCTTCCATCCTTCCTGACTGTATTCATAGTAAGGTCCCTGAAAATAGTAACATCCCTTCCACAAAGGCAGAAAGAGGTGAGGCAACTGTAGGTTTACCGGAACATTCTGAGAAAAATATTTGCACTTTCTGTCATTCTATAAATCCAGAGTAAAACCCAGCATACTTTTGTTTCTAATCCATACCTTGCAAAAGAAAGGGAGTATTCCCTCAAGCAGTTGTGTGATGAACTATCCTGTAGTACCTCACACAATTTTTGGTTAGGAGAATTAAATGAAGAGATTCACAGCTCTCCCAGTGCAAGACCTGCTTTCTAATTTGTTTCTGTGACATCTGGACAAGCACAAAGCTTGTTACTCTCCAACCATTTATTTTAAAGTTGAACTGAGGTGGCTGACAGATTTGAATACCAGGAGTGGTATTCCTCTCATCCAAGGAATTTGACTTCCAACAGGTTGCACATGAAACAACTTGCTGTCCTGGACTCACTCATTTTAATAGACTATGATAAGATCCCCACTATTTTTCAAAAAAAGAAAAGGAGATTGTCACCATGTCTGAGACCAGTAAAATCACTACATTTGATAAAATGCAAACGGTCTTTTGGCTCTGTTATTATTGCTTCTTATTAGAAGTAGGAAGGTCATGAGATTTTTGGATCATTGGCCAATTTTTTTGTTGGAAAAAATAAAATCAGGTGAAAGTAAAACTTTTGTTTTATAGTGAAGTGAAAAAGTAGGGAAAAAACCCCAAACAATAATGTTACCTAAAAATAAACATTTGGGGTTTTTTACCCTCTTTGTCATCCTTTCCTTTCTCTTTGTTTTTGCCTGTTGCATTTAGGCCTGTTTTGAAAGAGCGTAGCAAATTTTGTTTTGGAAGATAACACTGGGAAAATATGTTGACCTTTTGAAATTGAAATGCTTCATTAAGATATTCTGTAGACAATTTGTTGATATTTTCAAAACTCTTTTGTTTTCAAATGAAGCTCTTTGGTAACTACATAAGTACATCTGGTCCCTTGCACCTAAACTGTATTTTTTAGTAAAGGCAGGCTTACTTAAACATTTTCCCAACTAAAGGAACCATGAATGTTTATTTGTCCATGGCAACAGGAGCTAGCTTTTCTTCTTGGGTCTTGGGGATCTCAGTGGTCCTCTGCACTGGGAGGAGATGAAGAGAGGAAATTCAAGAGTCAGTGGCAGAAAATGCAGACATGTGACAACAGACTTATCACAAATACTCTTGGCCATAACACATCCAAGGTTTTGTATTGTAAGAGCACCAAATCACACACTGCTGAAGTATTTCAAGTTGGACTTACCTTGCAAAGCTCAGAATGCCTTCACTCAGTCGCAGAATTAAGCATTTCCCACAAAAAAAAATTGCCTGATTTTGTCAAATAAAATCACACACACGTGAAGAAAATGATGCAAATTTGAAATAGGCTTTTCATTTCCTAAAGCCGTGGAGTAGACACAGATCTGGGAGTACAATCACTTCCCCCTCTGAATTAAGCCCTTTCATGCTACAGGAAGTCCTAGAATCCATACTGAAAAAAACTGAGTCACCTCCTGCAATTCCTTTTAGCTGAAGAAAAAGAGTCAAGAGGGCCCAGAGACCCCCAAATCAGTGTTCTTATTGGGTTAAATTCAGTGTTCTGGTCCTCCTTTGCAGGGTAATCTCAGCCAGTATGGTCATGACCTCCAGCAAGAGCTATGTTATACTGGAACAATGGATCTGTCGGCCTCCTGAGTGAAAGGGGTGTGTGCAAAGGACAAAGGTTTCTCAGCAGCTGGCTCATGAAACTGGAGTTCCTGCCTGGAAGGGATCAGGATGATTAAAAAACTCATCACCTTCTAAGCAGAATGGAAAACCCACTTCTTTGCTTTGCTCTTCCCACAAACGCTCTACATGACAAAACCAAATTAAGTCCAGCCTCTGCTGCCACTGAAAGAAAGAAACATTATTTGCAGGAAGGAAATGACTAGGCTATTTCTAGCTATTTCTAGCCAAGTCTGTCTACTTGTCATAATTTGGGGATCTTTTTAGTGTTGTCACTATAAGGGCTGGTACTTTGTTGGGAGGAACAGGTACAAACTGCAAAAGGATTCTAGATATTTATTTACATAACACTAATTTTTTTCTAACCTTTCATTGTTCTGATTATACTTCCTGCCTCAGTCCAGGCCTCAGAGCTTAGCAGGCCGGCCAGCAGCCCCCTCCATACGAGAGAGACCCCAGGGTTTGGTGCATCGTGCCTGAGAAATCTTAGCATTAGTGTTCTTCCATTTCTAAGTCCTATTCCGGGGTTTTGGTTTTTTCTGCAAAATTATTTCAACACCACACTGGAAGTCCACAGTGTGAGCCGATCCAGATGCATTTAATTCTTCTGGATCCTTGCATGCTCCAAATCATCTATATGTGTTGATATTTATGCGTCAGATATGACTGGTCTGTTCACTTCAGCCAGTGCACTTTCCATGGTCATTGCCTGTTCGGTTGTTTTCCTATAACTGTCTCAAGGCATGGCACCTCTGTGGATGACAGCCCATGTTTACTGTGTTCCTCTGGCTCCTCTCTGTCTGCAGGGGCTATGCAATCCTACACATGGTCACTCACCTACACTGTGACAACAGCTGCTGGGTCACCTGCTGAGAATTCCCAACAGCTGCCCTGCATGAGGAGCCCACACGTACCTTCATCATCTGTCACACACCGGATACCTGTTTATCCCCACAGAGAAGAACATGGGTAAGGCCCTTCCCAGTGCCCTGGGTTTTCTGATGTGTTTTTGGTGGGATTTGGATGAAATTCTGCTTAAGTGTTTTTTTTTTAAATACAGTGAAAGCTGTTTCTTGATGTAGCTGGTATCATAATTCTTTGGCTGTTGTTGCTATTCTATAATTATATTATGTCTTAGTTTTATAATCTCATTTAATTCTATTCAAAACCGCAGTAGGCCTGGAGGTTATTTTCTAAAAGAGAAGGCTTGAGTAGATTTCTTCTCTGATTCCTGTTTTCCTGTGCCATGTTTGAAAAAACTAGATGTGCCTAGAGAAAAGCCCTACTCTACCATGTGTCAGGAGAGGTGATTCTTCTCTTTTGCTCAGCACTGCTGAGACCACATCTGCATCCAATTCTGTGCTCCCCAGTATCAGACCGATGCAGGCATACTGGAGTAAGTCCAGAAAAGGGCCGCTTCAGTGATGATGGTGGGACTGGACCATCTGTCATACAAAGAGAGACTGAGAGAGCTGAGGTTATTTAGCATCAGGCAGAGAGGGCTTAGGGAGGGTCTTATCAGTGTGTATAAATACCTGCTGGGGGGATGTAAAGAAGAGAGACAGGTGCCTTTCAGCAGTATTTAATGACAGGACAAGCACAAATAGAAGTACGAGAAATTCTGTAAAACATAAAACAAAAAAGTTGTTTTAATATAAGTGTGATCAAACACTGGGGCAGGCTGCCTAGAAAAGCTATGGAGTTTCCATCCTTGCTGATGTAAAGACTCCAGCTGGACACGATTCTGGGCAGGCTACTCTTATGGACCCTGCTTTGAGCAGGGGGCTTAGACTAGATAGACTCCACAGTGATTCACTCCAACCTCAGTGATTCAATGACTACTGTTAACCTGCAGATGAAAAAATGTCCACAGTTTGATCACACAGACACATTATCACCATAATATTCTAATACTCTCCATCACCAAAATTTGCTCAAGGCTCTCCATTAAAACAATTACAGGTATAAATTTATGTAACATTATTTCTTCTGGAAAAACGTCAGACAGTTGCTAAAGCTCTCAGTGCTGTTTTCATTAAGCAGCATTTCTTCTGTGCCATCCTCATTTGATTTAGTGCATAACTCACAGATATCCATAACTAAAACACAAGTCATAAACTGATTGATGGAGAAAGAATAGACAATATAGCAAGATCAGCAAATGCCCAGGTAGTGCTATGATGCAAGAGGTTGAAAAGGTTTTACTGTGTTCCTCAGTCTTGTTGCAAACTCATTAACTTTGCAGAAGTGTTTTCCCAGTGTGAAAGACTCAACTGTTTGGAAGGGTATCAGTAGATTAATTTGAACCCTGCTTCTTATTCCATCTTGGATGTGATTAGGTTTAGATATCTGTTTGAATGTCACTACTAAGCTCATATTGGGAAAACCTGGATAAGGAGAAAGGGAATATCTTTCTTATCCAGAAATATGACTGTTAGGTGGAGGCAGAAATAGAGGGGCACAGAGGTTCGGGAGCTAAGAGTATTCAAGACTTAGAACAGACCACAGTAAAGCAGTGTCTATGTTATATGTATTTGTGTATATATGTGAGAATTTGTTGCTTCTGCAGGTATCTCTTGTCTCTGGTGTTGGATTATGGTGATTTGAGGAAACATTTTAATCTAGGTGAATAAGCTTTTCTGAAAGACAGCAAAGATTAGATATTCACAAAATTGGAGAGATTGCAGAAAGTGTTCATGCATCTTCTGCTAGTGAATGGTTCAAACAATGGTGGCTAACACTGACTCAGTAGCTAAGGAAACTGCTCCCCCCTTTGCCTCTGGATGTCTCTAGGCAGGAGTCTGGGATTCAACAAAGAAAGCAGACAGGTTCTCCAACCTCACATCCCACTCCCTTTTTGAGTTGGCTGTGCTAAAGTTGAAGATTGTAGGCTTCGGATCCAAACTAATACACTTCTCTCCCTCCCAAAAAGGAACATCTGACTGAAGTACAAGGAGGTGGCTGAACTCATTGTAGTTCTTCAAGTCAGGGCTTACAATACATCCTCAGCCTGGATAGCAATTTACTGGGAACATGGCACTGGATAAAAATAAAAGGGAAAGACACTTTCTCCTCAGAAAGTACAGTTTAAAATTAGTCACAGAAACATGCTGAGTCTCTCTATCTGATGTTGTGCTGTACACACACTTTCACTAGTGGCATCTGCTTCCCATCTGAGCTGGAAAATATAATTTTAAAAAAGATTTAAAATATCATCCTCCTATTAAAAAAATAAAAAGGTATGTTTCATGAAAGTTGTGGAATGATTAGTGGGAATAAATTATGGTGCATACTAAAAGTGGTTTTTGATGTATTTTAGATACACAGGAAGTTACAACTATGGTAGCTATAGCAACCAGCATCCTCATCCAATGCAGAGTCAGTATCCATCCTTACCACATGATACTGCTATTTCTGGACCACTTCACTACTCAGCTTACCACAGAAGCTCTTCACAGGTAATCTCCATTTATTACTTGATGAAAGTTGTTATAACATTTAAAATAATTCAGTTTTTAAATTTATCAGCATATTAGCTGTCTGAATCAATAAGCTGTCTAATTGTCGATGGCTCCTCTTTTTTTATTTTCTAATATTACCTAGGTATCTTTTAATTTCAGTGGAGATCAGAAGTAGCTTTAGATTGTCAGTATAAAGTATTAACTCTAAAATCCAGTAGTCTGGATCTGTTTCTGTTTTAAGGAGTAGCTAAAGCAACTATTTGTATGATTCTTAGGAGTCGGGAGCAGGAAGAAATCCCAAAGAAGATATAAAAGTGTTTTCATTTAGCTGAAGATGCAGAGGCCACAGTGAATTCTTGCGGGGTCTCTGCTCTTGAGGCTGCCCATGTTTAGGAATTTGCCAAAACAGTGAGTTCTGCATATAGTTTGAATAACTTCAGGACACCACTGCAGAGGTTTTTTAATCTGTATCCTATGGTCTCCTACTAAAATGCTTAGAAATTGTACCAGCAACTCTTCCACCTCACAAAGCTGAGCCAGTAGGAGCTAGCACAGATGAGGTGTGAAGATCAGATCTGGCAAGAGTTCCAAAGTAGTGCCACTGTTGGAGCGCTTTAGTACCTCGTGCAATTGGTGCTTCCTCAGTGTAGGCAGCTGCTCTCTGCTGGAAGATTGGCAAAGGGCAGACACAGGCAGGAGGTGATGGCATCAGGGTATTCCACTTCCACTCACATAGCACCACTTACCCTCTACCAAAAATTTATAAAAGTGTATGAGAGACTGCCATGTTTAATAATCATCACGGGACTGCAACAGTTTCATACCAGATGCAAATGAATTTGGTAGTGCTTTGAAACTGAGCACACAAAAGCTGCATCTTATTCTAGTCTTTGGAATCAAACTGCCACATGTCCTTAGAGGAGTTATTTCTCTTTTTTATGCTTCATTTTCCCTAGCTGTAAGATAAGAAACATGGTATTGATCTCCTTAAAACTTTTTGAGACCTGTACGAACCAAAGATGCTCATTTGGAGCAGCTCAAGAATGGCTTATGGAAAGGACAAGATAAAACTTCTCACCCATTTGTGTAGCACCTGGTCCGTCAGACTACATGAGGTGTCTGGCTTTGTCTGAGGGTTTTTGCAGCAGCTCTATCTTCAGCAGGAAAGTGAATGAACATTGAAGTCCTGGGACAGGTTTGTTTTCCTCCATTTGTCAATATAGGTCTTACCCTGTTATCTCAAGAAACAAGTAAACCAAACCAAGATCAACACACTTTTAGTTTACTCATATCCTGGTTAACATGCTGTATGCAAGCAGTAGCAAACATTGAACTCAGGCAAATATCTTTCATACCGTAGTAGGCTGTCTCTACAAGTGCAGATGTCATATCATTTTTTTCCTCTCTTGCTAGTCTTTGAACTGTCCTGAACACATATGAAGAACAGCTACGCTTTAATGATCACACTTTAAAGGAAAATTATTTCAATTTCTATGTGGTATGTTCTTTCTCATTCTGCTTATAAACTGAGATGGAATTGCACAGCAGGACACAGTCAAAAAAAAACATATCAATGTGCTTGTTCTGTATTGAGAGGAGTTACAATCTGGAACCTTACTTTTGAAAAATTATTTCAAAGTACTTAACAGTTTGATATAAAATTTGCTGACAGTGTTTTTAAAGCTAAGTTAGCATCTGTACAATGCCTGCTCTGATAATAAGTCCTTTCTTAACTACTTTTAACAAAAAAAAACTTTAAAGATGTCCCTAATAATATGTTAGGGAACTGCTCTTTTTCTAGTGGTCTTTGTGAGGGGAACATGTTGAAAGGAGTTTCAGTAGGACTTGTGATGTTGCAAAATAAAAATACAGGAAGCCAAATTTACAATGAATATATCAACAGCTGCCACTATACTTGAAACCAAAGGGGCTGCAACGTGCAGAGCTGTGGGAGTATAATCAGCTGGGAAGAGGAAGCTTTGACCATAACTTTCAAAATAACTCTTTGTTATAATCTACATTCTGACCAGATATAGAACTTTGGCTCAACTTTAGCAACTATTCTACCATGCTCTTTAGGATAGTGTCTAGGGATTAACTCCTATGGGGGAAAAAAAAAAGTTCTGTTCTGTGTAAATTCTCTACAAACATGGATTCAGGGAGAGCCCTTGTCCCAGACAAAGATCCAAAGCGGGTGGCATGTAGTTGTGGTGGGGTTTAAGCTGCAGCTATTAATAACTATTTTGGTCTTGAAGAACATCATATCCAACCTCTTTCTAAGGAAGAGGGTGACACACTCCAGGTTTTATCAGCTACTTTGAGAATTTTGATTTTGTCATTGGAATCTTCAGAGTGAGGCTGTGCTGGGCAAGAAGTCACACAGATGTAGATATTTTACTATTTACTGTTTTAATATTTATTATTAACTATTACTTTACAGATCTCAAAAAGTGCAGGTGGGGGTCTGGCAGTATAGGCTGACTAATTTCCACTGATGGCTAAGACTCTTTTTGATGACAGGAACAGTCTGTTCAAACCTTGGTCTTAATCCAAATTTTTTCTTCTTCCCTCACCATCTGTGAGTAATTCTCAGAACAGTTCTTTACTTGTAATTCCAGGCCTGATTGTTCATTTCTTGACTTGGCTTACTGGCCAGGAGCCTGGCAGACAAATGAAAAATGATCTACAGATTGATCTGTTACTACCTAATTCTCTAAGACATAGTGCAGGATTGCATACAATATTCTGATGCTACTCCACCATCATATAGAAGGGGATTATTTAGTGTGTGCGTGTGTCCACATATACACACCTATGCAGAGACTTTGTTTCATCAGTTCTTTATTTCTTCTGCTTCTGTGGTTTAGGTACCAGGTGCCAGGGTTGAAGATACGCAACAACTCTTGCGTAAAGCCTTTGAGAGGTCTCATCAACCTATGCTGAGTTTAGAGAGTTACAACACCTTCACAAAGTCACAGTGTAGGCTTGACTGGCTTCTGAGCACAGCTTTTATCTGCAACGTTCGCCCTGGCTGGACATGTCTTAATCCTCTTTCAGGCTACCCAAAGTATTTCAATTCACATAGTTATACCTTTTACTTAGATACAGACTAATTCATGCTGCAGTAATCTTTCTTCATAAATTTCAATGCTAACACATTTAGTAGGAAGAATAAACCTACTAATAATTAGAATAATCTGCAGCAGTATACATCTTAACATATCTGGTAACATATAAAAATGCATATCTTTAACTGTAAGTATCCTAATGTGTAGCTGTAGTGAATCATACTGTACGTTCAGTTATCCAGGTCTTATCTCTAGCAACAACCAGAAACAGGTGTGTGGAGGAAAAGTCTTAGAAGTAGGGTAAATAGAAGGTAGTCCTTTCACCAGCACAGCTATGATGCCTTTGGCAAGAGCTAACCTAAGGATATCCTCAGTAGGAAGCAGCAGCTGGAATGTGTTTGTAGCAAACCACTCTCCATTACCCTGTCTTTGTGCTTTTTGGTACATATGGACTTTGTCAGGCATTGCACGAAACACTCATTCTCTTGTTATTGCATTGGGTGCCCTGGGGTTTTTTGGGTGATGAGGAATAGTGAATATTCATTCCCTGTTTATCTACTCTCACCATTCAAGATATTATAGATCTGCATCACTCCTTCCTCACCTCCTTCCTGTCATCTCTTGCAGAATTTAGAGTTATCATCTCTTTAGTTTCTGTTGTGACAGGTGCTCTGTCCACAGGAGTTATCCAAGGACTACAGGGCAGGTGTAGTCTGGGGAGGCTGTGAATGTCCTGTTCTCTCAGTTGTGCTAAGCAGGGAACCTGATGGAGCTGGAGCTCCCCTCCAGCCTTTCTGTGCAAACCTGACTCTCAGAGTAGGTAGGAGGGACTCAGCCAAGAAGCTGCCACATTAACCACCTAGATCTGAGAATCCCTTCTTGATGCCACACTAAACACAGCCTCATTTTACCTTTTCTCCTTTGGCGCTTCCAAAATGGAACAACCATCTCCAAACAGTTGATCTCAGGTGACAGAGAGCCGTAGAAGCAGCATAGCAACATTTCTTCTTTTGTACCATGCTGCTCCTATCTTAAAGACAAGAATGAATCTGGTTTTTTGTTTGTTTGTTTGTTTCTTTATTTTTGCTGCCTTTAACCTGCATTTATGAAGATCATCGTTTACTCCCATGGCGTGGGAAGAACAAATCACTCTGGAAAATGCTGCAGCAGTACAGTCTGCTGTTCAGCAGTTCAGCAGTAGATCAGGTCTGCACCTCTCAGAGGCCCAGAGCACAGTGTTTGCGCCATAGTTAAAGGAAATTTATGAAGTGTTATTACTCTGACTCTCCTGAACTGCTCTAGGGAATGCAGTGGTCTCTTATAACTTCCCAGGGTGCAGCATGCAGCACTACTCAGTTTTTCTGTAAAATACTGCATGCCACAATTCCACTAAATCATGTCTTCTATACCTCTGCAGCAGGATTTTCTAGAAGCAGTACTGGAAAATAGTAGTAACTTTTTTGTGACAATGGGGGAGCCAAAGAAATCCTCTCTCAGACAAAGGCCATGCTTTAGTGTCCATTCATTGTTCTGGCTCATCTACTTTGGAAAAAAAAAAGGGGGGGGAAAGTTCTTAATTTTCCAGCATGTACACATTAAAACTCATGACTATACCAGCGCAGTAAGAATAACACCCTCCCCAATAACCACTCTGTTATCAAACAGCTGGTAATGACAGAAAGACAGAAATACTGCCCAAATCCCACCCATGCAGCAAGAGTCATTGTTCCCCAACTGTATGGCTTCATAAGGGCCTCGAGACTGTTAGCATGTAATTGAAGTAATTATGTATTGAATGCAACAGGAAACAGATGTCTTCTTTTGAGATAATTACAAATAGCATTTTCCTAAGGCTCCAAATGCCACTCCTAAAAGTACCAAAATCCCTTAGATGGACTTCAAAGTTTCACTCGATTTAATTAACAGATTCAATAAGGTTCAATTTGTGGAGAAAAGGGTAAATTTAGGGTGATAAAGATGCCTTTAATCAGTAGTTTCAATTATATAATTTTATAAGATTTAAGCATATATTTATGAAGTTAATTTATAGCCAGCTCTCCACAATTCAGTAGTTTCTGGTATGTGTTACTTGCAAATCCTAAAGTAGTGGCTAACATGCAACATTAATTTACAGCATCCAGCAAAGTGGGAGCTAATACAATGTAAAGTCAGAGACACATTCATAAGGAAAATATTTTGCTGCTTGGACATTGAAACTTTTCACTTCCATTTATAATTGGTTGGTGAGTTGAAAATAAGAATAAAGTGATTATTCTCCATCCTTTCACTGTAGAACCTCAGCCTACACTTCATGGGAAGACATATTTAATGTTGTATTTTCTAAAATAATACTAAAATAAATTGAATTAATTTTTCTTTTGTGGGCAAGGCCTTAACAATAATCTGCTCAAAGTCTCACAGGCTTGAAGGGCTTCTTGTCTAGGTCTAATGGCAGCAGTAGTAACAAGTGTGAGTCAACCCAGAAAATGGTAATTTCCTGTCAAGAGTCCTCCAACAAATGTCGCTTTTATATTTGGCAAAGATCACTAGGCCCCAGTGTTTAGAGTTCAGCTTAAGCACTCTTCATTAAACCGGATGTAGAGTGTGAAAGGTGATACAGGCAGCATGGGCAGGCATCCGCCCAGATGGCTCTGCTTTGGACACTCCAACAAGGCTGAATAGATGCTTCATTGGGTGAGTTAATAGTCAGGCAGGGGCCAACGAATACTTTAAAAATATTGTCTTTCAATAGTCTCTTCACTGTAGGGAAAAAGAAGCCACTGAGTCATTTGCGATTAGCTGACCTACCGTTACAAAACTTTCCATCTTGCATTCAGTCATAACAGAATTTATTGTAAAATGCTGGATATTTAGAGTCCATGTTATTTTCAAGCAATTATTCTTTTTACATTCATGACACATTGATAAACACAGCTGCATCGGGTGCACTCAACGAAAAGGAAAAGCAGCACACTGTATCCTGTCCCCTCATGCAGAGCCTTTCCCCTGCCTTCTCAGTAAGCCTAAGCATGGCCTCTGGGCTGCACATTGGAGGAGGAAGATCTTTATTTTTTGGTGCATCCTGAAGTTAATTCTGGGAGCCAAGATTTCATTCGCTCACTGGCACAAGTTTTGTAGTTCCAAACAACGAAAAAGACATCATGTAGTTTTCCCCACATATTGCTGTGTACAACAAGGGGACCCACCACAATATTCCCAGAGTTCATTCTCTTCTTCTTGATGATAGGTGAATGTTTTTGCAGTCTACAAATTTTCAAATAGCAAATTATCCTTGCTGAAGACAGATTTCTCTTGGCGTTTGTAAGGAATATGAAAGCACGTAATTCCCCTGTTAGAAGTCACAACCTTTGTTTCAAAACCTCAAAGGAAAATTGCTCTGAGTCAGGATGGCAAAGGCTTCTGTTACAGTTAACAACAGAATAGCTCAATTATCTCACTGTGAAGAAGACAAGAGAGAATCGCTGGTGTATTATGGCAGAAGTCTAGGGTAACCCTGTTGTAAGTACACTCTTTAGTACAAGAATCTACAGTGATTTCATGTATAGATCAATGGATAATAAAGGCAAAGACCACCATAACTGATATCAAGTAAAACACTACTGAAGACAAGGAAGAAAGTTTTTAGCTTGGGCCACATGTTGCTTCAAAGCTTGAGTTTCATTGTTGTTGGTCATTGGAAATTCTCATCTTCAATGAAAGCTTTTGGAAAGCCAACAAGTCTGAAGACTTGGTTCTCCTTCAAAGGAATATAAGGCTTTTTCCACTCAGTATGTAAGCTCTGCTGAACTTTCCTACTGAAAAACTTTCCCTGGGGTGAAGATGGAAATTTAAATGATGTTGTAGAGACTTGTTGTCAGTGTTGCCAGGACAGCTTATTCTGGCAGCTGAATTAGCAGAACAGTGTTGAAATGTCAGTGTTCCAGGGTGGTGCTGCAGTTTACTGCCCCGTTTCAGCAGCTGTGATGGCACAGGTAGATCCAGCCTGTGTGGTGACAGGAAGAAGTATAGGCTAGTTAACACCTTTGATGTCTTCCCTCTCATCTGCCTACTGGCCTGTGTCCCCAGGACACGCAGGGATGTGCTAAATCACTAACTACAGTATGTTGGTCAAAAAGTCTTTTTCTTCTGTATAGTTAGGAGTGGCCAGCGTGTGGCTCTGAGCTGCCTGAGGCTTGTGAACTGTTCAAATACGTTTGTCAAGGCTGGCCTGCCTTCCTGGCTGTGGTCTGAAGGGAGACAGCACAAACTCCTCATGGAGACACTGCTGCAATTGCCTTGGGCTTATGTAACAGTTGCTTATGCAATTGATAAATTCCGGGCCCATCCACAGTGGGGTAATGTAATGAGACCCTTGGGAATCTCTGCTACCTCCCCTCCTAGGAACACCTACTCCAGCTGTTCTCTTCATAAGCCTCCAAAATATGAGGAAGGGGTTTTGCAGCTGTAGAAAGCTTTGGCATGCAGCTTGCAAGGCTTGGAAGCATGAGAAATGATGCCCCTGCTTTGGCATGCAGCTTGCAAGGTTTGTAAGCATCAGAAGTGATAGTCCTGCTTTGGTGACAGCTTTCTAGTTAAAGAAATACCACAGTGTCAAACAACCCAAGATATGGAAATGTTAAATGTGACTTTTTTTCCAGAAAAGGTATAAAGATGTAAAATGTAGAAGCTCTGAAGATATATGGCTGGCCAAGAGTAACAGGGATCCTTACCATCTCTGTGATGCGTGTGGATAACAGGGAGACAAAACAGGGAGAGTTGTTCCTCAGACACAACGCACAGATGATCTGCTCCTGCGGGACAGGCAATAAGAGAAATACATGCTAAGCAAGCCCTCATAAGCACAATTTACTTTCTGTTGCTGGGCATTCTGTAGCTATAGAGGGCAAAAGCTGTTCTGTTTTCCTTCCTATTTTGTCCTTCCTTAGTGGAATCCATTTGTCAGACTTTGATTTCTAGTTTCCAAGTGTCACTGTGAACAGCTGGGGACTAGAAGGATTCTCCTCCTGCCTGCCTCTTTCCATAAATTCTCCAATTAGCTGCTGGTTCTGGGGTCAGACCACACTGTTTTCCTGAAGAAACTGTCAGGATGCCTTGTGAACACTTTAAAGGGAAGGCACCTTCCCAGAAATAAAGATTATTTTGCTCCTCTCCCTCAAAACTCACTTGAGTGAGGAAGAGTTAGGACATTTTATTTTCTGATTTTTAGTAAATATCAAGTTTTTGAGTAAAAGTGGGAGAAAAAAAGATATATTAATTCAATCTATTTTTCTCCTCCCAGATACACTCAGCACTTCGATAAATTAATTAAGTATTTAAAATCAGTGACTGTTTTGCAAGACTTTCCCTGAAACTTTGGTTTACAGCAGACAATGGTTATCTGATATTTCACCTTCAGTATGGTACCTTGTTGTTGGATAGCTGCTAATTCATATGATTTTTGCTTTTCTAAAGACAGAATTGTGACACCACCAGCCCTTATTTTAAAATGAAGTATGTGGCAGATGATTCTTCAATTTCATTTTTTTTTTAAATTCTAGTACCCCTTCAATGGCCCAACATCAAGAATGGAGCCATGTTTGATGAGCAGTACTCCCAGGCTGCATCCCACACCAGTGACTCCACGATGGCCAGAGGTCCCAGCTGCCAACTCCTGCTACACAAGCTCCTCCATGCACTCCACAAGATACAGCAATTCCAGTGACATGTACGCACCCTTGACAACACGCAGGAATTCTGAGTACGAGCACATGCAACACTTTCCTGGCTTTGCATACATCAATGGGGAAGCCACTACAGGTTGGGCTAAATGAAGATAACTGGTATCAGCTGAGCCCACACACTTACAAGAGTTACAAAAGCTTCATGCCATGTGGGACTTTCTGTGGACGTTCTTCAAGGGAGGTGAAAATGGAAAAGATCCCTGGCAGATAAATGTAGCTCCTAACATGGTTAGATTTCAGACCAGTATGACCAAATGTTCCTGTAGCCGAAAAATACTTTTGTGCTGTTCTAGACCACTTTTTGGGCTGATCGGTGCCTTTTTTAATTCTGGGACAGCCCTGTGTGCTCTAAGTTCAAGTGAGCCAGTTTTACCCCCTCTCTTATTGACAAACATCAATGAGTCTTACAAAAAAAAGTACTGAAACAGGACCTATTTATAATTTGAATTAAAGACAGGAAATTTGCCCTCAGCAAAACTCCATCATCTGTTCTTCTTTTAAGCTCTTAATGCTTTCCTTAAAAACCATTCTGCCAAGTCATCACTTACTCATATCAATTCCTCTATCTGGTTCCTTAAAAGGACATGTGTTGCTGTAGGTTTCAGTTTACACCTAACTTTGTATATTGATGCACCTTTCTGCTGATCTAGTAAGTTTGATCTTCACAAAAGAGAAGATGTAGCATTGAATTATACACTGCCTTAAGTTGACTGTTGTTCTTATTATATATGTATTTGTGTTGAGTTTGCACAATCTGGAAAAATCTAACTTCTCTGGTCAGTAATGACAAGGTAAGAAGGGACTTGGGGACTGGGAAGATTTTGGATTCAGAGCCACGTATGTTAAATATGATGATATGAAGCAATTATATAAAGAAAATGACAATGCAAACATGATTATTTGCTTAATTATCTATTGTCAGGTATGAAACTGTTCTCTCAATTCCTTCACGTGGTGATATTTCTCTATACATCTACAAAAGCAAAATTCAAAGCTGTGCCTTTGAAGTTATTCTGTACTGTGTATGTGTGGAAAAATGTATTGTATTTTGAGGAGAATTTTTCTTAGACATTTTCCTTCAGATTTGTAGTTATTTGTGAGTTTTTGTTAGTTTTTATTAACATAGCTTTTTCTTCTGTATTATAAAATGCACCAAGCAATTATGGTGGACCTATTACCCTATGGGTAAGAAATAAATAAATGGAAATATGACAACAGGCATTTTAGTAGTTGTTTTGTAAATAAAGTCTTTGATAGCACCCAGTGTGATAATAACCATGTTTATATCTAAAATGGTCATAAGTGTTATCTGTACATTTGTGCAAGATATATGAGGGATTTTCACACCCAAATAAAGTTCTTGAAAGTAAATAGATGCCAGTTAAATTTACTTAAATACAAAAATTTTTACAAGCTGCAGACCTTCAAAAAATGTTAGACATCATCATGCTTTTATCCAAGGAAGGACTCGACAACAGGTACAATTCGTGGCAAATGGGTGATGCACCTCCACTTGCCTGATGGACTGGTGATCCTGACCTGCCAAGGTCCCTCCAAAGACCAGATGCCTTGGTAAGATATCTGTGGTTAGAACTGACCAGTAACTCAAGGCTGGATCTTTGGAAGGATTGGGATGGTGGTGAGCTCCAGGACTACTCAAGGGAAGCCTGAAGCACTTCTGCTCTTTTTTATAGTAAATTTTTAAACCAAAAGAAGCCTAATCCCCATTGACTGAAAAAAGAGGACAAAATGAGACTATTTTAGCATACAAATATTCCATATCCTTCAACACCTTTGGGGACAACTCTGTTACCCTGATTTCAAGAGCTAAGGCAGACTGTTCAGGAAGGAGGAGGGATATTGGACACAGTGTGAGACCCAGAAATAATAAAACATTTCTGAATGGAGAACTGCAACATCCTGGGCATCTTGGGAGAAGAAATTCTGACCAACAGCAGTACCACAAAGCTGCTCATAAAAAAGAGCCAAGAACATCATCAGTCAAACAGGGCTTGGAAAGTCTTTTACAAAAAAGCCTCCACAGTCTTTTGTTTTTTTTAAATTAATTTAGAAACTTATGTTGATGCCTCGGGAGTGCGCACTTCCAACTACCATTGAACTGCTTCCTGATGAGGGCTTTGAAATTTAAAGCAGACATTCATGGGGGGCAGGGTATTGAATGGTGGAACAGAGGTCACCTCCTACATGAGAAGAGCTGTGAAGTAAAGCAGAATTCATCCTGGGCCACTGCAGCTCAGACCCCACCACAGCAGCACAAACCACAGCAGCTTTCACGTCACAGGTTGTGCACCAGGCTGGGGAGTGCAGCCGCTTGGGAGAGCACCATAACCTCTGGGTATAATGTCTGGTGAGGGGCAAGAATGTCTTAAATCATCCCAGTACAAACTGCCAAACCTGAGTCAGAGTCTGCAGGCTGTTATTTAATTATTTCCCTTGACCATGGAAACTAAAAGTTGGGTTTTCTTGCCCAGCCATGCATTTATGTGCATACGAAGTAAATATGGGACTATGTAAACATTGCAGATGAAACTTTTATACCACATTCTGAAATATTCAGTCTCAACTGCAGTTTCTTTTCTGTTATTTTTTCCTATTTTCTTCTTTCTTTTCTAGCTTTCACTTCTTTTTTTTCTATTTTTTTTTCTCTTTTCCTTTTCCCTTTTTTTTTTTTTTTTTAATTTCTTGCTTACATTCTCTTTTTCCTAACAACAAATGCACATTTTTATAAAGGTGTGATCTTTTTCACGGGCTAAGACATATAAAAAATGATAGATATATAATATATGCAATAGAGTAGAAACTAATACATTACAGCATAACTGACATAACACATTTAATATTTTTGAAAAGATCTACACACACACAAATGTATGTATGTATGCCTATAAAAATCCACTACAATTCTTCAAGATTTTTCATTACCAGGTAGAAAAAAAGACTCAGCAGGGGAAGAGCAGTGAGAACTCCATTCAGTAGCATGGATTCTGTTTTTGTCAGGCTACCTCTTGCTGCTAAGGTCACTACCCTTTAACAAAAATGGCCTCTGACCTCCCCAGCCCCACAATTCTGTTGTGACTGACCCTGAAACCCATGAAATTCAGGGGCAGACATTTCTTTGGAAGGTTTTGATAAAGCTGACTAACATGGGAAGGGCTCGTGGTATGCACCCATCTGAAAAGGTCTGGCAATTCTTTGGTAGAGGATGCAATTTATTCTGTCCTCTCTCATTGAAATCCTAATCCTTCATATGCTACATAAAGTGGAAACTAAAACATGCTGATGATGAATAACAATGTGCCTTTAAAGGGCAGTAACAGTTTCCTAATCTTTATTTTTCAGGTTTTGTAATTAAAAAAAAAAAGACTATGTGCAAATAAAATGAGTGTTTTGCTGTGCTGTGAAGTAAATCTAAGCAGGCTTATACTTTTTTATAGAGTTGTAAATCTAACAAGCAAAAGACTCTTTTCATTGGGTTTCTCTCCAAAGCTTTGTTAGTTTACAGATGATCCGACTGAGAATAAATGGCTGCACACTGGATGACTGGATTGTGTTACTCCTTGCAATCCAGTGACTGTGCTGTTCTGGATTTATATCTCAGTTCTTGTGGCAAGAAACCCAAAAGGAGGAAATTCAGGTTCTTGTTTGGGTCTGCATCTTAAACACTGCAGACAAGGACTGTCACATCTGACCACCTCTGGGCCCTGTTCATCTGCAGGTGCAACTTCCCTGGCGTTCTCTGCTATGGAACCAGTCATTTGTGAGATTAAAAGTTTCTCTTTCTCACGGATTCCTGAATTGAAGGAATAAAGATTTTGAGGAGACCGGACACAGCTCCGTATGAACATGTTTGGGGGGTGGGTTTTGTTAACTTCAATATATCATTTTCTGCTATCTGGACAATGAATTTCAATTACAGGGCACCTTGAGCATGGAAATATTGTGGATGTGCTCGGAGTGGTTTAAACACTCCGGTCTTGCAAAACCTTTATAGAGACACGGTTCACCTTTGCCTGACTCTGCCGATGCACCTTCCGCTCCTACCACCTCCTGAACGAAACGCAAAATTTTCGTGTACCACCATTGCTCTGGTGGGTTAGACTTGAGACTGGTTTTGCCGCCAGACGCTGTGGCGAAGCCCCGCTTCAGGGAACACTCACAGACTTCGCCCGCGATGGGAGCCCAAAAGCTTAAGCCTAAAAGCTTAAGAAAAAGCGGCCAGCCCTGGTTGCGGCAGCCCTTCGCCTTGTGACTGACAAGGTGTGCACAGGGCACGTCGCAGAGAGCACACAGTCGGCCAAGCCTAAGGAAGAAGGAGGGAAACGCCGGGCAGTGCCGGATGCCGCCGACCGTCCCGAGAACGCGCTACTGCCGCTCTTCCCTGCGGGAGTCCTCGGCGCTGTGGGCACGGACTGCAGCACCCATCGTGCCCCGCGGCAAGAAAGCCCGGCACACCCCGCCGGCTGCCGCCCCGTTGGGCATGCTGGGAGATAGAGTCCTCTCTCCGCACTAGCCGGCAGACGGGATGGCAGCCAATAGGAGGGCTCGGGAGTGCGCGCCGCCGGCCCCTCCAGCCAATGGCGCGCGGACGCTGCCTGCCAGTCCGGGAGGCTTCCGCGGGGAGCGTCGGGCGCGTCAGGGGGTGCGGGTTGCGGCGCGCGGGCGGGGCGC
>JAYDZK010000056.1:52007387-52054538 GCA_034509185.1 Euphonia xanthogaster | reverse complement strand
AGTCTAGTTGAGGTGTTAGGGCATAGGTTGGACTTGATGATCTTAGAGGTCTCTTCCAACCTCATTATTCTGTGATTATGTGATTCCTCAAAACCAAACGGACTCCACACTTCAGCTTGCAAAGCAGAGGTAATTGTATGGAAAGCTCTCAGCAATAGAAAGTGAACTCTTGTAAGAAGTTGAGCAGTAACTAGGTAATTTGACTGTGGATCTAGACTGGTCATTTTTTGTTTTGGGCATTTTTAAAAACACTTCAAAGCTGCCACCTTCAGAAACATTTAGTGCAGGTCTAGCATACTGCGCTTAAATCAGGGAGTTGTGCAGTTCTGTGTGAGCAGCACTAGGTTAATGGTGAAGAACTCTGTACTTAAGTGTCTTTTTCTAGCCACAGTAAGTACCTATATGCCTGTACAGGTGGTCACATGTGGGGTTTTTAGTGCTGTAGTGTCTCTAATATTCTGATAAAAGATTTCTCATGTTGCATATGTGATAAGAGGTGGGGTTCATTCCTTGTTTTCAAGCTCTTACTGGATTGTCTAGTCAGGGCTGTGGAAACGCAGTCAAGATCTTGGTTGTGTGGGTGGTGCTTTTGGATGGTCTTAACCCCAGGACAAGCATCCTAGAAGTCATATTGTGATTTCCTACTGTTTGACTTTGTTTACACATTTTCTTTTAATGTTTTTAAGTTAAAAGAAAACAAGTTTAAGTCTTGGGTTGTTTGCTCCCATATTCTTCTGGAGTGTCTATTCTAGATATGCTTTAGGTTTAATGTTTGTTCTTGATTTTGTTCATTTTTTAATTTTGACTTTAGGTGTAAGTCATCACAGTAATAATACTGGCTTACATGTCCCATGTGGAACCTTTGGTTTGAACTTTGTGTCAGGGTCATGGGCTTCTGTGCTCCTCACCTTTTCATTGTGGTGTTGATAGTGAAAGTGGAATTCCAGAGACCATTCACCAAGAACCATTTTATACTTTACTAGTATTCCTATGCTTTTCGTAATAATTTTTTGACAAGACAGACTGCCTGAGATCACAATATGAATTTTGGGTCCTAAGTAGACTTCTGCACTAGGGCTCTTCCACTCATTGGCTGCTCTGGCTTCTTCAGTAATTTATTCATGTTGATGGTCAAGACACCAAGCTGAGGAGGAGAGGAGCATAGAGAAACTGTGTCCTGGGAGGTACAGTGCAGTTTCTGTTGTACTGAGAATTTCTTTGTGACTATACTTCTGAGACTAGTACCCATGAGTAGCAGTGTTATCTTGAGCGTAAAGCATAAAAACCCACTGGAATCCTCTCACATCAAGCAATCTCTTCTGGCCTCTTTTCTCCCCTTTGATTGATTGATTGTCCATTTCTATCTTATAAAAGGCAATGCTTCTGTAATTCAGATGTTACAGTTCTGACCTGCAGATTATCGGAGTGTTGTATTTTTCCATGCTGCATTTATGTGATTATTTACCCCTGCAGTCCTGTTGGTATAAGGAATCTGTGAACTATTTTGACATGAAGAACAATTTGTGTTGATAAAGCAGCAGCTTTGCTGGTTTGGTAGAACTGCTACAGTCTGCCTTCAAGGAAAACTGCATTATCTATCCGTGTCAGAGGTGTTATTTCTCAGTCATACTTAAAATGGGAGATGTATGTCAATTAGGTTGAAGAGGCCACATAAACTACAGCTGCTACCAAACTTGGAGTACTAGTCCTTGTATGTTAAGTGGCACTTATTTTGGTTTCTTTTTCTCCAAGCCTTCTAACAACAGCCTTGACTTAAAATTCTGCAGGTGCTGTAGGTGTGACTGTTGGACATATTTTTGCTTTCGCTTCTCTCTGGCTTTGTTATTCTTCTGGAGTTTTTAGTCCTGATTCTGTAACTGGTAGTGGTGGGTAACAGCTGCCATTTTGGCTTAATGCTTCTGCAGATGTTGATGTATTTGGATTGTGTCCATGAGGAAAGCTGCTTTTGGTGCTCTCTGGAGGCCTTTGATAACAGTACATATTTTGAAGTGCTAATATGGAATACCTAGTTTCTCAAGTCAGATAAAACCTCAGAAGTTACATGGAAGCTTAGCAAAGTAGTTTGTTATTGCCACCAATATTTTGACACTAAAACTGTTCCCTTTTTCTTTGTTGTGTTTGCCTAGAAACTGTGTGAAGGAATTCTAAACATCCTTGAAAAAGACACAAAAATTTCTTGTCAAGTTGCCTGCCTGGAGGCCCTCCGGATTCTCTCCCGGGACAAGAAGGTTTTAGTGCCTGTAACCACAAAGAGGAACATGCAGATCCTTATGAAGCTAGCAAAGCTGGACACTGTGGAAGATCCACTGGAGAGAGTATCTGAATTTCCTGTGATAGTGGAAGCCTTAAAATGCCTCTGTAACATAATTTTTAATAGTTCAGTTGCACAGAAGCTCAGTTTGGACCTGAATCTTGCGGCAATGCTCTGCAATCTTCTGCAGAAATGTAAGGACCGTCAGCTTGTTGATGACATTAAATGCTTTGATTTGCGTCTCCTCTTCCTCTTGTCGCTTCTGCACACAGATATTAGAGCACAGTTGCGTCAGGAGCTACAAGGGGTGCAGGTTTTGACTCAGGCTTTGGAGAGTTCCCTGAGTGTAAGATGGACAGAAGAGTATAAGGCAGCAGAAGATCGTGACAGGCTTCCTCTATCTTTGCAAGAGACAGATTGTGCCATTGAGGCACTAAAGGCTCTATTTAATGTAACACTTGACAGTTGGAATGTCCACAGCAAGGTAAGTCTTAGCTGAAGTGCTTTTTTCAATTGATTTTGTTTAGCCTGCAAGAACCAGCGGATACATAAGAGGCAGTTGTTGTTCCTGCTACAACTTGGGCAGAAAATCTTATCCATACATTTTCTGTGTATTGGGAGATCTGCTTGGCTTGCCTAATGCAAGTTTAAACTGTATATTTTCAGATACAAAAATGCAAAAAATACTACTTCATAAAAGTCTTAGATTTCCAAAAGAAAATAAATGTTGTTCACTACTAATTAGCTGGCTAGGAAAAACTTCTTTATCTAAGTGTACCAGATGGCTACATCTTTGGAGCTTGTGGACTATGGCAATAGGGCAATAGATAGAGCTGAGAGAACTCTCTAGGTTTTCTCTGTTGCATGATAAGTACATCAATTCTCATTTTTAACAAATAACTCTGATGAAAGAGTGCTACTGTTGTTAATATCTTTGTCCCATCCTCCCAACACCAGCTTTGGACTTCAATATTATCTTTTTAGATGAGATCAAGTACAAGAACAAAATACACTCTCATTGTTATGTCTTATGAATAAGGTTTATCTTGGTTTGTTTTTGTTACTATGTCATTTTTTTTTTCTCAGATAAATATGCTTCCTATGTGTTGCATCCCTAAACTTAGAAACAGAAATCACAAGGGCAACTTTTCTGAATAACCTGAGTCTGTGCTAAAGCAGGACAATTATATGGGGAACCTTTCTTTTTAGTACACATCATAGTCTCTAGAACAGTGTTATTTACTTTCCATTGGACATGACATGGTAAATATGCAGCATATAAAGCTGGTCAAAATTCTACATTAGTTAAAACTTGCAAATAATTGTTCTTTTTAGTGCATTGGACTAAACAGCAAATCAGATATTAATTATAACTTTAAGGAATGTAAACCTTGAGCAAAGTTGGAAGTTTGTATTCTTTGCCTTAATGTCTCAAGGATATGCTGAATAAGAAATCCTGAAATTTAAGATTAACTTATGGAGGGGTCAGAGAAGCTACTATTTGAGTTTCAAGGAAGTATAAAGAAAGTGAGGTTTTTTTCTTCTGTTTATATTCCTGACTTAGACCCTTATTAAAAGTATCTTTAACTTTGTCAGAGTTCTTTGTATAGACAAGTCATTGTTCTGGAGGTAAAAAAGCATGTAACACAGTTATATGGAAAGTTGGAAAAAGAAACTGTATTACATGTTCACCTCTTGAGAGATTAACTCCTGATATCTGGAAGTTGATTTACTCTTAAAAAATAGAATCTGGAGAAATATAAAGCCCAGTTCACTGTCTTTTCCTCCTTGATATCCCGAGCATGCATGTAGCCCCTTCTTTTTTTTTTTTTTTTTTTGAGAGTTTAAGACATCCCAAGGCAGGAGAAGCTTATTTGCATTTTGAGATAAAGCTTAGATAATAACTCTTTACTAGAAATTCCTAAAAGCAGAGAACTTTTAAATTAAAGAACTTTTTAGTGGCTTTTAGCTGTTAGCCAGATATGTTATGTGATATTCTGCTTAGTGAATATTCCAGTGGTAATTTTAATGGTCTGGTAGAAGAGTGAAAGGCATGTTAATGAAGTGCGCTGAAGACACAAAATTTGAAGAAATTCCAAACAGCAGAACACATGGAAAATAAAAGGAGAGCAGAGAGGTTGGGAATGTGGGTGAAAGCTAAACAAGATCTATCCTAATGTGGAGAACCATTTGAAACACCAGTGTTTAATGACTGGAGATGGTTTCAAAGTAGCAAAGACAGACAAGAGCTGCAGATGGTCCAGCTGGCAGATTTTGATGCTGATCCTACAAAAGATGCATTGGGTGCTTTGTGCCAGGTCAAACACTCTAGAACATATGACAGATGCCAAGAAGAGCTGTTGAAAAGGGTGAGGACAATGATACAGAATTAAATGGTTGCAGTTACTGATGTACTATTGTGTGGCTGCTGTGTGGTGGGAGATTGGGAGGGGGGGGGATTGCTTGGAGAGAGGAAAAGGTAGAGCAAGTAAGGTTGCTGAGAAGTTATTAATGGAATGGAGGAAAGGCATCAAGGGAATTAGAAAAAATAGACAGACTAGGTGGAGGGAATGAAACTTGGCAGCAAAAGGCCTGAATGAGGAGAAGACAAATTAAATGAAGAACATGCATAATCTAAATGGATGAAGAGGTGGCCTGGTGTAAATATAGGAAGTAAGAGAGTGGTGTGTTAGGAATAGTGGTATGGAATTGAGCAAACACTTGTAACTGCGTTTTCTACTAATGAAGGCTGATTTAACTGGATAAACCTTCCCAGTGAGTTTTACAAGGCCTGACTTTTTCAAAGTCAGCTTATAAGAGTTATGTAGCATTAAGCATTCAGTGAAACTAAGGTACAGTCCTTTTATTGATAGGGATGGATGTTACGATCTAATAGGTATTTTCCATCTTTAACTTTTATTATTCTAGTGACCTGAAAGCCTTACTTGCAATCTTCAAAATGAAAAAATGTCTTCATAATTTATATTTATATAGAATGAATCTCATCAATTTCGTTACATGGCTGCCATCCTTCGACACTGCTTATTAACCACGGGCCCTACTGAAGAAAAAACTGAAGAGTTGCACAGGTTGGTTGGTTTTTCTAAATAGAAATTACTTTGCCTAAAATCTAAAGTAGAAATCTGAGAAACAATGCAAAGTTAATTTATTTTGAGTTAATATTGTTAATCTTTTTTTGATGAAAGCTGTTTTCCTCAAACATTGTTTAAGCATATCCAGTTTTCCAGAGAGAAGGTGGCTGGCAAGATTGTTATTTTCTATCACTGATAATGAAGCTCACCTTTTTTTAATTTTGGTTTTATGTTCTCGTGTGTGTATACGAGGATGAAAATACATATGGAAGTTGTAAGTGTAGTTCAAATTGAAGTGAGATGCAACTTCTGTTGTTTTGCCCAGAAACTAATGGAAACACTACATTTTGAGATTTCTGTATGTAAGTTTTGCAATTCTGATGGATTGGGGTGGAAGTAACAAGTTGATATTTTATCCCAATAGTTCTAGCTGCTTTATTGGAAGTACCAATAATTTTCATTGGCAATAATATTTTTTTTCAAAGATGAGTGAATCACACAGTTTTAGGTGTGTGATTTGTTGTTTTTTTTCCCTCAGTCCTGCACCCAACTGTTATGTATTGGCAGCCAATAATTCAATCAAAATTCAGATTATTTATGGTGAGGTAGTGGGTCTTTGTTTAGTGTTACTGTTCTTTCTCTATGACACCCTTATTTTTACCAAGTAGGTCAGCTGTTCACTGGCCCTGACAGTACAGTAGCTTCCCTCAGCACTGAAATGTTGCCATTTTCTTCTTCAGAGATGTCTGCATATCTGACTGTAGGATCTTTAGAAGGTCTGCTGAGCCAGTCTGTAGGAAGAAAGATACAGCGTTTCATACCCAGCAATCTTGAAAGTGTTCAATGACCTTGATTAAAATCTTGGAAAGCTCTTAGAGATCAACAGTCTTAGGCGGTGAATATTAAACTCCTACATCAGAGCCCTTCTCAGTTGGTGCAGACTAGTTTAGAATAATTTAAGATACTGCTGCAGTACTTGCCTTGACTGAAGTTAGTGCTGTGCCCTAAAGGGCAGTTAGTGTTTTGTCTTTGCTGCTGCTTATGGTGGGTGCTTTGTGCTCTCAGCCTCCTTCAAGGGAGGGACTGGCAGGAATAAAATCCCTACTGCTGGGAGAAGTTAAAAGTTTTGGATAAAATCAACAGTTATGAGAGAGCTACAAGAACTATTATACAGCTGATGCTCTTCCCAAGATCTGTTCTGTTGTCCAGAAATCTGACTAGTGTGATCGCCCTGTTAAATATATTGCCCTGTAAAATTTAATTGTCTTGTGCTATTGCAAAATGATGCAAGTTATGCAGGTCCTTTTGGTTTTAGCTTTTGCACACACTTGCAGCTGAGATCCAGAAAAGGGCTTTACATAAAGAAGTAGGCAGCTGTGAAGATGATGTAGTGTTGGTGTGATTTCTGTCCTTGCTTTTTTCACTGTCAAGGGAGATTTTTTGTCGCAGTGCTGCCCACATGGGCCTTATGGAGACACCAAGTCAAAGCAAAGGTTCTCCATAATTCTGAGAGGGGGAAGCAGGAAAGAAATGAGGACACACATCATTGCCTTGTATTGAGGCAGCTGTTCCCCCTTCTCCAGCAGAGACTCAGTGTAGCACTGCATTAGTCTGCAGTAGGATTAGGATGCAGTAAAAGCTGAATAATTGAATACACTTTTCCACCAAGACTGTTCATCACAAGGCAGCTCTGGAATAGAAAAGCTGTACTCAGAAGTAATGCCCCTGCAAATCCTCAGATGGATTGGGGCCTGCATCCAAGGGCCCGACTTTAGTCCACTGATCTATTTGGACAAGCAAAACTCAATTCCTGGTAGGAGCTGCACTAAGAAATGAGTAAACTGCTATTAGCACTATGTAGCTAAGAGAGAGAGGCCTGTGTCATCATTTGGACCTTTCAGCATGCTGGACTCTGACCGTGCAATCTTTATTGCTAGAGATGAGGTGTGAGTCAGAGAGCAGAGCACAACTTCCAGCTCTGCTTTCCTCCTGGAGCCTATCACTAAGGCAATTATGAAAACTGTGTTAAAAATAAAACGAAATACAAACAGTTGTGAATGCAGAATAAACTGTATGAGGCATCGGGGGGATATAAATATATTTCTCAGGATTGCTGATTACTTGCAGTTTGTAAATTACCCTAAGTTTGTAAATCTGCAGAATCTAAGATGCTTCAGTGAAAGGTTTGGGCAGCCTGTTACAGCGCATAGTTTGAATGCCTGTGCTCTTAATGTGTAAGTTGAGGATTTATTTTACGTGAACAGTGAGTGTTGGACACATGCCCTGAGCCACGATGTACTGATTGTCAGTGTGGCTATTTCTAATAAAAAAGCAGAAGTTAGCCATAAAATATCTTAGCTACTTTAGTGCCCAGCATTGTTGTTGTGGTTCTGTTGCGGCATTGCTTAATGTTTGAATATGAGCAACTTAAAGTCCCGCATGTTAGAGTGAGTGCCATTTTTCCTCACTAACAAGGTTTTAATCAAGGCATTCACTGGCTCTAAATAGGCCTTTGCTTCTGAATTTACATATCAGGAGGGGGCTGGGAGCATGAGTGGGTGGATGTCATGTCCCAGTGATTAATGATCTGTAGGAAGCCAAAAAGGGGAAAGTAATATACGCAGTATTTCTACCCCCTGGAGTAGGAATGCAAACACTATTGTGCATATCTGTGCATAGTCACTGACTTCCTGGTAGCTGGAGAATTTCATACACTCCTCTGCCGCAAATAAAACTGTCAGTGGAGTGACAAAGATCAGAAAGCCAGGCTTCATTTATTGAAAAGAATAGCTCAGGCACAGTGATCCAGAAAATTAATTTTGTAGGTGTTTGGGAACTTGGTTCTTTAATAAAAAACTGGTAAAAAGAGAACTTTTGATGAAAGGCCTGAAGCCATCAAATATTTGTTGAATTTCTTCTGTTTTGTTTCCGACTATTTCTGAATTATTGGAGAGGAATAACTTCCGTGATATAAAAGACATATCTTGAGCAGGATTTAGAAACAAAACAAAGAGAAAAGGCATTCCCAAAAGTAATAGTGGTCTGAATTTCAATTACTAAAAGAGCAAAAATGAGATGGCGCAGTGTGGAACAGCCACCCAGTCTGATCAGACCAGAACCAGCACATTTAGAAATCCTGTTACGGTCAGGTGGCCATGGTTTGCTTTCTCTTTTGCTAATTCCTTGGTAGAATTGTATTAATAACTTAGAGGGCAGCTTCTAAGTAGATATTAATAAAAGTCTTAAATGAATTTGTTTGAGAAGGTTTCTCCATTCTTGGAGCACTTCACCAGTCCTTGAAATATGAGTGGTCATTGGTTAATTGATAGCTTTGAGGTCTGCATGGGTAAACCTGAATAGTTTCGTGTTATTTCTAAATACATCAATTTTTAAGTTTAGTTGGACATCAGCAAGTAAATAATGACAGAATTCTAATATTTGCAGCATCTGTGTAATTTCTCCCAGTGTTCAGGAACAGTACAAGCCCAAGTCTGTACAATGAGAGCAGGGTAGTTAGCAAACTCAAGGCATGTGTACCCTGCAAGAGACCCTTGCAAAGTAAGTCCCACCTTACTCCGTTGAAGAGGAGGGAGGGACCCTGTGGCCTAATTGAAATCATTTAAGGGCTCTTTGGAAACGTTCCTCTTTGTGTCCTAGAATAAGAACACGGCCAGTTACTGAAGGGTAGTGCTTGGTAAATAAACCTGAGTCTTTTTTTTTATGTGTTAAAAGCCTTCTGCAAGCTAAATAAAAACGAAAATATTTCAGGGGACCTAAGAAAAGGCCACTTTGCCCCCCTGTTACAGCAGGAGAAAATGTTGTCCATATTGTATTTTGCCACACTAATGTTGGTAATGTGGATGTATGGTAAAGTGTTTTAAGTTTTAGGGAGGAAAAAAAACTCTGACTACTGAAAATCAATGTGAGAGTTCCCCCTGCTGTCCTGCAAGATCAGCTGCTGTAGCTTGCTGCTGGAAGCTGTGCCTTATCCATGGGATGAGACACTGTGGGGGCTGGAAGTAATCCTGCACTGCTGCTTTTGGAACTTTTTGTCTTTCTTTTTGTTTGTTTGTTCCAAGAGCCAGAACTCAGGCGATAATGGAGGCCACCTTCTTTAAAACTCAGTGAGGAGAAAATAAAGCATTGTTTGAGTTGTAGGGCCTCTTTTGATTGCAGTTGTACAAGCAGTTTATGGTGAGTTGTACTCTGTTTTTAATTCTTTCTTCCAAATGAATAATGAATTTTTAAAATGTGTTTCAGCAATGCAATCAACCTCTTAAGCAATGTTCCTGTTTCTTGCTTGGATGTTCTTATTAATCCATCGTCCCAAGAAGAAACAGATATAAAATACAATGGTCTGAATATGGGAGCTATTCAGATTTTACTGGATTTCATGGAGAAGAGAATAGACAAGGTATGGAGTGCAGGGATTTTTCTCAAAAGGGGCCTTAAACTAAGGAAAAAGTGCACATCTATCAAATTTTGTATAAACCTTTCAGCCAGTACTTAGCGCAAATATGGATGTCCTACTAAACTGTGCAACACCTCCGAATTCCTGTGAATATCTGAAGCTATTTGCTGTGTGTCTGAGGGTGAACATTTGGCTCTTTATGTAAAGTTCATATTTTGGCTCTCATATACAACTTTATTGAAGCGTTCATAGAATTTGAAAATGAAAGTTTGCTCTTAAGATGTTTTATTTCTATTTGGCCTTATTTTAGGGAAGCAGCTACAGAGAAGGTCTGACTCCAGTTCTTAGTTTATTAACTGAATGCTGCCGAACTCACAGGAATATCAGGAAGTTTATCAAAGCTCAGGTAAGTAAAATCCATTGAAATTTGCATTTGAAGCTGGTGACTTTGAGGTTTGTACATCAGTGCAGGACAGTGCTGTAGAAATAATTTTTCAGTCATGTAAATCAATAGATATTATGGCCTGAGTTCCATGATACATTTTGTAGAGCTGTTAAATAATAACATCATGGATATTGTAAAGCTGTGTCAATGTGAATCACCATGGATCAGATGAGATGGGTAAAAAACTCAGTAAGGTCTATTCCCTTACACTCAGCAAATAAGAAACATTTCAGTGCAGTTAATTAGACTTTGCAGAGCTGTGTGGTGGCAAGTGAGAATATAGGTGTTTTGATGGGTTCTGCTTGAGGTTTAGTTTTACTTCAGCAGGAAGGAGTTGTTTGGATTAAGACTTGTGTACCAGTGTATATCAGCCATCCTGTCAAACTAAAAGTGCCTAGACAGAGGCACACTTCATCACTTTGTCTCTTATAAGAGCTCTTTATTACAGTATGGACTGTGGCTTTTAACAGGGAAGATTTCTATGCCATGGTTAAAGACCTGAAGGATCTGTGTAGCTTGGTGGTTGAGTGTGGTATTTTCTGTTTGTTTTGCTGCTTTTCCTGAGGTCTAGTGGAAAGAAGTTAAAAAATGAGCACAAGAATGAAATTGCTTCTCTGGTTTCTGCTGTCCTTCTCCTAAGCTGCAGTGGCTTTTGAGTTGCATCCTAGATGCTGCTCCCAGAGCAAAGCTGTGCCTGAATTCATAAATAGAATTTAAAATTAAGAAGAGCATTTATTTTCTGCCTCTTTCGTCGATACCAGAAAAGTGGTTTTGAGGAATTTAAGAAACTTTTTCTTGTTGTTTGTTTTTGTTCACAGCAGTTAGTTTTTAGGATATTTTGCTGATCTGTTAACTTCCAAAAAAAGAAAAAGTTGCAGAGCCAAGTGTACAGAAGCTAGAAAATGAAGTTGTCTGCATGTTTTTACGACATCTGGGCATCTCAATGTCAGGATATAATTGCATGCTGACTCCTGCCACAGGACCACTGCCTCAAATAGTGCAGAGAATGGATGGATGTTGCTAACTGCATGACTGGGTGTTTGATATTTTGAATTACCCTCATTGTTAAGTTCTGGCCTTCGGCTTTATTTATTGTGTGCTATTGAAATTGTGATCTGAAGACAGGATGATTGATTTCCTCATGGACTGTCCTATGGCAGTCATCACTGTATTAGTATTAAAGTACTCCAAAACCATTAATTCATTCTTACAACACACTGGGAAATGGCAGTCATGGTACTATCCCCATTGGGGGGAGTAAGCAGGGACAAAGTAAAATGTTTTTGCTAATTGTTTGAATACTTGGTTTGAAAAAGAGAGGGTCTGTTTTATCCAAAACAGTCAATACTGTAGCATTAATGTCAGAATCAGTTCCCAGTGAGTCCAATTTCAGTAATTATGCTGTGATTTTGCACAGGACATGACACTTTACATTAGACACCTAGAAAACAAAGGACTTGCAATTTCTTATTATAGTGACACACTTGTTTTATTCCTTAATAAAATATTGAAGAACCATAATTCTTATTAGTCTTCAGATCATTAAATATTTCATATTATGGCCCAGATTTGTTTGCCGATCATATAATATATCCTTTGAATGTGAAAAAATGTAGATAGATTTTGAGTCTGAAGGAATCCACACAAGGAGGCACAAGATAGTTTGCATCATTCATGCACTACCTGCCTTTCTTGAGGGTTGAAGTTAACAATATTAATGACCTCTAATGAGAAAATAGTGTATTTGAGGAAATGTTAAATAGTGATTTCTCCAAAATATTTCTGAAATTTAGCTTGAGCTTTTAAAAGTGTTTGTGGTTGAAGTATGTTTCCTCTCTATGTAGAGCCCATTTTTGAAATTTAGTAGTAGAACTTGCAATGTACTTATTTTCCTGCTTCTTCATTAAGCACATCATTGTTCTATATAAACTACAGGGCATTTTAAGAGTGTACGCTTCCTTAAACTGGTATTTCTAATACTTCTACAAGATACATGAGGAAAACAGAAGAAACAGAGAACATGAGGTTATGGCTGCCTGTTGACCAACTCTCCTGGGACACCCATTTGTGCTCATAAACTAATAATTGCATTTTTAAAGTCTACATTTGAGACAGTATTTTTCTGCCCAAAATGACTGACCAGAAACCTTAAATATAATAAGAAGCAAGAGTCACTATTAATGCACATGGGCATAGTTGTCTGATTTTATTGCTTTTTTTTTGAAGGGCAGAGTATTTTTTTGTTCTGTTGACTACATTTGTTTTTGCAAATATTGGTTTTGCAAGATATTTCCATGCATTTTATGCTGTTCTTCCCTTTCTTGTGTGCTGCCAGGTACTGCCCCCATTAAGAGATGTCTCAAACCGTCCTGAAGTTGGCACAACAGTGAGGAACAAACTCGTCCGCCTTATGACACATGTTGACCTTGGAGTAAAGCAAATTGCAGCAGAATTTCTTTTTGTTCTTTGTAAAGAGAGAGGTAAAAATTACTTTTTCTTCTCCCTTTTGTATAAGGTCTTGCTGTAATTGGTATATTTGCCTCTTGCTGTAACTCCCAATTCGTGTAGTGTTCTGGTGGGGTTTGTTTTGTAGCTGAGTACAGCTGAATAATTTTCTGTATCCTTTTTGCAGTTGATAGCTTGTTGAAATACACAGGCTATGGTAATGCAGCAGGATTGCTGGCAGCCAGGGGCCTGCTAGCAGGAGGAAGAGGAGATCATTGGTACTCAGATGATGAAGATACAGACACAGAAGAATACAAATCTGCAAAGCCAAAGTATGGTATTATTTTCAATTTCACATATCCTGTTGCATTTTGGATTCTTTTGACATGATTTTGGGGGTTTTTTACCTTTTTCAGAGAGGCCAGTTCTGGAATGATATGTGCTCATATTAA
The DNA here is from genome assembly GCA_034509185.1 of Euphonia xanthogaster. NCBI lineage: Eukaryota > Metazoa > Chordata > Aves > Passeriformes > Fringillidae > Euphonia > Euphonia xanthogaster. The sequence goes on along the minus strand of JAYDZK010000056.1, from coordinate 52,041,421 downwards.
CTCCTGTCTTCTGCTGATTTCATGGTCTAATTATTGAGAAACCAGCCTCTAATAGTGACCATCATGTAGTCAGATATGGTTGCAGGGGAGAAAAAAAGTTACTACGAGGATCATTTAACATCTGAATAACTACTTAAAATTCAAGTGTGAAAGGAGATTTTTAAGGAAGTGATAGGAAAAAAAATTAGTAGCAAACTTAGCAAGGATGGGTTTTGTACCAGATTTTTGAGGAACTTGCATGAAGTTTGCCAAGCTGCTAAGTATAGTTCGTTTGGTATATCTCTGTAATGGAGAAAGTAATGGTGCCAGATATGGTTACAGATTTTAGACAGAACTTTGTTAAAAAGGAGAAAACCAATAGGTTTAGTTTTGGTTTTGACTGAGTTTCAGATTGCCTGGTACTAAAATTTTCCTGAAAAACCAGGTAGGTCACATAGGTAAATATGGGAGGAGCAAAATAACTTGTATAGAAGTCATGCAGCAGGAATCCAATATATTTGTTTGAAGAATTCAGTGACCATGTAGAAGCTTAGTTTATTTTTATTAGTTGTAATTTATTGGGTGCTATAGGTTTTAGTTTGTCGTGTTACATCTAGGATTTGGTGCCATTTTAAAGATGTTCTGAAATTGTTGATAGTGGACATCTGAAGTGTCAGCATTATTCTTCTGTTTTACTCTGTTTTCCTTGAATTACACAGACGTGATTAGGTGTATGGTGGGTGCTTGTGGTTTATTGAAAGATTCCTATTAACGTACATGAACAAAGGACAGGATTAAATGTATGAGATTTAGGAGTTATGTTGCTTCTATGCAAAGAAATTAAACCAGGAGGTTTCTTTTTATTTCTGCACTTAAGGATTTTTTTTTCTTGCTGTTTCCTCTCTGCTCTTCTTTCAAAAGCCTGACATTCTCTTATATGCATATAAGTAAACCTGTAACATCCATTTAGTTAAAAGCTAACACTTATATGAAACATTCAAGATAACTGTCAGTTGATTTATGCATCTGATTTTCTGTATTGCTGTTAAATATCTGTGATTAAAATGTTTGAAAGGATAATGTGCCCTGAAAGTTTTCTTTTAAACTACTTCTCTGCTTTTGTTACCATTTCTGTATCACTGTTCATTTGTATTAACATTGAAAATAAAGCTGGCTTTGTAAATGCTCCAAGTAACTTAATCTGGTTTGAGCAAAATATCATCATCATGGAAGGGCAACACTTAACTAATTTAATGGAAAATTAACTGGAACCTCTCTATATTTTTAAAATTAAGCCTGTACAGAATTAGTTTGACATGTATCTGTCATCCTATTTGTCATTAGTACTAATGACGTTGTCATTGTTACCATCATCATTCTCCTAGTTTCCTCTCTGAGTTCCAACAACAAGAACTACCAGCCTGTGCATTTTTAAGCACTGACAAGACATTAATACAGTGAATCCACACAAAGATTCAGTCACGATTTATGAGAAAATACAGTATAAATAGGAACTTTGTCTATTTATAACAAAACTTTTTGTGTGCAGTTCAGACAGTTTTAGTCTTGATGGTTTCTGTGATTTCTTCCCGTTTCCTGCTATTAAGAAGATAGAAAATGTACCTATTTCTGCAGAAATGTAAACTGTGTTGTTTTTTCACCTCCAGCATTAACCTTATCACTGGTCACTTAGAAGAACCAATGCCCAATCCAATGGATGAAATGACAGAAGAACAAAAAGAATATGAAGCTATGAAACTTGTCAACATGTTTGATAAACTTTCCAGGTATTGTATTATAGCTGCTTTTGAGAGGCAGCTTGTATCCTGGTTCTTTACTAAGGTCCAGTGCTTCAAAATAGTGCTAGAATCTACTTCTTTGTAGAATTAGGACCACTTTAAATGCAGAAAAAATGTTTAGCACTTCAAAGGAAAGAGTGATATGTTGCAGGACTTCAGAGAAAACCTCTTTTGGAGAGGATTGGACAGAATTGGGAAGATCTGGTGGTCAGGGGACCTGCCTTCTAAATAGATAGGCTGATGGTAGTGAAGAGAATTTCTTCTTTTACAGTATGGGAAACAATCTAGGCCCAAGACAAGCATGGCTGTTTTCCCCAAATTAATGAGCAGCATCTCATTGTAACTACTTATTCCTGCTGCTTATATGAAGAGCAAATACAGTGTGAAAATAGTTGTTGTCAGAAACAATAAATTGTATAATGGAACAATTAAAAGGGGAATTACAGTTAAGACTTACTGTGGATTGATTAGATTAAGTGTGGACTGGATTACAAATCAGCCTCTGTAATTTGTTTTATGTGACAAAGGTAATGCCACAAAAGAAATGGGTACTTAGTGTGACATAATGGTGTTACAGTATTGATACAGAGAGTTGATCTTCAGTTCATAACTTTCTATGTACAAAAGAACATAGATCTGTGCTGTTATCTCTAGCTTTTTTTCTCTTTGGCTCAACATGCCTAGAATTTACTGGGGCTTTTTTCCTCATACCATATTGGAGTAATTGCTTGTATTTTTTTCCTCATACCATATTGGAGTAATTGCTACTATTTTTTTTTTATTCATAAGTAAAGTTACATTCTGGAGAAACAGTTAGGTGATACTAATTTGCCATGAACTGAGCTGTAGGAGGTAAATATTTAAGGGCATCCATTCTTCAAATGTGGAAAAAACTCATCAGCTAGAAATGTGTTTGTTTTGCGAGAGTCTATAGATGGTCAATTAACAAGATGTATTGAGAGAAATTTAGCAAAACAAGTTTTTATATCTCTTTTAAGGATTAGGAGTATAGCAAAAGATACAGGAGAGTCTGGATTTTCCATTAGCTGTCAAAAACTGAATTACAGGCAGGATTGAAAGCAGGAAGGAACTTAGAACAACTGATCTGAGACTGTCAATAAAGTAATTGGATATTTTTTCACATTATTTTTAGGGAAAGGCAACCGTACCATGTCATAGTCTTCTTAGGAAAGAGAAGAAAATGCAATGCACATGTAATCTTAATTGAATCATTGCTATGTTAAGCTAGAGAATTAAGATGCTGAGCATCAAGGGTACCACAATAAAATGACTAAATGGTCTAAAACGTTCCTTGAAAGTAAGATTGAGGCTGCAGACAAGCTGAGACTGAAGGCAGTTACTGTCACTGCAGCAGTTACACAAAAACTCCCAATGGTTACTGTGGCACAAGAGCCCTTTCAGTTTGGAGGGTCGGAGGCACCTGCTGCAGTGCCTGCCACAGGCTGACAATGACTGAGCAGCTGCTGTGCTACTGTCCCTGTGTCACCACTTATCCTCTTGGCCAGCAGCATTGCTGTCACCTTGAGCCTTCCATGCCCCTTACATGCACCTGTAATTTCTTTTACAGCACTTACACTTCTTCAGGGCTGGCACTCTGTGGTAGGGTTTTTGTTTGCTTGTTTTGTATTGTGGTTATTGTGGGACACTGCTGTGATAACGTCAATAAAATCATTTTACTGTTCTTCCCACACTTTTTGTTTACTAAAAATAGGGGAGGAGGAAATGCTGGCAGGAAGGAAAAAGAAAGTAAGACTTGGAAGGGGGAGGTTGTGGGATGTTTTTCATGAATATAATTGAGTGCAGTTGTGGGCCCTGCAGATGTTAAACAACATGGGAAGTTGCCAGTCTTGCATAGCAGAAGGAGTTAGTACCATGCTGATAGTAGTGGCAGTCCCTCCATGGTTTTGGAATAGGACACTTGTCCTGCCTCCAGCTTGAGGAGTGCTGAGAGTTTGCAGACTTAAATCTACATGGAATGCACTTCTTACCCTTGGTTTGCACCCTGCAGATGCAAAGCAGAGGTTACTTGGTTGGAGTTTTTGGTTGATTCTGGGGTTTGAGTGTTCCTTTGAGGCAGAGAACTTACGGCATGTTTCCTGCTTCTGCTTTTCTCTCGTCATCATAGGAGGGGAAATATGCCATGAACAAGTTCAGTTTGATGCAGTGCTTTGCAGAGGGGAGGAAGTTGGAACAGGAACAAACAACTTCTTCTCCTCTTGAGCAAGTTTATATAATTTATTGTAACCTGAACAGGAGCTTAGAGTAAACTTGTGTGATGTATAGCAAAACAGGTTTACTGGTTCACTGGTATTGAGCCAGCAGTGGAAGCTAAGCTTTAAAGACCTGCCACACTTTTATGGAAGAAGAGTATGAAGAAAAAAAAAAAAAGTTGAAGGACTGACAAAGTTGTCAACTTCCTACCCTGACTGATGATAATAATTAGGCCAGTTTGTCACTGAGGCACTTCAGATTTGACTTTGACTGTCTGAGTATGAGAACTCAGAAAACAAATTTTCTGGGCAGTACTACTTCATTGGGAAATTATAGCCTTCATTAATGGCTGCTGAATGTTTACACTGTACCCTTTCTAAAGGTTTATTGAAGCTACAAGTACAAAGAGACATCTTTTTCCTGGTTCTGTAATATGCCGGTGGATTTTTACTTTTCAGGTTTATTTTTATTTTCAGCATTGGCACTGAAAAATAGAAATTTTCTGAGATCATGTAAAACTGATTGACTCTTTTGGTCATTTCAGGTCATATTTCCCAAGCTTTTCTACTCTTTTAGGTTATTGGTGTTTGGGCCTGTTCATGAGGTAATCGACCATCAACAAGGCCAAATTAAAATTAATCACCCAGTTTTGATTTCTCAGAATAGCTGTAGGAAAGCTGAATATCGTTATGAACCCATTTCCCCATGCCAGTATTTTAAAATAGAGTCAGATTTTGCAAAGGCTTTTATAGGAGTATTTTGATCAAATTTGACTGAGATTAGTTTTTTAAAATCATCAAATATATACAAATTATAATTATAAATTAACATGAGAAATCTCGATTACTGCATTTCTTGGGAGATGTATATACTACTTAGGGTGATCCTGGATGCCTGAACTTGGCCCTGATGTAACTTGTGGGTTTTGTCTGCAGTAGTGTCTTCTTGTTTCTTTGAGAACTGTTTGATGACTGTAAAGCAGTGTCCTCTGCACATGATGCGTATCTTTGAGCTTTGAAGAAGTTCCCAGATCTTCAAGGATTTAACTCAACCTTCCATTTTATTTTTTTTTTTGCAGAACATCTAGTTAGCCACCTTAAGTCAGTGTTGTGTGATAGTCTGTCCGTATAATAGATTATTGGAGATACTCTGTGTTAATTAAAATGTCTGGAAAAAATGCTAACAAACATTTTTTCTATTATAAATGGTAGGTAGAATTGTATGTTAATTGACTAATTTAGAATGTCAGGATGCTTTTTCCAAGCCAACCTTGTATTAATAGCAAGAATCCTTTTGCTGATAAAATGTCTCCAATTACCACAGCTTGGGTTTTGTTGTACGTTGAACAGAAGTCAACAAAACGAGTAAGAGAACCTGTCTAAATAAGGTACCGTACTCATTAAAACCACAAAATTAATCATAGGATCAATGAAGAAGGCAATGCTACATCGAGTTTTTTTTCTTCCCCTTTTTAATCATAGAACAAAATAATGTTCCCTGAAAGGATCGGAACTATTATGTGGCACTCAATTATAAGGAGGTGAATAGGTCCCCAAGATGCTGTTTTATCAAAGGGGCAGGCTGGTGTTTACATGAGGCTGTTTGATTACAGACACCGTCATTAAATCTGTGTGGCAGTGCTGCCCTGCAGCACAGACAGCGGGCAGGAGAGAGTCACCCTTCAAAACAAGGCAGTGATTTTTGAGTCGTTATCAAGCTAAATGGCAAGCGGGAAGGCTGAACTTGTATGGATATATTTGAAGGGACTCTTGGGAGATCTGCAAGTGGAAGAAGAGAATGCATTTTTCCAACTGTTTAATTATGGTGTGTTCCTAAGTACACTTGACTAGAATGCTTTATTTGCATTAGAAAAACGAGTGTTACAAGATGCGTTTGAGTATGTGGAAGGTCACCTAAGGATGTTCAAACATGTATAAATACACACATTTTGTGCTTGTGTGGAACTTCATAGATATGGAAGAATTCCCACTGCCATCTACTGGGCTAAGGCCAGCAGTGTTCTGCCCTATGGATTTGCTATAAACATCCAGTTTCTGGACAGTGAGCACATCTTCAGGTAGCCCAGGGAGTCAAAGCACAGTTGAGGTCTGGATTGTGGTTAGAAACAAAATAGGCTGATCCTTGTTTCTCCTCCTTCTTCCTTTGGCATATTGGTGGCTTGGCATATTTCTGTCTTCACACATTTCAATTTTACTGGGTAGCACTTATGGAAGTGCTGAGGAAGGATGAGTGGAATTCAGCCTCCTAATGCAGAGAACAGCAAACCCCTACCAGCCCTCTCCCATCCTGCTCAGGGACTTGCAAAGCAGGAAGCTCAGGTAGGAACAGAAAGGTACTTGATAAGCATCCTTGTTACTCCATGCAATGTGAGCTCAGACTGGCTCCCATGGTTAAAGCCTAAAGCTAAAGCAGGATGTGAAAGTGAGGCTGGAAAAAAGAAGCCTCAGAGAAAGAGCTTTGCCTTTGTAATTGACAAATAATGAGATAGGACTTCTTGACAATATTTAGAATCCTAAGAATTGTTGGGAGGAGAGGGAGGTCCCCACATATAGGGACCATGGGACCTTGTTTTCATGTGTTTCTCTTTCCTTTTTCATTAACAAATTCTTTATCCTTTATCTGATTGTCACATCTGCACAAACAGCTGCATTTATCTTGCTGGTCTCTTCTTGAGATGTGATTTAACTGCATCTTGACTGTACAGTGTCTGGCATATGCATGCCATGTGTCTCAGATGTTGCCTTTCTTGCTGTTCCTGTGGGTGCATCAAGGTTGGATTGATTGCCAGCTGTATTCAAGGAATTGTTGTCCCTTTTTTCAACCAAGGTAGTAGTACAGACCAGGCAGAGAGCTGGTGAGATGGCTTTGCTTCCCCACCAAGTGATGCAGTTTTATTGTCTGTGGCTTGGGAGATGTATGTTAAATTGACAATTTTACTGGGCTGCCTTTCAACCAAGGGGTAAATTAACATCAAACCTCTGCTCCTTTATTTAAGGTGACTCCTGAATATTTAGAGGTATTTTCCCTTTTTTTTTCAGCATAAAATCAAAATGTTATCTTTGCCCTTACAGCTTTTGCCATAATCTACATATAAATGAGGTGATAAAAAGTAAGGATTAAATAAATCTTTACTAATACTTTTTGATTGGCTTAATCAATAATTAATCATCTCTTAGATGAGGCTGTAGCTTTTGGAGTAGATATAATTGGATTAACCGCTGAGCAGCCTTTGGAGCTTTGAAGAGATTAAAATGGCTGTAAATCCTGTAATTAAACTGCCACAAACAAAAGCAATAGTATTAGAATCAGTCAGCTATTTTTAAATGAATCAGCAAGTCCTTAACACACCCCTAGTAGTGGTGTAGGCAGAGTGTTCTCTTAACTGATTTATTTCCTTCAACAAGATTAATATGTATAAAATCATTGTTTTAATTGCTTGGGCATATATTAGCCAGAATGGCAGGTGAAATTTTAGGAAGAACTGGCTGTTAGAGAACTCTCAGAAGAAAAGCTAGTTTGTGTATCCAAAACAGTGAACCTGCTCCTTGTCTTAAGCCTATTAGGCACTGACTTTTCATGGTGTCTTTAATTGGCTAAGTAGGTTTGGCCTACATGAATGAAGTCTTTATCTGTCCTGCTCTTCCCCTCCCACCTATTTGGGAAGGTTTTTTGTGCCTTTTTTTTTCAAAACAGAGGGCTTTAGCAGGAATAACTTTCTTTTAGAGGCTCATTATGTACCAAAGCATATACTGTATGTGACTGTATTATACACATGGGAATTGATATGTGTGCACATGCTAATATGGATTCTTTCTTTCAATCCCTCACAGAGATGAGCTCATAAAGCCAATGGGAGTGCGGCCGGATGGGACAATGGCTCCTTTGGAGGAAGCAGTCAGCCAGTACCATACCAGCAACCAAGAGAGCTCAGATTCAGACTAAGGCATCGCCTGCTTTATTCTCAATTCTCCTCTAATCCATACTTCTCCTTAGAGCCACATCTTTTATCCTCACATTAGCCAGCATCACTTTAACTGTTCTATTATTGGCATATTTAAATGATGGGTCCTGTGCTGTAATGTCTGAATTTTTATTATGTCTGTTTAGAGAACATATCAATTAATTAGTTTATGATCTTTATTAATTTAAAATTAAATGTGTTTCAAAAGGATAAAAAGTTAAAGCCTACAGTGTAAAATAATGTCCACTTTCATTTTCCAGAATCCTGTTTTCTGAACTCTGTAGATTTTCCCATTCTTGATAACCTTTTGTATTGTCTTGCCAGTCTTCCTCTTTATGTAATTCTATTAATGAGGTGTGTTTACTTAATGGCATTAGGAGCAGAGGGTGTTTAGACTTTAGAAGTCTGATTGACCTTGTGAGGCTGCTTTAGCTGGCATTGAGCAGTGATTTCAAAGGTCCCGTTTTTGAAGTGCCCTGGGGTTTCTTACGGCTACAAACTTCTCCAGTTAAGCTGCTGCATAAGATTTTAACAATGTGTCAGTGACAGACTGCTTCTGAAACTGCCTTTAAATTGCAAAACAAGGTGATGTATTTTTTTATGTCTTCCCTCCCTCCCTGGTTAAGACCACATGAATATACCTCCTCCTCCCCTCTTTGGTTGAGTAAAAACATCCCTATTGAAAATGGTGTTCAAGAATTGCACTTAAATGATGCCATGAATGGGAGGGGACTGGAGTGCATGTGCCAGTGTTTCACTGAATTGAGGCCTACTTTTGGAGATTAACTGCTATGCCTCACTTGAAGGGAAGTCAAACTAATCAACAAAGAAATATTTCGTCTTAGAGAGAACTTAGGAAGCAATGAAATAGAGAGTGGGAGGGTGGAAAGGAGAAGAAAGCGTCACTTTCAATTCTGTACTCATTAAAAACAAAGATTAAAGTTTTAGGCGTGCTGCACTGCTGTTGTTGCCTCTTTGCCTGCTTGGTTTCTTTCTGTGTTTCTCCCAACATTAATTACATAAAGAATAATCCATGCCCTAGTTTTGAATTCGGTATTTTGTGCAGCTTAAACATGCCATTCACTGGGAATGTTTCAGAGGTTGGTATTGGTTCTCCAGTTTGTCTTTGTTTCCTATGACTTGACACTGGTTCTCTGAACTGAGGAAGTTGGTGTTCAAAGACCCTGTAAAGGGGGATTTGGTATGAAATTGTGCTGTGGTTGCTTATGTGAGGAGCTTCTACAGATGATCTTAGTCTTCCAAAAGAATTGAAAAGAAAAAATAATGCACTGCTGTCCTCTCAGTGATTCAGTTTGTGTTTCCAAAGGACACTGCCCAGCCACAGCAATGTTTTTCTTGGTACATATGTAATATGTTATGTCTTACCTCTTCTTTATGACTCCAAAAGTGGAAGGAACCAATTGTCCAAGAGCAAGAAATGTGCTTGGCTGCATCTAAACTGGGTCTCAAAAATGTAATTCTGGGTTTAGCCTCATGCACTGACTACTTTGAGCCCAGCACAGGTAAGTATTGTGTGCCCTACAGGTGCAAAAAATTTGTGATCCCTCTCCAATGAGCAAAATTCCCCTGGCCCTTTTAATAAGGAACTGTCTTGTGTCAGCTGGGGCTGGGGAGGGAGTTATTTTAGTCATGGGCTTCTTGCTGTTGGGCACTAAGTACAGAGCATGAAAAGGAGCAAAATCTCAATTGCTGCTTTACAAGCTGTAGAATATGCTCCTACAATTAGCTGGCTAAAGAGATTAATAAAACAATAACGGCTCCAGGGACCTTGTTACAAGCAGTATAGCATGAGGCTCTTGTGCTCTGCCTCCTGTCATTTGCCACAGGGCAACAACATTTGCAATAAATAGTTCTGTTTAGTTTATATGGGAAAACAGGTGCTTGTAGAAGGTTCTACAGACATGGATGCTGCTTCAATTAAAAAGAAAGTGAAGACCAAGCATGGGCCTGAATCCTCCAGCTCAAGAGTGGCTGTCATAGCTGGGTTTCCTGTAGTGCAGGTAAACGTAGATAAATGAACAACTTGCACTTGTTCCAAGGGGATAGTTTGTAAAAAGGCTGCTGCTTTGGCTTTGGCTTATCTTTGCAATGTAACATAGGTCCAACCTTAGCTGCACTGGCTGGAGATCTGGGAATAGGTTGGGATCAAGGTCCTTTAAATCAGCAATGCCTCTGCTTCCTTTTGTGCTTGCTGGTGTTTTCAGAGTAATGGAGCACATGGTAGGATTTCTCTTGGATGGGAGTCTGGAGAAAATTGAGGTTAAAAAAAGGAACTATTTGGACTTTTTTATGTACTGTGAAATATTGCTCCTTAATTTATTTTCAAAGTTGAACCTCCAAAACTGGAGGCTTGGGCAGCTGAGTCTTGCTTAAACTGGCAAACTGGGCAGTGTTGGGGAGTATCTCTATGTGAAATGTCTCATTTTACTCCCTTCTGAGTAAAATGTCAGTAGGTTTTCTAGTGGTGACCATAAAGGTGTTACCCAGTGGGTTTTGAGGACATGTACCTTTCACTCCCAAAAAGTCTTCCACAGTCAGTCCCAAACCCAAAATCTTGTTTTTCAGTCTTTACTTTGGCATCAATAGTCCAAAGCAACACAATTCTCATTAAAGTTCATCAATTATTTGGAAGCTTTGCTTCTCTTTGTTTCCCATTAGAGCTATGAAACAAAAGATTATGGGAAATGGCTGAAATTTGTCAGAATACTTTGTTCTTTTGTAAAATAATACATATTTGTTTAGATGTTTGTGAAAACTTCCTGGCAGGTATTCCCAAATGTTAATTGAAATTTCATGTGCCCCAAAAGTGGTTTTTCAGGAAAAAGGGTCGTTTACAATCTGTTAAAAATGCTGTGATATAATTACCAGAACTTTAAATAAATTTGCCAAAGAGGAAAACCACATTAGTTTTGATGTTTTGAGTGTCCAACATTGCTGTATTGTGTGTGATTTTTTAGCTTGTATCTTGAGTTTTTCCAAGTACCTGAAAATCTGCAAAGGTTAAAAAAAATACAACAACCAAAAACAAAACAAAACCAACCAGAACAACCCTAGGCAATAGCATATTTTCCTTACAGTTCTTCAAATTGTAAATTTCGCCTACCTGGGTGAAAAATCAGTTGTCAAAGGTGGCTTTAAGGAAGAGAACATTACAATGAAGCTGTAGCATTAGTGGGTTGCTAAGCACCCTAGTCAGAAAGAGAAAAGTAAACCCCAAAGTACACAAGATCCCAAATCTCCTGAAGGAGCATTCCACAACATTGTACTTCAACTTATTACCACAAAACAGCTAATAAAATCCTGTGCTTTAATAAGGCTGGCTGTAAAAAGTCTCTTCCACTGTTCAAACAGTTGAGAGCCAGACTTTGCTGGTCTTTGAGCAGCAAGTTAAACAGCTGCCAAGGTCAGATCCTTTTCTCATCAAGCATGGAAAAGCACTGATTCAGTAGTAGTGCAAAGATTTGGCTCACTTTTAGACAGGAAAAAAAAAAGCTATTAAATATCCTACAAATGAAAATTCTTCTTGCATTAACATCTTGGTTACTTGCATGGATCTGGCCCTTACGGAAAGCGTCAGGGACCATTTGTTCTCCACGCAAAAGCTCTTGTTCATCCTGAAGTTGTTTCTCTCCAAAATACATGTCATTCTGGTGATGCAATCTTTAGACTGGGAATTTTGGGGCAAATCAATGTCCTTTTGGCTTTTCCATGTATCCTCCAGCTATGGCTGGAAGTCCTTCCCAAGTGGTGCCAGCCTGGGGTGAGCCGGGCCTGGGAGCCCATCCTGCCTTCCCCTGCTGCCGGAGGGAAGCAGGGCAGGCATCAGGCTGCCGGAAGGCCCAGGTGGGTGTGATGTGAGGGAAAAGGTGGTGACTGTAGTAAAGCTCAGTGTTTTTCAGGGCTCCTCCTCTCACCACAGCAATGCAGGTGAGTCCTGTTAATCCCCTGCTTTTCCCTGTTGCTGTGGAAGGCAGTGCCTGCCCTAGGTTAGTGCCCTCGGTTCAGGCCTCAGTGGCGCTGCGGGTGTTTCAGTCATTCCCTCACTGGGAGGTGCCCGTGCTGCTGTACTCCCTGAGAGCAAGCCCCTCTTCCTGGCTCTGTGTGAGTGAGGAGGAGGAGGAGGAGGAGGGGGTACCGCAGGGATGGACCAAACTAGTTTCTTGGAAAGGAGGTAGGAGCAGCCCTGTCTTCTCTGTGCAGCATTGGAACCACTTTCAATTCTGCCATGAGACAGATCTGAGGGCCAGGCTGACCTGCAGCTGCTGCCACACAGTGGTCTCTGGCCAGACTTGAGGACACCACATGCAGTCTGTCAGGGAAAAAACCCCAAACCCCAAATCTGACCATTGCTACAAGCAGTCCTACAGCAGCACCACGCTGACAGCACAAGGTCCAGCTCAGCTCTCTGTCTTGGCTGGGAATGACAGGTTCAACAGGACCAGGTAAGATCCTTGAGCATCCCAGCTTTCTCCAGAGCAGGCGAGAGCACAGATCACTGAGCTGCTGATGTGCCTGGGAATCGATCCCTCCGACAGCATGCCAATCTCTGTGGGGTACCTAGGCAGGCTTTTAGAGGTTGGTGGGGAAGGAATTATTCAGACCACCCATCTTAGCTGGCTAAATTGCCTGGGTAGTCTCTTCTAACTCCTTTTCCAGTCACAGATGAGAGGGAGGACAATTCAGAGTAAGGCTCATTTGGGTGCACTGAATGACCCTCTGCAGGAGCTTTGCTTTCCCTCCTCGACCACAGAGGGAGCCTGGAGAGACCAGCTGGTTACATTTAACTGCTAAATTGGTTGCCAAAAGATGGGTGGTGAGAATTCCTTCCAGTTTCCCCTTTGCCCTGGACCACACTCTTCCCACAGCCGGATGCTCGCTTGCTCTCTCCAGCAAATTTGGAGATTGCTCAGTGCAGTGGGATACAGGCCCCCAGGAGCCACCACAAGAAAAAGGCTGTATCACATCTCTTGGCAGGTACTGTATAAGGCTGTGTGCAGGATTTCATGGGCTTCCTGCTTAAACAGGTTCTTTAAAGCAGCTTTACTTTTGGGAGCCTGTTTAAAAACTTGCCTTGGTATAAGCCAAGTTTTACATACATTCTGAAATTTGAAAACCAAAGTGAAACCTCTAGCAAAGCTAAATTGTAACTAGAGAGGGAAAGATAACAGAGAATATTTCTAAGTTCACTCCAGATTTTTAACAAATGGAGAGGAAGGTGAAGCCATTCAAAATAAACCCTGCTGAGATTGCCTCTTCCTCTTTGCCTGATAAACCCATTACAAATTGAAAGAAAAGCAGGCAAGATTGTCAGGCTTCAGGATATCCTATAGCTCTCTTTTACATTTTAGAGCTTGCAACAGATGCTGACTGTGGGTGATAGTCCTTGTCTAATCAAGAAGCCCAATTCTTCATTCTAGAAACTTAAAATACAAGTTTCGGTCAACAAGAATTCAAACCTGAACCTAAACTACCAGGATTCTCAGGCTTCATGATTATTTTATGCTCAAGAAGGGAGCTTGCCTGGTAAATCACAGTGCTGTGGCACATCACACTCCCAAAGGCATTAGAAAAAAAACAGTAGTTTATTAGTGTGTTTTTTTTTTTCCTTTTTGAGAAGAGACTAGTGACTGTATGGATTCCTTCCTGTTTTCTCAGTCCCCAAATGTTCATAACACCCTGTTGGGGAGGAATAATTCCCATCCAAGTTGTAAAACACACTTATAAGTAGATGGGAAAAGCATGAACAGTGCTGTAAAGAAAACAAAACCACCAGGAACAAGATCTTATTTTGCATGCTTCTCACTGTTGTATTTTTGCCCCAATTAGCATATTTTAAAGACAAGCCTTTTTTAAAAAAATTCTTCTATATGCCTGGACTGTTCTCAAGCTTTGAACTTTTCCATCCTTTCTATTGATTATGGCCAAATGACCCATATTTAAAAAGCATTTACAATAAAATTATAGCACTTTCTTTTGTGCTGCCAGCTTTCCCAGTGAAAAGTTAAAATGTTTTAAAATTGTCACTTTTTGACAGAGGTAATGGCTGTAATATATTTAGTCTCTTCCCCCTTGTTGTGCTTAAAATGGCTATGCTAATAAAGGGCACAGCTGTCGATACTTTATGGCCTGCTGGGGGGAAGAGGGGGAACGAAGGCAAAAAACAGATTGACTGTGTGTCAACAAATGCAGCTGGGAAAGAAAAAAAGAAGCCCCTTGAAGGCCCCTGCAACTTAAAGTCCAAGATAAATGATGTCCCTATGCTTTAAAAAAAAAAAATAGAGGTTGGAATTCAATAAAGGGGAACTGAAAAGGAAACTGCTTAAAACTGAAAGCCTTTTCTCTGCCTCTAGACAGCTTACAAGAGAAATGAGCAAAACTGACCACAGAAAGAGGGTGAGCAGCCAAGAAAGAAAACAAAAGCCTATCCTGGAAAATATATTGCATCAAAGAATTATCTGAAGTGCGCTGCGGCTGGCGGGCAGAGCGCATACAGTTTAATGGAGATGCAACAACTTTTACACGCCGCCGCCTTTGGGGGAGAGGGCAGCTTTGTGCCAAGGGAGGGAAAAGGGGAGCTGGAATTATTCATATCAAAACAGTAAGACTGGGACACAAAGGCAGAGAGGTGATGCTGGATGTCCTGCCCTGGGGAGCTGGGCTGGGCTGTCCCCATGACTTGCGCTTGGCCAGTGAGTCACAGCTTGGGGCTGCTCCTGAGGCAAGGGAAGAGCAACAGCAGGGCTGGAAGGGTTGCACGGATGGGCAGCTGGAATTGATGCAGTGAGGAAAGGCAATATTGGGTGCAAACCTGCAAGAATCAGGAGGTTTTCATTCCCCAGGTCATGAGGCAGCTGGTTTGCATGGAGGCAGACTCCTAACAAAGTAACAAGTGGCAGGGAGCCATTTGTTCATTGTTTCTTGGACAATTATGGAAGATGAGGACAGTTTTTCCTCGCCTAAGGCAAAACCCCTCTGTAAATGTGGCTTGTGTTAATCAGAAGTGTCCTGAGAGCATGGCCTGGCTGCACCAGTGCCACCAGAGCTGCTGTATTCACCTGCTGAGAACCAGGGTCCAGGCATTCCCACTGCCTGTTCTGGGCCTGGCAAAAGACTTCCTGGAAAATAAACCCTTGGCAGCAGGCGAGACCAGGAGGGCTGATGAGCCTGCAAATAACCTCTGCTTCTGCAGTGGTAGGAGATGCAGTCTGGGGTGGGATATCCTGCTTTGAGGATCTGTCTATTCTTCTCTTTCACTTTCCCACTTCTGTCATCCTTTACTCCCATCACTTTTTAAAATTTAATTCAAGGCCTTTTTTTTCCTGGTGTGTTGTTCCCATTCAAGAACATCTGGAAAAAGTAGTCAAATGGGAAAAAAGAGTTGTATGTTTTCTCAGTTCCTCAATTTTTGCATGTGTGTATGTATTCCCTTTAACCTCTGCAAATTATGTAAAAATGGGAGGAAGGAAAAATAAGTAACTGAAGACAAGGCAAAATTAGGAAATTGAAAAAAATCCTAAAGTTAAATGGAGCAGTCATGTCAAATTTTTACTAAAGCAGCAAGACATTAAAATGGCATAGAAAGTTCTCATTTCTTTCTGTAATTGTTTGAAAGAGTTTTAAAATGACATAATTTTTACTATTTTTGCTAGATTTCACATGGTAAAACTCTTGCAGCATTAGAGATCAATGCCTCCCAGTGATGCTGTGTTTCTGGGATGACCAGTTTGGCTTTGGTTTTCTCCAGAGAATAGTGGAATTTGGTATGACTGATGTGCTGTATCCACAGTTTTTCAGTTTTTTCAGGAAAAACTGAAAGGCTGCTGTGCCCAAGGACAGAAGAGTTAAGAGATTCCCCCACCCACAACTGGGACTGACTTTGGGAAGCAAACCTTCCCTGTGACAGTGACTCATTGTGAGTCCTACTGCTTCTTTGTAGTTGATAGGTGGGAAAAAATGGAAAAAAAAGAAGAGAGAAATACCTGAACTTTGAGTGTGGGGTACGACAGGTGTGTTCACTGGTGTGGGTTGGGGTGATTCTACAGGCAAAGATAACCCTGCAGCTGGGCTAAAGGTGGGAACACATGAGCTCTGCTGGACTAAGAGGTCATATTATGAGAAGTAACGCTCAAGTTGGTGTGGCGCACATATAGCATGACTGTAAAGTAACTCAGCAGTATCTGAGCTGGAGCTGCTGTTGGAGAACATTCTCCAAAGCAAAATGTCCAACTTGGTTCTATAAGACCTGTACCTATGATTTGGGAAACAACCTGAAGGGGCTGGAGATATCACAGAGCTGGTGTGTGAGGGTCAAAGCCAACAAGTCCCTGCACAGGGAGAGTGTGAAAGTGCCACTTGCCATGGAGACATTGACCCTTCCGTACAGAGACCATGGCTGTGACCAGCTCCCTGCCCATAACCCATGGATCTGTAGAAGCCTGGAAAACCCAAGGAGATGACTTACAATTGTGGTGCTCAGCACACTCAGGGGAAGGCTGAGAGGAGGCTGTGTGAGAGCCAGAGCAGATGGGTTTTTGTAACTTTTTCTTTGCAGACCAGCACAATTTTCCAGGGGAGATGCAAGCCCGGGATAATGACTGTTGAGCTCACAGACTTGCTTTGTTTAATTATAATTTGCAGACTGTTTACTAGGGGCCTGGAGACCCCAAGAACCACCAAGAGCCAGAGGTTGACAGCCACCAAATATCTCTGTAGGAAAAAGGTAAAACTTTCATTTATTTAATGGAGCTGAAAACTGCTCAAAATAGTATTTCATGTGCGTAATTGGGCATTGAAGTGACAGACTGTGAGTTCTGGTGGACTTTGCTGTCATCTGAAGCTCTTTGGTTGGTCAATTCACTTTTGAACCTGGGCAGCCCTGCCTGCTGCTGCCATTGGTGTTCCATATCCTGTGAGGGGTCTGGAGACCCTCAAAATGTCTGTGCTTTCGACCAGAGACTTCTAATGCAGGTTTTCGTGTTAAAGCCTTCCATATATGGTGTCTTCCACAGTCCTTCAAAATAAAAATCTCAGCAAGCAGCAGATGAAACTTTACCTCTTGTTTTTAATATTTATTTTTAATTTCGGGCACCTTTGGATGTTGTCCTCATTTCTGGGTCTGTCAGTTTTAGTGGTTAAGATTGTCAGTATATTGTTTCTCAGACAGAGCCTGACCTTTGGGACTGGTGCTAGTTCTCTTATTTTCAACCCTCATGGTGTGCAGGTGCCTCTGTCTCCCTCCAGGCTCTGCTGCTCTCTGCTGGTCTCCTTCCACTGCACATGGGCTTCTCAGAGATATCGAGTCACCTAAAATTTAACTAAAGGAGCCAGGGACAGGGGATGGAAGGGTTCAAGCAAGGCCTTTGCCTTTATAAAATGGGAAAAAGGGTTTAGGATCAAGCTGGTACCTTAAGTGCTATCAGGACCTGGGCACAGATTTGTAGGAAATGGGTTTTGCTTATTCTTGTGTGCAGGGGCAGAGGGTCTTTTTCAACAGTTCGTTCAGTAATTGTTTCATCCTTCTAATAACAACAGCACTGTGTGGAGGCACATGGGTGTTCCCATCCTTTCCCTGTGTGCCTTGTGGTGGTTTAAAACCTTCTGGCTAGTTTAAAATGCATCTGTCAGCACAGTGAGGATGTTTAATAAAAATCTGTGCCCTAGAAGAAAAGAGAGGTGCAAAATAGGCTCCCTCCAAGGGAAAGGTTCCAGCACATGCTTGCAGTTTGCTGGAGAATTTCCCATGCAAATACCCCAGCTCAGACACCCCCCAGGTCCCCCATAAGACAAACATCTGCAGGAGGCTGGACGTTAACCCTTCCAACACACAACAGTAGGTTTTCTCTACTTCCTCCCTGCTCCTTTTCATCTCCCTTCTCGCCCACAAAGACCGTCACTGGCTTTACCTTGCCAGATGTTGTTTAGAGATGAGATTAGAGATGCTTAGAGGACACCTGGGGGATGTGCTAGAGCTCAGGGCTGCATCCAAGGCAGGTATCTCCTGGCTTCTTTGCTCTAGAAAGCAGGTCAGCCCACCCGGGAGACCTGTCTTGGGAGGAACTACTCATCCTCCAAGGCTTCCTATTTCTACACTGACTCCAGAGCAACCTGCAGCAGATCACAGACCTGTTTTTCTGACAATCAAACCCTCGAGTTTAATTTTAATACTGCCTCTAACTCTGGTAGTTAAGTCCTGAGGCCTGCTCCTAGCAGATGTTTTTCCAGGTGAACAAGGGCTGTTCTGCCTCGCTGCAAACCCTGAGCTGCCTGGTGAGGTGTGAGGTGCTGCAAGCAAGGAGCCCAGAGTGACTGTGCCACCTTTGCCACGGTCACCCCATGTTTCCAGCTGGGAAGGGAGCTCCCATACACAGGAACCTGAGAGAGATACACACATGCATGCACACATGGGTGCCCAGGTATATTTTTAGCTCTGCTGACGGCCCTTCAGAGCAAGATTTGAAATGGCTGAGAGGGATTTGGTCCAGACTTGTGTCTCTGCCACAAAGCCAGGCTGTGAATCAGTGCTGGGCAGGCTCTTCCACCCTCAGCTTGCTCTTAGATGGGAACAGAGCAGCTGCAGGAGCTGCAGCATGCAGTTCTGAAAACACCTTCTTCTTGCAGACCCTTGTGTCGCCCCAAAGGAATCTGAAGAGATTGCCAAGGGAGGATGTTACAGTACAGGATCCCAGAACTGTGAAAGGATTTAATCCAAACATTTGAAGGAGTTAGCCTGTTGGATCCTCACAGGAGGGACATTGGTGCAAAGCCCTTGCTGGGTCTCAGATGCTCAGAAATCTTCCTAACAGTCCCCATGTCATGAGTGTTTTGGTGAGGAACTGTATAAAAATACAAAAAGTATGTTATGCAATAAGGTGTTGGAGGTCACAGGGGACACCTTGCAAAATCTAGCCATGAGGCATTTGTATGTAAAAAACCCCCAAATTAAAAAAAAAAAGTAGCTTCTTTCAGCTGAAACCTAAACTTTGTGCTAAGTTGGATCTCCCCAGCCCTGGACTGATCCTTCTAGCCCCTCCAAGGTTTTCAATGCATCCAACAATGAAAGTGAAATCCAATCCCATCCAATTAGAGGAAAATGAATGGCTCATCTACAATAAATGGGCTCTGAATAACAATAAGCCAACAAGAGAGCAATGAACTGGAGACAGAGTACAATCTTCCTGAATGTTAATCGACAACTAACTCCACAAGCTTCTTAGAGGTGGAAAGAATTGGAGGAAAATAGATTAGGGAGGCTTTAGAGCACATTGCCTTTTAACTGCTTAGGCCTCACATTTTTACCTAAATACAAGAATGTTTCTAATGCTGCCTTTTTCAGGGTGAAGGGGGGGTGTGTGTGTGTGATGGGGTGTTTGTTCTCGAAGTTAAATGTTTTCAATTAATTTATAATTTGACATGGTAGGTCCTACTGTATTATTTAATTGTCTCACTTATTCAGAAGGCCCTTTTTAAAATGGCAAAGTAAAATGGCAGAAGCCTTGGAATAATGCTTTCTGTCGATCTGAGGAATGGGGCTGAATGAATCCAGAAGTTAGCCTGAGACTGAAAAGAAGCTGGAGAGGTGAAAGGATAAGGGAAAACCTGCAGTTCAGTGGTTGAAGTGCTTTCTGTACCCACAACTCTCCCAGTGCTGCTCATTGGGCCCCCCTAGACACCTTTTCACCCTGTCAAGGCCTGAAACACCTGCAGAGCAGCTCGGCTGCTGCTTTCCACCGTGCTCAGCCCCACAAGTGCTTTTTGTAAAGACATGAAAGATGCCAGGTGTCCTGACCCATTACTAAGAAGCTACCACAGCCACGCAGGCTCCATATCCACGTCAAAAAGGCCTCACCCAGCTGAGCTGTGTGGACCATCCTCTCTACTCAGCCTATAAAATCCCTAATAACCTCTGGGTTTTTTATCCCTTCCAGACAGGCAGAGAGCTTATTTAGCTTGCCCAACACTACCATCCCCTCCTGCTTGCCCTCATCCACAGGAGCCAACCCAAAGGCTACAGAGACTAGGTGAGAGAAGACTCACCTCACTGCAGGCTGGGCAGTAGCTCAGCTATGGGGGTAGACGGTTGATCCTCCGGAAAGCAAAGTTCCCCAGCACTAGTGCTGCCACAAAAGATGGTGTGGAGAGTTCCATGCGGAAAACAGAACGGAGTAACTTTTAAGGTGAATGATATTTTAAGTTGTAGCTTTATAATGTATTCAATTAGCAGGGTTTCATGTCTTGCATTCTTTATCACAAAGGTCTTCCCAGAAGCAGCTCCTAATTTGCCGTCTAAAAAGCTGGCAAACAGGTCCATAGGAAACCAAACTCTGTCCTTTCTCTGCAAGATGGGAACAAAGAGAGAAGCCATATCCCCCTTTCCCTCTCCTGATCTGCTGTACAAGCAAAGGGTCACTTATATTCTTTCAGAGCAGTAAGAATTTGATAGTCATATAGATAAGCTATTAAGTAATATGCATGCAGAGCTAAAGGGGATTTGGAAAAGATAATTATTAATTTGTAAATTAAATTACAATTTTGTCTCAGCAGCATTAAAATAAATTTCCAAAGACCATTGTCTGCTTGAACAAAGAAAGAAAAGGAACTGTTAGAAGCAGTTTACACAGCACAGATATGAGGGGTTGTGTGTGTAAATAAGACCAGGGTTGGTACTCAGCATGAGAACACATTTGCTGCAGTGTGCCAGGCATGCTCTGGCCAGCACTTGGGAATAACAGCACACCCTGCTAAAGCTTAGCATAGAGAGCAAGAGATGCCAAGGGGAATTTCAAATTTCACAAATGCATTTTTTCTAAAAACTGACTTTAACTGTGGGACAGGACAAGGCAGTGGCTGACAGAAACACCTGGGTTTGGCCATTTTGGGCCAAAGTACTGTTCCTTTCCCTTTCAGCATCCTCAAAGCACCATCATTCTTCCCCCATCTTGCCTCATTCCTTCAGCAGTAAACACAGAGCTTTTGCTGGAGTCTCCCACCTTGTTTTGTTTCTTGGCTTTGGCTGTCACTAACTGCAAAAGTGAGTCTTTGGTTAGGTGGGGATTTTCAATGCGAGAGGATTCTTCTGCAAGTCCTGGGAAAAGTTAGGAGTGCTTTGCTTCCCAGATAAGTTGCAATATAACATTTAGACCAGGCCCAGGCAGCGTAGGAAGCATTAAAAACCTTAGGACTTCAGCTTTATTGTGCAAAATTGCATGGCTTTATGTTCATTGTATGACGAAAAGGGAATGACACCAACAGGTTAAATTGTTGTTCTATAAAACTAGATTCGGGTAACTCAGTTTACCCCAAAGAGCAGCATCTGTTCCTCATGATTGTGCCTGTTGGGACAGGGGTACTGTTTATGTAACAACTGCTGCACATTGTGGGGTGTCACACTGAAGCTACAAGGTAAGGACAACTCTGATGGAAAAAAACTGTGAGAGTTTCAGAGCAGTCATTATCATTTTGAAGAGCAATATCCTGTGAAAACAAATTCTCTTTTCATCGGTGCTCATCACGTTTTCATTTTTTGGCAGAACCAGCTCCACTTGCTCCTGTGACTATAATACCTCCAAAGCACTGTGGCCCAAGGGCTGATGTCCATTTTCTTTTGGCAGTGGACTGCCTCCCCCTTGAGGATCTGCGCCAGGAGCTCAGAGGAGGCTCCTGCCGCTGCTTCACTCAGTGGGCAGCTGAGATGCCCAGTGGATGGACAGCCCTCTCTCAGCCTGGAGTGCTTCCCCACTGGCGACTTCAATATCAGCCTTGGGTAAGGTTGGCTCTGGTTTGGAGACTTAAGGCTGTCCCCATCTCCCTGTGACCTCTGAGTGGCAGCCTGGCCTGCAGCAAGCTGGCTGTGACATTGGCAGAAAAGCACTTAGCACTGGCTTACAGCATAAAGCTTAGCCTTGCTGGGATACAGAGAGAGCTCTCTGCTGAGATCTGTGCTCATGGGATTGAGGTTCCCTGTCATATTTGTATTCCCAACCTGCTGAAGAGGCTGATGCCCAGAGCAGAAAGTAAGGCCAGCACTGCCCTGGCACTCTCACAGGGCTGCTCCCCTGGAACAAAGTGCTGTTTGAGCTTGGGCAGCCCATGGCTCCCTATGGGGATCTTGTCCATTTCAGAGAAAAATATGGCAAATTTTTGCCTTTTCTGTCTTGACATTTGTGACAGTTCCCACGTCAGGAGGGGTAAGTCAGGGACAGAATGAGTCAGGTCCTGCAGCTCCCAGCACAGTGCTAAGGCCAGACACCTTTTTCTTGGTAAGATTTATGGATGTTGCATAATTTGTAGATTAATAATTAATAACTAACTCCTCCTATGTGAACCTCCTTTTGCTTTCCTCTGTTGTTGACTGGGAAATCAATCTGGGTGAAAAAGCATTATAAATAAGGTAAAAATTGTGCTTGGGTAGCTCTTGGAAGAGATGGATACTCAGATGATTTTTCTAATACTGACATGAACACTTTTACTGACACCAAGAATATCAGTAGTCTGAAAGGGAGTACTTACTGAGAAGCATATTGCTTGCTAAGTAATACTTAGAAAGAAAAGGATCTGTTTTAGAACAACACTGGTCTGGATGGAGGCTTTCTGTGCTGAACTGCATTGTACACATGGGAACAAAAATGGCCTTATGAGGATGGGAGATACTGCTCTACCATGAAAGCAGTTGTACCTGTCATGGCATCTATGCCCAGGAAAGGGTAGGGTTTAACATTTCTAACTTGAGTTATCCCTCTGAAAAAATGGAAGCAAACTTCTGTCTGTGATTCCCAGAGGGCTTTGCAAAGGGAGCCAAGGCTCAGGCCAGAGATGTTCCTTTGGGCTGAGGTGTAAAACAGTCCTTGCAGTGCCCAGCTTCTTTTTTAACTTCAGGCACCCACCATCACCCACATTTATCCTATAAACCCACATAGTTTTGATTCGGATTTATTGCTGATACTGTCTTTCAAAGTCTCTTGGTAAACCTATCTGCAATCAGCTCACTTTTATTTGTGTGACTGACTCTATCAATAGTGGCAGACACTTATTCCCTTGGATCTTGAAGGGGAGTTCAGCATCTATATTCAGTGTGTCCATTCCCCTCCCAAAATTCAGGGACTACCATAATGCTGTAACACTCCTACAGCACCACCATCAGCAGGAAGTTCGAAATCAGCTTTTCTAACATGTAGCTCTCTGCTGCATCTTTATTAGCTGTAACACTGAACGAAGGAACATCTCAGATCTTCATGTGCACCTTTTCTCTGCTCAGCTTGCCTGAAAAGAGAGATTTTAGAATATCTTTTTTCTGATGCAGCCAGGATTTAGTCTGCAAGCTGCTGCTGCCCCCTCCACTTTCTGAGGTGTTGCAGGCCTGCTACATCCTTGGAGGCTGCCAGAGCATAGCACAATTCATTTGAATTTGAATGAAGTACCGAACTTTATTTTAAGGCCTAAAATTCAAATCAGAATGTGATGAGCGCACGCCTGGAGGTTGTACATTTTTAAAAGAGCCCCTGAGCTCTTTTTTAGAGCTGTCCATGCTCCCATCTCTCTGGTTTTATCATGTGGAGAGCAAATACTGAAAAAACCCCAAACCTCTGCATTAAAACACTTTCCAAAACATGGACCTCACTGAGAGATCAGAGAGATTTTCACTGGCATTTTTCTCTGACAGGGAGAAAATGACTCCTTAGACAATATATCCTTGTTTCTTTTTCATCAGAATAAAATTTTCTTTAACTCAGAGAGGCTACCCTAAATATCTAAGGTTTAAGAAAAAAAAGAAAAAAAAAGGGGGAACCCTCCTCCACTCTTCCCCACCCCCCCCCCCCAAAACAGTAAAGTTTAATCCCAACTAAGATTTTGACTATTTGGGCAGAGCTATGTTATTTTGGAAATGCGGTCAAAACCGAAAATTTTCTCGAAGTTTGCTGTAGGAAAATGGCTGCCACATTTAGTGGGTGACACAAAAAATCCTCAATAGCTCATTAGATAGAGAGAAAAACAACCAGTCTGTTCCTGGAGTTATCCAGGGCTCCAAATTGGCAAGACTCACCAGGTAATCCTTTTTCAGCAGAGGTATGCAGAGAAACTGTCAAGGCAATCCAAGAATAATAAAAGCATTAATTATAGGCTTTGTCTCCCTACAGAACACATGGACTTCAATGCCTCTTGCAGGGATTTATCACACATGAGAATGTAGTATACTTTTACTGCTCCTTCTTGCTCTTTTACTCATCAAATACTGGAGTTTTCCAAACACGATGCTCTCAAAGACTAAATCCTTAGCTGGTAGAAAATGGGATCATGCAGCTTATTCCTTCTGCAGCTATACTGATTTGCACTGGCTGCAGATCAGTCCTGTTATATTACCTAGGCACAGAGTAGAGTTGCTTTAATTCTTTATTCTTGATTGATTTCAATTTCAAAAATAAAACTGTTACAAAGTACACGTTTACAAGTGAGTCAAAACCCATTACATGGAAGCTATTTAACTATAAGCAGGTTAGATCAGCTTTCCTATGATAACATTTGATATTGGTGTCTCTTTCTTATTCAGGCTTAAAACTTCTCTTGCAAAATCTCCTTGTATTCCTTTGAACTCCCCTGGGAGATTAAAAAAAAAAAAACAAACAAAACCCTCCAGTTAACACGCCCTCATTTCATTTTTAAAGGTCATGCTTAGAGCTGGCAGTTGTTATAGGAGCTGTCCTCCGTAAAGAAAAGTCTTAACTAGCCAGGCACAGACTTAACCTCAACATGGAAAAACTAACATTGTCACTAGGATATGGAGAAACCATGGTGAAGAGCTAGCAACAGCCAGACCACGGCAGAATGAGCTGTCGGCATCTGCTCGGTGGGCCTTTATCATGCAGTGTTGTATGTACGATTCAAAATGCACAGAACGATTGTTGAAATGATGTAGACAAATTGACTCAAATTAGTTTAGCATGGGCCATGCAAAGTTTAAGCTTGTTGAGCCCAGACACATAGCAACAGCTCTGCGAGGCCTCGCGCTTGCAGCGCAAGCACACAACGGGCACCGCAGCCCGCATTCGCAGTGCTTGCTTTTGTGCCTGCCTGCCTCTTTTCTTTCCTTTTTGCCTGGCTTTAGACAGTCTTGGCAGAAGCAAACCCTGCTGAAGACTACATTAGCACTGATAATTTTATAGAACTACTTGTGAGCTTTAATGTCATTTTATACTTCCTTAATCTTTTGACTGTTACTTAATGACAAACAAATCCCCAAAGAACTGGGGATGTGGGGGGAAGATTAAAAGGATTTTGATATTGTACTCTCTGCTTTCAGTCAAACTGTCCCAAATCCTGCCAACACAATTCTCCAGTGCCCTATGACACTCCTCCCCAGACCACCAGGAGTGAGTTTCTTATTGTATTTACAGTAATCTAATTACAACAGTTCTTCAATTCAAAGCTAGCTTTGGTATACAGACTTTAGCAAGAACTCTCCTCTAGTGCAGATTGCAAACTTTAATCTTTTAAACTAACACAGAACACCCCCTTCCTCCCAAAAAAATTTCTGAAATGCCTGTGTAAGCTACTAAAATGTATTCCCCCTCCCACACCCACCAACACTTTGCTCATCTTTTTGTTAAGTTTCTTTTGTGCCAATTTACTGCCTAAGTTAATAATAGAGCTCCCGAGAGATAATATTCTGTAAAGTTATAAAATTATGATAAAAGCAGGTTGCCTGCCAGAAAATTCCCTTTTAAAAAGATATTTCTATAAATATGTGTTGTTACCTTAATTTTTTTAACTTCTCTCTGTTCTTTGTAGTTAAAGAAGCAGCTTTGTAGAAAAAAAATAGACTAAACATTTTACTTTAAAATTAAATAGTCTCGGCTTCAAATTGTCATTACTCAAAGCCACTTGATGCAAATCTTAAAGCTGATTAACTTTATTTAGAAGAAACAGAGGAAAAAAGTAGATGGAATTTGTACATAATAAAAATGTCAAGAAATGAAGACAGAAAAGATTATTTTACATGAAGCAAAATACAAAACAAAAGTACATCTGCAATGAATTAGCAAATCTGGACATTCTTAGTGTGCCACTGGAGCCATCTAGCTCTATACACAAGTATTGCACTGTTCACTTTCAGTTCCATTACAGGTTTTCCACTTAGGCCTTTTCCAGTAACAGTGGGTTTACCAAGACGCATCTTTGGCAAGTTCGAGGCAGTTTTCTTTTTTTCCTGTCTGGCATTTGACTTTGTGGGTTGTGCTCGTGTACAGTCTAACCTGGAGCTCGCTAAAGTTAATGAAATATTCACTCCCCAAAAGATTAGAAATAATTTTGGTCTCCCTCATTACTGTGTTCTTTTGAAGATATACAGAGAGCAGAAATAATGTATTCTCATGTTAAATTTACAAGTGTTTCAAATACTCAGTTTGTCCTTCAGAATCTGTCTGGTTTCTGTGAGATCCATCAATCATTTTGCTTTACAGTATATTATCAGCAGGCCTTGTCATATCAAAATTGTTTTAATATTTAATTCCTTTTGTTGAGATTCATTGATCTGCAAGTGGAAATCAGCTGGCCAGTCAAACCTCAGCTATTTCCTACTGTTTTCTGTGAATCTTGAAACACTAGAAACACAATAGTATCGTTTCTGGTCTCGCATTCACTCTTGAAAAACTACTTCTAAAGCATCCTTATGCTGTTTTCCTCCAACCAAACTGTCCATGGCAATGCTCGATAAACAATGCACTTATTTAGCTTGTAAAATCTTTGGATTTCTATATACTCTGCTTAATCCAAAGAACTCAGAATAATGAAATACCTTAGAAAAGTTTGTATGAAAGAGTAAGAAAGAGTAGCTGCATGAAAACCTCCCAGCTTCCATCAAAGTGTCTTGTAAATGACAGATTGTACACAGTAGTTAATTTCTGTGAGATCTAAATTAAATTTCCATCTCTGAGATAATAGATCTAATCCTCACAGTCCACTAATTTATCAGCTTGGACAATTACAAGAAATATTCTGACCCTTATAAAAACAAAGTCCCTTACCAGTTTGGGAGATATTCTCATGTGGGAAACTCAGGCTCCTCCAATGAAAGGAAAATGTTGCTGCAGTGGAAAGTGTGAAACAGGGATCCCAAAGTCTATGGATGCCATCTGCTGGCACTAAAGAATATGACCCTCCATCCACCTTGAAGATGGATGTGGAGGGTCAGATTTCATTTTTCATATTGGCCTGAGCCACTCACGTTACTCCATATCTAAACTCACATCAACAGAAGAAGAATTGAGATTCTAAAAGCTCTCCTTTAATAGGTATCTCTGTGCTTCAGCATTACATTTTTCTAATGTATTACGTCATCAGGGTTTGGTGATTTAGGAATAAAAGGCATCTCTACTAACAGTTTTGCTGAATATCATGTTTAGATGTAATCCTCATGTAAGTTTATTAGACCATTGTTTCACGTGTAGTGTTGCATGGAAAGGGTTCTGCCAGCAAAGCTGGGTTTAGCCCAGGGAGTTCATCTCTCTGAGTTTGTGACCTTTATTGCAGCAGTGCAAGGCACAACCTTTCCAAATTTGACAGAGACCTACAAACTCACAGGACCTGAAAAATACCAAATATCAAATGAGTTTAGCTTGCCCTTGCATGCCTTCTGCCTCCTGTGCTTAAGTCTTAACAAGACTTAGAGGCAACTCATTCTCTCTTTCCATAGCAATACTCCAAACACTGTAAGATGTCAGTGTGGATGGAACAGCTGGCATGGGAACCTTCCCAAAGAGGAAGGTGTGTGAATTGATCTGTAAGAAATGGGACTGATTTAGGCGGTTTTGCCTAGAAATGCTAGGGTGAATTCAGAGAGTGTGGTTGTAGTTTATAATCAGAATTATCATGTTGTCATTTCATAATCAACTAGTAGTCAGAATGTTCCTTTCTACATGCTTGATTAATTTTCTTGGGTCTATGCCTGAAGAAGGGGCACCAGCTCCATCATACTCCCCATAATGCACAGTGGATATGATACACTCTATTTTTTCCAAGGATTATCCATTCTTGTGAGCCTTTCCCCATTCCACAGTTTTTCTTAGAAAGATGTTTTCTCTTTCTTTCTTTTTTACTCTAGGCACTTCCTGTTGTTAGAGAGGACCCAGAGCCAAGCAAACTGAGACTGCTGTTGTTATTTAGTGCACAAACTCTAAAACAGGGTCAGAGCTAACAGTGTAGCTAATGATGGGAAGTGGTTAATGAGGGGTCAGCAAAGGGATATGACTAATGAAGGGAAAAGGACGGCAGAACTGCCAAGTCACTGAGTGCAGTGCATCGCAGATAAAAACTAAGTCCTTGTAACCCCAAGCCCATGTTTTCTCCCTCCCACTTCTCATCCTCCTAGCACAGCAAGAATTTCCAAATCACCCATGGCAGGACCTGGCAAAGCTGCAGCTCCCACTGCTAGAGTTCAGGCTGACCGCACACGCACACCTCTGACACCCAGCCTCTCCCTGCTCCACAGGGAGCTCAACAGAGAGTTGTACTGGAAAGTCCCCTAAGCAAGGACAACAATCCCATCAATTCCTTCCCCGCAAAAAAAGGTGTTTTGTTAACAGTCTTCTACAGACTGTTAACTGCATTACAGGAGTGAGTGCAGTACAGTGCTTTAAAACGTAAGTAATTAATTCTGCTGCCATAACCATCACTGGTATTATTTTTATTATTTTCTTAAATAGGAAAAAGAATTAAAGGAAGTATAGGGTTTGATTTGGAAAATGAGGAGAAAGAAGAAAACTATACTCCACATAGAGAAGAAGGGTTCAAAACCATTGTGCAGAATCTAGATCTGGTTGTGTATGGGATTGTATTTGATGAAGTTCAGAGGCTTGAGTCCGGGGTTTGTGAAATCACAGTTTCCTTTACTTTTGAATGTACTTCTCATCCATTCAATACGCCAGCTGTCAGTGTGGCGTGGTCAGGCAGAGACCAGGCACAGCATTAGAAAGCCGTGATATCAAGTATACACTCCTTAGCAGTATGAATAGGATCTTACTTTCTATTTGAAGTAGGTGACTTGTACTTCAAAATAAACTTGAAGGTAGTTCTTATGAGTGTTCCCACACCTGTTTTACAATTCTCTGTTTCGTATTTGTCTTTTCATTTGTAGGAATAAACACAGTAACAGCAAGAAGAGTCTCTGATATGCCACTACTGTGATATGCCCAACTTGAGAGCCAGTGGCAAGCTGTTGGCTCTCCTGATTAGGAGCTGGCAGTGATCAGACCATTTCCTGGAACTTAAGACATCATGGAGTGGTTTATTCTTATGCTGCCATCTCTGAAAGGTACTGAGAGTACCTGAAAGAAATTGCTTATCTCTAACCCCATAATTAAATAGCTGTAACGAAGTCTGGAGGTCCCTCCTGATTTTCCAAATGCTTATGTGTTTCAGCAGTCCACTGCAAAGAACAAGGAAGCCGAGCAGAAAGTTGAATGTCTAATTAAACGGGTGGAAGGCATCCACTCAGCTCTGCAGAGACCTCTTGGAAGAGAAAAGCAAGGAAAGAACTGCTCAGTGCCTTCACATGCCTGGGTTTTATCTTTGCTTTGTTTGTAACCTCAAAAACATGGAAGGACTTCTTGCTGTGTAGATCTGTAAATCTGATAATGTTTCATTTCATAACAAAAATGTAGGCATGGTAGAGATAAACCTGAGGAGTGACTTCATGCTAAGCACAGCGTGTTATTTTAAATGTCAACCTCTTGGGGAAGGTTCCCATGCCAACTATTTTCTTTGGAGGTTATGCTATGAAAGTGGGTGAACACACACCCAACTCATAACTTACTCAACCTTCCACCTGCATAAAACAGAGCAAAAAAGCTTATGAAAACACATTAGCAAGAAGAGCACACAGCTGGAAAACAGCAAGAAGGACATTTTATTTAAAAATTAGTAAAACCCCAAAATGTCACAAAAGTTGCTGCACTTCTATACAGCACAGCACACCACACCTAGGAGATTAAACAGCAATTCTGTAATTTGTACCTATTTATTCAAGGCAGGGATCTGACCTTTCCAGGCTCATTTGTTTCAGCAAACTTTGCTCATGCTACTCATGACTGCTCATATTCATAAGGCTTGCAAGATTAGAACATCAAATAATTGCTATAATATGTAGACAGTGTGACAGAAGAAACAATAGTGTTTCTTATTATGTGATTATCTTTCCTTTTTCTTTAAAGCTCAGAAAAACCACTTCAATTACTTTGATAATTTTCTTGTCAAAGGTAAATTTTTTAATTGGCCACTGCACTTCTACAGATATGAAGCTTTTTTGTGATCTCTGCAAATCTCAACGAATACATCAAACCAGGTACTGTAGTTCTACTAAATAATATTATTGTAAGTGTTTTGTTCAGGGTTTGTCAAAGTCCACCCAATCATTTTCTCAATCGTATGGAAAAAATGCCACCCTGCAGGTTGAGCAACAGATCCAGACTGTTT
Source organism: Euphonia xanthogaster (assembly GCA_034509185.1). Taxonomy (NCBI): domain Eukaryota; kingdom Metazoa; phylum Chordata; class Aves; order Passeriformes; family Fringillidae; genus Euphonia; species Euphonia xanthogaster. The sequence goes on along the minus strand of JAYDZK010000056.1, from coordinate 52,010,950 downwards.
CAGGGGGTGGGTGGCTTCAGTTTTGTCCCTTGACCCCAAAATGATACGATGGCCTGATCTATAAAATGAGGATAATTAAATCTATTCATTTTTATAAACACTAGTGCAACACATGGCTGAATAGCACAATGTGAATTTAAAAATTTAATTAAACTGAGGCAGAGCGCCAAGTAATCACAATGCACACACACTACTTGAAACCAACTCAATAATAGTTCTGCTGCTGGAACCAGTTTCCTAATGGCTCAGTAATGAGCTGACTACAATCACAAAACCATGCTTCTTGATAATTTTTTAAAATATGTCATTATAACGTGATAATGTCTTGAACTCGTATGTGTACAGGTAACAAAAAAGATACCTCCAAACACTTAAGGGCCCAGGACTTAAAATCTGTTATTTTTTTATTCACAATTTGTATTAGTGTAACGCTGTTACAAAAAGGAAGAAGGATACTCTAGCTTTTTTGTTGGTAGCTGGCAGTGTTGGGGTACTTCAGTAGAATGTTTGATCTCTCTTACTGCCTGACCCCTCAGCCAAAAACAGTGTGCAACTAACTCACTTCTCTGAGTTTCTTCCCTTGCATGCTATGGTCACCCAGAACTAGCAGACAGTTTCCTTTCCTATGAGACAAGATGCATCTGCAGGTGAGGCATCACTCTTCAGATGCAATGAAGACATGACATATGTTTGAGTGGGGTATGCTGCTCATTCATCCCTGCCTGGTTTTGTCAGTAGTAAATCAGCCAACAGCCTCACTACCAACAAATGTTGGATATAACCTCCCTCCTTCCTTCCAGCACACTATTAACCTATGTTATCTACTCCGGGAACACATTTTTAAGCTCCATGGTAGATTTATATTTGGAATTTGCAAAAGTACAGTCCTTGCCTAATCCCTCTCCCTTACACCACTGGCATGGATCTGCAATGGAGAGGAGTTGACATCCATGGCATAAAAGTTAGGACATGGCATCCAGTAAGGTCTATCTCTGGCCTTGGCTGCTCCACTTCAGAACCTTTAAGAAATGGATCAAATATAACAGCACATCTCATGAGCTTTCCTGTTGCCTTCCCCACTCAGGCCTGCTGCTGAGCAAACTCCAGTTCAGCTGGAGTTTGTTGTCAGCCATATGCCTACAGACTTCACCAGACACGTACCAGACACAGGTCCCACAGCTCTGCCTTTTCACAACATCTACTAACAACAGGAAAATGGAGCTGCAAGGCTGAGGAATTCAGGAGACACTAATCACATTTTAAATTAAGTTCTGTACTGAGGGAGAAGGACTTTTAGGGCTCTTTCCTAGATCTACATCAAATCCAACACAGTAAAACTCCAACTCTGGCTGTAGTTCCCCGCAGCTACTGCAGCAGAAGCAACCACATTCCTCACAAAAGAATACAAAATGTATGTATTTTGACCTTCCTTCGATTATTTTCTGCATCTATAATCATAGTGCATTCACAGACAAAATGTAAAAACCTATAATCTAAATGAAGGAACCACTCCTCCACAGGGGAAGATAGAATGTTATAATTTTTCCATTTTAAAATTGTTAAGAAGGTAATTACATGCTATTTCCAGTGAAAGCATGTTATTTATTTCTCAGAAAGATTCAATAATACTTAAGAAGTCTTTTCTGAATATACCAACATACCAATTTTTGAGCCTGTTTATAAATGAAATATTAAATGAGACCAAAAATAGTCAAAATGCCAACACCTCTGCAACCAAAACCTTTCCCTCAGCTTCAACGTTGGTTTAGCAAAGTAACAGGCACGGGGCTCATTTGTTTTCTGTTGTCTGCAGAGATGTCAGCCTGAAGTTATTTCAGTTATTACACCTGTCAGTGAGGCTCTTCTCCCTGTAGCTGTGGCTTTACAAGGAAGGTGGCTCTTTCTATGGCTCAGCAAAACATTTGACTGACCCAAGTCCTGTGCTATCCTAAGTCTTACAGTGTTTGAAAAGAAGAGATGTTAATCCCTGTGATGCCTTTCATTTTCAGTTACCAGCAGGCAAAATATTATTCAATGCCTTGTGCTGTAAAGTTTATGGGTGATTACCTCTACTGCAAAAAAAATACTCAAGCAGCAACTCTTTCTGCTGCCACAAGAAGCTTCAGGCCTCGCATTTGAAGCAGGGCATCACATGTATAGAAAGCACCGTGTACAGGTGGGCCTTAGAGCAAGGGATGAATAGCAGCTATAAGAAAATATCCTTATCTCAAAGACCGAAAAGATGTCAACAGTTGCAGGGGTCATCTGTTAGAACCAGGCAAGTAAACACTAAACACTCTCTGCAAACAACAGAGAGTTGCAGCCTCCCAGACAGAAATCAAGATCCCAGAGTAGAACTCCTGTGTGTTTGTGTAGTATTATTTCCAAAGAACATGACTGATCCATGCACTGTGTGTTTTCCATATCCTCATAGAACCCATGGTGTGCTCCCTACCAGACACCACCCTGTTTTTCACTTGGATTCTCCCACATTGATGCTTTCACCTGTTCAGAGCCTAAACAGAGAATATGTATGTTATTTGTTAAGCGGGTCAGGAATGCCAAGTCCCTGTGATCAGCAAACCCCTCTGAGCCCATGCAGCATTGCTCTGATAGATCACATTGATGCACCAATGAAGGAGGAAGCAGAGGTAGTATTTTGTCTATGTAACTTTTCTAAACTCGCAAAGCATTCAAGAAGGCATTTAGTATTCCTGTGCTGCTGAAAGCATTCTGTTTCTAAACTCAAAGTACCTGTGACTTTCCTCTCTCCCTTGGCCATCTGCCATTTCCTTGTCTAGCAAACCTGAAAGTCACTGTTCACCCCTAGGGATCCTTAGAGATGTGCACGGAGAGGTCCCAAAGAAGGGGGTGAGCATCAGAAAACCCATCTTTCCCCAGCTATCCTCATTGGTGCAGTTACCCATAATGCCATGCCCTTAAACCATGATTACCACAAATTTATTCTCTACAGGCGCCATGTGAGAAGTTCGGCTCACTCAAATAGTAGCTGAGATGAAGGGTGCAATGTAAATTTTGCTTAACATAAACCTGGATCCTTAGGATTAGTGTCGTGGCTTCCCAAGATGCCGCTGGCGCTGGCACTGGACTGGGTACAGCTCCGTGTCGGACGTCTGCAGCCTCCCGGTTGTGCCAACAGGACGGGCAGGGTGCCCCAAGGGGTCATGTGTTCACCAGGACCGCTCGGCCGAGATGCTCCCCAGCCCAACGGAGCGCCACAAGCCAATCTCCTGCACCCCGAAACATCTCGGTCAGCTAAAGCAACGCCACTACCCCTTCCCTCCTCTCCTCAGCCCTGCCTCTACCCGGCATCTTCCTCCACCTCGGTGCCCGGTTCCGGGACAAGAAGAGGCCCCCCAGCCCGTCCACGAAAGTCGGGCCGTGCCCGCGCAGACTCTCGGGGGGCACGGCCCCTCAGAGGGAGGGCACGGGCGGCGGCTCAGGAGGAGGCGGGAGCCGGCGGGTCCCGGCACCCCCGGGGCAGGCAGGGGGCGGGAGCGGCGGCGCCCAGCATCCTCGCGTTCTCTGTGCACTCCTGCAGG
>JAYDZK010000056.1:51987094-52006671 GCA_034509185.1 Euphonia xanthogaster | reverse complement strand
GGCCGGGCGTAGCGGCTCCGCCGCGGCCTTGGCTGCCACGTCAGTGCCGCCGCCCTGCGCCGAGATGCCGGCAGTGCCCGCGCCGGCCCGGCCGGGGTCATGGGCGGGGGTCGCTGCCGGGCCGCGTCCGCAGCTCCGCCGGGCACGCAGGTAGCTGCGAGGAAGGACGCGGCGGGGATTGCGGGGCTTCGGCCGCCCGAGGATAAGGGAGGGCGGCTCCTCGGGTGCGGGACCGAGGGCGGGGGGGCTGCCCTGCCGCTACCAACCTGTCTGGGCCGGGCGCCCGTGGAGTAGCGGTCCCCCCACCTGGGCGGGAGGGCAGCGAAGGGAGTCGTCCTCGCCTCGGCCTGGCTCCTGGATGGTCTTGTTCTCCCTCGAGAATTTTTCCGACCCAGTAGAAGCTTTCTTTCGGGTCTTCTTCTTTTTAAACTTTGCAGTATTCAGATGTTTGCTCTAGTAACGTGCTTTTTGTTTCATCCATGTCTCTCAAGTCCAGTTTGATGGAGTAGCATATGAAGAGGTTTTTTGTGAACTGTTTGGGTCTGGCTTAGCTTTCCACATTCACCTAGCCTAGGCGTTTATGTGGTGTGGCCTGAAGATCAGGGCAAGTTGATTTAGCTGAATGCCTGGTTCTGGGCATTGTATGACCTGCAGATACAGCTTCTGTGGATGCAATTAAATGCTTCCTCCTGCTCATTGAATTGGGGTGAAAATGAGAACTCTGAATCAGGATGTCCCTCCATAAGGAATGTATATATCAAGTACATGTAGCTTGTTTCAGTGTGTCCACTGTGTTGCTTCAGGCAGGATGCCCCTGTATAACTGGAGGGGTACATACAAGATTGCTTTTTATTTAATATGTAGGTACTGGTTTGTATGCACATCAGTTTTAAGACTGCTCACTAAATATTATCCAGCATATCATGTAAAGCTTTCTGTTAAACTGTGGTTAAATATTCAGAAAAGTTAGTATTGCCTCCTCAGTGTAGAAATGGACAGTGCTGCACAAATGCAAACTGAAAAGTGGTCCTTGTCCAGCAAGTGACCAGGTCTAAATGTCAGGTAGGAGCCAACAAACAGGTGGTGGATGCTAGGAAAAAGACTATTTCATTAGCAGAGGTAGCAAGGAAGTTCAGAAACTGCTTTACCACTGGCTATTAGGCACAGTCCAGTTTTGTCTTTGAGGGCCTTCTGGAAAAGGAGATCCAAGACTGATCTGGCGTTCAGGCTTTAGGAAAGTGTTTAAAGAAGTGGGGAAGGTTCTTCTGAAAACTGAGCTAGGAGGAGGCAGAGGATGACAAAACTGGTAAAATGGAGTTTTCATGGTCTTTCTGAAGCTGTGCCATGCACCTTACTGGAATTTACCATATACTTCTTAGGAACCCATTTTGGAGAACTAGAAAAGGGGAATTCTGGTTCATGCCTTGATTTTATGTCTTGTAAATCATTGCATCAGAGAAAACTTGATTGCCAACATCAGGTATTCCATAGAGCCTCTTCTGGACGCTGATCTATATTTTGGTTGACAGCAATGGAGAAATGGTGCATTCTCCATCCAGGGTAGATATGATATAGTAATGTCCTGGGCAGAGTTAAGGGTTTTTTTTTTTCCAGGAGATATTATACCTCTCTTTTGCTTTTAGTCATGGTGTATGTTTGGTTTTTAATACAGATATGTTGCATTACCTTCCCAGCTGTGTTCAGTTCCCTGCCTACTGTGACCCTGTTATGTACATTACTTACAGCAACTTCTTTTGGAGGAAGTTGTAGCCCATCCTGCTGTAGGCTTGGAAGTAAGTCATGGCTCACACCTGGAAACTTCTGATCAACTTCTTGTGGTCTTTACTTGAAAATGCAGTCTCTTTTTCATAGCACACTTGCTTCCAAGCCAGTCTTGCTTTGTACATAAATCTGAATTTTGAAACTTGAATTTTAAACTGAAGGCTTCTTGAAATACTAGCTGTGCTCTTGCTTTTTACCTACATGCTTTCTACATGCTTGGATTTGTTTTTGTACTTTAGTGCTGTTAGCACTGACTCTTCTTGCAGAAGCTCAGTCAACACTTTTCCTTGCAGTACAGACTGAAACAGACATTTCCATCCAAGGAGTAAGGCAGTGAAGCTGATAGTGAGGGGTTGCTTGTGGAGCTTGGAGCTGTACCCTGAAGAGCAGCCATAGGTGGAATTACCTTTTTTGGCTTCATGATTATTTCCTTGTTTAATTTGGAGAGTAGAGACTGTTGCTCTTCCAAAAATTTAATTCTTAAACTATCATACCTAAAAATATATTTTTTTCCATGCACGTGAAATACATCAGGTTCATTCAGAAATCTGCTGCAGCTGCTGAAAGAGGTAAAGAAGAGCTGTTCATGTGGGAAGGGTTGTTTGTTTTCCGTCAGCTCTGTAGCCAGGCTTTCTACCTGCACAGCTGGTAGCCAGAAGGAAGATAACTTCTTTTGTGGTGGAACAAGACAGGGCAATGGGTTTGTTTGCCGCTCTGTCAGGTGGAAGTTCCAGCACTGGCTGCTGCTGCTGCAGCCATCTGGAGCAGCATTAAGCTGCCAGCTGAAATTGCTCCCATCCTTGGGTCATTTCATTGCTACGCACAAATATCTGAGTAGGGGCATTGAAACAAGCCAGTTTTCACTGGCTGCTGCTTGGGCCAGGTTTGTTGTGCTGAGACAGAAGGGCTTTTTATCTCTAAAGTCAGAAAGACACCAAAGGCATCCACTGAAACTCGGGAAGTTACACACATCTGTAATGGTTAGAGCTTACTTCTCAATGGAAGGATAAAACTTTACACAAAGCTTGCAGTCCAAGAACTGGAGGCTCATTAAGGAGCATTTGTGTCTTAACGTGGATTATTGTGCCTCATAGCAGTCCTCATGGCAGCACAGGAAGCAAGTAAAATTATCTTAATTGCCCAGGAGGAATTGGTGTCTTGGTGACAAATCTCTAAAAATGTGGCATCTTAAGGCCATACCAAGTGTGCTTCTTCCATACTGTGGGGATTTATATTCCTGATTTCTACTGTACACCCATGGCAGATATGTGACAGTCACTGTTCCATAAGATGTCATTAATGTTCTGCCTTTCTTATAGGTGTATGCAGAATACTTTTGTGGAAACAACTAACGAGAAATCTTCACAAAGGAATATATTAGGTGAGTTTTATTTCAGTCATCTTTGATGTGAATGTATGTGTGGCTATGCATTATTTCTAGAGCTTCTTAGCACTTTCATTCAGGATCTTTAAACACTGTTAATGTTACAAATAGCTCTTGAATTAAAAACCTTCTTGTAAAAAATTCTCTATTTTTTTAATAGCCACAGTGTAAAACATTTAAGCTTTCTATGTATTTCATATTCTGACAATATGGAAGTGTGTTTCAAATCAGTTGAGTGACTTCCGTCTTTATTTTTTTTTTTTGTATGAAGGCTACAATTTATTTTAATATTTAGTTTAAGAAAGATGAGAAGTTGTCCCATATCTCTTGAATGAATAGACAGTAGACAGCATCTTCATAAGCACACAGGGAAAAAAAATCCCAAGAAGTAGTTTACATTTATCCCTGTTCTAAGATCTGGGTTTGCTTCCACTTCTTGACATGAGAAAACACAGATGAAGAAGGAAACTGAAGTGTGCCAATGATATGATGGATTTCTGCTTCATGAATGTCCCTATGAGTTTTTCTGGGTGTCATGGAGATCCTGTCTCATTCCATGTCATCATTCAATGAACATGATAAATGAAGCTGGAGGCTTTTCTGCAGTGACACAAGTTAATTTGGCATCACAGGATGAAAATGCAGAAGAAAGATCTCTTTTGCTTGCTTTCTTCTTCCATTTTTCTTTGGCCAGTCTTACTGTACTTTGAAGAAGATTCTGAAAACTTATGAGAAGAGTTCCAAAGTTCAGGTTTCTGATAAATCTTTACCTTGTTGAGTATGTCTGCAGTACTGGTAATCATTGTAACTAATGATTCAGTGCATAGTGGGGACTTTGAATTGGGAGCTTCCAAGTTTCCAAAGTTCCTTAACCTGTAGCATGTCTGAATTACTTAACTCTGCACAAAAGTCTTACACTTGCATCTCTAGGTCACTGCCTTTGGTTTCAGCTGAATTGTAATCTCTGTTGGGTCTCATGAACTTTGCTTTCACTTCTTCATGGGGGCGCATCTTCAGGGGAAAGGTTGGGGGACTTTGTGATGCAAAGCAGGACAGACAAGCCTAGATCTTAATAGACAAAGGAGGCATTGAGTGCTTTTATCTCCATGGTATTATGTAAAATGTAGTGAGTGGTTTCTGGTTTTCTGTCTCCAGTTTTTGAAGAAAAGAGTTGTATTCCTGCCCTTTTGCTCTGAAGACTGGATGAAGTAATCTGCCACCAAGTGGTTATTCCAAGCCTTTGACCTCCAGTCAATAGAAATACTCATCTTAAATCTCTGGAGGGGAGCCAGATTTAAAACATGCTCCTGTGCATATCCTGTTCACCAGATATGTTGCACCATGTTTAGTACACAGGATTTTTGCATCACTTTTCAGAGCCTTTCAAGTCACCCGAAGTATTAAATTGGATACAAGGATGCATAATGCAAACCGTAACGTAGATATTTGAAAATTTTCTGTAGAAGTCCTTTGTTGGAACTTGGTTTTGATTCTGGGATTCCCTGGAGAGTTTCTACAAAAAAACAAAAGGACGTGAATTGTGCTTTGCGAGACCTTGTGTGCCAAGTGATGTTTTGGGTCAGGCTGTGAGACTTTTCTGACAGTGATGTGATTCTGTTTTCACTTGCCCTGATATCATAGAACTGTGAGTAAAACCTAGTACAGGGTGGTTGGGCACATCTCTTGCAGCATCATAGAGTCATTAAGGTTGGAAGAGATTTTCAAGATCATCCAGTCGAACCACGCATCTAGCATCCCTGGAGTGCTTCCAGGCACCTGTAGAACCACCCATCAAACAGTAGTTTTCAACTGTCTGATCTACAAACCCCTGAAGGTTCTCTTCTGTGTAGAACAAATTCAGTCCTACCAACAGTGACTTACTTGCCTTAGCTGCTGTTCTCAGGTGTGCGTAGTTCTCCGTTGACTTCTGGGGGCTGATAGCAGCAGGTTGCCAGTGCCTGAAGAAAGACCACTGGGGTCTGTCTAGATGCAAGTGAGTGAAGCATTTCTATTTAACTTTTAACGAAGAGCTTGGGATTAACAATTATGTGACCTTGAGGTTCTAGAAAAGGTAATGGGAAGGAATGCCTCATCTGAACCGCTTTTTCTATATAGTGCTGTGATTTTATATGTGCTGCTATTTTTTTTTTTCTACTGTACTTTTAAACTAGACTAGAAACTCTGCTGTGAAATTCCCCTACCAATACATTGCTTTGCTCATTTAGCCTTGCAGGAACTGAAACCAAATCTGACAGTCTAAACCAGATGGTGGAGAGTTTTGAAAGCCCTTACCTTACCTGACTTGTCTGCCAGTCTTACTCTAGCTCTTCCTATTGGACAAATCTTATTTTAATTAAATACTGTTTTTGTGTCATGTAAAACAGATTCTAGGGGCTTCATCTGGGCTGTATCTGCTGTTAGTGTTGCTGTGTTCAGTACATTCTTAATAGCAGAAAATACTAAACCTTGTGTGAAGTCTTGTGACAGTTTCTAGTGTTCTACCTATGTCTGAAGCTGGTAACTTACTCCAAGTCCCCTCTAAACTTTTTGATAATCCCTGGCAGTGTTTTCTCTGTCCTCTTTAGATTAAATAACTTCTCTGAATCTCTTATGTGGGATTGTTGACAGAAACATTTTGGAAGCTCAAACAAGCAATTTCATCTGGTGTTCTTTTAGGAGTTACATGCTGTCTAGATACGAATAAATTCATGGAGGTAGTTCTTCAGAAAAAATAATTTACCTCTGTCTTTACTAATTTATCTCAAGTCTGCTTTAAAACTTTGATAATTTTTTGATCATTTTTTGTTCCTTTGTTTGAACTAAGACTTGCTAGGTTCTGACTTTTATTTTACTCTTTTTAGGACTTTCCCTAGGGCAGTGGTTAAACTCCTTCCACATTTGTGGTAGCATAATCATCTTCATGACCAAAATGGCCAGACATTAATTAGGAGCATAGCTGCTTCATGTTGATACAGATATTTTGATTGAATAATGTCAGGCCTGTCAGTTTCTTCTGTCTACCCTTTCTTACAGTGCTTTATATTATTTCAAGTTGGAAAAAAACAACAAACCTACATGGAACTTCACATAGTGAGGATGAATATTGTATTTCTTTCAGCTTGCATCTTTTCTCAGAACCTGATTGTCCTCAATTGCTCCCTGTGGTTGGTTGGGTTCTTTTTTTTTTTTTTTAATTTTCTTCATCTTGTGATTAAATAAAATAACAAGGAGTTCTATAATTGATACATTTTAAAATTGTCTTTTAGCCCTCATGTGTTTTAGTCTTCCATCTTGATGTGTTGTTACTCTACAACTTCCTCATGAGTGGAAGCAGGGGTGCAGACATTGATCTCTTCCCTCTGGTGACCAGTGACAGAACCCAAGGGAATGGCATAAAGCTGTTTAAGGGAAGTTTAGGGTGGATATTAGGAAAAGGCTCCCCCAGAGTATGGTTGAGTACTGGAACAGCTCTCCAGGGAAGTGGTCACAGCACAAGCCTGCCAGAGCTCAAGAAGTGTTTGGACAATGTTCTCAGGTACATGGTGTGATTCTTGGGGCTGTCCTGTGCAGGGCCAGAGTTGGACTTCAGTGATCCTTGTGGTTACCTCAGCTTGGAATATCATATGATCCTTTCCTATTTCTTAGCTGACATGTTTGCATCTCTAGCTTTTGAGTGGCACTTGTTCAGCATTTCTATCAAACTGGCCATCCTGGTAGTAGGTATTTTTGCTTGCTTTCCTGTTCAGCTTCTTGTGTTTTCTGAGCCCTGAACTGATACCCTTAGTGCTGATTGGGAGGACTCTTTAATAATCAATTTGGGCTTGCTACTCATCCAAAGGTCTATGATTTAGTATGTGGGTGCCAGTTTTTAGTGTGATGTTTTAACTTCATAATAATACTGTGAGGGTTTTAGCTCTTGTTTTCCAGATGAGTCTTCCCACCTGCTTCTGCCTCCACATTCTTCTTCAGATCCCAGCCACTGCTTTCTCACCCAGAGCATGTACAAAGAGATCTGGGCACAGTAAGAGAAGCAGGAATTATTTTTGTGGTGCTTGTTGACTCCTGGAAGAAATTGAATTATTTAAAGACTTGTGCAGAGGGATGGGAACTAAGAGGTCACTAGCAAAAAGAGAGAAGCATGCTGACTGGTGTAATGTGACTTGTTTTTCCTTTTTCGGACCTTGGTGTTTGCTGAGGAGGGAAACCAAGATTAGCAGGAGGACTCAGGGAAGGAGGCAGGACTTAATATCAAGGCATGTTTTGGTGGGGGAGGAAAGCAGGAAGGAAACCTGGACTGCTTATTACTTTTCTCCCTTCCAGAGAAAAAATTCTATAGGCAGAGCTGCTGATTGAAGTTTCTCTTATGCTTCCCTTGTCAGGGACTGCTGCTCTAGAACTGCTCTAGGAAACAGCTTCTAATGTAAAGAAATTTTTCCCTGAAATGTTTCCATTGGAGAATTTGTATAGAGTTAAAACAGTTTAGGTCTGCTTCTATCACCACAGCATTTATACCGTTCCATGTCAAGATAAATTGTGTTGTTTCTGTTGCTGTTCTTCGATTTTGTTTTCATGGTATTTGTTCAAATTATGCTGCAAGGACTTGGTGTTTTTAAACAGCTTTCCAAGTACTAGCAGATCTCTCAGGCATGCTGTTCTTGTTTCTCTAGTGGCCATCACCTCTATGATCACTAGGCTTTTTTTTTAGTACTTAAACATAATCTCTTGTATGGCAGTAGCTGTTTTGTTTCCCTACTTGTTGTCTTACTGATTGCTTTTTGAGATGCACTTGGTGTGGTGTGGCAGCTCTCACCAAGCCTGCTGATGTGGTGGAGAGCTCCTTTTTAAAGTGTTGAGTCTGGTTGAAGAATGCAAAAGCAGTCTGATAATAAAAATCGGAGCAATTTGACAGGACCTGCTAGCTTGTCTAATAATGAAAAAGAAGTTCTCTTTGTGGAACTTAATCTACTTGAATTTTGGATTAATGGATTACATTTATGCTTTGCCAGAAAAGATGAATAGCACATGTGAATTTCTTTTTTTAGGCAATAATGAATCAAACGGACAAAAATCAACAGGAAGTCCCATCCAACGTTCACGATGAACCACCAGAAGGTATGTATTAGTTTTCATGAAATGAAGTAAATTAATCAGTTCTCTCAAAAAATGGATCTGCAAGCTGAACACTTCAAATTTCTTTTACATAACAGTAAACAAACCAACCTTGGGATGAGATGGGCCTGGATTATTGTTCACTTCTGCATTATCCTGTTTACAAAAAGGCCACTGAATATAACTGAGTAAACAACTCTACCTATAAATTATAGAGAACATGGGCAGTTACTGAAGGACTTAATTTGCAGATTAGCTTGCAGAGGTATGAATTGATCTAATGGGCATTTATTTCTGCTATTCATTATGTGAGACATAAAGAGCCCAGCTTCATTTTTTGGATGCGTTGCTGTGTTCATAGTACATGTGACTTCTATGCAAGATGCATTGAAAAATATATAGAACTTCATTACTGCTTCTGGAGACTGTTTTCTATCATACAATTAACAGTGGTTCCAACTGTTCACAGTCTCATGGTTTCATAAAATCAAGCACGCACTTGACTTCGTTAATGCAGTGACATTGTGGTCTCCTGAACCAACTGAATATTAAATTGGTTATTAGATCTGCAGAGGAAATGCAGTTGCAAACGAGCAGAGTTTCTTCTAAGCTGTGGACTGGCAGGATTGAGCAGAGTCCTGTTTGCATAATGTGACTGGAAATATGCTAGATCAAAAGCCATTCTTGGCATGTAAAAAACCACGCTCTTACTTGTGTTCTGTCTGCTCTTGCTTTAAAACCAAATGTGTTGGATGTAGAGGTCGGTGAGTCATGATTCCTCTGGGTTCATTGCTCTTCAGTTTATAATGGCTCTTTAAAGTTCTGTTTGTTGGTCTGGGGTTTTTTTTTCACCTCAGCTTTTAAATGTTGTATAACTGAACAATTTACTTCATTTGAACAACAGTATTACCCACTAACTGTAGCAGAAAGGACTGAAGTCAAGTAGCTGACTCTATTTTTAACAACTATTAGGCAAGAAACACAAGTAGAAGAAGATGAGAGGAAAAGGAAAAATAGGTTTTAATGGCACAGTAATTCTTCAGCTCTGTTATACTTGTTATAGTAGCATGGTGTGAGGACAAAAAATCTTGTGCTTTTGGTGTTAAGATCCCAGAAGCATTTCCGATAGCAAATGCCTGATTGGAAACTACACCCTAATGTGTTATCTTCAAGTCTGACTTTTAAGGCTGGGTTTTGCTTGCTTAGTTGTTAGGGGGTTTTTTGCCTTAAAGGTTTAATTGTGTTTGATACCTGTTAAACATCACGTATAGAAAGTGAACAGTAGTCTGAAAACTAGAACCAATTCTTTATTGAGTAGGGCAGTGAAACAAGCGGGCATTTTTTATCTTCCTAGAATATTCACTAGGTTTTCCAGATTCAGAGCATAACAGCAGAATTTGATCATCACTTGTTATTCCAAAGTTTTATTTAAAACCTGTGAGCAGTTAAGACTTATTTTCTTCTGCACATTTTCTTTTAGTATGACAATATCATGTTTGAATATGAAGTCTAAATAGATGAAGAAAGTTGGTTTAGTTAGAGGGAGTAGAATGAAGCACAGCTCATCTTAACGTAAACTCCATCCTTGAAAAGGATTTTTCCTTTTAGTTCTGATTCACATGCACTCTTCAAGCCTTATGAGTTTAGTTAAAATATTGGAATACCTTTGGAAAACTGAGCCATTTTGAATTTTGTGCAAGGCCTTATACGTGATACACTTACACCATCATAGAAAGATGGCCAAATGGGGATGGAAGGATACCAGTTCAATGCTGGCAAAATCATCTCCCTGAATAGGCTGCCAAAGTACTCCTTTAGAGGAAAGGCTCAATTCCAAAACCAATTTGCAGTTTTTCCTAAAGATAGAAATAGTTGTGGTTTGTTCAAATCACGCTCAACAAGCTTGGTGCCCAAAGGCTTTAAAGAATGTGTAGAAGAAGCTTTTGTGCTCCTGCTTTTTATGAGTAGTGTATTCTGATGTGATATTTTCTGCCTTGGAGCGGCACCAACCTTTGCAACCTACATTCATTCAAACTCTTGTTTATTCTTGGATTCCTTTCAGTGGGAAGCTGGCTGCAAGATGGCCTGGTAGAGCCAACTCCTGGATAGGGAACTTGTGTCATTTTCTCTGTGCTCCATAAATCACAGAATATTCTGAGTTGGAAAGCACCCACAAGGATCATCAAGCCCAACTCTTAATGGAGGGCCCATGTGGTGATCAGCCCACAACCTTAGTGTTATCAGCACAACGTCTACATGACTGAGCCAATCTCCTTAGATTTAGACATGATCTGGTACTCTTTGGAAACATACTCTTTAGAAAAAAAGGAGACCAGGGATGTGTGTCCTACAACAGAAATCAACTGGCGATAAAACTCCACAGTGCTGGCTGTTTGCTAGAGCTCACGGACAGTGCAAATAGAATGGAAATGGAATGTGCCAGCCGTTACCAGAAGTTACTTATACGCCATCACATTCTGTATTTACACCTGTGAAATAGAGTAGATGTCAGTGGACTGGCTACCTGAAGTAAGGTAAAGATTAATACATAAAGACTACATTTGTTTGTTTTTCTTATTATTTTTAAAGTTAGTTATGATGGATCATTTCTTGCTTACATCAGTTCTGATTCAGTGAAATCAGCTCTTAAAATTCACTGGGATGAAACTTTATGCCTGTTTCACCCTGATGATAGTAAACCAGTTAAGTGGAAGTAAAACAGTTTCTGACCAAATTTGTTACAATTTCTATTAGTCTGGTCACAAGCATCCTCTAGTGAATAAACCCTAGACATTGGATGTTATGGCAGACTCTGCATACTTCCTTCTGAGTTTGATGCTTTAAAGACTTCATGTAAATTGAAATTCTAATCTCTGTGTGTTTGTGTTGGCAGTGCATTTTTGCTAGACATGTCCATGTTGAAAGCTGCTGGCCTAGAATGAACCAGCAAGGGTATTATATGGCTTTAAGTAAAAGGCTGTCATTTATGTTTTCAGTTTCCATTACCCTTTCTATAATCTATATAAATTTCTTAATTAAGAGACTAGTGTGAGCTGGAAGGACTTTCAGTATTTTCAACTCCTTTGGGCTTCACTGTTCTGTATCCTTGTTTTCCTTTTTTGTCAACTTTGTAGAAAATTCTCTCATTTAGGTGGCATCTTTTGCTTGAGTTATTCCAGGCATGCACATAGGAACTCTGACCTTTACAGTTTTTTAATGAATTCTGAGTCCTAGGTCAGTCCTGGCATTATCACAAATGTATTGGCAGTGCATGGAAAGTTGCTCACCTGAGTTTTCATGTTGTGGCAGATGAGTGCTGGGACATGACTCTTGGAATCTGTGCTCTGGATGCAAGTTGTGGACAGTGAGGGTGCTGGGGACAGACCTGTTCTGCTGGTTCTCCTAAGGCATGTTGCAGTGGAAAGTCAGTGTGTTGGCAGGGCTGGACAGAAGTCTCCTGTGCATCTAGAGTTGTTTTTTCCTTTCCTGCTGCCTCTTAGAGTAGTTGTCCTCCTCCAAGCATGTTATTTCTGCTCCTGACTCCCTCACCTCTTTATTTAATGTCTGTTTATTCCCTAGCTCTGCCCACTGTGGTTCCACTTGCTCTTTTCTTGGTTTGCCTGTTTTTTTTTATTTGGAACTAGGTGTATGAGCATCCAAGAAAAGCAGCCTACAAGGTAAGACTGTGTGCAATGGCTGTTGGGCTAGAAAAGGAAATACTTTTGAGTAACACTTTTTTGAAAATGCTTAAATCCTGGTGCTGAGATTGATTTGCGTGTTGTTTCTTCCCTTAGGGTCGCTCAAAGACCATCCGCAGCAGCAGGCTGGCATGCTTTCTCGTGTGACTGGTGGCCTCTTCAGTGTCACAAGGGGAGCTGTTGGTGCCACGATTGGAGGTGTTGCTTGGATTGGAGGGAAGAGCTTGGAAATTACCAAAACAGCGGTCACATCTGTGCCTTCCGTGGGAGTGGGTCTAGTCAAAGGAAGTGTTTCTGCTGTAGCTGGAGGCGTTACAGCTGTAGGATCTGCTGTTGCAAGTAAAGTGCCTTTAACAGGAAAGAAAAAGGACAAGTCTGACTAAAACCAAAACTGAGACATACTCAATTCTCCAGAATATTGCATCAGTGGCATTAAAATCTGCTAAGATTGGGACCATGAGAAGCCATGTGTCTTAGACACTTTATCTTCTAACGAGTTGTGCAAGTAACTCAATTTCATCTGAAAAGGACAGAAGAAGCTTGGCTAGCACAGTGTATGAGGATTTATTAGAGCCTAGATTGAAGCTTTGTATCTGTTGAAATGTTACACTTGATAACTATAGGAGTATGTGTATCTGGAGGAATAATACATATTTGAATAGTCATTTACTGTACATCTTCTGCAGTTTTGGACTAAAATGTGAATGTAGAAACTTGGTAGTCTCTGTGATGCCGTCGATACAACAAGATGGCAATTACTGTTCTCAGTGGTTTCCACATCCTCCTGCCAAGTATTCTTCAGCTGTATGAAAGCACTGTTGGACATACCCAGTCTTGGTTCTGAATCTGTACTTGCAGGCAGCCTGTAAACTATTCCTGACTGCATTCTGCCAGTGAAGACTGGAGCAAAGAGACTGGAGGTGTGCAGAATTTGGAAATGAGAACAGGAGATAGAAGTGAAAAAGTTTAACAAATGTGGTAGAAAGGATCATAAAGAGTGAACTAACTTAATGCCTTATTAGAAGAAAACCTCTTTACTAGGTGAAGCTGTGTAAATAATTGTCCTGTCGTTTCAGTGCAGTTTACAGAATGAGCTTTAGGCTCTTTATAAATCCTGATATCTGAAACTTTCTCAGTTTTTACTGAAAACATGATTGCTTCATCTCAGGTGTATTTAATAATATGCATCTATCTCCTGCAAGTGAGAACTTGATTGTAATAAACTTCTTATAGACACTAGAAAAAATGACAGCCTGTGGAAAATGGGCTGATGTTTGTGGTCATCTAGCACAGCTGTCTAACTTGCTAGGAATTCTTGTGTAGCTGGAAACCACTGAAGAACTAGCAAAGCTGTTCTCTCAACTCCGTGATACACCAGGTTAGCTTTTTGCTCTGTTTAAGCAAATGCAAGGAAATTTTCACTACATTTCTCGTACATTTCGTACTTGATTTTTGAGTAAAATGCAATACTGCTATTTAAAACAAACCAAAAACAGTAGATGAGGCCTTAAAAAAAAAAGGCAACATGATTCAAGTAATTTGTATACTGACAGATTCCAAATGTTAACACCTCAAATGGGAACACCTGTACATCCTCTGCAGCATGTGAGGCAAAATGCACTTGTAATGACACAGCATGAGGTTGCCTTAAAATAGAAACCATTTGTGATCTTTTATTTGTGTACTGATTTTGAAAATAAGTGATCTCTTTGGAAGCCCGTGGGAGGCATCTGTTCATGGTGTGTATGCAGTATTTTCTAAAAACTTTTGTTTCTATGGAGAACTCGTATGCTTACTTTTTCAGTGGCTGTGGTTGCACTAGGTGGTTATATGGGGGGGACTTTTTAAAAATGGAAAAAAAACCCAAAACGTATCACTTGTCAAACTTATTCCTCTGTTCACAGGTGCTGAAAGTACACCTTGTCTCAATTATGGTATTGTAGTCACCCAATCTCTGAGCCATTGGTACTTCAACTGCACTCTGTAACAACTTTATTTTATATCAGAAATCATATGTGTTGGAAGCATGATACTTGTAAGCATGGAACTTGGGGTGGTGGGGAGAGCAAAAACCCAAGAAATGACATCTGCTCCTTCTGTTTGATACACCAGCTGCTTGGTTCTGATCTGCTGCAAGGGTGTAATGAGGTAAATTGATGCAACAAATGGAAGACTTTAACTATTTTTTTATAGTCAAAAGCAAATTGCGTAGAATATAGTGTTGTTTAGAGGTACCAGTTAGCTCTATAAATGAGCTAGCCTGGATATCAGAGGCAATTTTGCTGCAACATATAATTTAGTATGGTTTGCTGCCCTGCAATTTCCAGTGTAGCAATATCCCCCAAGTTCTGCCACTGAACTCTTTAGGAGTCACCTTTTTGGAGCACAGTGATAATTTGTGACACCCAACCAAACTCTTCCTAATAGTTTTTCTGTAAATGAGAATGTTGAACTGGTCATACCCATTTTTTAATTAAATTATTTAATTTTAAACTATGAAACTTGCAGCAAAACAAGCATGGCCGGAGATAAGCAATGTTAGGTATGTAAGGAGTTGCCAATACTCCATTATGTTTTGTTCTTAACATATGCTGTAGTTATTATTTTGAGTCTTGTAAACCAAAACTTTTACATGGCATATGGGTTTAGTTTTCAAAGAGCTTTGTCCTGTATCCTGTGTGTTTTCCATTCATTATGAAACTTGCTTCATCTTAAAAACTTGTTCCAATTCTGTCCTGGCACCTGTGAAACATTAAATTGTTGCTGTTTCAGACATTTGAAAGCTTCCTTAGTTTTGTGGAGAAAGGCATACTTAGGTATGAATCTTCCATTAGTACCATGCTTCAGAGCGTCTTCTGTTTGTGTCTACTTAGCACCAACCAGCTCTTAACAAAAGCTTTAACTTCAGTGTGTAAGCTATGCAGACACAGCACAAAATCCTTTGCACTGATTTTCTTTTCCCCTGGTCAGTGATGCTTGGGAATATCCAGTATTAAGATCATAGTGAGCTGAATGGAATATGGAACTGAAATCTTCTGGGGGAGTGAGGTTGTTCTTTTGTCTTGGGATTGTTTTTGTGGTAGCTTTATTTCACTTTGCTTTTTCAAGTCCCCGTTCCAAAAGGGGAAATGCTTACGAAGGCAGCTTGTACACCTGACTGCTCTCTAGGTAGTGAAAGGCTTACTCACAAGCTGGTTCACAGTCACTGTAACAAAAGATGAGGATTTCAGCAATATAGTGTTTTGGTGACTGGGAATTTTCCTGAGGTTTTATTGTAAATGAATCCTGTGAAGAAGAGAGAAACAGGTCCCAGGATAGAGTTAGGAATGAAGGATTGACTGAATTTTAATCTGGTAGTAGAGAAGAAGAGCATTTCTGCAGTTGCTTTTATTTTGAAAGAGGAAAAGAAATTGTAACATTCAGAATGCAAAATGAGTTTGTGGTAACTCAGGCCGTGACTTAGTTAAGGAAATACATCCTTTTCCTGTTCTGTTGCCACGGGAAATAATTTAAGTGATGGGAATAAGCTGTTTCAAGAACTTTGTAAAAAACAGGTACCTGTAGAAATGCTAGAACTAAATATTCAGGGAAAACACTGTTTTATGTCTTGGTTTCCTTTTCCTCCTAAGCTACCAGTTAGGTCTCTGGCTCAGTTACAGGTTGTGTTAGAAGAGCTTTGGAGAGCTGAAATGCCCCTTTGTGTCTGAAGGGAAAGGAGGCTTTTAAATTCAGATAAAATTGTGGTCTCCTTAATGGCTGAGCAGGGAAAGACAGTCAAAAAGTGACAAAGGCAAGTTCCTGTGAATTTTTAATACAGCTGTCTTCCCAGTTTCCTCTTAAAAAATGATAATGAGTTTTGAAAGAGTCAGCATAGACATAACCTGGTACCACAGCCTGGCTTTTTTCATGCTGTGATACGTCCTATTTTTGCATTCCTGCCAGTGTTGCACACACTCCTGCAGGAGTGACATTTACCCCCAGAAACGCCTGTCACACCTGCATTTGCCTGCAGAGTGCTCAGTGTAAGACCTTCAGCTGTTGGGATCTTTACACTGCTCCTACCAGGTGTTCCCAGCCTGTCCCCAGTGCACAGCAGATAAAGTGGCAAACTATAAAAAATCATCTTGCAGCCCACCCTCTGGACCAGTAATTCAATACCAGCTTTCTTCAGCAATTACAAACCACATTTCAAGAAACAGAGGCCTGGACTTGCTGCCAAAACGTGTGTTAAAAATGACCTTGAAGAATGCCTGGAATGAGGGTGGTGTGCAGCTAGCTTTTATTCCGCCGTCAAAAGGGAATGTGGAATAGCTACTTAGGAAAGTCTGCGAAATAAAATCACTGATCCTAATCCTATTGAGATGATTGTAAGTGATGCTACTGTTTTATATTATCATTCACAGCCCATAAGTGAGAAGAAATCAAATCCCCTGAGAACTTAAACGCTGTCTGATAGTTACTATTTTAAAAGCCAGCACTTGTCGCCAATTGTCATATGGTGTTATCTTAGAAGCAGTGTCACCCATATATTTAGAAACTGTTGCAGCTGTTTGCAAATCTGGTAGTCATGTTTAATCACCAGTGGTTTACAGACTACGGTTTTGTTGCATCTGATAGAAAAGCATGACTTTCTCTTTTCTCCTACCATCATTTGAGACTTGAGTCTCTCCCTAATCTTTCTTGTTGCCAAACCTTCCTAGAAGAGATTAAGAACTATACAATAGCAATAAATGCATTTCTTCCTCTCCCACACCATTTGAAAAAATAAGTAAATTTTGAAGTCTCAGAAATATAAAGGTTATCATCTTGTAGTTTCTTTGCATTATGGTTTGTACACAAAGACACTAGGGTCTCAATTAATAAAAAAATACTATGTCCAGCCCCTGTTCTCAGGACAGGGCTTTGCTGTCCAAGAAATCGAGTCTGTTGCAGGTCAGGATCCAGGAGCTAGAGCTACTTCAGCAATAAGGAAAAGAACTCCAAGGGCATTTCCTGAAGACAGCGAACCAGCCGGCCGATGAACACTGCTGGAAAAATAATCCTTCTGTTGTCCTCCTCAGATAAAAATTGTGCTAATCACTACCACAGGCTAGACTGTGCAGTGACAGAGCTAAAAATCTAAGGCAGTTAATGCCCTGTCAGGTAAGAAAGAGTCACATCTGAGGTACTCTTAGAAAAAGGCAACCTTTATCATAACTGTAACTTCTATGATGATATTTTAAAGTATTACAATGCTTTATACAATGATTGTATAATGAAGTTGTACCAAAGACCCCCTCCTGAACAAAGTACAGTGTAAGACTACAGTCTTGATTGAGATTGCTTTTGCTCCATCTCTTCTCAAAGAATCAACTTGCCTTTTAATTTGCTTTTGCATAACTTGAAGTACAGCATTCAAATTAATCTTCAATGTGTAGAGGAGCAACAGGATTAAAAATTGGTCTCTCCTTCTTTGATTGTATCTTACCATAAGTGACTTCAAAATCTTTTTTAGTACCATTCAAGCTTTCTAGATTTCCACTCTTTATATCATATCCTAATGCAGAGAGCTTTTTAATTCGATACTGAACTATTTGTGTTGTCAATTCCAGCACCATTGGTGTCTCTCTTATCTGTGCTATAGAAATTCCTTCCTTCAGTAGTCCTTCAAGTCTTTCTTCCAAAACTGGAACAGAATAGTAGAGAAGGGCTGGGCATTTCAGCACTAGTTGTTTTAGTTCTTGATCACTGCACTTGAAGATGTTTTTGGAGAAAAGCATACTCTTCTGCATAGTGGTAGAATTAAGTTGAAAAATGAAGCCCTTAAGTTTGGACAGCAGCTGTAGAACTTCCTGGTCAGTGAAATAATTCTTTTGGAGAAATTCCAAGTTCTCCTGGATTGCAGTGGAAGTATTTAATAAAATAAATGGATTTTGGCTCAATAGCTTCAGTATCCAGATCTTCATATTTGCTTCAGAGCCCCCTAAATGTAAATAATTTCTTTGTAATGTCTCTATCATGTTTTTGTTTTTCTCAACAGGGTTATAAAAAATATTGGGTGCACTTGTCAAGAACCTGGTGATTATATTATTCTTAAGCCCCAGCTCTTGAAAAAGCAGTATGTTTGCCTTCTGATTCTGCTGATACTCAGTAGTAAAAAAAGACTCTGGAAACTGCTCTATTAATTTAATCAGCTGTTTTTCATTCTGGCATACTAATTGCCATAAAGCTCTTTGAGAGTTTATCTCTGCTGGGGTGTGGAGAATTGCCTCGGGGCAGTGTTCTATAATGTTGGCTACAGTGGTCTCACCTGCTCCCATTTCCTGTAAGATACCAGCAATTTCTTTAACATAGGCCACATCCTGGAGAAGGACCCATTCCTTCAGTCTGCGTATCTTTGTGATGTCAACTGACAAACTGGAGAGATTCTCGAGAGTTTTTTTATTTTCCTGTCTTGACTTGGTATCAGTTGTGTAATTGGAATGTATTAGGAAGCTTCTGTTTGCTACATCAGGCCATGCTGATGAAAACTTCAGTCCCAGGTTACAGCTTGGAGATCTTGTCAACAGAAGAGTGAATGTGTCTTTTGCACTGTGAGCAACTCCTCTCAGCATCATGGAAGTCAGTTCTGTGGAGGCACAACAACTGTAAGAAAACACATTTAAGGAACGAGTTAACAGTCAGAATCATTGATGTTTAGACAGAACTGGTGTAAGAAATTGCTCTCCAGAGTGGTTTTTGTTATTAGTGCAAAATCCAGCTTTCACATGAAAGCAGGGGGAAAGACTGTTTTTGAAAGGTTAATCTTCTGATGGATATGTCACAGGAACAGTAACATGGATGCAACAGACCTGATGTGGGGCAGTGCTCTGCCCATATCAATGTTTGCAGTCATACAAGCTCCAAACTGTCAGCCATTTCTTGCAGCTAACATTGTGACTGCATTACAGATCACTCACACTGTATGAGGAAAATTATTCATGCAATTTCATTTGACAATAATCCCACTAAATAGACAAAACTGGCAGCTTAAATCTCTTAGTTAGTTCTTACGAATGTATTTGCTTTAACTTCTCAAGCATTATTTGGAGTGTGAGTTGTTCTTTCATGTGTCAGAGACCTACCACGCAGTGCTGCTTCAGCAACAGTTTGCAGCATAATTTCATTTTGAAATCATTCTTCATATAATTAAGGAAGGAAAAAAAAATCATATGAACTTTATGCAAGTGTTTTTCTCCAGCTGAGTGTGTTAATTGAGTTTGAATAAGCACCCTGGTATCTTAGGGGAGGAAGCAAGTACACAGTAACATTTCCAGGCCTTCACCTACCTCTTCCAACACCTACTTTGCTACAGCTGCTGCTTGCACTGATACCTTATTTCTGCCTCCATGTCTCTTCTGTAGTCAGAGTCCTTGTGGAATAGGTGTGTGGCTGTGCTGGAGTTCACAGGGCCAACCCCACACCTCACCTTTGCTCAAACTGGCTGCCCAGTTATCACCAATACCACATGCGCTGTCACGCCCTCTGCAGGGGCAAAGGAGCCACAGCAGTCAAACAAAGATACCATTAAGTGTATCTTTAACTTCCTAGGGGGGAAGTTTCAAAGGGGTGTTTTCATAACAACC
>JAYDZK010000056.1:51942663-51984028 GCA_034509185.1 Euphonia xanthogaster | reverse complement strand
CCGCGCGGGGAGCGCTGGCACGTACCAGGTGCCGGCAGGGGAGGGGCGCGGGCTGAGCCGCGGGGCCGGAGGACGTGGCCGTCCCGCAGCGGGACCCGGCCCAGGCTCGTCCGGTGCGGAGCCGGCCGAGCCTCCGCTGCTTGCCAAAGCAGGCTTGGTCGGCACTGGGAATGTGAAGGGCCCTTGGAGTAAAACAGCTTGCAGAGATTAAGTAGTGGAGTGAATAGAAAAAAAAAATAATAATTTCTAAGTAATATAATAGCAAAGGACTGAACATTTAAAAGTCAGACTACTTGAGTGCCTTTGCTGTGACCGGAAGCAGATGATCCTTTTGATTTGGTAACACCGACATCGTGATGGGAGGCTTGCCTTACACCAGTGTATGTTCTTCATATGACCACTGCCTTATTACATAATTAAATTCACATCTAGTCATTGGTCTTATATTGTTTTGCTGGTGGCTTTTCAGAAGTTCATTGAGCTGTGATGGTGAAAACCATCTTCCTCTATCTTATTTTTTAGTCATATCTACTTATCTTTCTCATCTAGAGTAACAAGTCAGCAGTCACATAAATGATTTCTAGACTAGAAGTATTTTACTAAAGGTGTTGGGATTTTTAACTAACTCCAAGTCTGTACAATCACATCTTTCAGAGAGTGAAAACCACTACTGTTGTCTCTGTGAACTCTTCTTTTATCAGCTACATGTTCAGTAGTCTCTTGGGTCTGTGAAAAAAGAGCTAATGAAGAAGAGAAATGCTATAGAAAGAAACTTTGCTGTAGGAACAGGGTTCAGGCTTGGTCTCTTAAACAATAGCTGTTCCTAGAACAGTTAACAAAGTCTGTGAATATAATGCACACAATAATGTTAAAAACATGCATCTAAAAAATACCTTCTAATTTGTAACACAAATGTACTGTACACTCGCTTCTGTATGTTTTTTTCACTTTATCCTTCATGTTATCTTTTTTCCCTTCTATCTTCTCCCCACTCTCTTCATTTTTGCAATCACAGTCTGGGCTAAATTAGCAATCTTGTTTAAAAAGTTATTCACATGAGAACACTGTAGAGAGGTTTACTTGTGTGAGTTCCTTGATTAACTGTCATTCTATTTTCTATTTCAACTAAGTTGGAGTGGCTCTTCCCTTGAGATCTGACATTTTAATTAATATAGTCTGCATCTATTATATATTAATATATCCTAATACAATATTAATTATACATTAATATGTTCTTTCTCTCACTTCTGAGTCAAGAACAAACTGTCTCACATAGAAGGCATGGCCAGATAGACCCAAAGAGTGTTTTGACATAATGATATGCTAATGATATACTGCAATTGTTGTTTAGCCTGTAGCAACAAACAGCTTAGAGACTGATGATTTTCATGGCTGCAATTTGTTTATGAAAACCATAAGGTCTAGTGAGGAAGGGCTGTTTCTGCGGTGTGTATTCCCAAGAAGGCAGATTGGTTGATGCTGGAACTTTATTCAGGGCTTTCTTCAGTGTGGTAGCCTTATGGGGAGCTAGCAGGACACGTAATGAGTATGAAAAAACAATTTATATGTTTGAAATAAAAACTGTGTTGTGAAGTGACTTTCCTTGAAAATAAGGAATCTACTTCTTCACTGTGTTCAAAAATTACAGAATTCAAACGAGTTTGATGGACAGTGGTCATTAACTACCGAATTCCTTTTTGTTTTTTATTTATTTCAAAATTAATTACCGAATATTTGGCATAAAATAATAAATAACTACCAGGCAAATAAGAATGTACTTTGTATTAATTGAGAAAGAAATGTTTGACTTTACAATGACCCCACTACTCCAGCTCTGAGTTGCAGCAAAGATCCCATATGTTCTTCTTGGATCAGAATGATGAGCTGTGGAATATGATTTTCTACATACAACGAAGTGATAATTGAAAAACTCATCATCATTTATGCTGTTGTTAAAGTCAGTGCTCAAAAACTGTTCAGTCTTCAAACACTACACCTTTTAAAAAGAAATTTTGTGTAAGACCAAGCAGAAAGGGATTCTAATCATGGCTGGGCCCTTTGCATACCTTGATCATCAATGACAAGTGGGGCCTCGTCTGCCAGGCAACCTGTGACAGGATGAGAGGACAGAGCCTCAAGCTGCACAAAGGGAGGTTCAGGTTGGACATCAGGAAGAATTTTTTCACCAACAGGGTTGTTAAACATTGGAATGAGCTGCCCTGAGAGGTGATGGAGTCAACGTCCCTGGAGGTGTTCAAGAAACAGCTGGACATGGCACTCAGTGCCATGGCCTAGCTGAGATGGTGGTGGTCAGTCAAAAGTTGGCCTCAGAGGTCCTTTCCAACCTAAATGATTCTGTGATTCTATTACTGTGTTTATTAAGTCATTCAAAGGGAGGAAAGAAAAGCACGAGGGGAAATATATGATGCATGTGTCTCTTCTTGTTGACTTTTACTTTCTTTGCATCTTAGCAGAAAAACTATTTTAGGAGGAAGAAAAATGACAGTTCTTAAAGTGCTGTCTGGAATTCTTGAAGTTAAAGAAAGAGCTGTACTGCTGATTTGGGTCCTCTGCCTTTTACTTGAGACATTATTTCTAACAAGACCACTCTTGCTGTTGCTATGCACTTGTCCGTGAAGCTGTAGATTTGAGCTGCAATCCACAGGTGGAGGTTTATTTTCAGATCTGCATCTAGAGCTGCCCTGCTAAGGCTCCAAAGGGTTGTACTGAGTCCAGTCAGTGCGATGCCTCCGCCGGCTGTTGGCCGTGCGCACTGTAACCAAGGAGCAGGTCCACGGAAAACCGCCGTGTTGGCGGTGGTTTGAACTCTGTAATTAACAGGCGTGAGAAATTCACCACCTAGTAATGACTTTACTAACGGTGCTCTAAGAGGGACCATTTTAACTCGTTCTGCTGCTTGAAAGCCTCTTTGGGTGCGGCAGCGCCGCACGGCCGAGCTGCTCTCTCTTGCTCGGGGGTGCCTTTTGACCGGCACGTGCCGACGCCACCGGGCAGCAACGAGCCCTCGGCCCGCGTCACAAAATCGGCAGGGTTGGAAGGGACCTCCGGAGCTCCGCTAGCGCCGCAGGCGTTCCCTACGCACACGCTTATATAAGCGCCCCGCCCATTTCTCACGCATGGGGCTGTGCGCGGGGGCACCAGGGAGCACGGCCCCGGGAGCGGCGCGGGCGCGCGCGAGCCGCGATACGTAACAGGCTCGGGGACGCGCGCGCGCCTGCGCCTCCCGGCGGAAGGGCGCCGCCAAGAGCCGCCTCGCGGCCCCGTGCTCATCCGGGTCCCGCCGAGCCGAGCCGCGTGGGTGTGGTGAAGAGCCGGCCCCGCCCCCCGCCGCAGCCCGCCGGCCTCGCGGTGCCCCGGACGGGTGGGATGCCCGCCGGGGTCGGGGGTCCCCCGGATGCCTCCCTCTCCGCCGCGGGCGCGCGGCCACACGACCAAGTCTCCCTTGCCCGGCGCGCCGCCAGTAGCGAACACACCTCAGAAACGTGAGGGCCCGCGGTCACATGGGAGAGGCGCCGGCCAATGGGCAGCGGGGGGCGGGGCGGAGTGCCCGGCGCAGCCCCGCGCAGTCACAGGGCGAGCGGCGAGGAGGTGGCAGCGGCACCTGCACGGACGGCGCTTTCCGCGGTTAGGGCGCCGTCACCGCCCCGCAGTCGCCGCCGGACCCAGCGCTCACACCTTTCATCCCTGCTCTCCCCGGCGCGGGGGCTCCGCGGGGTGATGCGTCCCCGCCGGGCGGCCGCTCCCGCCGTGTCCGCCGGGTCCTAGAGCCGTCCGCAGCGAGGCCCCGCGGGCCGTCCCGCCGCCCGTCCGTGCTCGCCCGGCGGCGCCGGGCCATGAACGGCCCCGCGGGCGGCGGCGGTTCCCACTGAGCGTCCGCACCCGGCATGGGGGTGAACGCCGTACACTGGTTCCGCAAGGGGCTGCGGCTCCACGATAACCCGG
Source organism: Euphonia xanthogaster (assembly GCA_034509185.1). NCBI lineage: Eukaryota > Metazoa > Chordata > Aves > Passeriformes > Fringillidae > Euphonia > Euphonia xanthogaster. Next base: position 51,980,065 of record JAYDZK010000056.1, on the reverse strand, counting down.
CGCTGCGGGAATGCATCCAGGGCGCCGACACGGTGCGCTGCGTCTACATCCTGGACCCCTGGTTCGCCGGCTCCTCCAACGTGGGCATCAACAGGTGGCGGTGAGTGCGGGGCTCTGCGGGGGCCCTAATCCCCGCGTTATGTATTCGGTCACGCTGCCTCCCCGCCATCCCCTCCCCTCCGCGCCCTATTGGGCCGCCGCCAGAGCCGGCTTCCCTCGACTGCTCGCCCTCCCCGCGGGCCCGCGGTGTTACATATCCAGCCCAGCGCCGGCCCGGGCTGCGGCTCCCGCGGCGCACGTGGGAGGGACGGGTAAGAAGGAACCGGGACGCCCGTGGCAGGATGCGGACCGGTGGGCTGTGGCTTCCCGGTGAGGTGCCCGCTTATTCTCGCTCCCGAGGGCGGCGATGCAGTGCCCGAGCACTGGAGCTCAGAGCGGGGTTGCTGCCGGGTGGAAAACCCTGTGTGGAGCAGCGTGGAGGGCTTGCGCCGTCTCAGGAGCTCTGGGCAGCCGAGAACCCCAGGGCGCCTCCGTCCTGGAGAAACTCTGAAGCTGCTCGCTTAGCTCAGAAGTACTTTTTCAGACTAGAGTTCCTGTACAGAAGGGTATCACAAAATATCCTGAGTTAGAAGTGACCCAGGAGGATCCTGGTGTCCAATACCTGGCCCTGCATAGAACAACCCCAAGAAACCCACTGTGTGCCTGAGAGCGCTGTCTAAATGCTTCTTGAACTCTGGCTGGGTCGGTGTGCAATGTCTCTTTCTGGAAAGTGCAGATTAGTTCCTGCACCATCAAGCCAGTTGTAATTCTCCTACCTGATATAAAAATGAACTTTTCTGTAGATCTGTGACTGACACTTGCATGCTAAATGTGTGCCATAAGGAAGAGGTTAATAGGACTTCTATGCATGCTTGTCATCTGAGATTAGTTAAAGCATCACTAGGAATCTGAAAATTGTTACCCTTGTAAAATGGTTGATAATGCAGTAAAGTTTGTGTATCATCTGTCCCTCCAATGTCAGGAACTTGAAATGCTAGTGAACTTAGCCTGCCCAGACTACAATGCTGAAAAGTTGCCTAATTAAGGAACAAGCGCAATGAAACTTATCTTAACACTGCATCCTAGAAGAATGACAAAGTTTAGAAACTTCAGGTTTTAATTGTGTTTACTTGAATGAGTGTTCCTTTCAGATTTAATAATTTGTGTCGTAGCTTTACCAAACAGGTAACTTACCTTTGGAGGTTTTCGGTTTTGGGTTTTTTTTTTTTTTTTTAGCTTTTGAGAGGTTTTCCTTACAGTCTTCTTGTTTTTAAGAGGTTGAAACACTCAAGATGCTTTTTGTAAACTTTACCTTGATGGTTATTTCATTACCACTGCCAAAAATAAATTATGAATAATTGTTAGATACTTTCCTTATCTGAGATTCATGATGTACATTTATAAGAGACTTTTAAATTGCTTTTGTTTTGAAGGGATAAATTTTTTAAATAACATTTTGAATTACTGAAGAAGCTCAGAGATCTTAATTTTGTGTGTGAAACATGAACAGCTACTTAAGTTTTAAAAGAATGTGGACAACTGGTGCAAGTCTAAGTGTTAAGGAAATCATATGTTTTAAGAATACTTCATAGGTCTTTAATGCGCCCTGCAATTGAAATGCTGAACAGTTTTTGGTTGTGTTCTGTGAGCTAGTGAATGATAGACAAATGTGAACTTTGATTCTAGCAGAAGGAAGTTCATGTCTTCAGTGCTATTGCCCTGGTTCTTCAATGACTGTGTAATATGATCATTAGCTAATAGAGTCCTTGAGTACATATGTGTGTGATGTATTGCTGGTTGGTGTACTTAAACAGTGTTTTGAGTGTTTTAGAAGGCAGCTAGTCCTTCCACTGCATTTTGCATTTGAAGAAAATGCCTGGTTTTAGTTGCTGGTTAGAGGGATTGAGTTTAGGGTAGATTACAACTCCCCTGTCCAAAGCACTTCAAGCAATCTCCTGGTACTCAAATACCCTTAAGGCACATGCTGCACGTGGATTTGAGTATGAAATCGTGCTGCCTGCATAGCCTGGTTTTGTGAAATCATCATGTTTTTTCCAAGTTTAAAGGTACAATAACTTTATAAAATAACTGGCTGCTAAAGCTTTATGTTTATTAAGGTTCTTCTCAATAATTTTTTAATTTAAATGGACAGTTACTTGTTTGGTATGAATCCACTTTAGCTTCCGGTGGTTTTAATGAGATGCTTTTAACCAGTGCAGACACATACATTCCCAGTAAGTATACACAAGATGTATGATGCAGTTTTTTGGTTTGCCAGTCTCATTTGGCACTTATAATTAATGAAAAAACATTTTATGTTCTTTTTCACTTGATGACTACGATCAAAATTGTTTCTTACATGCCTGTTGAGTAGGGTGTTGCAGTCAGAAATATTTTATTTGAGACTAGGAGCAGAAGCCCTTCAGCATTAGGAAGGTGAGTCAAATTTAACCTCCTGGTGTGAATTTACAGTGGTCCTTTCTTAATTTGAGTTGACACCAAGTGTTTGTTGTCCTAGTGCCCTGGGCAAAACTCTTCTCTGTCAAACGATGACTAACACAATCTACATGAGGAAAAATGGTGAAAAAATACAAGAATCCAGGAGGTTTAGTTTCTTGTTAGAATATTGTCATTCTGCAGGGTCACCAGTTACGGTTTATATTAACAAATGTGTGTTAAATCTGGTAAATAGCAACCTCTAACATATAGGTGCTTTCTAATTAACTTTTCTGTTTAAACAGTCATGTAACAGTCAGGGACTAATATTTTTGTGTAATTGCACTATTGAGCAAGTCTAATTACTAAGCAGTCACATGGTCTTACTGACCTCCTTTCTCCTGGCATTCAGCCTACCTGTTCTAAATTCGTGAATGCTATGTAACAAATGCCAGGACCTCCCTCAGCTCACTTCTTGTTTTTTCTGGGTCTGTTCTGTTTCTTCTTATTGTTCCTTTTTTCAAGCTGTCAAATAAATCAAGACGTGCTTTCATTGAAACATGCTCTTTCTATGGGATGAGTTCACAGTGTTGTTCACAGATCAACACTTGAGAGGCAGAAGTTACTTGGTGCAGTAAAAGGTGATATAGAAGTGGTGGAGGGAGATGCCAAATGTTAAAATCATACTAAGGCTCTATTAAAATTTTGTCAGTTGCCCTTAAATGTTAGGCACCAGAGTTAGCTTGCATCTAATTGTGTCAACAAAGCAGGCAAAGAATGTAACTTGCATACTCCAACAAGTAACCATTACCTACTTCTTAAAAAATGTGTTTGTATGTGCTCACAGACTTTTCCATATTAAGGAGAATGGGATCTCATGGTTAACAACATCACCTAGGGGAGAGCTTCATTTAGCCCTGGCTTTAGTACAGAGTGACAGTTGATCACAATGCCTGAAAAGAAATGCAAGCATTGTCAGTTGCTGCATAAGGATTTACTTTAGGTAATAATTTACCTCTTCTGGTTTGTCTTTTTGGGTATGTATGTCTGTCTTTATATGCTAGTTAAAACACTTCTTTTTTTTTTTTTTTTTTTCAACCATTCCTGAAGAGAACAGGTTTTACTTTTAAAATAAGAGTAATTGAATTTGCTTTGTATATCTCTTAGATTTTGTGAGAATTTTGATGTGTTCAACATCCTTCAAAGTTAGCTGCTGCTATTATGGCAGATACTGGTATTGACTTTGGAGAGAGAAGAGAGGTGTTTTTTTTTTCCCACACTCAAATTTGAAGCAAATAAAAGCACCTGAGGAAAAAAAAAAGTTTATTTTCCAGGACAATCACTGCAATTCATGGAAATGGTAACTTGTTTAAAAAATAATGCTTAGACATCTTTCTGTAGTATCCATTAAATTTTATTATTCTGTGCATCTGCTTTTGAAAATATACTTACAGTTTCAGCTTACGTAGTTATAATTTGTCCCATAGAGATGTGTTTATTGGATGGGGGATTTGTAGAAAAAGTTTGTCAGTAGAATTAATCGATAAGTGATTTGAATTTCATATGTGTGATTCAGGCAGACAAAATTTGCGTATTGTACTTCATTAATTTTTGGTGACATGCTTAATATATAAAAAGGAATGCACAGAAATATTTATGACTTCCCTGATGAAAACATCCCTTTAAGTTTGTTTTTATTGTGTAGCACTTAGAATGAAAATCTACTTGAAATCTATTTATGAATCTATTTATGAAATATTTAACATGAAACCCACCAAAGGCACTCTGTCATTCCCCTCGATTAGACAGGGAGTAGAAAATACAATAAAAAGCTTGTGAGTCAAGATAAGGACAAGGAGAGATCACTCAGACATTACCGTTGTGAGGAAAATAAATTCATTTATTACCAACCAAATCAGAATAGGGTAACTGAAAATAAACTAAATTCTTAAAGCACCTTCTTCCCACTTCCCACTTCTCACTTCTTTCTGGGCTCAACTTCACTCCCATTTTTTCAACCTCCTATCTCCAAAGAACACAGAGGGATGAGGAACAGAGGTTTTGGTCAGTTTAGCAAATGTTGTCTCTGCTGCTTTTTCCTCAGGGGAAGGATTCTTTGCACTCATATTTTCTCCACCACAGTCCTTCATGGGCTGTGGGTGGATAGCCTCCCTCTCAGTGGTCTTCACCACAGGCTGCAGGGGAATCTCTGCTCTGGTGCCCTCCTTCTTCCTGACTTAGGAGTTTGCAGAGTTGTTTCTCTCTCATATTCTCATGCCTCTCTGGCTTCAATGGCTCCTGAGCAGTAATGTTTTCCTCCTATCAGATATGTTATCCCAGAGGCACTACCTTTGCCAGTGAGCGGCAGGTCTTCTGTGTTGGAGCTGTCTGGCATTGGCCTGGAAAGACAGAAAGCTTCCAGCAGCTTCTCACAGGAAGCCACCCCTGTGGTCCCTGGTACCTTGTCTTGTGGCTATGCAAACCCAGTGCAACCCTCTAATGAGTGGCTTCAACTCTAGAGTGGCGTGTGCCACTTGGAGCACTTCTGTTCACCCAGCACACTAAATTGAGGGTGATTAATCTGTGAGAAGTCTGTAGCTTCTTTCCAGAAGTTGCATTTTCAGATGGGAACTTTGTGGTATCTGCAGTTAGACTGGAGAAACCTCCCAGTGCCACACCCCTAGGCTGCTCACCTGGTCTCTTTTGCAAAAACCATTTTTTACCCCAAAAGTGCCTACAATTCAGCAACTCCCTCTATAATTTGTGTTATAACATCTAGCCCTATGATTTACAAAGTACGTCATTGAGGCACACTGACGTATGTCCTCATGGGTTTAATCCTGCACTGTTGATGAAAGGGTTGGTTCCACCCTTTTATGATAACCCTGTTGTGAGCCAGTTTAGCTCATCAATCTGTCCAAAAGAGATTAAGTACCAGTTTTGGTGGGATTAGCTCTGTGGTAGATTATGCCAGCAAAAAGGTCATCATACTAGTAGTGAAGAGGCAAAGAGTGGGAAGGGCAGGTACCATTTCTTTCAGTGGCAGTATAGATTTGAGTCAGATTACAGTGGTCATATCGCTCTTGGCCTGCATTGCTCATGCCTGCAGTAACCACCAGGTGTTTTTTGGAAGGGGATTATTGGTTTCTTCTGTGGCTTGCCATTTTTTGACACTCTTTGAAATGATATTGCTGAAAATAAGTATTGGCCTTTTTACTGTGTTGGGAAAAGATTCAATTTCTTTTTTGTCAGACTGCCAGAATGTGAGAAATAAGCCTGCTAGCTGAGAAATGACACTGTGCCTGTTTCCTTATTTTGGTGAATGATCTTGTATCACCAGATTCTGTAAAGTAACTATTACTCAATTGGACAAGAAGACTCTACTAGTTGGTGCGGAGGGAGCATGTGGTGCTGCAAATTAAATTGTGCTCAGTAAGTTGGTATTTCTAAAATACCAGTTACTATAGGCCAGAAAAATTATAGTGTGCATCTATACAATCTGGACTCTAAGGCTGATCTTGAAGGAGGCTTAGTTCCTCAGGTTAAGAAATTTTGAGGTTTTAGACACCTGGTTTTATATCACTAATCTCCAGGTTTGAGGATGTCCAGAGAAGATCTGAGTCAAGTGTTCTTGATATGTAATAGTATATGGACTTCAAGTATTAAAGGGAGAAATGTGATTTTGAAACAAGTCCATAGGAGTTTTTTAGTCTTCCGTCTCTTGGGACCAGTAGTCTATTTTTGTTTTATTTTGCAAATGTATCAATAAATCACATTCTTTATTTGAGTAGGGCAAGGTAATCTGTCCAGACCTCATAGTGTTTCCTGCTCTGGTCACAAACAGGGAGGGTGATAACCCCCAACAAACACCATCTGTGATGAATGTGAAAGCAGCTTTTTTTAGGCAATCAAGAATTCAGAATTTTTTTTTTCCTTAATTGATCAGTATGTGGTAGTGTCAATGAATTCTGCATCTGCTCTTCAAAGCAAGTTATTTTATATTATCATTCTCTTTTGGACATTTTAATACAATAAAATATATTTTCCTCCTCTTTGGGAAAATGTCTTTATCCCAACAAATGGAAGCTACTCTTTAAACATATTATGCAAATATTGCAGAAAAGGCTGTTTATCACTGTGCACTGCCTGAACTTTTCAGTTTCTAGCAGTTTATCTACAGCATGGAAGCCTTTATTTTCAGAACTGGTTCTTTTCCATACTGTGTCTCAGTGCCTGGCAGGTTTTCAGGTTAGTTATATAACCTGTGATAGGAGGAAGGTCAAGCTGCCAGCCAAGTCGGCCATTTTTTCACTGTAGAAGTCACTCTAAAGTCTGTGATGTTATGAATTTGCATACTGAAAGAAACCCTTTGCTTTTGGGAATTTTGTGACCTTCCCATAGTGACCTAAAAAGGCAAAAGTCAGCTTGAGCATGAGTGGTTTGTGTAAGTAGTCTAAGAGTATGTGGCTTTGTGTTCCATGGGCTTAGTAATTTGCTTATCACATTTTAGCAGGTTTAATAGCCCTAGCTTTGGCTACCCCTAGGAAAGGACTGGATTTGGTTACCAGGGTAAGAACTTAACAGTATTTTGGTGCAATACATTTCACTTAGATTTCTCAGAACTCTTAATTTAACATGAAGCAAGGTTAGTTTCTGTGCTTCTGTGTACTTTTGGCTTTCACATTCTTTGCAATCTAGGTCAAGAGGTGAGTTATAATTGCAGTGTTCTTCTAACCCTGAAGCCTTCATTTGTTTTTCAGGTCACCATAAAGCATTTGCTTTCACTGCTTTGGAGTTTTGTGAGTGTAAATGATTTTTTATAAGGGAGCAAAGCTTCAGTGGAGGTGAAGGATAGACTGGAAAGGACAGGTCAATATTTCAGTGTTCTGTTTCAAGTGTGTAAGTGGAGATGGCTGTGGCAAAAGTCCGCATGGCTGTCTATACTTCTGGAACAGTTAAAAATCGGAGTGCATTCCAATTACCAGTGGAGATAATAAAAAACAACACATGAGCTTTGTTAGCATTAGTTTAGACAGTAGGTGAGCTGCAGTGAACAGAACTTCCTAAAATATGCACTTTTTTTTTAGTAAATTCTGTTCTTTGATTTTTTTAAACTATTTATTTTTAAATTGCATTAGCATTTGAAAGGTCTAAAATTCAACGTTGGTAAACCTGGGCAGGAAATAAGAATTTCATAATACGCAGGATTTTGGAAGTAAACTAGCAAACTCAGGTGTCAAACTGGTGCTTAAAATGTCTTTGAAAAGTGCTAGTGCAACAACTTTTTTGCAGTAAGATAAAACCTGTTCAGTTTTATCAGAAATTGAGGGGATTTCTTCCACTGAATATTGATTAGGATGTGTCCTGGATATCTAATTTCTGTATTAACAGGCATGTGATGTACACCTGAGCTTTTGTGTTATGCATTGCTTCCTCCTACAACTAAACTAGAGAAATTTTCTGGACCTGTTTTAGAAGTTTACTTTATCTCAATGTTTCTTAATTTATGGAAGAGCATTTCCCTTCCTATTCATTCTCATGCATTTCTTCTTTAACATCTGTATGTTTGTGGCTCTTTCACAGACATGAAAAGTACAGGCTGTAAAATTCTTGCACTGAAGGTTTTGGACCCTTTCAGAACACAAACTTGTATCCCTTCAGAATTAAAACCAGAACCATTGAAAAAATTCTCTTTAAGCTCAAGTGGAGAAGTTGTGAAGTATGAATATATGTTACTAATTCTTCAGTGATGGAGATTAAACATCTACAGTACAGGTTACTTAAGAACAATTCCTGTAAGGAAAACTGGGATTTTTCTATCTGTTATCTATCCAGCGTATGAAATCCATGACCTAGGAAATGCTTTATTTTTTATAGTAAGGAGCTTGTGGAGTTCAGTGCTTGCCGATTATAATTTTTTTTTTGGTTTCTCAATGCCAGTGTTCTACTGACCTTGTTAGTAAGGGGTAAACTGTGCTGCAATTGAGAGAGACAGAGAGAAAAAATGATTGAATAAACAGAAATAAGAGGGTAATTTGCATCAGACAGAGAAATAAATAAATAGGCAACTTGTTCATGTAGGCTCCTCATTACTTCATGCCTTGTGTAGTTCATAAAACATGATCATGTTTGAATGGTTGCAGTTTTGCTGTGCACTAAAGATACAGACCATCATAGCAAACATCTCAATTTCACAATCTGTGCAGTTCTGAAGTACTGGGGGAGCATCCAGAGAATTGTGATACTGCATTTTATAGAGCAGCTGGCATTGAAAATGGCTTTGATTTCTAATATATTGGATTCACTGAAGAATGGGCTAAATGTTGTCTTGCTATGTTCTCTGTAGAGTTTCCTCTGCGTTGAAATTTTCTGTCTGTAAATCCTGTGACATCAAGTGATTTTTCTTTACATTCTTTCTCCATCATACTTTATGTTCTAGAGACTAAACAAGCTCATTTTTTTTCTAGAAGTCTTAAAGCTGAAGAAAACATTGTGGCTTTTAGCAGAGATTACCTAATATTTTTTCCCTTTTTCCTGTCTCATGGGAGAAGCATGACTACATTGGCAAAACTGAGACATGCATTTAAAAGAAAATATTCTACACAGTAATTTTTGCCATCCAGGTTTCAGATGGGTCTTTGGGGGAGGAGGTTGCATTTCAATTTTGTTCTTTGTAAGTCTTGCTATTGATGAACTCAAAAAGTCGAAACCATGCAAGTCTTAATGGGGGTGATCAAGCCAAGGATAGCATCTGAATTATTTGTTTTATTTGTGTTGCCTAGGGATAATTCCTGTGACTTTCCTTCGCTGCTTTTCAGTAGATGACAGGCTGGGTTTAATTTACTATGCCTTATCCATGTTTCTTTTCGGAGAGTGTAACTGTTTGCTGTTTACTGCTCTTGCACAGTATTTCCCAAATCATGTGAATGTTTCCTTAAAGGTCTCTATGAGAGACTTCAATTTTTTTTTCTCTAGCATATTCTTTCCTTTGTATGCCCTGGAAACATTTCCTAGTATGTAATTTTTTCTGTTTATGACAAAGGAAAAAGTTCTAAGTTGCTGTGATATTGACAGTTCTGCTGTAATTGTTTTGTGTTTTCCTCTTTTATTTCAAGGCTTTTGTAACCTGAGGAGACCTGTGTAAAATTAATTTTCATCATATAGTCATGGTGCTTTTCAGTGAGTAGGGTTCTTTTACTGGTTGAAATTTCCTTTCCGTAAGTTCGTTGCCAATAAATTTACTGTTGACAAGTACTTTATTTCAGCAGTAGTGTGTTTTTCTTCTAAACCACGAAGAAAATAATGAGTTTGTGGGGGATAACGTGGATGTTTCTATTTTTACAACTTAGAATTTGGCTTTTTGCATTCTTTTGAATACCATTCCACCAACCTTTTTCAGTCCCAGCTTTGAAACATTGTGTTTGTTAAAGCAAAATTCTTCAATGCTCTATTAGCAGCATTTGAAGAAATTCTTACTCCAATTCTTTACTGCTTCCATGGGAGACAGCACGATGAAACTTGAATTTTTGGCATTGGAGGTCACACTTTGAAACAGAAAAGTGTTGCTAGTAATCATGTGCTGCTCTTTCAGCAGCAGTCTCTCCTCTTTCTTTTCATAATCCTGAACTTTTTTTCCTTCTATTAGTCTGTCTTCATTCCAGAACCCTACCTTTGCAATTGTTGCTCTATGGCTTGTCAAGGGCAGTGGTAAAGTAAAAATAATTTTTAGGCTTTTTGGGTGTTTTTTTTACTGTCCTGTTTGATGAGTATGGGATTTTCAGGAGCAGTTGTGTCATTGTAAGTGGCTTGTTCCCAAATGAAATGGTGTGGGAAATTAAAGAATTTTTTCCACTTGCAATACTATATTGTCACCAGTTGTAGAATTTTCCTGCTGAACTTAGAAATTTTAAGAATACCTAAGGTAAAATAAGGTTTGGAGAGCCTTTTTGTGTGTTCTTTGTTTTTCTGCTTTCATCATATGAGCTGTATTATCTGTCAGAAGAAGTCTGTTGACTGGAGTTTTAATTATGGTGTACTGCATGGTAATGCCTAGCTTGTCTTTTCTTGGGACGAGTTTTCTTTTGCTTGGAAATGTTTGTCTCTTGTGCTTGTCTTTAATTTTACTTTGAATGAAAACTTTTGAATTTGATTGAATACATTAATCAAAAAATACCTAAGTACAAGTCAGTGTGATTGATGTTTGAAGTCTTGTAGTCTTATTTCTACAGAGATAATTGTTTCCTTCCTTAGTTTAAGAGGTGATATTTTTTCCTTTGTCATAAGGAAAAAGGCTGGTTTTAACAGCAGCAGTAAACAGGGAATTATGTAATTGTCAGCATTTCTTCCTTTGTGGTACCTTTCTGTCTCGCCTCTCCAGCGCATGCAGGGTTAAATAGGGTTTAAAAACATGTGAGCTTTACCTGCCGTTCACCAGGGTTTTTCTTTTGTGCAAATTTAATGTTATTTAGACCTGTAATAAAGGATGGTGTCCATTAGCTTGTGCTTGGATGGTGGTACAGGAACAGCCTGTTTGTGCCGAAGTTTAGTGCCAGCTGTTGAGTCTGGCAGGGGACACGCTGTTCACGAGCGCCTGTTCCTTTTCACACCTTTCCCTTCCATTTTTTATTGGCTCCTACGGCTCTGAGCTCTGCCGTGGCACTTTCTGAGCTCCGAGTTGGGTTTCATGTAACCTTTAGCCACCGACATTTCTGAGTATGACACAGAGGAAGAGCAGAACCGACCCGCTGCTTGTACCTGCTCAAATGAAACCTTTCTCTGTCCCTGCTAGGAATAAAGTTCAGCTGTGGTACCGGAATCCTCTCGGTGCGGCTCCGTAGGGAAGGAGTATTCGGATCTTGCTACAGCGGTTACGTATGACTGGAAAAGTAGGTCATTGTGGCAGGGAGTAGTCCAAACAGCCGCCCGGTTGCTGCAGCAACGACCTACTTTACGAAACTATTTTTGTTGATTCATATTGAAATGTTCGTCTTGAAAGTGCTATAAGGAAATGATCAGGTTAGGAGATATGTAACAGGGGAAGCTGCAGGCTTTGTGGACGACTCCTGCCCTTCTCCCTTCCCTCCGTCCCCCACCTCCATGGTCTTGTCCCCTGATGTTGAGTATAGGAGGATTAAAGCAAATAAGGTTTGTTTCTGTTCGGCGTGACCGCTAATGGGGAACAGCTTTTTTTTTTGTCTGAAGGTTCTACATAACAATAATGCCTATCATTGATGATTGTTTCCAGAGTTCAGAGCCTACAAATCTTCCCTTATAAATATTGTCTATAGAAATAACTTTAGAGTTAAAACAAAGCAAACAAACTAGAGAGCCACCTTTTTCTTGGAAAAGATTAAATCTTGCTTGAGCACTGGAACAGGCTCCCCTGGGAAGTGGTCACAGCACCAAGCTTGAAAGAGTTCAAGAAGTATTTGGACAACACTGTCAGGCACAAGGTGTGATTCTTGGGGTTGTCCTGTGCAGGGCCAGGAGTTGGACTTGTTGGTCCTTCTGGGCCCCTTCCAACTCAGGATATTCTATAATTCTATGAGTGTCACTCTTCTGGAATGCTCATAGTTTCTTTTGATATTCAACTGCTCTTATACTAACCACTTTTCTCCAACAAAGTTTATCCACATTCAGGAAGGTGGGCTTGGTGCCCGCCTCTTTTTTTTTCTTTTCCTTTTTTTTTTTTTTTAAACTGGCAATATTGTTGTCAGAGTCTTCTCTTTTGCTATTAATTCTAATCCTCACACAAGCAAACTGGAAAAAAGTACAGTGATTCCGTTTAAAAGGATGTTCACCAATTGTCTACCTTTATTCTTTCAACAAAGTAAAAAAAAAGCTGTCACTGGTGTTTAGGAAGTGAATTTTGGAAATCCACTCTTGTCTTCTAAAAGGAATGGGTAGACGGGGAAAATGTAAAAGTACAGTTGTTACAGTAAAAGTTTCATTCTTCATAAAATCTCTATCTAAACTACTATGACTTGGGCAGAGCTGACTATTATTCCTTAGTTATCAGAATCTTCTACTTAACTGTCCTATGTAACTTTTTAAGATCAGTTTAGTTACTTCAAGTGATGTACCTTCTGTTGGTCCTGACCTTCAGTATTGCAGAGCTGCTGAAGGTGTGGCAGATGAAGAGAGCACATTTATCTAGAGGTTATTTGGATTATTTCATCTGTTGTGTCATGAGCTATACTTCAGTTCTGTTTTCTAGGACTTATATGACTGAGTTCTTTGCATCTCCTGCAGCAGCCTCTCCAGCATGAGTTGAATAGTTACCTCCACTAGTCTTCCCACATGCTGAGATAGTTGAGGACAAAGTGGAGGTTTTCAGAATTTATGCAGCTTGATAAACAAATCTGTGCTTCAGTCATTTGTTTGGGGGGGGGGGCGGTCTAAATGTTTTTTTTGTACATCATTATTACTCAAAACCCTGAATACACCTTCATCAAGTTAACTTTGTATTCAGCTATAAATGACTAATTTCAGCTTTTAAAGATGGATTCAGAAAAATTTGGCATTTTGATTCATAATAGTAGCAATGGGAAGTTAAGATAATGCTGAATGCCTGACCACCATAAGGTGAGCACCAATCAGTTTTAATTAAGATTTCCAGGAATAGCTTCAGGATATATATTTTTTTTCATTTTACAAACTTTCTACCAATTTCTGTGCTTACTAAAGGATTTAATCTCTATTCTTAATTATCTTCTACTAGTTTAATAGATTTTTGAGATATGGAAGCCAGAGATTATGGAATTCTACATTAAGGACTTGAAATTTATCCAGTGTAGTTGAGAAATATATTTATTTAAGCCAGTGTTTTATGTCTAGGAAACTTAAACTGCAAAATTTTACTAGCACTAATTGTAACCTTAAAGAGGTCACTTTAATTTAAGGAGAAGAAGGTTTTATTAAAGTAAATTAAGGGCAGTATAAAATCTGTCCTTTAGGATCAGGTTGCAAGACTGTCTTGTTGGAGTGCTCTTATTGTACTTGTTCTTTTTAAATTACCCTTAGCTGTCATGGACAGCTTAGATTGCTGAAAATAATGTGGCTGAAATATTTTATAAAGCAGGCCAGCTCTTGTTTAATTACATCAAGCCTTAAGAGCTGCTAATTTAACATGAGAATAAGTTGGTTTGAATTTATGTATGACCATGCCTGTGCTCTCAAGTAACTCTAATTTTGTAATTTGCTTCTAGGTAATATTTCCCCAGTTGTCTCCAGTACAATTTGCTTGCTCTTGGTTTTCCTTTATGGATTCAACTAGTTTCTCTCTGGTGAGAACAGACATAAACAATTAAAGTCAAATAATAAATACTTTGATTTATCAGATTGGAATTAGGGGATTAGAAAAAAATAAACACAGAATATGTACATTAAAGAACAGAAGACACAGAGAGAGATTTAGGAAGTTGTGAGACTGTTAGGTTTCTATCACCAGCAGACTGACCTTTGTAACATGAAGTAATTTGAGATGTTCATTTCAAGTTATATGGGAATAATTTAGGTGAGTAACGGGTGCCCTTTGAATGTGAATTTAAGATCCAGAGTTCATAGAAGCTAAATACACCACGTGCTGTGATGTATGGCTCACAAAATAGGAACCAACTTCATAGTGCTATTTCATGGAATCACAAAATGGTGGGGGTAGGAAGGGTCTTTGGAGATTATCAAGTCCAACCCCCACCCCCTGCTAAGGCAGATTCACCCAGAGGAGGTTGCACAGGATGTGTCCAAGTGGGTTTTGAATATCTCCAGGGAAAGGGACTGCAACCGCTCTGGGGCCTGTTCTAGTGATCTGTCACTCCCACAATAAAGATGTTTTTCTTCATATTCAGATGGAGCTTCCTGTGTTCTAGTTTGTGCCCATTGTCCCTTATTCTGTCATTGGACATGGCTGAAAAAAGTCTGGCCCCATCCTCTTGACACCATCCTTAAGATATTTGTATGCATTGATAAGATTCCCTCTCAGTCATCTTTTCTCCAGACTACACAGGCTGGGCTCTCTCAGCCTTGGCTCATTAGAGAGATGCTCTAGTCCCCTTATCCACTTTGTAGCCCTCTCCTGGACTTTCTCCAGGAGCTCCTTGTCTTTCTTGAACTGTGGAGCCCAGCATACCCACCTACAACCCTGGACACATGATTCTGGATAAGGCCTCACCAGTGCAGATCATTTCCCCTGACCTGCTAGCAATGCTCTTCCTATTGCATCTCAGAAAGGCACACTGCTGGCTGCTGGTTTAACCTGTTGTCCACCAGGAATCACAGGTCCTTCTTTGCAGAGAAGGTCCTTCTCTGCAGAGCTATTCCAGCAGGACAACATTTATCTGTACTGGTACTTTCATGCACTTCTCCTGTTCTCCATGGCCTTTCAAAGATGATGGAGAGGGGGATGATGGTTTAACAATAATATCTGCCAGCTTCCTCAGCACTCATGGGTGCATCTCATTGCGATCTATGGATTTCTGGATAGCAAACTTGACTGAAGGATATCTAATCTGATCCTCCTTGACTAAAGGAAGATCTTCCTTTTCCTGGACTTTCACTTCATGCTCAGGGATTCCTAGAGTCTGGCTTTAACAATAAAGACTGAGCAAAGAAAGCATTCAGTAACTGTGCCTTCTCTGCATGCTTTGTCACCAGGGCACCCACTTGATTTAGCAGTGAGCCCATGTTTTCCTAGTCTTCCTTTTGCTACTTGTAGCAAAAGGTAGGAAAGAAGAAGACCTTCTTGTCATACTTGACATCCCTTGCTAGATTTCGTTCCAAATGGACCTTAGCATTCTTTGTCATATCCCTGCATAATCTTGACAGCATGCCTTTATTTCTCCCAAGTGGCCTGTCCTGTTTCCCATATTCCATAAACCTTCTTTTTGTGTTTCAGTTTTGTCAGAAGCTCCTTATTATCCATATAGGTCTTCTGATGCTTTTAATTGATTTCTTACTAATAGGGATGCACTGGTCTGTAGCTTGGGAGAAATGATGCTTGAGTATTAACCAGCGCCCTTGGACCCCTCTGCCTTCTGGAGACTTAACCCATGGGATTCTTCCGAGTAGGTCCTTGAAGCAGCCAAGGGTAGATCTCCAAAAGTCCACGGTTGTAATCTGGCCTATTGCCCTGCTTCCTTCATTTTTGGGGGATTATGAATGTCTTGTGAATAGGAGAAAAAAAATTGTGTGTTTCCTTCCTTTGGGGAATGCTAACCTTGAAAAGTTAGTTCAGTTGGAAAGAAATTAATGAGGGATGGTATGTAAGGAAATGCCAGCTTTTTGCCCAATGTGAGATAGGTTTGATTCAAATGAGTTTGTTGTTCCTAATTGAGCAGTACTGCTTGCTGTGGTTTATGTTCTATTCTCACTCCATATCTGAAATAGTCTTTTTTCCTTAGTGTCAAAGAAGATGCACCCAAAAGGTCTCAGCTTGGAGAGATTAAATTTTAAACATGATTTTCTCTTGATTATTGTTCAAAGCCCTTTCTTTCATCTATTTTCAAAGAATTGCCTTTTTGTTTTTCTTGAGAACCTCTTTTACAGCTGTACATGGGCTTGGATGTATCTTGCATTTGTCGTCTGTCACAGCTCTGCTTTGGCTTAAAGATTATCACAGTAGTAAATATGAGGGGAAAAAAAGCCAAGTGACACACATCATCGTCAATGTTTGGTTTTGTTTTTCAAGTGGATCAGCTATACTAAGTTATGAAAGGTGCTGTAGTCTTGAATTGCTCACTAAAGGAGCTGTTTTTTCTTCGCTGACTGTAGAGCAACGCTGCAGGAGATTAGTTAACTCCCACAGCTACTTCATTTAAGTATCTAAAGTTTAATAACATAAACTTTTTCTTACTCTTGTGTATAAGCTCAAAGGATAATACCTTTACGAAATGTATTATTGTATACCACTTTAGGATGTGGAAGTTGGATGTGGGATTTGTTGAAACAATGTGGTACAATAAAGGATGCCTCTGTGACCTTGATTTGGTAACAGGAAAGTACTGCTGTGGCTGGCTGCCAAAGGATGCTGTGGAGTGTACATAACACTTAAATCCTGTCTGAGCTTAATCTTCTTACAGTTTCGTAAGAATATACTGCTTGTACTAAGACATGTTCATTGGTGACAATCAGACAGAAAAATATACTGGTAAAATACTAAATATTTGTATAATGGGACATCAAGTTTGAGATACATCTCAGTGCCTGATACTCAGTTTTGCTTTTTGATTTGGTAGTCGCATTGTGATTCCTGTTGAAATTAGTATGAGGTGTATATTTGCCTTATGCTGAAATCTCATTCTAACCTAATCAGACATATGGCAAAGTACATGTGAAAGAAAAGTGCTCTTGCTCTCTCTCTCTGAAGAGAAATAAAGGGTACATGATTTGTGTGATTAATACATTAGGGTCTAATGCTGTAAATTATACTCTCTCTAATAAAATGTGGTTGGTATTAAGCAGTGTGTAATACTCTTTTTTATTGAATCCAGCTCTACTATGAAAGATGAAGGAGGAGTATCTGATAGCATTGTTGGAAAAAACAATTGAACAGGATAGTAAAGGTAGCAAATATTAGGCTGCCTAAGATAATTCTGGTAGACAAAGTCTGGGTGGCAATCAAATACCCATAACAATGTGAGTCTCTTGTTTGGCAGAGCTTTTCTATTGATGGAAATCAATGGCTTGGTGTGAGGACTAGTGGATAGATAAAAGGTATTTAAAAAGAGAGGCTAAACACAAGTTTGGATGGATTGCTGGATGTTGATCAGTCATGGGTAAAAAGTATTAAGAACAGAACAAGTTTTAGCACTGTTCCTTTTCACTCAAATTCTTAAACTTCCTCTCAGAATGAGAAAGACTAAGTAAATTCCTATATTTTGGGTGTCTGTGCAGTCTTAACACTCCTGCTAATGGTCAAATTCAGAATCTGGATTAGTTCAGAAAGCTTATTCTTAATGGTTTAGCCCACTAGCATTTTCAGATGTGAATAGCACCTGCAAGAGAAGTCATTGCATTTTAAGTCCCCTCAGTTCCCAGCAACTGCCCTCATTTTGTACTGGCAAGGATGGTTATATGTGATTGTGGTTTCTGGTGTTTATTACTCCTAAAAATAACCCCAAACAAGACTTAAGGGTAGCCTTAAATAGTGTGTCTGTAGGTATCCTTGCAGGTTTCCTACCCAATAAAATTGTTACCTTTCTAACAGGGTGCTCCTGGCTTCTTCGCTGTGTAGTCTTTAATCATGTTAATAATGCAGAGCTAGGAACATTGTGTGATGTAGTGCTTGCCTTAGGTCATTTTGTTAATGGTTAACTGTGTTAACAATTCCTTATTGAAGTTTTTGAATAGCTACTTCAATGCTATCAGTTTCTTTCAGTTGCATGGTAGCTAAAATTATGAGCTGTATTATGCAATTATTGGCAGTTTCTGGCAATTAATTTATATTTTAGACCCCAAGCATACCTTGTATGATTGACAGCAAGGGAGGTTTGTGGAGTTTCTTGGAGTCAACTGCTAGGATTTTATGTACATGTCTTTTAAAGAATGAAGTCTTCAGCAGCTTTCATGAAAGTTCTGAATATCATAATTAGATGTCTCTGACAAAATGTGTGTAATGCTCTCTAAGAATGTTGCTTGCAGACAGGGATGCTTTGCATCAGCATCTTCCCCATGTTAAAATGCGCAACTCTTTTCTGCCTCCCTCTATCATGTCAGTTGTGCATGTACCTCACATCGTTTGCTAGTGTGAAATTATTAGTGAACATTTCCTTCTGGTTTGCCTAAGGGATGTTTGGGATTAGATACAGAACACTGGGCTGATGCTCTAATGTGATAAAAATTATCTGGGCATCCTTTTTGTGTGTCTTAATAAAGTTTTTAGCTCATATAATTCATTCAAAGTGCAAAAGAAAGTGCTTTCCCATTGACTGTTAGGTTGAGGGAAAAAAGTTAGCTTAGACTGAAGACTAAGAAATATGACCTGTTATTGTAGGGGGAGATTTAAATATTTTCTCATTGCCAGAGTCTGGTATAAAGTATAGTAGAGTTTAAGCCTAGTAGCTCTTACTTCATAGCTGCTATGAATAAACTTTGCCTCTAGAGCTCATTTACTGAAAAGAAATACTTTTTATGAGATGGAGGTTTCATATTCATTTTCAATTAATAGACTAATTTACCATTCCTGTGAAAGGAATGTGTGAGCATTTTGGTGGATCTTTTCAGAGAGAAAGGTCAAGTAATTTTGCATTCAGTTAAAGATGCTGTGCTGCTCCTCTAAGTTTTAGGGGTACTAATGAGAAAAAGAAGAGGTAAAAACTTTGTTTATGACAAGTAGTTGATTCAATTACTATGTTTCTTGGTATGTTTTAAAAAGTGATTATTTAAGAAGGTTCATATTTAATTGAATTAGGCTCTTTGCAGGGGAGATTGGACTAGATGACCTTCAAAAGTCCCTTCCAACCCAAACTATTTTGTGATTCTATAAATCTGTGTAAAGGGTTTTATGTTATACAACTTCTATTAAAAATGCCTTTAGATGTAGTATAGCATAAATACAGTGGATGAAAACAAGATAAGTGATTAATTATTTTCATCATATTTTGTTAAAACATTTGGTTCAGCTGAAATTAATTAATTAATGGCATGCTTCTTCTGAGAAACTGTGAGCTGAGTGTGTATTCTGGAAGTCAAAAGCAGTATTCTTTCGCATTGCTGTTACTCTAGATATTGTAAGGTCATTAGAGTTTGATTTGGTCTGTTATTTTTGAACAGTGTGCTTTCTGTGAGTCTTGCAACACAAGCTGTGGTTGGGCTGTTTTTAATTTGTTCTGGTTTTTGTTGAGGTAAGGGGGAGGTAAGGGGGAGGTAAGGGGGAGTGTGTGTGTCCCCTGGCCACCCTCCTGCTCTCTTCCTAAATACATATTTAACAGTTTGAGTCTACACTGTTGTTTTTGTTAAGTACCTGAAAGAGTTTTATGGAGATTGAAATGCTGTAGTGTGGTGAGAGATAAGGGAGATAATAGAGGGGATTCGAGGCACCAACAAATAGAGATTAAACAGTATTAAGGGCAAGTTTAGGGATCTTGGATGTGAATTGGAGACTGGGTCACTGCTGTTATCTTCTTGAACAGGATTTTGTTCCAAGCCCTGACTAGAAGTTATATATTGTGATCAGTCAGGTAGGAAGAAAAGAGACTAAGAAAATAGAGGGAACTGAAATGCCAATAGGAAAAAAATCAAGTTTCCTGAAATACAGGAATAGTTATGAATATTTTATGTCACCAGTTTCTTTCCATAACATTTCCCTCTACTCTGTGAGATGAGTTTAGGCAACAAACAAACAAGCCAGTGTAACAACAACAAACTCCATACAACCAAACCACAAAAAAAGCAACAAAAAAACCTGACCCCCTGGATTATTCTAAAGGTATCCAGAACAGTTTGCAGTTTGTCTTACTAGTGATTTGTGAAGTATATGTGAACGCACATGCTCCTTGAAAGTGAAATTCACATAGATAAGACTAATTATCATTCCAGGTTTAAAAAACATGAGAAAATGAAGCTGTAATTTTCAGAGTCCAAATAGAATTGACTTTGTCCTGGGGACATGGGGCTCAAGTTCTCTCTGATAGAAGCATATGCAACTCTCATCTGATTCTTAAAATATCTCCTGCATGGTTTCTAACAAAATGAGTATAGAGAAGTTTCTTCTTCTTTTCTAACTACCACAGAGTTTTTTCAAAACAAAACTGAGCAAAGGGAGAAAAAATAGGCATTTCTGGTTTGTTCCAGTTATTAAACATCTAAACATGGTTTGCCAGCCAAGAAGCCGTTGTATTCTTTTGTGCTGGCTGCCAAGAGGCCTGTTCTTATTCTTTCAGGTCAAGTGAGCCACATTGTAGGTATTTAATAGCAGCCAGGGGAGGTTCGTCCCAGCCTTTTAGATATTATTTTTGATAAGTTTTACCCCCGTGTAAAGTTGGAAGCAATGTGTGTTAGGTAGGCATCACTTAGATATTGCTAAATACTTAGAAAATGGACATTAGCAGGTTTACAGCAATCATGTGTGCTATATCTCTCCTAGAAGGAGCAGCATTTTGATTGTATCAGGTTAGCTTTTAGGATTTGTCTTCAAAATCTAGGTGCGTATGAACTCCTGATTTTAGTAAACCTGGTTGCCCAGTGCCTTTGTCTCCATAATATGGTGTGCACTTGCAGAGATGCTCCTGCCCTTCCATGGCAGCTGTGGCCCTTCTCCGCAGGCGCAGTCTCCAGCTGTCCTGGCACTGCTTCTCCTATCTTGTTCTCAGGCAGTTGCTCCAGAGTTGTTATCACTGTGGCCTTACACCTGCACAGTATCACTACAGCAAGGTTTTTCAGGAGTAATGGACTGCAGTGTGGGAATTGCCTCTTTCTTTTCCCCCTTAGGGTGTAGCTTTTGGTTTATGGCAGGGAATGCAATAATGTGTGAGCACAGAAATTACTGACCGGCAGGTGCTGACTCAGCAGTTGCCCCGATCAGCATGTGCTCTGCTGCGTGCCAACAGCACTGTAAGAAGGAATGGCTGAGAGGGCTTGGGCAGCTCCTGGTGAAATGTATGTTGTTAGTACAGAATTACAGAATTGTTGGGGTAGGAGGGGACCTCTGGAGATCACCTAGTCCAACTGTCCGTGCTAAAGCAGGTTCACCTGGAGCAGGTTGCACAGGATCGTGTCCAGATGGGCTTTCAATATATCCAGGAAATAAGACCACAACCTCTCTGAGCAGCCTGTTTCAGTCTTCTGTTACCCACAAAAAAGTTTTTCCTTTTATTCAGATGCAGTTTTCTGTTTAATTTTGTGCCTGTTGCCCCTTGTCTTATTGCTGAGCATCACTGAAAAGAGTCTGGCTCCGTCCTCTTGACACTGCTTTTAAGATATCTGTATGAATTGATAAGATCCCCTCTCGGTAAACTCCTCCAGACTTCACAGGCTCAACTCTTTAGTCCTTCCTTGTAAGAAGGATGCTGCAGTCTCCTCACCATCTTTGTAGCCCTCCTCCAGACCCTCCCCAGTAGTTTCTGGTCTTTCTTGGGCTAGGGAGCCCAGAACTGAACTCAACACTCCAGATGTGGCCTTACCAGGGCAGAGTGAAGGGAGAGGATCACCTCCCTCAACCTGCTGACCACAAGAAAAATATTATGGAGGAGACACTTGTTAGACTGGAGAGAGTCCAGGGGAAGGGCACTCAACTCGGGACCTCCAGCACTTTTCTTTCCAGCTGGGTGCAAGGTAGAGTTCTTTTTTTTTTCCTCTTTCCTTTTGTTTTAATTTCTTCCCCAAACCACTTTCACCATTGGAGTTATTATATCTATTAATAAATTTTTACACATCTGAACCCGTCTTAGAATTCTTTGTGTGACTGCTTGTTTCACTTGAACACTTGCAGGTTTGCAGCACCCCATTCTCCTTTTTTTTTTTTTTTTTTTGCCTGATGTGCTAATTTGCTTATTAAATAGTTCTGGAGAAGTTACAGCCAAGATGCATATGTTTATATAGAGGGCTGTTTCTATAAATGAAGGGCAGAGGGATAGTCACGACTGTGTACTCCTGGTATGCTGTTTTTAGTAACAGTTCAGTGTTGTAGGAAGGGCTTGGGTTAAATTTAGTAGCAGTGTGCCAACAGCTGATTATCTCTTTGTTGCGTTTTTTTCTGTAGTGTAAGGGTTTTTCTGTCTTTAGAATGAAAAGAGACTTGTAGTTTTAGTTGAGACTCAAGTATGTTTTAGTCCATTCTAGACCTGAATAACATTGAGCTGAAATGACAGTGTGGTTTTATGAATTATGTATTATGGAAGATATTACATGGTGTCATACTACTGTAAGCCAAGTGTAATCAGGATGTGAACATGCATGCAACACTAAAATATGCACAAAATGCTCAAGGTCTGATAATTGTTATTGATTATTCTTCTTAGTTACCTTTTTCTATTGCAAAATTGTCTGGTTTGCCTCAGAAAATAAATGTTCTTCTAAATTCTTGCAGATTCCTGCTTCAATGTCTTGAGGATCTTGATGCCAATCTGCGGAAATTGAATTCACGTTTGTTTGTTATCCGTGGACAGCCAGCAGATGTTTTCCCCAGGCTTTTTAAGGTAAGTGCCACTTTGCAGTTGTTTCTATCCACAAATAGGACCAACAAACTAATTACAGCTAGGAATATTTCTAGTACTTTTTCATTCAGTGCAAGTTATTAATGTGAATACTGATCTATTCTTTTTCAGTTTCTCATTAAAGTTATTTGTGTTAGTTTTGAATTTTTCCTCTCTAATGTGCTTTTCACCAAATGAGCTGAGTTGCTTTTAGACTTTACCAGTTTTTGTTTCTTTCTCTCCAGAAACAGAAATTATTTCAAATGTTTTGCTAAGTGTAGGTACTGTGTATTACTACATTTTCTTTTACAGGTTCCCTTTGTAGTACTGAAATAAAATTTTGTGCACGTGAATCCATGTTCAAAGCCTGACCTGTAAAAGCAATGTTTTACTTAGGCCAGACGTCTGCTGTGATTGCTTTTTGACCATAAGAGGTGATTTAATAAGCTTTTTTCTAGTAGTAAGATTGTTAAAAGCACAGTGTAACTAAAAAGCGATTTTAGTCAAAGAAATTTAAGGCTCTTGTGGGAAGGGGTCTTACTGAAAGAATTAAAGCTGTGAGTGATTGCTACTGATAGTAATATGTTGTCTATGGATAATAGTGTATTTAAGGTAGTAATACTATAATAGTATTGTAAAACTGAGCACTTGGCAAATTGATTTGAAGAGTTTTTTCAGAATGATTGAATTGAGGTGACTGGAACAAGTGAGACTGTGGGAGGCAGGTAAAAGGAAATAGCCATTTTTCCAAAGAGGTTGTATGTTCATTATTTTGATTCTCAGGTCTTCAGCACCAACCTGAAATTTCAAACTACATATCTGTTTTCATTATTTTGATTTTGTTGTGAAATGCTAACTGGATGATACTTCTACTGGTCTTTCCTTGATTTCCTCTCAGTGAAGAATTTTGTGGATGAGTACTGTGGCATTAGCTGCTGCTTGCAACCCCTCAGATATTCAAGCTTATTGTAATTGTCTGCCAAACTTAGTTTGGTTGCATTTAAGTGGGAACAAAGGTTTTCCCATTGTGTGTTGCCTTCTGGATTTGAGCAACCTGTGGCAGTCTTCTTAAATACTTTAATGGCTACTTTGACAGCTCCTGTTTCAGATTTTGCTGCTAGGCTGATCTTTCTATGCCTGGCAGCATTGGATTTCCACATTTTTAGAATATTAATTTTAGCGCTGAGAAGAAAAATAAAATAACTTGTAAGATAGCATACAGCAATCAAAAAAGAACATTCACATCTGTCTGTGTCTTCTGGTTCCTCAAGCTAGTGTCTTTATCATATATTGGTTCACTAAGGGGCTTTTCAGGACATCCTCTATGCTCAAACAAGTCACTAAAGCTCTTGAGGATTTCTTCACTTTTGAGTGAAGTTGACCTGGAACATACATCTATGTCTGATAATTATATCTCACAACTTACTTTGCTGGAGCAGTAGCTGTACATCAGACACTTGCAGTGCAGTGAAGGGCTTATAACACCGAACAAGGCTTTTCAGATCATCCCTATTAAATGTCTCAAAGGTGAGCAATGATCCTGACCCTGAAGAACGAACACATGTGAAAAAGATAAGTTCAGTTAAATTTGGAAAAATAACTTCAGTTAAGTCATTAACTTAGGGTAGGAGATAGTGGAACTGCTGTAGAGCCCTATCGGGTGTCAGGAGCCCTATCACAGATACCAGCATATGTGGATTTCCTGGTAATGAACGTATCACCGCTGTTTCTTGGTAAGGCTTTCCTTTTCACAGTCTGAACAATTCCTTCAAAAGGCAGAACACTGATCTATCTTTATCCTTACAAAAGACCTCAAACACCTTTAGGCTCTTTAATTTCATTTAAGTTTTGGCTTATTCTTGCCTCATTCTCTTCAATTTGTCCTGGTCTGCTTTCTGTCTTTAGCTCTGGGCTTGGCTCTGTAAAGAAAATAGAATTGAAACAATCACTAATTTTTTTAATGCATTAGTGTTGCTAAAACTATTCAGCAGTATGACTATGTGCAAAATTATCTGTGTCTCTGATTCTTTTAATTCCCTGGCTCATGCTGATGTGATCTGGGTGTATTCACATTACACAGCAGTTGTCTCAGTGTTTCTTGACTTCTGTAGGGACTTGACTCTGTGTCTCGGACACTCTTTTTTATGGACTTTGCAAAATCTGAGAGGAAAGGAGGGTTTAGAAAAGTATCTGCTGCAACTCATCAGACAGTGGTTTTATGTTACGGCGCATTATGAAATGGAAAATAAATGTTATGTGATGGCGTAGGAAGTTCCTTGAGGATTCAAGGCCTGCTGGGTTAGTCTTGGCAGACTTAAGGATGGCGGGATCCCAGCCTTGTTTCGAAGAGCAGGCACTCCTTGGAGTCATCTCTCCTCAGGGCTGGGTTTCATCTAGGAGAGAGCTGGAGTTCAGAAGTGAAATTGCACCCTAGGTGTGATTAGCATTGAGTGCCCTTGCCTCTGATGTAAATCCAATTCTCTGAAATACTGTGGTGTATTAAATCAAGTCATTAAGATTCTGGGGGATTAGAAAGGTATTTGACTGGCATGATGGCTTTCTAGGACCATCTTGTGCATACTTCATCTTTCCAATTTCCTACTGTTGCAGAAGCCTTAGCCATTAGGCCTTTGTTCCCTTCTTTTTCCTCACCTGTGACTGTTGGCCTTGGTAACAGCATCTGTGACATAAAGAATATTAGACTTCAAGGCATAAGGCATTCTCTTTGTAGAAGACAGCCTTTTTTATTTTCTTTTTTTTTTTTAATTAAGAATTGGAAGATTGTCTGAGTGAGGAGAAGGGAGTTGGAAAAGGTAAAGAAAGTTTTTGGTATAGGGTGGGGCAGTATTTCCAACCCCTCCCTTCAAATTTCAGTTTTGCTGCTAAAGCTGACAGACATATGTAAAAAGCTTTTGTGTAGAGCAAGGTACTGCTATTGATCCATGTTCAGAAGACAGCTTTTGTCATCTTCCTCTTCTGTTGAGTCTTTTAAGATATGTTGATCCTAAAGTTAGAAATGAGTTTTGAAAATTTGCATGGAAATTGTTTATTACACATTGCATTACTGAGCACCCACAGTAATAGGACAGATGGAAGCTTTTTTTATGCCTGATAGCTATTTAGATGCCAAAAAGTTGGACTTTATTTTTGTTATTCTGGGTGCCTAATATATTTTGGATCTTTCTGTATCTCTGATAACTATCCACAGGTAATAGCTGACTTTCCATTCTGCCCTTGTGCTTCCAGTTCTCCTTTCCCTGACCCTCCATCATGCAGCTGAGTTTCTAAAGGACCGCACTTTTGGTTTGTGTTGTAGGAATGGAACATTGCAAAACTTTCTATTGAATATGATTCTGAACCATTTGGGAAGGAAAGAGATGCAGCTATCAAGAAGCTGGCTAGTGAAGCAGGAGTGGAGGTCATTGTTCGGATTTCGCATACATTGTATGACCTGGACAAGTAAGTTATCATTTTCCTTGGCATTTTAAAAAAGGAGGGAAAAAGCCCTTGGAATTTTATGTAGTATTTATTTATATATTGTGGGCTACTTTCTGCACCAAACAGTTCATTGTTAGGAAAACTACAAATTTGTTTTATGTTTTACTTTTATCCATCCATAAACTCCAAAAAAAGATATGTAACTGAATCTGAAATGCAGTTTAATTTGGAGTTCTTTTGAAAATAATGTTTATGTTAATTAGCTGTAATTTATAATTAAATTACTCAAACATGCCTGTAGCTTCTCCCAAATAACATCTGGTTTGTTTGTTTTGTCTTTATTTCACTTTTTGTACACAAATTATGAGAGTCCTTTAGGTTTTTTTAAGAACTGTTTCCTACCAATTATCTATTCAATAAGTAATTGGGATTGTTTGCTATCCCTGTGTTGCCTTATTTAATGTCTTGTTATATTTTTCCACAGATCTATTTAATGGATTGGTGTTAATTCCCTATTATAGAAACATAATCCACAAACTAGTTACAAGTCTAACTTGTCTTCTCTTAACATTAGGTGATTTATTGTGGTAGCTGCCCATTTTATTCTGTTACAAGCTGATGTATAAGAGACTATTAGACATATGAGAAGGCAGTAAAATTGGAAGTATTTACTTTTTGAAACCAATAGCTGACTTTTTTTTAATCCCAAATTGGAAATTCTTTTTTTCCCCTCTCCCACCCAAACACCCTGCTAAATAAGCATTTGGTTCCATCTATCACTTTGTAAATTTTTCTTTGAAGTCTTCCTTTTTTTCCAAGACTTCAGATACATTTAAAATGGCACTGCAAAACACAAAACGTGTTTTTTAGGCATTCAGTGTGTATAAGCTACATGTTAATTTCCCTCCATATTAAGACAGTTTTAATATTGACTACTGTTCTCAATATCAGAAGGGGAAAGTGAATTTCTTTGAATGTAAATACTGTGGCCTTGTACATGTCTTGAATACTTCTGCATGTAGCTAGAATCTCTATCTGCTTTATTGATCTGTTCTTTTCTTTGCCTTGAGCTGTCCATGCTCATTATATCTTTGTTCATGAGGGAATTTCTATAACCCAGGAATGAAGAAAATTGACTTGGTTGTAAACAGTTAGTTTACATGTCTCCCTAGTGGGGAAAGAAGGATGGTGTATTTAAAGTTCTAACTGTCTGGATTACCATGTATATTCGGGATTCTATGTAAGCTGGAGGGAGGTAAGAAGATATTTCCGTGTATGTATAGGTGTGTATATTTTATAAGAAAAACTGTTAAATACTATTGTCTGACATGCTTCTTTTCTGTTTTTCTTTTTCTTTAATATAGAATAATAGAATTAAATGGAGGACAGCCTCCTCTTACTTACAAGCGATTTCAGACCCTAATTAGTAGAATGGAACCTCTGGAGATGCCTGTGGAGACTATAACCCCAGAAATAATGAAAAAATGTACTACTCCAGTTTCTGATGACCACGATGAGAAATATGGTGTGCCATCACTTGAAGAGCTGGGTATGTTCTGAGATTGCTTTGACGTTTTGAAACAAGTAAGATGTAATCTACCACTAAAAGCACAATACTTAAAACAACAAGTGAGGTCCTGCTAGTGGGTAATTGTTAACCTGATGCAATTATGGCATACAAAAGGAACAAAAAAAGATAATCAACTCTGTAAAATTTGGTTGTTTTCTGGTAAATGACAGGTCAGGTCAAACTATACTTAGTACTGTTTGGCTTCTTGTAATACAGCATAGCCATTTTCTTGGGGTACCAAATAATCATTAAGCTACTAATTAATAGTCTTTAATAGTCTTCATTTTGTATTAAATACACTTCGTATCTTTGTGCTTCAGGTCATTTATCTGTCATTTAATAAACTATTGTTAGAAAACCCACCCTCTTTTCTTGATATACTGAAAAAATATATTAATAAGACAATTAATTACTTTAGAAGGTTCTGTGGGGAAAGAAGTCTTACATTTCTATAAATGTAATTTTAAGGAATAGTATCAGCTGCTGTCCTGTGAAGCTCCTTATCTCTTTCCTGTTTCCCCACACATCCCAGAATACAGGCAAATGTGCTATGACCTCCAAATTGCTAACAGAAGGGTCTGGACAGATTTTGGTTAACCTGTTACTGCCCTATCTAGTCCATTCAAACTCTTCCAAAACAGACTTTGGTTTTTTAAAGCCTTTATAAGAAGCAATGATCTCACTATTCAGTGGTTAAACTATAGGCAGACATGTTCTCCCACACATCTGGTGAGCAGTCTTGGGGCAGGTGGGAGGATGTGGAAAAAATCTGATTACCTTCTTTTTATCTTTCTTTTGCAGCTCAAGTACATGTTTATCATCAAATTTACAATTTGTTATTTAAGTTGAGATCAGTGATATCTAGGAATGTTCTGAAGATGGCACTCATGCGTTTACCTCGGTGGAAAAGTTTTTAAACATTCTGTAGATGACAAAAGCAATTGTTGCTTCTTAATAGTAATTAAAAAAAAATTATGGTTTTAGGATAGCCTGCATATTGCAGATTTGGAAAATCTGAGGGGTCACTTCATGTAAAAAACCAAACTAACCAGGAGAATTGGGACTGAAGTAAGATGATTTGTGGTGTATATTAATGTAAATATAAAAGGAAAAATTTGAGTTAGAGGTATTGGATGTGCTTCAAGAAGACTTGGTTGCATACTGTTTTAAAACAGACTTTTTCAGGTGTCCAGCTTACGGTTTTTGTAAGGATGCAGTAGTCCGGTATCTATATGCTATAATTTTGTTACCTTACAGTATAAGCACACAAGCAATTTCCTTTTTTCAATTTGTCTTTCAGGTTTTGACACAGATGGTCTGCCTTCTGCAGTATGGCCAGGGGGAGAAACTGAAGCTCTCACACGCTTAGAAAGACATTTAGAACGAAAGGTGTGTTTCAGATTGCTGCAAGTCTGCCGTATCTGGGAAACATAGTTATTCTTTACTGTGAAACCTGAAGGGATTTGGGCAAGTGGTGTTAAAGAAAAAATCAAACCCACAAACTTGAACTCAAAGCCTCAATGATATAAATCAGTAGTTTGGTTTTTAAAGATGATAGTAAATTATCTTTGAAATGAATTTTAGAAACAGTCTGTTTTACTTTTCTAGACTATAAAAAAATTAAATTTATTTTAAAAGTAATTTTATTTAAAAAACCATACATTTTATAACTTTGAAGGGGAATTCTTCTGACAACTAATGTATTGCTAGTTGTCTAGGTTTCCAGTGTATTTAAAAGAAAGGCACAGTTAGCTCAGATAGAAGACAGTCCATGCCTTCTGCATTGAGTTGAATTGCCTTCTAGAGGTTGTGCTGATTCAAAAGGAATGCCTGTATATCATAGGTGACCTGACCATCTGTCCACTGTTTGGATTCAGTTACAGACAGTGTGTGATTTCTCCCTTTCTAACTTGCTATGTAGCCTCTAGTCTGATTTTGCTGTGTGGGTTTTGTTTTGTTTTTTTTAAGGCTTGGGTAGCCAACTTTGAAAGACCACGAATGAATGCAAATTCCCTTTTGGCAAGCCCTACGGGGCTTAGTCCCTACCTCCGCTTTGGCTGTTTGTCCTGTCGGCTCTTTTATTTCAAGTTAACGGATCTGTACAAAAAGGTAGGACTTCTGTGTAGTTGGATTCATGTTGTTAGATGCCATGGTTATCACCTACTTCTCCTAATAAAATGTTTTTCTTTAATGGTGATCTTCAGGTAAAAAAGAACAGCTCCCCTCCCCTCTCCCTCTATGGCCAGCTGTTATGGCGTGAATTTTTCTACACAGCGGCAACTAACAATCCACGGTTTGATAAAATGGAGGGGAATCCTATCTGTGTTCAAATTCCATGGGATAAGAATCCTGAGGCTTTGGCCAAATGGGCAGAAGGCAGGACAGGTTTCCCTTGGATTGATGCAATTATGACACAACTTCGTCAGGAAGGTTGGATTCACCATTTAGCCCGGCATGCTGTAGCGTGCTTTTTGACTCGAGGTGACCTCTGGATTAGCTGGGAAGAAGGAATGAAGGTATCATTTCATATTCTTGAATTTCTTAAAGTGTCTGTTAAAGTTTCAGGTGGTCGTTCTAGAATTGTTACTGTGTGGTGTAAGTTGAATTTTAAACCTTAAACTGTGGGCAAAACTAAATCTGTTTGGATAGATCAGGTGTGCTGAAATTTTGCCTCTTGAATGTCCCCTTTTATTGGAATGTTATGTTTCTTGCAGTCAGAATAGGTCTGAAGATCTTCCAAATTTGACATTTCTTCCTAAATCTCAACAAATAATTGCAATAATAATATTGTAATTTAATTTTTTTCCCCAATCGTTCTGTGTGTGAACAATTTCTGTTCATATCTTGCATCTGCTTCCCTGCAAAGGGTAAGTACTATGGGAATAAAAGAGAGAAAACGAAAAACTGAGAATGTCCTCTCAGCAATTTCTGTCACTTGGTCCAATGTTAGAACTATGAGTAAAGGCAACATGATTTAGCTGAAGGCTCAATGCAGTTAATTTTATGCAAGTATAAGATGCTGAAGTTCAAATCTAAGATGTCAGATTTTTGAAGAAAACAAGGGAATAATTTATTCTCACTAATGAAGCCTTTGAATCAATTTTACATTTTTAGAAGCATAGCATAAATTTTACTGAGCAGTAATAATCTATGAAAAATTGAGAATCACACAATTTTATTTTTGAAATAAAAAAAATTTAAATGCCACCAGGATTTTGACCCCAAATCAGTTGTAAGCAAGCACCTTTCAAAAACTTTGGTTACTTCTGCAGTTCACAAATACAGACATTGAAGATGCACATACATAGGTAACTCAGTATGTTCCAGATAAATTACTCTGTAAATTACAGATACATGGCAGCTTGTTCTTACTTTTGCAATAATACAGATAGATGAAGGCCCCAGACTTGTGCAGTGGAAAGATGTTCAACTCAAGTTTCCATAGCTAGCAAAAGTTAATCTGGCATTCCCTGTGGTGTTACTTCCAAAGTCTTACTACATGGCAGCATCTAGTGGAACAAATGTGTGCTAACACACTTCATGTCTAAAGATCATGTTGCATTGTGAGTCTCCATCTATTTGAAATGTTTTTTGAAAGTGTTTTAAGATAAATCCTATTTTTTCAAAAGACTTTTTTCCCAAGTAGTTGCAGATATTTAGTAAAAGATATTTTTGTAACATTTAGTGTATACTGTTGAATGAATGCCTTATTGAGTATATGGAGAAAGAGATTGAGAGATCATTGTTTAATAGTATTACCTTATTTAGACCTTGTATAGGAATAATACTTACTTGAAGTTGGGTGGCAGTACTATGATGTTGAGTTTTTGGTGCCTTAGCATGAAGAAAGATGGTTGATTTGGAATTTATTCAAGCTTGAAAGGAAAATCAGAACTTGCAAAAATATGCATTAAGTAAGTTATTAAAACTGCTTCTAGGTGCACTCTTTTTCAAAAGGTCCTTGAGCGTTGTCCTTTACAGAATGAGACTTCGCTGTGTCTTTGGTCAGCCTGCATTGCTAGTGATCTGACTGAACAGATAAACTTCCTTTTATACAAGTTAGTACTGTCTGTGTTGAAGATGAAAAAGCAATCAGTGCTGGAAACTAGAATATTTCACAGCTACTGAACTCCAGATTGAAAGTAAAAGCCTCATAAATCTTCAACTTGCTCATGTTTTGGGGTGGTTTTTTTGTTTGTTTGTTTTGTTTTTTGTTGTTGTTTTTGGTTTTTTTTAATATATAATAGGGGTAGCAAGTTAGAATCAAAGTGTTTGGAAGATTTTTTTTTTTGTCTTCAGACCAGAATTCATTATCTGTCAAACCATCCTTCAGTGTTCTTCGTGGTTCATAATGCCTCCAGGAATTTGAGTGTGTTCTCAAAACTGTGACTTGCTAGATTAACTATTAGCTTCAAGAACACAACATCTGCCTGTTTGGGGTGCCCTGAAACTCTTGAATTCTACTCTTGGGATTCCTCACATAGTGAAAGGTGCTGTGCAAGTTGAGGTATTCAGACCAGCAATTTGAGTTCAAAATGTACTTTGTATGTTCCCCATTTTCTGGAAGTTTGCAAAGCTTACTCAACTGTGATGTGATGAAGCAATTCTTCTGAAAACAGCAAGTGCCACTTGGAAGCCATGAGGCTCCAGCCATCCTTTGGGGATTTATTTTTCCCAAAGGAAAAAGTAAGAAGAATATGTAGCTTGCTGAGATGTTTACAAGTTTGTTTACAGGATAAAAGCCTGGTTATGAATTTTTTCTTTTGTTCTTGAGTTTGGCATTAAGGCATTTGCAATTGCATATTGACCATTTTGTGAATGCTGCCAGGTAAGAAAGGGCTTAAATCAGAAACTCAGGAGCTAATCCTGAGAAAGTAGGTGTCTTGAAGGTGTGCCATGCCCAGACTAACTTGTTGCACTGATTTCTTAAGGTCTTTGAAGAACTGTTACTTGATGCAGATTGGAGTGTGAACGCTGGAAGCTGGATGTGGCTATCCTGTAGTTCATTCTTTCAACAATTTTTTCACTGCTACTGCCCAGTGGGTTTTGGCAGAAGAACTGACCCAAATGGGGATTATATCAGGTAACTCACAATCTGGAAATTGCAGTGGGTGTTGCTTCAACTATTGAGCAGCTTTATACTTAACATGACCATTTTACCCTTTTGTTACTTTTTTAAGACGTTATTTGCCAGTACTTAGAGGTTTCCCTGCAAAATATATCTATGATCCTTGGAATGCCCCAGAGAGCATCCAGAAGGCTGCAAAATGTATTATAGGAGTTAATTATCCCAAACCAATGGTAAACCATGCAGAGGCAAGCCGCCTGAATATTGAGAGGATGAAACAGATCTACCAGCAGCTTTCACGATACAGAGGATTGGGTAAGATTATAGATTATTTGCTTTATTTATTTATTTAAAACTTCTCTCACCTTCTAGCAATTAATAATTTAGTCTCATAGCAGTGAGAGTCAGTTCTAAGCTCAGGGTGGTGACCAGGATTTGTAGTCAAGTAAATATTATATGCAACTGAGAAAGGAGAGTTTGAGAGGAGTGCCTCTCCAAATATTGCTTGGATTTTTACTTTCTCTGGGTCTTTGGAAGTGTTTTTGTTAAGATGGCCGTTTTGTGCATTCTGATAAATTTTTTGTACAGTTAAGTTTTAGTACCGGTGATTAGAAATTTAATATGGTTCATAACTTCAGTGATACTGTATTTGCATATGCTAATGCTGTTGCAGAAGTAGGCACCAACCCAGCCCCTGGTGGATTCTTCCCCTTTACTCTGAGAGTTAAACCAGTTGCACTGTACTGGTCAGGCAGGTGTGAGCAGTCAGTATGTTCAGATACTGGGTATTGAATCAGGATATGTTGCACTTAAACCCAGCATATTGGATATGTGTAACTAAGGAATATTGGAAAAGTTATGCAGAATATGATGTAGAAAAAATTAAGTAAATGTGAACTAAAATTGTTTGGCAAGAAACAGAAGCAGGCAAGACAGAGAGGTGTTCTCCTGTCATAAAAGTAAACCACTTTTATGGTTTACTTTTATGACAGGGTGAGGGTGGAGAATTGTGGAGAATCACAAGGAAAACAGAATGCTCCACTTGAATTTGTTTTTTCTCCAGCTATCTTTCTTTATATATTTTGTCTTGTTTTTTAGGTCTTCTTGCAACTGTGCCTTCTAATCCAAATGGAAATGGAAATGGTGGCCTAATGGGCTATTCACCAGGAGAAAGCATTTCTGGTTGTGGTAGTACAGGAGGTCAGTCAAATTCTTTCAATACATAGAATTATTGAGACCGAACTACATGAACTTCTTTTATAATGCCCTTGCCTTTTTGTATTATAAGAAAGAACTGCTTTCATAAGACAATTCTGAGTGCAAGTCACAAATGCTTTCAAATTTATTCACTGATAGTATTTATATATAGATATCTTTAAATTATTTTTTAATCTCAAATACGCAAATGTTTTTCACCAATGTTTTTCCTCCCCCAAAAATTACTTATTAACTAGTATCAAACAATTTGATTTCAAAAGCATTTGAATATGATTTTGTCCTAGAATTGTATAAGCATCCTGAGATTTATAATAAGGAGTGACTTGTGAACTTTCAAGTGAGAATTACTAGTTTGTAAAGCTTTCTAATGCTGGCATTAGATTGTGTACTGGAATTTATTTATTCCTATTAAATTTATTTATTTATTTAATTTATTTCTACTAAGAAAAATAAGAACAGTATTAAGATTGTATTAACCCATGGTGTATCTTAAATACTATGTACACCTTAGACCCTTCAATGTAAAAGGATACAGCAGAACTGGAAATCTAC
Organism: Euphonia xanthogaster; assembly: GCA_034509185.1. Classification (NCBI taxonomy): domain Eukaryota; kingdom Metazoa; phylum Chordata; class Aves; order Passeriformes; family Fringillidae; genus Euphonia; species Euphonia xanthogaster. The sequence goes on along the minus strand of JAYDZK010000056.1, from coordinate 51,945,618 downwards.
TGGTTTTATATTCTTTGTAGGCTGTGATCAAGGTTAGAAGCAGATTGTGGAGGAAGATGGACCTTATTGCTCTTAACCAATACAGTTCTCCTAAAGATTTAAAATACAAACTCCTTAAAGCAGGGTGCTTGAGCTTTTATTTCTTACAAGTTTAGGAACATATATAAGACAGGAAAGGTTTATTTTTAAAAAATTAACATTTTGTGCATTCTTTTCTCTTTAAAATGCATTCATATATGCATACTTATACTTTTCACATCAGAAATGTATTTCTTTTGTAGGAGGTTCAGTGAATTTGGAAAGACACAAACCTTTAGAGCTTTGAACTTGTAATGAGGGGGGTTTGGAAAAGAAAAGTTTAAAACCCACAATAAAAAGTCTATGCCTTGAACAGGGGGGGAAACCCCCCACATTTTAGATTCCAAAGCTGGAGTTTTACCTTCTGTTATGTTTAAGTCTTCTCCCTGCCTCTTCAGGAGCTCAGCTGGGAACTGGTGATGGTCATTCTGTTGTTCAGTCATGTGCCCTGGGGGACTCTCATACAGGAACAAGTGGAATTCAGCAGCCAGGTATTATGGCAGTGCCTGTCTCTAGAGGATCTCCAAATCCTTGCAACTATGGAAAACCAGACAAAACATCAAAATAGCATGGATAGATTTTGGGTGACAGCTGCTGTCTGCAACATGAACTGACCTTGTTTCTGTTCTTGAAGCATAGAAATTATTTCTTAGAGTGAACTTGCTTGTCATTTTTATCTCTAAAGTGTTCATCTAGAGCAGTATTTGTATGTTTTGAGTGGGAGGGATCACAAATGGGACTAAAAAATTAAATAAATAAACATTATCCTAGGCTACTTTAAAAGAAAGTGAAAACCAGAAGTTCACCTTGTGTATTGGATATCAAAATTTGTATGTTATCTTTTCCTTGATTTCACTACCACTCTTTCCATATATAATTAATTTCTGCAGTTTTGTGTGGATGGTCTCTTACTGTGGAAGCAAATTTTTGTTACTTTAACTATACAGAACCTTAAGCTGTGGTTTGTGATCCAAGTTGTAATGAAATTTAACCCAACTGTTTGTTTCTTTGCAGTCTTAACAGAGGTGGTGTGTTTACTGATCAGGAAAGGCTGTAATCTGTGTTTTGTTTAAGAACCCAGAACATAACTGGAACACCGCAACTGTTCAGAACAAGAAACCTTGCAACTGCTTCTGCTGATCGCACTATTCATGCAGAACACTCAGTTTCAAGGTTGCCAGTAGATAGTTTACATGGATCAGAAGAGAGTTCTACTCTTTCTTTTAACTTACTTGCTTTTTTTGTTTTTCCACGATTAAATTATGCCAGGGATTCATTCGCATTGCTATTACAAAATAATAAAAAGGACTTGGCAGAAGTAAAATTTTAATACAAAATTTAATTTAAAATTTATAACAACTTATAATTAAAGTGTTTGGGTATATAAACATTCTGCTTGTTGCAAATATAATGCATAAATATGTAGGCACTAAATGTTCACTCTGCAGATATAAGTGCATATATGTTTAACTGCTGTAGACTACCATGAGGCTTATTTTTCTTTTGCATAAGAACTCTTTTGTATTCAGGATAGTTTCTGGCAGGATTTTTCTTGATGATGGAAAATAAATCAATTGGCTCCTTTTTGTTATTGTACAGATCATAATTTTACACTTGCTTGCAGCTCTAAATTTTATGTAGTATAATAAATATCTACTGTATCTGAACAGGTTACTGTCAAGCAAGTAGTATCTTACACTATGCTCATGGAGACAATCAGCAATCACACTTACTGCAAGCAGGTAATTTAAACAATAATGAAAAAAAAAAACCCAGAACTTTTCTTACATATATAAGGGTGCAATAGAGTCTTAATGTAAACACTGATTTTAAATTATCAGGAAGAACCGCCCTTGGTACTGGCATTAGTGCAGGGAAACGCCCAAATCCAGAAGAAGAAACTCAGAGCGTTGGACCAAAAGTCCAGCGACAGAGCACAAATTAAACTGGTAAGATCTGAGGCACCTTCAAGTTATCAAAGTTCTGTACAAATTTTGTGTCTGTGATAACATTCATGTCACTGCAATGCAAAGGATCCTCAACTATTGCTGTAGATATTTCTTTTCTAGGGACTGTACAGACAGACAGTATGCAATTCTGGCTCTAAGAGTTAGTGAAGTATGAGAAAGGAAGTAGTTACAAAAGTAGAGGCAGACTGAAGATTATCAGACACAGATCCAGGTGTTAATGAAAGGAAGATGGATAAACATTAGCAAAGCTGCTTAAGTAGCTTCAGTTACTCTCTGTTCCCATATCACACTTTAAGCTGTGCCAGTAGCATTGTTTATATGAATGTATGGTGACCTGAATCAGGAGACTAAGACAACTTAGTAAGAGTTCAGGGCCTGGATTAGTTTAGATATATAAGTGGACTAAGCAGTACATGTTTTAGAGAGATACTGCCAAAAACCTGCAAAATGCTGATGTGGGTCTTGAGTGTGAAGATGTAGGGACAAATAAGATTTGAAGACGTGAGCCTTTGTCATTGGTCTGTAATTAAAGCAGGTTACTCAAGAGTCCCCAAGTTTGTCAATCTGTGGTGAAAAAGACTTGAATTTGGAGAAGGTAGTGTAGATGAATACACACAAACAGGTGTGAAAATGTGGAGAGAGAAGCAGAAAACTGGAGAAGGAGTTTCGTATGTGTAAAATCATCAACATAGAGAAGATAAGTCAGTTGTGGTTTTTAGATAAAGTTAGGAACAGGATAGAGGAAAGAGAAGGCTAAAATTGTTATACCTCTTCCAGCACTAAGCTTGCTTTGAAAGGAACAAGGAAGATGCCTGAAAAGAATTAAGACTAAATTAAATCAAAGTGTAATTACTAAGGAGGGAAGCCAAATAATGGAGGACTGAAATAAGAGAGATCGGAAGAGCGT
>JAYDZK010000056.1:51895705-51939727 GCA_034509185.1 Euphonia xanthogaster | reverse complement strand
GGCCCTCCTGGCTGCCAGGGCACTGCTGGCTCATGTTCAACTTGCCATGAACCAGGACCCTCAGGTCCCTTTCCATGGCACTGCCTTCCATGTCCCTTTCCATGGCACTGCATCATATTTCCCGGTGTGTTCATACATCCAGGGTTGCCCCATTCCAGGTGCAGAATCCAGCAGTTGTCTTTGTTAAACTTCATATGGTTGGTATTAATTATTAATTAATTCTAAAGTGAGAGGAGTTAATTATCTTGTTCGTAGTATTACATTGGTTTGTTCTAGACAGTGGGCACTTCTGTGTGTTGGTTTAAAATTCAGATTAGATTTTTGCAACAACACATGCAGCAGGGCTCTTGTGGCAGAATAAATTACTGTGGTACTAGATTTTAGATTATAGTTGTTAATGTAAATATCTCTACATACTGATTTGTATACTGTAGCAGGCCCAGGCCTGGCTAAAGCCCCATGGAGGGCCGAGGCCTAGAGAGAGGAAATGGCAAGCCATTGTGAAAAGGCCAGAAGCCCCTCTCTTCTGCCTTCCAGACCCTAGCTTATCTCTCTGTAACCCCATAGGTTACTTTTCCCTAACCCCTGCTATGGACAGCTTCTGATCCCTTCTAGCCCTATATAAGGGGCTGCTTTAGCCCATTCTGGTTAGAAGAACCGCCACTGGAACCCTTCACAGACCATCGCTGTGGAACTCCAGAGCTGCCTTCTCGTCTCTCTCTGCATCTGCTTGACCGGGAAGCCACAGCCTGCCAGGGCGCCTTAGCAAGCGAAAAGAGCTGAAACCACAAGAAGAGCTGAGATCACTAAGAGCTGACATCACTTAAGCTTGCTAAGGTAGCCTGCAGCTAAAAGCAGCTTGGGTATTGGGACAGTCAGTCTCCAAAGGGCTGAGCTATCCAGCCCGTGCTAGCCTGCCCACCTGGGGGCAAACGAACCCTGCAAGAAGCCGGCTACTGGCAACCGGTATTAGTATACAAGAGCAAAATCAAAAACATTACTAAGAAAATAGAGGTATGTCTACTGTCTTGAGGCAGAGAATGTTTGAAATTGATGAAAAAACTCAAGGGTGAGATCAGAGCAAATAAAATGGAGGGGTTCCCTGGGGACATACATAATAAAGAAAATAATTCTTTTTTTTGTTTTTGTTTAAGTAGTCTGAAAATAGAAACAAAATAGGCCTAGACTGCTTTAAGACATGTTTAACTCTGTCAATATAATGCTGAATTTTTCTGCTAACCTTATATTAAAAAACCATACCATCTAAATTAAATATTCCACCTAGATTTTCTGAATGATTAAGCTATGAAACTCCCACAGAGAAACTTCCTCAGGGTAAGAACATCTGCTTAAATACTACCTTCCCCCAGCCAGTCTGGAAGTTCAATAGGTGAAAGAAGAAATTTCCCAACGAGTTTATTGAAAAGAGTATTCCTCCTCTTCTTGGTGTAGGCGAATCCTTGGATTTGCAAAGGAAAATTTGTGGAGATGCTGTTTGACTTGTGCGCTGGCTTGGAGGAGTTCTGGTGTCAGGACTGTGGTCGAAAAAACAGTCTATGATTAGTTTAGTGTGAAAGAGGGGAGAAGTTGCCTTCAGATTAGCAATAGCCTCATAAAAGCCCTTTGTCTCATATTCTTCCCCTCCAACCTAAGTGCTGTGACCACAAAAATAAATTAAAAGAAGGTGAAGGCTTTGTTTGCATGTTAAAAACTTACTAAAACCATTGCAACATAAGGTTTTTCTCCCCACACCCCCACTACCGCCTTGTGATTTTTCGTGGGGTTGGACATGTGCTGTAAATCCAGTATGGAATAAGGGCCGGGCTATTGTTGCTTATTAGATCTCTCCTCCAGAAATGGAGCTTGAAACATTCCTCAAGAAAGTTCTGTTCCCAAGGGATTTAGCTGGCCCTTCCCTGAGCTGGTAGGATATGAGGAGAGGAGAGTTTTTTGGAAACCAAAAAATGTACTCTGGAAGCATACAGGAACAACTTTAGGGGATCTTTGGGATGAAAAAATAGTTTTAAGTGTCTTCAAGCATTCAGAACCTGAGCATTTGCAAAGGAACTTTGTGTGACCCGTCGTGTACTGGAGCTACCTGCTTACAGAGGTTTTGGAAAAGAGAGGAACAAAAGGAGTTAAAACACAAAACCCTTGAGGTTCGCCGTGTGTCTTCGTGCCGGCGCTGGCTTGGGCAGTTAATTTCTTTCTTTTCGGAGTCCCTGGCACGGAGCTGGGCTGGATTCCTGCTGCACGCACGCGTTTGTTGTGGCCGAGCGGCGCTGGGCCTGCAGGGGGCGCTGTGGGAGTGGCCCTGAGGCAGGGCCCGGCCTTCGGCAGGGAGCGGAGCCTGCTCCTCGTTCTCCCAGGGTTCTGGGGACAAAGTACTCCGGAGAAGGGAAAAGACGGTGGGAATTATGGAATGGCTGCATAATAGCTACCCCGTGCTTCCCGGTCAGAAACCAGACCTCTTCTGTTACTCTGAAAATTGCTTTTCAGGAACACTGCCGTGTGTGCTTGCCTGCACAGACATAGATTCTCTTTTTCAAATGCACTTTGGCTAGAGATTGTTTCCAAAAGCCATTTTTTAAGCATTGTCGATATTTTACCTATTTTAAATGTTTACTGGGCTGTTGCCAGGGAGCCTTTTCGGACCAGAGGATGGAGCCAGGACACCTGAGGTCCAGGTTCTTGTCTCTGCTCCATCACAGAGCTGCTAAACAGACTCAGGTAAAGCTCTCCCTATTCCTACAGCCTTCGTGCACAGGCTCTTGCTGGCAGCCGTGGTGTTCTGCATTAGGTTAGATGATTAGATTAGATTAGATTAGATTAGATTAGATTAGATTAGATTAGATTAGATTAGATTAAACAGGCTACAAAGAGAGCCTCCTTTCTCTTCTTTGTGCTCACTATTTCCAATAGAGAGAGTTCTTTGTGCAAGCATTACTGCCCTTAAAGGACTAAGCGAATGAAATTCTCACACTTCACTTGCTACCTCAGCTTTCAACTTGAATGCTTGTTGTAGTTTTTCCCCCTGAAATGTAAAGTTTCAAAAGCAGTGAAAATTTCTGAGTAGAGGGGAAATTTGCATTGATCCAAAAAGCACAGGGAAATTTAAAGCAGACATAGAGAAATAATTTTAATGTGGATTTCAAGGGATCTAAGCTCCTGTTTTTGAATAGTGTGCACCGCAAATGCAAAATTAATTCAATATTAAACTAAAGAATGCAAATAGAGTTTATTTCAATATTTTATTTACAAAATTGCCTGCAGAACAGAAAGACAAAAGAGGCATAAAAGAAATGGAAGAGTCTCCAAAAGGAGATTCTTTCTTTAGGATGCTGTTGGTTTGCTTGCTTGCAAGAGGTTTTAGTGCAAATTTCAAAATCCAAAACTCTTAAAGATAAGATAAACTGCAAAATGCCAAAGTGTAGCCAATGTGCAAGATTGCATCCAAGCATCTGTGGTTAGTGGAAGCTTGTGCACTTAATACAAGGTAAATTATACTTTTCTCTGTTTTTCTTACTCCTGCTAATTACACAAAACACAAGAAGGTAATCTTATTAGCTATGATTATTCTGACTAGGAGTAACCAATAAACACATTAGTTAATAATAAGAACAATTTATATGCAGCAATTGCAGAGAGGGAGAATTTTCTTGAGGTCTGTTTGGCTTTCTAGAGCTTCAGATCGTGTGGTCAACACAAGGTCTTTAATTATCTGGACCATACTTTTCTCTAGTGCCTTTTACCCTGACCAAGCTAGGAATTTTTTAAAGCAAAGTCATCTTTACCTGATAGTGGTGGAAACACATCCCTGTTCTGAGGAATGGCTTGCATCAGAAAACATCAAGGATATTGCATTCACGTCTCAGAGTGGCTACTACACACCCGAGAACAGGGCATTTCAAGAGAGCTTGGCAAATGGATGGAAGGAAGATGATGTAACTGTTCTGGCTTTTCCAGAAGCCTTAGGGAGGGAAGAAGGAAGTTAATGGGATGATGCGAGGAAAGGTGCCAGCTGAAGGAAAGAAAGAATAAAACAGGTAGGAAATTAAGGTCCATTGGTAGATATGGGTTTTTGGATACATTTAGCATCCATTATGTCTTGGCTAACTGGATAATTGTTCTGTTGTAACACAAACCTTTCTTTTAAAAGGGTGAAGAAAGGGAGGAAATAATCCTTGCAGGTATTTTAGGTGCTACACAATGTTACGATTTTCTGAAATATTTGCATTGCATAGGGTTTGTTTCCAAGTGCTTGTGGGTTTTTATGGATTTGGTCCCAGTTCTACTGCCAGCCCCTCCAGGAAAGAAGAGTTCTCGGGTAGCACACTGGGCTTTTCTCCCTCCTGCAGGGCAGCTGCCCCGGCTGCTTCAACATCCCTCCTGTGTAGTCAGCAGATCTCACCTGGGACTTAAAGGACTGTCTTGCCTCATGCAAAATGTTTGCATATGTGTATTTTTTTGTAATTAGCACAGTCAGGCCTTGATTTTATCTGTGACCTCAAATGCTACTAATTACAGCATTTACTGATGAGGGGATCCCTCCTCTGCTGTTGCTCCTGTTGTTAGACTTCTGCCTGAGAAGCTGGAGCTCATCAGAGGCTTTTTCTCCACATGTGTTGAGGGTGAAAAAGCTGGAATTTTAGATGCTTGTAGAGGCTGTGGTATTGTGTGATTTTGGCAGAGTTCGACATAAATACGTTATGCAGCTCCCGGTACCAAGGGGAGCACTGAGGTGGCTGTGCAACGAAAGCCACTTGCAGGGCAGAAACACCTTGTAGTCACTCAGAGTAATTTGGCTTCCAAGAATGGTTCTTAAATCTCCCTATAGTTCTCCTCTATGCTCCCCTGTAGCCCAGGTCACCATGGGGAGAATCAAGAACCATTCCTTAGTTTCTTGTAGCTGCCTGGTCTTGAGCAAACAGCAGCTTGCTGGGAGATGCCTTCCATTGACAGGGCTCTTAGTGCATGCTAGACAAGACTTAGAAGCCTGTAAATGGTCCCACTTTGGAAAGCACTGGTTTAATTCTCTGGTTTAATATCAAAAGTGTAACATAAACATGTAAAAAACCAAAATCAACTCACAACTGGTAATGACAAAATCACCTTAGTGCAAATTTGAAGGTACTATCCGAAATATTTATTATGGTTTTATGCTCCATACCATAAAATCTCACCCAAAGTAATAAAGCCTGTAGATAGAAAAAAAAATTATTGAAATGTAATCTTTATGAATGTGTAGCAATCATACTGCAAGGCACTTTGTCATGTACTTACAGGCCTAATCAAACCTGTGTTTGTGGATCCAGATAAAGAATAAGGCAATTTTGAAGCCCCTGAAATCAGCACTGCTTGATGAGCTCTCATTTAATTCACAGTTTACAAACACCAAAAAAATCCTGGGCTGGTTTTCAGGCTACATATGTACATCCCTTGGAATTGGTGGGCTGGGAGAATGTGCAGTGGTGAAAGAAGTCACTCTCCTCTTACTGCTATTGTTAACAATATGTGAAAATCCTGACAGAAATGAAGCCATGGGGGATGGGAATACGCCAAGACTTTCAAATTTGAAAATGACCTGACATCAGGATCTAAATCAGATTTAGATGGTTTCTAAATAATTGATGACAGCCAAATGTAGTCAGAGTCTGTTTTGAGCTAACTATTTCTCATCTGACACTGATAGGCACGAAGCCTCTTTCACACATGTGCCTTGGGTATGTAGCTCCGAACCCAAATTCAATCTAGTAGTCTTTACATGGGCCTCTGCTGACATGCTGAGCGCTAACAATGTCCCCACAAGCCGAAGAGCAATAAAATACACAGAAGTGTGAGTTTTCTGTGAAGTCTTTGTCCCAGGTCTGTGTCTTCCTCCCCATGATGTGAGCAGAGCGTGGAGTCTCTCCTCTTGCTGCCCTAGAAAATGCTCCAAGTTTAGACACAGTTCTTTGCAGGCAGAGCCAAGACTCAATCTGTAGCCATTTTGCATTGTTTGGTGAGTGCTGTTATGAGTTAGTGTGATTTATGTTTTACTATCACTCCTGCGAGAGCTAGCATCATCATATGGAGTGTATTTACAATGGAAAGAGATTCCTGTGGCTTCACTGAGGTGGTGGTGGATTCTATTTCCCATGTAACTATTTTTATCAGATTATCTGGGGTGAGTTTCTGTCTCTACAGCTATCATGACATGATGCATTTTAATATGGTAAATATTATGATCCATAAGTTTCTTTCAGCATCCAGTGCCTGAAAAAGGAAACCTAGGCCCACCCCCACCCAAAGAAATCTTTCTAGTATGCAAGAGCATTCATTTTTCAAGTCAATCTCTTCTCCCGAGACTAATATAAATGAATGGGTCCTTTTTTTCTCCAATGCTAACTGCAGTCTGATAGTTGTGGTGTCTCCACTGGATGCTGGAGGCAGGCAGGGGTGGGATCTCTTCTCGCCGGAATCCCTGCCATGCTGTGTCTTATGATGAGAACTCACTGGCTGAGTTTCCCTCCAATCTCCCTCTCTAATTTTAATCTGCAGTTCCTGTGCCCATCTATACACAGCAGACTAGACTTTGCTGCTTCTAATTAAGAAGATAATTTCAAAATATCTCTTGAACCCTTGACCTTCAGAATTCCCTCAGGTGACATCCCTCTGATCTAGGGAGAACTCCTGCATGGATTGCCACTCTTCGTGCAAAAATAGGTAGGGTGTAATTTGCAAATATTTATAAAGTTCTGTTATGGGTAATTGAAACAACTGTTAATTGCTCATGATTTCAATCCAGACAGTTGGTCTGTTTTTCTGCACCGCTCCCACAGGAGAAGTTGGCTTTCTCCCTGCCTCAAACCCCCAAAGGCCTGACGGTTTGCATAGCAATATTGTTTCTCTACAAGGTGTTCTCAGTACTACTTGACTGTGTAGTGAAGGTGACTATGGCTTGTTCCAGGCATTGAGACAGAGAAGAGACAATGTGTAAAGATTTTTGGCTTTGAAACTTAGGGACCTGCACTGGGAGCTGAATGAGCACAAAGAGGAGAGAAAGCAGAGCTGTCTGCTGGGGCTCTGAGCAATGCGGTAGACCTTGTTAGGAGGGTAGGTGTTATAAAGCTTCTTAAATGATAATCTGAGGTTAGTAAGAATCCACCTTTGACTCAAACTAACTCTCCAAAGGTCGGAATGGATATTCTTCACTGCTGCAGAGCACATTTCACCAGAAAATTTTGCATGAGTAGATAGATCCTACTGGACAGCTAGCAAGCAGGAATGGCATAGAAAGGAAATAACAGGAAAGCTGTTAATACTTTTCCCAAGAGACATGTAAGAGCGAGTATCGGGGGCAACAATAAATCTGTAAGGTAATCAAAGACCAGGTAATTGTAAGAATATTGTGAACAACCTAAACGTGGCAAAGAACAAAAAGACACAAGGAAAGAAATCTTCTCTATACACACAAATATATGAGTGTGTGTGTATGGCCTTGTATATAAAAGAAATAGAGGATCAGTAAAAGCAGCAGTGCTTTTGAAAGGAAGGATTGATGAGCTGGATATTGCTGTGGGATGAGTGTCTTGTTACAGATAGCGAATGAAAAATGGTCTCTGAAAATGGGAAAAAAATTAGAAGGAGCTGAACTAAAATCCAGGCAGCAAGGAAGTCAAAGCACCTTCATATAAGTGGAGAAACTACTCCATCTGCATCTGTGGAACCACAGCACCCAGCAGTGGCCTCCTCCAGCTCCATGACCATCCCAGAGGGAGCAGCCTCTCCCACACAGCTGAGGCTTGAGCCCAGGAGAAATGTCTGAATTGGGCTGCAACACAGGTGAACATGGGCTGTGGCATTCAACATGTGGGGTCTAGAAACCACAGAGCAGTTGCTTTTATTGCTTTGCAGGGGTTTCACTCCCAGACCGTTGTTGTATCTTAGGATAGGCAGGATGCAGCTGGAGGCAGCATGTGATGGAATTTTTACAAAGGGTAGTCAGTCATGCCTGAGTGACCAGATGGCTTCTTTATGTAAGGACATTGTTTTGCAAGCAGGGTGAACCAGGAGGGTTCAGTCTCCCCACTTCACACCACGGCTTTACCAACCCTGCCTGGCCAGCAAGCCTGGCAGCTCCCAGCCCTCAGCTGTGTCTGGGGAAACAGGTAATAATTAGGGCATGAGGAGTAATTCAGACCAAGCAAAACCTAAGTAGTCTACAGCAGGAGCCAGCAATGCGTACCTTTCGGTCAGTTCATGAATGAAGGAATGTGCATATGTCAGACCCAAAGTCCCTGCAGCAAGAGGAGATGCACAGTGGTTTGAGCTTTTGGTTATACACTCATGGCTGCACAAACTTCAGTGCATTGTGGTGCCTTAGGCACCTGCTAAGTGTGACATACATGATTTAAGTTACTTTTTGTTTCTAAGAACTGCTCATTTCGAGATGCATTTAGGAGGAACACTGTAAGTTAAACAAACAAAAAAGTCTATCCCAGGAGGAGGGTTATGTCTAAAGGAAGCTGGGAAAAAACAGGCAGATCAATGGTAATGTTGATAAGTTTAAATTGTAGCACACAGAAAAAGAATGGAATGAAAATGCTTTAGATAGAAAAAGAGTTTATTTAGATAATTCTTACTAATGTAAGAATTGTAATTGTAAACCCTATGCCTGTTTATATTTGATATATTATATGGGGTGAAATGTCCTCATTTAATTTTTAAAGAGTGGCTTAATGCACATGAATTGCACCATCCACCCATTTTATTTTTTTTAATAAAAGAAGACTTTCGTAGCTAGTGGTTGTATTAATTAGGGAAAGATGGTGGGAGTCAGGGGAAGAGGCAACTATGTCCATCTGCTATGTATGAAAATCATTGTGTTGTCCATTCCTCATTTACTGCCTCCCTGTCTTTAATGGCCAAAGCTAATGACTGCACAACTACAGAAAATACCAAGGAGAGACAGAGTACATCCAGTAAAACCCTCCAGCCAAACTGAAACTCCCTATACAATCTCCATTAACTGAAATCTCTACAGATGGGTTCCCTTAATTGTAGGAAATGGAATACAATCCCTATAACTAACTCTCTTCTCAAAGGCTTTTTCCCCCCTTCAGCATCTGGAAGGAGCAGCAGTGGTTGTTTGGCACCTCGTTGCTGGAGGGTGCGGCTGACTCTCCAGAGTGCCCCACTGCCCAGGGCCCCACACCAGAACCAGTCTCATCTCTTCTCCCAGACTCCTCCACAACCCACCACACTGTACTGAGAGGTTTCTGCCTGGGCATGGTCATAACACCAGCATCCACTAGCACAGTGCCTATTCTCGCCCTGGAGGGAAATGTTAGCTCTTCTCTAAAGTCTTTTCTGCCCTGGAGGGCTGGAGGGTGAGCAACTCTTTTGTGCTGCAGCACAGGCAGAAATGTCAAGATGTGGGGAAAAGTGGTATTGGGGGATAGCCACAGAAAGCTTGCTGTTCCCCTTGGAGCAGCACTTGATCTTGAGGCAGACCTTGCATTATGACAGGTCTGTGGAGCATGTCTGTGTGGTACCAGCAGTACACAAGGAATGTCAGCCAATCCTGTGAGAATTTCTGCCTCTGTTTCCTGAGCTTATTGTTTCTTCTAGCACAGCTCTGTGTTGCATTTTCCTCTCTGCTCTGTAATTAAAAGACTTTGTCCAAATCTTCAGACCTTTGTCCTGGTTAGTAAGTGCCTCTTTCTCCTCTTCCATCACACTGTCCTCTAGTTATCACCCTCCTTTGCACACTCCACATCCTATGATCATCTCAGTCTTCTTATTCAGAGGATTGTTTTCCTTCCATTAGCTGATCCAGAGCTGATTCCAGCGCCGAATCCTATCTACTGTTCCGCCTTTCTTCTTCCATCTCCTTGAGTCAGTGTGCCAAAGCAGGGCACAAAATGCCTTCTCCCCGTGGTAGCTGTAAAACTATGGGTCTTGTTTTTCTCTTTTCCTTTCTGTTTCAGTGTGAGGCTCTATGGTGCAGTGAAAAAAACTTCCCAAGAAGTGTAAGGTGGTGCCAGGCAAACTGAAAACTGTGTGCTCTGGCTTCAGGCTGCCCAGCATCCTTGGTCTTCTGGGACACCTTGTTTGTACTGCTGGTGGTAACACAAACCAAGGCATTGGGCATGGAGAGGCCCTGGTCCTTAAGGGAGCAGTAAGTACTATGAGGAGCAGCTGCTGCAGAAGCACTTGCCCATATGCCTTAGCTAAGGATTGAATCATCATGGCTGGTGTTAAATGTACTTGTGCTCTGCCATAGAGTGAACCACACGTGTGGAAGAAGTGATGGCACCTGGCATGCAGTGGTTTTCAGCACCAAAGAAATGTATTTCTGGCCATGTAGCAACTCACCTGAGGAAATCTGCCACATTTGGGGACAGCCAGGGGATACCATCTAGATAGAGTTAATATGGTAGAATGGTTCCAGGGGATCTGTGGGCCTAGAAGTAAAGCAAATATAGATTTCAGCCCTTCCTAACATCGCTGTGGAACTTGGAGGATTTACAGCTCTCCTGAATACGGGGCAGCTCTTTAGAGCTACTTTCTGCCTGCTATGACTAGCATGGGTTCTGGTGTCTTGTCTTAGAGGAGCTTCCACACAAATCCTTTTCTTGGGGCTCCCAGGTGTGTCAAAGCTGTTCTCGTGGGAGTGTGGGACCAGCTGCAAAGCTGATGTGCATGGTGGCTGCAAAGGCTCCCTCAGGAAGTTGCAGCTCCTGCAGAAGAGAAGTGTGGAGTGTAGAAGGTTGCCTTCCCCCCTGCCAAAATGACCAAGATGAAGGCCTCTCCTGGAAGTTCAGAGCACATCTAGCTCACAAGTGTCACAGACAAACAGTCAAGGGAAGACATGGTCACACATGAACCTGAGATAGGTGCTGTGAAATGACCTGGTGTCTTGCCCATGGACTTGACTAGGGAAATGTATGTCATGTAACGGGCTCTCCAGGCCAGTCCTGACCAGGGGCAGCACATTCCAATGGGAAGAATATGTACACAGAAGAGGGGCAATATAAAAAAAGCCATCAGATTTCCCTTTTTGCTGCTCAGTATTTATTTTACTGCAGTGTGTAAGTACCTACAGTGTACAAATCACCAAATCATTGGACACTTGTGCTGAAGGTATTTCCATGTTATGCAGCACAGCACTGTATAAGGTAGATGTTTTACTGCTGCTTCTCATGCAAGAAAGCCAGTCACTGAAATACTGATGACTTAATGCTCATTTGCCTTTGCTTTGGTCCGCAGCAGCTTTGTCAGAGTTTTCAATCTATGGCACCTGGATTTTTTCCTGATCTTTGGGCTGAGTTAGTTTAGGAGCCCAAGTCTGCGTTTAATCAGTGTTTTATAAAACAGGGATTTTTTCCTTGGAAATAAGTCAAGCATTGGTATCACTGAAGTTGCTTGCTCCCTGAGATGAGCTGTCAGGTGCTGTGGAACACTAGGGTCTGCTGACTACTCTGCAGGCATTAAAGAATTACACATTTTGCTCTTTGAAGACAAACCAGACATGCTTCAAACTGCAGAGGTTCACCTTCAGAATGGCAGCACTTTTCTGAATTGAAGCAGGATCCCTGTGCTTGTGCCCACATAAGGCACTAACCTGCATCTCAGGGGCCTTTGTCCAGTTTTCTACATTCACATATTCAAGAGCAATTCAGTTCAGTTTTCAAAAATGATGGAGTCCTCAGACTACATCCTCAAAAATTACATAGCTACTGTAAAAGGCTTTCACTGCAAGTTAATTTTGAAAATGGGACATGCTTGACAAAATAAGAAAAGGTAAGCATATTTATGCCTTGTAAAGCCATAGGACATGATGCCGTGCTGCCATACGGGGCCCCAAGATGTCCCTTTGTCACACTCATTGAAGATGGTGTATGACCCCTTTTGCTCTTGTCCATTGTGTTTACTTTCTTCTATACTCTCATGTACTATGGAGTGGCTCTACCTGGTCCTTATCTCTGAGAGCACAGAGGAAGAGCAGTCCAGTCTAAACCATTACTTCTGAATGCAGTGTTCTTAGCAGAATGAATTCACTCACCTGGCAGAGGGGTTTGCAGAAAAGTGCAGAACAGCATGTGGGGTGCAGCAGAACATGTGTACGATTTACTAGAGACAAATCTAAGCATGTGTTTAAGGGCACTGCTGGCTTGCTGCTGTAACGCCTCAGTCACCAATAGACATGCAACTAGACAATTTACCACCAGTCTGAATTGTACATAATATAGGATAAATGATGCAAAAATCCTTTGTTTTTTGCTCACTGGCATCGAGCTGGCTGTAAGCTGAATCCCACATTCTCTCCTGCAGTCTGCAGCAGCCTAAGGGTGCCACAGCCTCATCTACCATTGAGCCAGAAGTGATGTCGAGGGACAGGTCACCTGTCTCCAGAGGGCAAGCCCTGCCGTCACTGGACAGCCCGTTCTTTAGAAGCTTGAACTGCTCAAAGGGCAGACTTGCTTCTCAGTGCCCTAAACATGCTTCTGCACATGTTTAAAGTTGGGGATGTGGCATGGGAGGACTTTTCTTCATTCACTGCTTGCAAGAAGACTGATTTGAATTTTTAAGTGCTTCTCCTTCTACTAACTGTATTTAATCTGCAGGGATATACCCAGCAAGTGATTTTTCTTGATAGAGTTTAGCTAGCTATTTCAAGAGACTGCTTCATGAAAATTGCTATCTCAGTGAATGTAGCTTGTAAACCTTTCTGATGACCTAATTAATTTTGTTAAAGTCACTTTAGTAGAAACATTTCCTACACAAAGGCAAGGTACCCACTGTCACCCAATGAATTTTTAAGTGCCTCTGGTTTTTGTTTTTTTTTTTTCTATTTTTCTTTAACAGCCCTTGTTGTTGAGCCCTCAGATATCATGACTGGAATATAAACTTTTCCATCCACTGCCTGTGTAAGAGTGTAAAACTGAAAGTATTGATTCAATCATACACTCAGCTTGTGAGAGGCTGTGTAGTAGCTGCTGCTTTTCTACTGCTTACTGAGTGAAAAGCACTTCTGCTTAGCTTTTCCTGCAGAAGGTATCCTGCTGGCTTTTCACACCACAGGCTTGTTCCCAAGCCTCCAGAGGCATAGGAGTTTCATCACTGATTTAGTTAATCTTTTGTAACACTTTATTTTGTAAGGTAGGTTATAGGCAGTAAGGTGATAGAGAGTCTGATCCTGTCTGTACTAAAGTCAGTATAAAATGCTAATGGATTTTGATATCACTGGATTAACTCATTCGTTGTAACTGTATTTGCAGGGTGGTGAGGAGTGTGACCTGTGGATGCCCAGGCATCTCCACCCAGAATAATTTCTTAGGTGTAAAATGGCAGGCTGAAATCATCCAACATAAAAGAAAACATGGTGTGTCAAAATATGATAATCTTTGGACATTTAACTTATCAGCTATTGGAATGGATACCTGTCCTTCCCAATGATATCTCTGGTGAATGGAAACTGCTGCTTTTTTTCCTCAGCTTTGTCCCATGCAATGCTATAGTCAAGAGTAAATAAAAGTGAAATGTATTCATTCTCAATTGAGCAATGTCAACTTTAACTGCTTTTCATATACCAGACTCATTTTATGTATTTAAATCTGCTTTCTGTTTTGCTTTCTACCATTCAGGTGTTGCAGTAAGCATGAGCCTGACATAGAAATGCAAGGAAAAAGAGCCTTGAAGGGGCTATGCTTCTGGCTATTTTGATTTCTAGATGTCATTCTTCATCTTGATGTGCTCTCCCTCTGACAGTATCTAATGCCTCTTATACAAGACTATTCCTTTTTGTAGTCCTGCTAGGGAGAATTGTGTGCAGTGGCATTCTTTAGGAGGTCATTTTTATAAATGTTCATGGATGCTAAATGAGCCATTCTCAAATACAGGCATTCAGTCTGAGAGGGGAATTTAAACTTGGGAAGAAGCAATGGGACTAAAACCAGTGGAGAACAGCAGTACTTGCCACTAGCTAAATGTAGCTGGAAAGATAAAATGCTTTTGTGGAAATAACTCTACTTAATTTTTTCAAAACTTCTGGGGCCAAAACTGACCCATTAATATTTTTAATTTTGTGAACTTCTAGTAGAAATATTGATGCACAGGAAGGCACAGACTGACAGTCAGTGACTAGTGACTCATCAGTCTTATTTTATATATTGCCTTTGCCTCTCAGCTCTTCTAATCAAATATTCATTGCTTGGAAATGCCCTCCCAGTGCATCCTGGCTGGTTAATTAGAATCCCCTCACCTTGACTCTGAAGCTTCTCCCACAGATCAAATGGAGCAGACTTCTGCTTCTTATCCAGGCGAATCTTCCAGCAGCTCCTTGGGTTTGTACAGGGTGATGTTGAGCCCAAGGTGCTGCTGAGACCCTGCTGATTCTGCTGTCAGCCGCAGAGGAAGCCATGGCAGCTTCTGGTTGAAGAAAAACCCCTGTTTTTATCAGTGCTCAGAGTCCCAACCTACAAACTCAGTGAAATTTGTTGAAATTCAAAGAGGACTAGTCTCCCGTTGGAGGGAACTGGAGCAATGGCAGTAAATTTAAAAACAAGCAAACAAACACACCTCACCAAACCACAAGCAAAAAACAACCCACATCTTCTCCAGCTCCACAGATAAATGAGTCTAAGTCAAATGTAAGCAAAGTCCAAAGATTAGATCTACCACTTTTATCTGATCAAGATAAGCACCTGTCCAAACAAGTTTAGTCTAATGTGATCTGTCTTTCCTAAAATCACATTGCCTTTTGGCCTCCTTTTGTTTCTGCATCTTGATTATTATTTTCTCCACTACGTGTTTGAAAAATTTGTACATGATAGAGTTCAGACTAATGAACTGTACTTTTAAAACTATTCCTCTTCCCAGCTCAAGATCTGACCCTGAATCTTTATCTTTCTGTCATTTAAGTGCCTGCACAATTTCCACTACTTCTTCTATGTTAACATACATTGCAATACCTATGGAAGATATGCAAAACCTTGTACTGTCAGTATACACAGGTTTTCTGGCTGTTCAGCATCAAATGTTGTTTCCAAGAAGTTGAACCAGATGCAGTTTAAAACTCTCTCTATCACCATCCTTACATTTGCATATGACTAGCTGTGCTCAGTACTGACCTTTTATCAATAGTTAACAAACATAGGCAAAAGTTTGAATCTGCTTCATTTGTTTGAGTCTTTCAGATCAATAGGAAGAGTGTCTGGGATTATTTTTCTTTCCGATGCAAAAATGTCATCAATAATTAATCAAAGCAGACTAGATTTCATTGAAGATCTGACTTCCTGCAGCACGATACAGTATACCTGAATGTTAAAGGTACATTCTTTCTTAAACTGCTGCATGCTAGAGTAGCTTTTAATTGCACTACGAAATGGATCCCCTGGTAAAGTCTAAATGAGTGTAAGTGTGAAATCTGTGCTGCAATGTTTTCACATGCAAAGAGTTTTAGCATAAGTACTGAAACTGCAGAACAGGCTACACAGATGGGGCTGTGGGACTTCAGCAGAAAGCCTGAAAAATTGTCCTGCTCCTCTGGGGGTGGGGCACAGCAGGAACATTCACCCCTGTACAGAGAGCAAATAGGCCCCAAATCCAGATTGGTTTTGGAAGAAGAAATGGAGGCATGACAAAATCTGAATTTCAAGGCTGGGTGTTTATTTCCTGCAGACATTTCTTGTGACCCTCAACATGGCTAACAAAGAATCCTCAGCCCGCCAGCCCATGCCAGGACTAGGGTAATTGAGGGAAATGGGGATGTTTGCCAGACTGGGACTGAGACCTTGCATCAACATTGAGCAAGCAGAAGCAGCTTTCAGTATTTATTTTAAAGCTCTGTTGGCTCAGTTTAAGCCATGCCTGTCATGATAATTATGTTCAAATGCAAGCTAAAATGTCTTAAAGACACATTTAGAAGGACTGTGAACCCTGTCAGAATTGATAACTGAGGCCTCACTTCCTTTATTATTTTCACATGCTCATTTTATTGAGTATGTACAGAGAATGAATTGAACACCAAATGCTGTATTTGTGAGACATTTAAATTATGTATTAGTAGTTCGAGACACTGTGGTTAGCCATTAAATAAATAATCATAAACAGACCAATTCAAAATTATCTATTTCTATATTTATGTTTGTGGCCTAAGAGAGGAAATGGATGCTTTTCCATGAGAGAAAAAAAATCCATCCATCACAGTGTCCTCCAATCAAAGTATCCAGTGCTAGTATAAATGGTATTCTAAAACATAATATCAAATGGGTTTCTAGCATCTCCTAGGAGTGGAAGGAAAGCAAGTTTCTTTGTATTACCTTTTTGTTTTCTATATGTTGTATATATTTATTTTGAGAGAACTGTAGGAACAGTTTGTTGTTTAGGCTTTCTTTTCTTTTTTTTTTTTTTTTTTTTTTGTCTCTTTAAGAAAATTGTTTTCTGTTAATTAAATTGGAATTCATCCCACTGAAACTCACCTGCCACAGAGCCCAGCAGGCAGGAAAAGGCAGTCCTGCTGGCCTTGGAAAACAGTAGTAATGTTCCAATTAATTGCAGTTGGACCAGAAAAAAATGGCACTTCTCACAATGACCTCATGGTTTCAATGTGTGCACTCAATTGTTTGTGCATTTTTTTTTACAGCTGCAGCTCTATGAGAGCCCTGCTGCATATCAGTTGTCCTTGTCAGAAAGAAAAGAGGTAAGAAGTTTCTCCCTCTACCTGTGGATGAGAATGAAAAAGGGAACCCTTAGG
The DNA here is from genome assembly GCA_034509185.1 of Euphonia xanthogaster. Taxonomy (NCBI): domain Eukaryota; kingdom Metazoa; phylum Chordata; class Aves; order Passeriformes; family Fringillidae; genus Euphonia; species Euphonia xanthogaster. Next base: position 51,922,986 of record JAYDZK010000056.1, on the reverse strand, counting down.
ACTCAGGCATGAGAAGGTACATAAAGGTGTCTCATGTTGTCATATTAAACTTACCACACCAATGCTTTTATGGAATCCTTGTGTCATAAATTTGAGAGACCAGAGGTTGGTTATGCTGCAGCAGAATCAGCCCCTGTTGTTCAGAGCTGTAAGTTCAGTTCTGCTGGTGACTTGCATAGCTGATGAGAAGTTAAATGCACACCTGGAATGTGTAATCCTCAAGTACATGACTGACATGGGACCTAACTTTCTTGAAGTATCCTACCCCAGGGTCTATTTGGGCAAAATATCCTATTAGAACACCTTAATGTAAAGAAAATACAAGTTAGTAAAGATGAGATGCCTTTTGGATTGAGAAAAGTAAAATTCAAGCTTTCTTTGAGTTTGTTTTTTTTCAGATCTTCTGATTAATTTAAGGTTTCTATTCTCCACCCTTAGCACAGTGCTGTAATAGCAGCAGTTAAGTGCTCTAAGGGAGTCCTTGGGTCCTTGTCTTTGGGGGTTACCTTTCTAGGGGAATATGTACATAGAAGAAGCATTTTTGTTGTTTAAAGAAAAGGATCTTAACCTGCTAACTTCCCTCCAATTTTATGTGCTGACCTCACTGGGTTACATCACCAGAGATCTGAACCCATGTGGGAAACCGAGAAGCTGTATCCAAGTATCAGGAATAGGTACCCTCCTATATTAATATCTTGTAAATACAGGAACAAGCTGTTCTTTGGAAGGAAAAAAAATTGCACAGCTCTGTATATGAATGATGGATTTGTTACACTTGCACAATTTCACTAAAAATTCTCCTGGCAAGAAAAATGCTCTGGGAAAGCATCCCTAAAAAATCCAACACTGCCAATAGTGTCAGCCATGCAAACACCATCTCTGTGTATGCCATATGTAAATCCTGCATAAATGTTTAACTGAGATAAATGTTTAACTGAGTATTTCTGCTATTTTCCTCTCACCCTGAGAGCTGTTTGCATTAGTAAACAAATTCTGGTGTTTATGTACAAAGACACCCACTCTGTCTCACTCCATCATTTAGCTTTTATTCTCGAGAATTATTCTCTCCGGTGATGCAAGGCTGCAGGGGTGCTGTAATAGCTCCAGTGAGGGATGCTCCCAAAAGAGAGCTTTACCATTGGGGTGAGATGATAAAAACTGGGTCAGTGCCCTTTAATGGGCACTGATTAAAAGAACCCAAGGCTCTTTTAATCAAAAGCAAAAGGCACTGCCATTGTCTGTCTATGATTGGAGGAGATACAGACAAGGACAGAAAGCAGGTCCCTTGCTTTCTCTGAAAGTTAGTCCAGGTAGAAGAAGAATTGCCTTTCAAAAGAGGAAAAATACTTCCATTAGACACTTGGCATCCACGCAGTCCTGGTGAGCAGAGTCCACAATGGTCCTTGCAGGTGGGCACTGTGTTTGTTTGTTGCTGGAGGCAAAGGCATGGCATGGAGGTGAGAGGTTTCTTTGAGGCTGGAGAGATTCTGGAGAAAAACCAAGGAGAAAAAAAAAATATTTTGTGATGCCACAGTTGCTTCTGTGTTCCCTGGAGCCCTGCACATGGAACAGAGGAAGCAGTGAAATGCTGACTGAAGCTTCAACAATTTTCTCCTCTCTCAGGCTGGTGAGTACTGTTGTTAAAATAGACTCTTTCCAGCCATCCTCCTCTTTGCTCCTACAAACCACAATAGTAAAAGTGGCAGGGTATGCCTTCCTCTGCTTGTGAGTTACTAGGAAATGTTACCTGTTCCCTTAATTTTTGTCCAATCTTTTGTTGCCTATAAATTACTCTCCTTGACCCCAAAGGAGAACACTGTACTGGGTCTGCAGCATGCACCACGTCTCGTCTTGTGCTCAGATGTTGTAGTGATGGGCCATATTTTAAAACTCAGTGGACAGAGGAAGCACGCTACATAAATATGTTAGAAAACCTGTGGAGTATGTTTGTTGTTTGTAGCTGAGTTAGGGGTGTTTGCAGGGGAGTGCTGCTGTGCTGTGGGATGTTGTACTTTGTGCTGAAGGACAGGGAACGTGGATGGTGGGGGCTGGTGTTCACCAGATTTTGCTAGGAAAGACTCACCTTGGTGTGCTTGTAGATGACAAACCTGCCACAGAGACCTTCATGCAGCTGTCAGCAGACAAGTTGTGAGGAGGAAAAAGCAGTCACTGGAGGATGCCACCTGACTGTGTCCACTCAGCTTCAGCTCTGCTCCCTCCAGCCTGGTTCTGTGGCCTGACAGGTGATGGAAACCAGCCCAAAGGCAGCTCAGGCTGCGGCAAGAGCAGTCTCATCCCTAGGTGAGAAAACCCACCAAGGCATAGTTCCTGGGAGCACAAGCACTAATCTTACAGGCAGGGGCCCCATGGGGTGGCAGGGTGCTAGGGAGTCAGCAACGTGGCCGTGTGTGCCTGGCACTGGGAAGCAAACTCTCTCAGAGAAGTTTTGCCATTGATTTCAGCAGAGCTGGGATTTCGACACTGGTGGTGCCACACAAAGGAGAACACTCTCATGCTACTCGAGCTCAGCTGCTCTGAGACGGGTGTCCTACCACAGTTTGGAGTAAAAATTTGGGGACTGGAGATAGCAGACAAAGCACACAGCCATGGTGAAACAGAGCTCTGTTGTTCCATCTTTGCACAAACAAAAGTCCCATTGAAAACTGTAAGACATTAAGTCCTCTGATTGAAACATATATATATATATACATAAATACATGTAAAAATTTGATGTATTACAGTTTCAGCTCTACATTTTCCCTTGATTTTAATTTTCTCTGTGGAGTTCAAATACAGAATGTTCCTTCACAGCTTATTTTCAAAGCCATTTTTTGACTTTCATATTTAAACTTATTTAAGGCCCTTAGATTTTTCTCCCAGCTGTGGAAAGCAAAGACAGGAAGAGACAGAAAAGTCAAAGACTCTTTTACAGTCCTGGAACCTCTAAAGAGCATCCTTGAAATCCAGAAAAAAAAACCCCACTATAAATAATGCTTCAAATTTTTAAAAGGAAGTTATCTTTTTGAATATAGCCTTTTCCCATTTTAAGGGTATGAAATAATTAAAGTGTGTGTTTGCATAATTGTGCTTTGTCTCTATACCTGCAAGTATTGTGGGGGTGTGTTTTTTCTCACTTTTGCTCCTGTTTTCTCTCTCTTATGTTACCAGTCAGGCCCTGCTTCCCAAGCAGGTGCCCTTGGAAAGGAGAAATGCCTGCGCTTATGCCAGAATCACTGTCCTTGTTCTTTGGCAAAACCAGGTTTCTGACATGTGTCACATGCAGAACATGCCCTTCCCAGGCAAGTAACTTTCTGAGAGATTTTGTTCAGCTAGAATGGGTGTTGCTGTCTGAGGTTTTCTTTCCATCATTCCCTGTAGCTGATGTGACTGCTTCAAATTTTCTTTTCTTGTTGTGGGGAGAAAACAGCCAGGTTTTGCATTCAAGCGGATTTGTGCAGAAACAAGCATATGTGTCCAGGTGCCTCTCTGACATCTGAGCATCCCTGGGTGACTGAAGGTCTCATTAATGGGTCTGCAGTCTTGGTCTCGCCCCTTTGCAGTTCTTTGGAGCCCAAGGTGCTTGGACAAGCTTATTGAGTGCAGCTGGCAGATGCAGCAGCTTGTGCAGCAGTTTTTGGGCTCTAAATCTGAGACTGGACAGGTAGAGGCTCTTGGGAGCCCTTTGCAGACTATGGGGGGACCATGTCCACTAGCAAGCTCTGGTGGCCTAGAGTTCATCTGCCCTCTGCAACCTGTATTGCTGTAAGATGCCAATTCACTGAAACGCTTTACAGATATTTGCCTGTTTTGGTGACCACTTGATTGAGTGACCAGTGGTGAGAGCACTCAGCCCTGACCTATATTGTGCACACTATGATTTTGTCCTCCAAACCTATGTCCAGGTAAGGCTTTTGCTTGCTCTCCGAAATACCTCAAGAATTTTTATGTGCTTAACTTCATCCTGGGCAGGGATTGGCAATGTCTAAAACTACACTTTTCTTCTTCCCTCGCAGACAACAAAGTTTTATTTCTTTATCTGCCAAAAAATCTGAGAATTTTCATATTGCAAAACTTGATTTATTGTATCACATTTCTCCTGTACTGTTCTTCCTCCTCCAAAAGCCTCTTTCTCTGTAGTTGTTCAGATGACTTTTAATGTTTATATCTGTCTTATGACGTTTGGAAGCTCAGTGGCTAGAGAAGGCAGGGAAAGAGGCCTGTTCCCCCAGGACAGACACAAACCAGGTTGGTACTGGAGCCACTCAGCCTTGTGGAGTGGGCTCTCTCCTGAATTGCTTTTCAAATGCTGGAAGCTTTGTCCTCTAGTAGGAGCAGCTGGGTTTGCTTTTTCAAGAGAAGAGTAAACTCTAAACAACCCTAGGGCATGTCTCTTAAATATTGAGGTGCAGGGGTATCAACCAGACAGCCTAGGGAGTGTGGAGGTCATCCTGGAGGGTTGCCTCCATGGCCAGTTACTTATAGACCCTTCTCACCCTGGATAAGAGGGAGAATGTCTTCCCATGGAGGAAAGTCCTCTAACTGAAGCTGAACAGGACAACTTTCCACTTAAAAAGGTTGGAGCAATCCACGGTGCTGCCTGGTGCTTCCTGTCAGCAGCTGTGTAGCCTCTAGGTCATACGTAGGTTACTTTATTGCCCTGAAGCAATGGGGGGCATTTCCAGGGATGCTGTGTTTGTAAAATACCCTGTTAATATAGCTGGAAGGATGATGAGTTAATTCCTTCCTCCTTTATTTTCTCTGGATGAAGCATTTATTTGTGCAGTGTAGTTAGCTGGAGTTTGTGCAGGTGTCTGCCACCTGGAGCACACTCAGTTAAGTCAGGAGACTCAAAAATGGGCTGTGAGACTCACAGAGCATGAGAGGGAAGGGCACACTGAGTGGGAATAGCACCCCAAGAAAGATTGCCACTGCCACCCTGCTCACAGCTTGCCCTGAGTCCTCCTTGCCTCCCAGAAACAGTTGTTGCAGGAGCAGTGTAACCCATTGTGTGAGGAGGGGTAATAGAAGGAGATGAAGGAATGTGGATACACTTAGCTGTTTGACACTACCATTAAATTTTGGTCCCACTGGCCAAATCCATCACAGTTTGAGAGAAATTTAGGAGTCTCAAAGTTAATTATGTGTTCTCAGTAGATCTATGAAGAGGCTCATTAAATCAAGAAGTTGAGCTCAGCCAGAGATTCATTCACCAAGAGGGTCCATGGTCATAGCTCAGTTTACCTGATGCTGATCCAGCATCTTGCCCATCCACATGGCAGCGGAAGCAGAGGGTGGGAACTGATTATTGCTGGGATGGTGAGGATTGTTGGGGAACAGAAAATGTCCATCTGTGCAACCACAGGCTCTATTAATTTCACTGCTTTTTAAATGAGGATGGGGGAGAAGGAGGAAGAACAATCATTACTAGGATGGTTGTGATTATTAGGACAAATCCATTAGAGCCATGAAATTAATCTTCTTAAGTGTCATAAGTCTCTGGATGTTCGTATTCATAAGTTAATTTTCTTTTCCTCTCAGATCTTTTTGCTAGATTGTTAAAAAATAATTAGAGGCCCAGTTAGAGCTCAGGGTAGCCAATCACGTGAATAAAACTGGATGTGAGCAGAAGGTCATCAGATAAAAGCTGAAGAAGTAGAAGGAAAATACACAGACAGGTCTAAAGAAAATGTTTCCAGAGCCCAGGAAGGGGAGAGAAGCTGAATGTTCTGCCTGTGCATGAAATACATCTCTCCAGTTAGGTTTTTTCAGAGATATTACCCTGAAGAGGCTGTTGTGACTTTATTTCTTAAGTGTGTTGGAGACCCTTCTAAGATAGTACATGTATTTTCACTCCCTTTTGTGACAGTTGCAGATTCTCAGCAATGCTTGTTATAAGTCTTGTCCTCAAGTGCCTTTTTAAAAAAGCTGTAGAGCCACACTTATCCAAATTTCTATCAGGACTTGATAGATTTTCTGCATGTTATATGACTCTCAACATCTCATAAACAACTCAAGTAATTTCTATTTTAAAATGGCACAAACCCACTTTCCAAATCAGAGATTGAAACATGACATTGAAACAGTCAACAAAATGTTTGTTCTTTATATTTTAAAAACAAGTAAACATGTTCTGCTCCTCCAAATGTATGTCACTTAGGTGAACATAGAATAGAAGCTGCAGGACAGGACCTGGAACCATTTGTCTCTTTAAGATGGGTGTTACAGTCTTTTTCTGCATTACTTTAAGTTGGGATAATTCATGATAGGTTGTGTAACAGTACATGGGGGCTCCATTTGAAATTGTGTTTCCTTGAAAGCACTATCAGACAGGTTTGCTTGGAAGCACTCATATTAAAGGCACTGTCTGCCTCGAGGATCTTCTCCCGTGGATATAAAAGGTGAAGGGTGCTGGGGGTAAGGAAGGCCCCATCGTGTCACTGGTGACCCTGGTAGTGGAGGCAGGGAAAACAGTAGAGATTTCCTTGGTTCCAGCCCAGCATCTCTGCTAGAGCTGCCCTCCCACACAGCCCCCACCCTGCTTTGGCTCAGCCGGTGGGGGCAGGCACAGGAGCTCTTGCTCAGCCTCTTCCTGGTAGAAAGTTTGGGGCTGACTTGCTAGTTAGAGAGCATTGCTTTTGCTGATGGACATGCCTCAGTGGCTGCTCAGCTGGTAGCACTTGTTTTCCTCAGACAATCTGAAGCAATATAAAACACTGCACATCTACCAGGCAGTATAATCAGAAATAATCAGGTTCTGGAGGGGCTGTGCTGCAGAATGCACTGGTATCCATCCAGGCCAGCTCCACATTTGGGGTACTGCTTTGCTGCCAGTACAGCTGAAGTTAACCCCTGAGAGTGATGTCGTCTGGGCAGTGTGGCTGTACAGGCTGGGTGAGCAGGCAGTGAGTCCAATTGGTTGTGTGGGTGCTGCACATGACTCATTAGATTTGATAGCTTGCCATAATGCCCTTTAGGCACGATTTGGGGGGTGAAAGTATTGGGTGTAGGGAGCATCACAGTCAGTCCCAAAAGATTGAAAGCAACAGCACATGCAAGCCAGAGCAAACCTCTAATGTTGTCCAAAGCTGTTTTATGTAAGGCTCTTTGGTGCCTCTGATTCCATATGCAGCAAGCCTATAGCTAGCTGCTCTGGTCTCTTGTTTGCTGAATGAGCATGAGCTGGCTTTGTTACATGGCACCATTGTGACTGCTGGCAGAGCTCTCATTCACTTTCATGAACAATGTACTGAAACATGACTGCTACTCTTTCATGTGCTTTCACAGCACCAAGGTGTTATTTTCTATTCTTAGGCAACTTTCTGTATCATCACAGGAAAAAAAAAATCAGGGAACTCATTGTCCTGAATTCGTGAAACAAATCGTAAGTCTTCCTCCTATACAAATCCCCACAGTAAGTGGGGTGTAAGTGCTGTAAGACAGAATTCAGAATCCCTTGGGCCTTGCTTGGCACATGGTATGCTAGAGAAATCCTCAAGCCATTTGCTACTTTTTGGAATAGGAAGAGGGATTTAAACAGGACTCATGAAAATATTTCCTTTGCGCTTTCTGTTTCAAACTTGTGTGCCTTGCCTTGTCTCAACTTCCTTACTGATTTGTCTCTTCTTTCCTTCATACCCTTATCTCTGAAATTGTTTGGACAATTAGCTGTTTCTTGTCACCTTTGGTCCTGTTTCTTAAAATTAGGAAATGTTAGATACCTAGAAATAATCATGCACAGTTCCTTCTCATCTTTTCTCTGTTCTGACAGCATGTCAGGTCTGTCTCCCACTCAGATCCATTGGCTTTGTAATACTGGAATACAGCTAATAAGCAGTATGATTTTTATCCAAATTAGTGTAAGTCATTATGATTTATTTTTACCTCAAAGGTGGCATGATTTTGAGAGCATGGATGCTGACCTTGCTGTGGCCAGGAAGGGAGAGGATCTCTGCTGTAAGCAGCACTAGGAGCACAGAGCAGTGGCCTTCTATTCCCTGCCTTGTCTTTAGTAGCTGTGTGAACTCATTCAAAATTGTTTTCCCAGTTAAACTGAACACGAAGAATTAATAACAATCTAGAAGAATTGCAATTACTTCTTCTGCTATTCCTGGAAATTAGGAGTGTTTCTAGCCAGGTTTACCTCAAAGCATTCAGATTTCTTTCTTGTTCCTCAGTGAAAGTGCACAGACAACCACGTCTCTGTTCTGACGTGACAACACAATTAGAAAATTGTATCTTTAAATACCAGCTTAATCTAATCTGGGACAAAAACAATAAAAGGCTTTAATCATAATTGCACAGTGCCTGCAGGCTGTCACCAGAGGGCAGAGGCAAGGTTGTTCATTGCCACGTGTGGATAGTTTAGAAATTAAATCCCCTTTTCACAAAGGCAATAAATTCTGTCTGTAACCAGATAGCTCGTTTCATCAGCATCTGTCAGAGACTTTCTCTTGCTTCTGTCAAGCTATGTACAAAGGGGCAAGGAGAAATGACTTTATAAAACTACGCACACTTGACTTTGTAACATCACAGCTTACATGAAATACTAGCTCTAAATATAAACAAGGTACTAAATTTTCCTTCACAGGGGTTTTTCCACTGTTTTGTATTTATAGTGCACACGCACTGAGGATTCATACCACCCTGGGTATCCACAGCAAGTATGGGGGGGGGAGGGATTTACTGGGAATGCATCTTTGATCAAAAACTGCTTTCACACATTATATGTAGAAAATTGGTAGGGTTTCAACTTAGAAGAGAATGGGTTTTAAATCCCAAACCAGAAAGGTACAATTTCTACACTGCCTACCCTGTGTAGGAAAGGCAGATTCTGAGAAGAACTCCATTTTCCATTACCTAAGTTGGAAAGACAGCAGGGGTTTTGAGAACATCAATGGCAGCCTATGAATTCATTTCTCTTCTGGAGATTCTGTGAGGGTTTTGGCACCAGGAATCCAGCTCAGTCTCAGACACTGAAGCAAGACCCACCCCACCCCATCAAGGCACACCCACCTTGACAAAATCCCTGGCAGCAAGAGGTAGTCTCAAAATAGCTCTGTCAATGTTTCCACTTGAGGACTGGCACATGGAAAATCTTAGGAGAGAGGCAATGGGCAGAAGTGCCACAGGCTAGCTGTTTTGCAGAGAAAAGGCTTCCACTAAGGAACAGGGACTCTCTGGAGTAAGAGGCAGGAGACTTGGAGTCCCTAGGTTTCCTGCAAATGTCAGGGACCTGATGGCAGCATGGGTACCTGGCGGGAGGAAGATGTGCTCAGTGTTCTGCTTTTCCATGACTGCACACCTCCTTGTTGTAATTTCTAAGCAACTTGGTTTTGTTTTTAGGAAGAGGCTTTAAAAAGTCCTTGCAATTCTCCCTGCTTGTTTCCCAGATAGTTAAACTAAAAATGAACATCTAAGGACTCTGCACCCTGGGGAGGCTGAAGTTCCTGGATCCAATGGATCCCAGGCAGAAAACATGTGCAAGAGACCAGGATTACATACAGGACCTGACTGCTGCTCATAGCCTTGGAAGGAACAAGACAGGCTGGCTCCAAAGGATGGCATGGGAGTAAAACTAAATTAATGAATCCTAGAGCACAGGCTAAGTATCTAATGTACTTTCTGTTTTAGCATATAATAAACCATTCAGCTCTGTATGTATTCCTCTCTGAAGAGTGAAAAAGATTGGAAGAATCCATAGCTTGGAAAGGATTTCTCCTATGTCTGAACTCCAGTGATGCAGAAAGATCCTGGGTGCTATTTGCAGTATTCCCATATCTTAAAATACACCACTCTGCACAAGGAGAACAAAGAAGTTAAGCTGAAATAGGACAGTGTCCTAAATGTGACACAGAGGTCTCATAGGAGGCTGAGTATCACCAGTGTTGACCATGTTGGTACAGCTGTGATCAGCTTTTTTGCCATTGAGTTCCCTCTTGCTCCCATCTCCTGTAGGTTTGATGATGAGCAAGGACATCAAATGCAGAAGCAAATGCAGAAGCTCAGCACATAAGGGAGTTCGGCAAGAAGGCAGAGCAGCAAAAAGAGCAAGGGAGCTGTGGTTCTTTCAGCATGTCTGGTTTTAAGGAGCTACTGGTGTAGGATCTACTTGAGAACTTGAGAGGTAACACTTGCAATTACTTGCATTCTTGCAATTCAGGTATTGATGTTTCCCTCTCCTTCCTCTCTTCATGCTCCTGCTGGCCATGGCACTGGTGCCATCCCCAGAGGATGTGTTTTTCCATGGACATCTCTTTCCTACCAGCTTTCAGACAACTCCATAGAGGGAAGTTGCTCCTCACGGAGGAGGCAGAGGCTCCATTCTGCTCTCTCCTTTCCACCCAAACTGTTGTTTAGATAGTGAATATGATGAGGGATCAGATACTTATGTATTTCTGAACTGATATTTGGCATCAAGAATGGAATAAAATATGTTGGAAAGCATATTTTCACATATTTTCACATGTCCCCTTTTCCTCATTCCCTAAGGACTTAATCAGAGTCCAATTTTCCCCCACTTACACCAGGATATTTTTATTTTTTAGTTAGAAAATACACTAGCTCAGGCAATGGAACACGGGAAGGGAGAAGAGCCTTGTTAAAGTATATTACAAATATATTTGTAGGGTAATGTTGCTTTGATCTACTAGCTAATGTTCGGGATCTGCATTTATTTATTTATGTTTACATCTTTAAACCTTAAATTTTTGTAAAATAATTCAACTGCAGCTCTGATCACACTTACCTGCCCAAAGTTTTAGATTAGTTTCATGGTCATGATGCTGAACCACCTTAAAACAGAGGCAAGGTAGTTTGACTGCAGTAATGATTTATTTCAGTGTTCAGTCAGGCTTGTGTTATTTCTCAGTGCACTTTTCATGCTGAACATCTAATACTTAGATTTTAGATTATTGCAGTGTCTGTAGCTTTTTATCCAAAAATGCTATTTTGAACTGTCTCCCTTCAGCTATACCTTGGTGCAGCTTTGGTCTGGGAGAAGTTGTGTTACACAGAACAGTGCTGCCAGGCTATATGATGAACTGCAAGAAGACTGAAGAATGCTACTTATTTTGTTTTTGCTTTTTTTAGTAGAACTGAGCCCAGTTTTTCACCTTATGACTATGGGCCCTGAATATCTGACTGAGCTTGCTGCTCCTACACTCTTGGGACAACCAGTGCTTCCAGAAAGTTGCTATCTGTCTTCTGAGGTGGATCAAGAGAGGTATGCAGCAGATGGCTGCTGCCAGCAAAGGTGATTTCTGCCAAGTACCACTAAACAATCAGTTTCGGAATCTATAAATGATTTCTTAGGTCTGCTGTTTGTCACTTCAGTGCAAGGGCTTAACTGGAGTTAACCCTTCACTCAGCAAGTGTGGGAACACTTTTAATCAGAAGCAGGAATCATTGGACCAGCTTGCCAAATCAGATTAGGAACAGTTTATATGACCATTGTAAGTATCATAAAGTGCCTGGACATGGGAAACATCAATATATAAATAAGATACCCCCTGATTTTTTTATTACTTAGGACAGCAACAGTGAAAAGCATTTGAAAGGCCAGATCCTTTGTAGTGCTGAATATCTTCAACTCCAGCTGCACTCCTTGAAAGCCCATTGCTTGAGTGCTCAGTGACTCCCCAGGAGGCCCATCTGGTAACAGCCTCACACTGCTCTCCCTGCCAGGGAGCAGCCACTACCACCCCAAGAATGGAAATTAAAAGAGCAATCTGTCTCCTTTGAGAACCGCAAGACATTCCTTGTATGTGAAATTACTTCATATTCAAGATTTCTGCATAGCTGTGCTGCCACTTACAGAAACATGTTTTCACAGTTTAAATACATTCACCCCCACTGAACCTCAGAACTCTATTTAGAATTTGACATGTCTTTGGGAGATCTTCAGGACCCATACAGGGTCCTGAATATATGTGAACTAAGTAGTGACAGGAAGAAAAAAAATGCCACTCCTGGAAATTAAAAAATAACTGAATTTAGATCAAACACATGGAAAGTCTGGCTTTTGCCCTAGAAGGTTAATCACTATTTGGAATTTTTTGCCGTGGGAGCTTCCTTGTGTAATTGTTGAAAGGCGAGATCAAAACCCAATATCATCTTTTGAGTGCCAGTGTCACGCCTGGATAAAAACAAGCTGTATCAGCCCTAATTATATTTGCTCCCAGACATGCTGCTGAAGCTCTGACTGTGTTTGGGATAGGAAGGAATGTCCTCATGTGGTGAATTGGAGAAGTTTGGGATTTTTCTTGTTCTTGTGCATTGCTCAAGGACCATTTTTTGGAGCCTTGTTTCAAATTCTTTGACTTTCTGCAGCCTTGTGATCAGAGGTAAACATTCAGTATTTTCCACCACTGGGCCCTGCTTTGTTTCTAAAGGTTTTTTCTGCTTTACCAAACATGTATGGATGGATCTCATTTTGCTGCATTATAAAGATACTCTAGCAATGGCAAAAATAATCTACATTATTATTTATCTAAAAATAAAATACAGGGAAAGGAAAAGGGCAAAGGGAATAATAAACTGCACAGTAGGTTACAACCTTCAACTTCATTCTCTGGAAAACAAATGAATTGCAGGATGCTCTAGTGTACAGAGGTATAGTATACCCATTGTGTTGGGGCAGCATTACATGTAAGGAGCAACCTCTCTTCTTTCATGTGTGACTAAATAATTGTTATTGTTCAGTATGAAGCAAAGGAAATATTTACTAAACCTCACAGTTAAAGACAAAATTCCTTTATTATTCTCTTGGTGTTACAGATATGAAAATGGTCTGCAGGTCTGATAGATGCTTACAGCACACTTGATTACTCTTTAGGTGTATTTTAATACTCTTTAGGTCATTTTAGGCATATTAGTTCCAGACCTTTATGAGCAACCCCTGTCCTTTCTTTTGGTGTTCTCAGCAACCCTTGTGTACTTGAGCCCAGCATGATGCCAGTGTGAGGCTTTGTACTGGACTGGCTGAGAGCGACCTTTGACTTAGGTCGAGTAGGGCCAACAGCTCGATGCAGCAACAGCTACTTGAGCTCATGCTTCTCCAGCTGTTTTTTTCTGTTCTGCAAAAGTACTTGTTTTAAACAGCAGTTTCTGACTTGTTACAGCTCTCTTACAAAAATCTACGGTTTGAAACCTACCAAAACCAGACAGCTATGTAAAGCTTGTCTTGTGAGCAAGTGAGCATATGAGAAAAGTGAAAATTTGAGCACAAAGGGAAGAGTAAATTGAATCTTTCCCCCCAAAGCAATATTAACTTCAGTGTGTTGTAATAGTAAGCAATGTTTACATTAGTTCAATATCTAATTCCATTTGCTACAGTTACACTGGTCCATTCTTTGGAGTGGTGGGGCACTTTCCCAGATAGAGCACTGCTGTTAGCCGTTCCCCTATTGCCTTGGCAGTGCATGTTTGAGTTTAGTATCAACTGTGTTGTTCATGGGCTGCCGCATGGATCAGAGGCTGACGAGGATGCTGGTGCAGGACAGCAGCCCCTGCACAAATCCAACAGGCATGACCACAACTATGTGACCAACAAAGTGCTCATTGCTGCTGTGACTCCAGCATCACCCAGTATGCAAAGCTTAAAGGGCTCTTTGACAGACCCCAGATCATACTGAAATCCGTTCACTTAGCTCTGCTTTGCCCCTGTCCTCTTGCTGCTGAAGTCCATAGTACAAGTGCTCTGACCTCAGTTGTGCTGGAGTATTTGTCCTGCTTGGTCAAAAAAAAGAGTAAGCTGTGATGGTGCATAAAAGACAAATGGAGAGGCAGGAACTACTGCTCCTTTCATTGTTTCATTATTGTTCATCATTTATCACAATTGTTGTTTCACTGTTAATTGCTGTTCATCAGAGGAATGCACATGGACCATGTTTCCTACTTGGAACTGACAGAGAGGGAGCATCTTACAAAACCCCTGAGGGGGTTTTTGAGATTACAAACCTTAGAAAGATAACAAAATTACCACACATAATTCCCCTTGATTTTCTTTATGCCTGAAGACAAGGTTAGCAGCAACCCTTGTTCTAAGAGTATGTTTTGTCTCCTCAACCAAAAAATCTGGAATGGTGTTAGGTCTGATATATTATTATATATCTTGTTTTTCTTATAGAAAATATGGCAAAATTAGAAACAAATTACATGAAAACGTCATAAATTTCAAAAGCTGAATATTGAGAGAAATTAATAAAAAACCAATTTTTTTGTTTCCTTCATAATTATCTAAAAGTGAGACCTGAAGACTGTCCCTAATAGATTCCTTTTTAATAGACCTTCACTCAAACTTGAACTGGAGGAGGGTTTAAGCTGCACCCTTGTGAGGTGAATGATGAAGCCAAGCTTGGTGAAACCGCACAGTGTGGTCTCTGAGTGTAGTCTGCAGTAGAGCTGTCTCTCCTCAGAGAAGTTCTTCTTGTGTTACAGTAACTCAGGCAATTCTGGCTGTCTCCTAGATGTCTCTCATCAATTCCTGGAATTAAATTCTAGACCAGTAGCACATATAATAGCAATGTAGCTATTTTTTAGTAGCAAAACATGTATTTTAGTAGCATGTTTTAATAGCAAAACATGTATTTTATCTCAATTTTTTTTCATTCTCATATAGAAATGTTAATTTCTCTAATTTGTGTTGATTTTTTCCCATGCACCCCCTGCTTCCCCCACATGTTCCAACTTGTGACAGAGGTGCTTCTGTGATGAAAGAAAGTAGGACCTGGGAAGAGGCAGGCATGATGCTTCAGAGGATCATCTTGTAAGTACCTTGTCTTTATTGTCTCATGGTATGAACATGAGTTTCTATTCCTTGTTAATCTGGTTGATTCAAGAGGTAGAAATGAGGTGCACTGGTATTGATGGGTTATCCCTAGGACTGAAGAATGAGACTACCCGATACGTATATTTGAAAGTCTCAGTTACTTATGTTCTCAGCAAAAGCTCCTAATTTTCTCAGCTCTTTCTGTAAACTCAGCATAAAAGGATTGCATAATGGATACAGCGACTCCCACAACTCTTGTTTACATCTGTCAGCTAATCCTTTCTGTGAGTCAGGCAGTGCCTACTGGGTTGGGCGCTTGATTGGGATTAGAAACTCATTATTATGATGATGCATATTGCAGTGCTGCCTGGAGGCCTCAGCAGGATTATGGCCACATTGTGCTAGACACAGAGCTTGTAGCCTATTGTTAGAGACCTAGAGCTTGTAGCCTATTGTTAGAGCACCCTCACTCTAATTCTGGATTAGACACCATTTCTTCTCATGGCCCTTGGGGTAAAACATCTAATCCTGTTCTGTTTCCATATATTTTCAGAGGAGATGATAACTCATTTCCTACCATCAGTCAGTGTCTACAACCACCTTCTTTTGGAGGAGAATGCCAGGATGATGTCACCCAAAGGCTGCAGGTAAATGCTGCAGCACAAGTAGGAACCAGCATTTTTCCTGTTTGAGTGCCTCTGCTATTTGGTGGAATGGTTTTGCAATGGGAATTTGAGGCTTTTCCAGCAGTGCTGCCGCAGCCAGAGAATATGCAAGGTGAAAAGCACAGCAAGTCTTGAGTTGCACCAAGGCTGTTTGCAGCCGTGAGTCACTCACTGAGCCCTCGGCTTAGTAAGTGACATTAGGATCTCCCTTCTTCCCTGTCAGGGCTGCACATGTGTCCATCCTTGTGAGTGGCCCTCGTTGCATAACAGGCAGACTGTCCTCCTCCCTGTCCTTTCAGGCTCTAGGTGTTCCTGCTGCTGTTCTAGGTGTCAGCACACCCTGTTTGTACTCCATCTGTGTGCTGCCACAGCCACGCACCTGTTACTGCAGCTAAGCCTGAGCCTGGTCTGTGCTTGCCCTTCACTCACTGGCACCTACTGCTCTACAATGTTGCTCAAGTGTGAGGCTTGACAGGGATAAGCTGTACTTAGTTTCTGACTGACCTTATAGTTTCAGGTCAAGGTGAACCTGACTGGATTTTATCACCCCACAGAAGCTGCTTCTTGTCTGTCCTGGGTGGTTTGCTAAGGTGGCCATACAAATAGCTTGGAACATGGCATCTGAGTTGTGTACAGGTGAACCCTTTGAGTGCTGTCCACTACCTCATTTCCCTTGCTGGGAATACTGCTGGTCAGTGGGGCCACTCTGTAAGATGCTCCTAAGGAAGAGAAAAGTTGTCTGAGACATCTTTCAAAGACAGGAGCAAGGATGATGCTTGCTGAGGAATTCTTGAACAGCTTCAACTTCATTGCTTTCCTTTTTAAGCCCAGAGTCCTCCCCTACAACCTATAACAATGTGCTGGAATTGTTACAGCCATAACAGGCTGGATCTGGCACACATGGACTTATCCTGCTGTAAACTTGTTTGTCTCATGGGAAAATTGAGACTTAAGCACTCACTTGGTCTGCACCTCTTTATTTGAGACTGACCAGTCTGAATCACTTTTGATAAAATATCAGTAGGAGTCTCAACCAGATTTAAGTTCCTATCAGTTTAATTAAAGATAATTGGGGAGACAACCCCTGTGAAATGCTCCCATAGTGTAGAAAGCTACACTGTGAGTGCTCCCCTGAGTAATCACCAGAGGCTACTATCAGCAGTGCAATCAGAAATGACTGAAGAGCTTAACTTGAAACTTAGTCATCAACACATGGCAAAGAAAAGATGAGACAACAGTGACTGAGGACTAATAACATCCATTGTATCATGAGAGTAACAGAAAAGTAAATAGAGAACTGTAAATAGTGAATAGGCACTGTAAGGTGGTCTGAGACACAGATCTATAGGAAACTGGGCTTTGTTAGGATATTTTATACAATATGGTCAAGATTTTTACATGCTAGTCCTATGCTATTATAAGCACAGGGTCAGTCAGTAAAAACCTTTATAACCAAAGAAAAGTTATATTTAAAGACTTTCTTTACCATTGCATTCTAGCTCTTTCCTTCAGTAGCTTTTGTGGATGTGGTACCACATGAATGAGGCTGTATGAGAAGCTGAAAAAGATTGCAGGGAGAAGAAACCATGTAGGGTTAGCATGGAGTTTACTTGCTTCTTCACTGGTGAGTTAATGGTACTGGCCATAGTGGTATGGACTATACCAGGTCACCTTTGAGGACCAAAAGGCATTTGAGAGATACATCTTCCATAGTTTTTGCTTTGTCTTCACAAATTAGTGTTTATAGAAACTAACCAGAGATTAGATTAGCACACTGCTCCTGTGGGATGCAGATTTCAGGGTTTAGGCAATGTTCTATGGCTAACAAGAGCCAACAAGTTATACTTGAGTCATTCCCCTGGGTATAACATGCTCTGGACTGACAATGACAGGAGCCAGCTGAGCATCCTCACCGGAGATGACAAATGTCAACACAGGGGCCGTCACCTCCCATCACCACCACTGAAAAGAGTTCTAAGCAGAACTGGCAGTGGAAGAGCCACTGAGGTGACTGATCTTAATGTTTATCCTAGTGGTGATATTTGGCTCCCAATGAAATTAGAAGGATGACACTTAATGTAGTCTTTTGGTAGTGGGGCAAGACTTATATATTTAGCATAAGCTGCTTAGGAAAAGCTTCTTTTACTTAGCATTTATCACTTGTTACTGATGTTTTATTACATTGATAGCCATCCCCAAAAAATATTTTCATGTTCTTACCTGTTTCATATATAGACATACTCCCTTCAATATCAAACATATATTGAGAGAACGAGACTGTAGACAAACTGAGTTAGACCTGCTTAGTTATGCTGATATAAACTTAGTGAAGCTTCTTTTTTGACCAACAAAACAGTGCCTAATGTGATTTCTGAGTCACTGTGTTTCTTCCTTTTGGAAGCCATATCCAGCACATGGTGATCACAGACCTGTGTGCCTTATTCAGGAGAAGCTTACACTGAGCTTAGCAGGATCTCTAGCTTGAGCACGAAATGCCAAATTTGATAATGTAGTGTAAAACACTGCATTTCCTCAAACATTTCTTTCCCTTCTAGATGAGCCAAAGCCAGACACATTCCTTCCAGCTGAAATAGTCCTTTTTTTCCCTTCCCCCCCCACTCGCCCCTGCCCCCCCCCCCAAGCTTCTCAGGTATACAAAAGGATAACGGTGACTGTGATGTGCACCGCACAGAAGTCTCAGGGAGTTGTACAATGAAATTGTACAATAATCTTAGTAATGAAGGGCAATTAAGAGCAGTAGTTAACCTATATTTTTTACCCTATTTTAGGAGTCAACTTACACCCAGGATTTCAAATACTAGTTGGAAGTGCATTGCATTGTCCAGAGGCATAATTACAGAGAGCTGTAGTTGTCTTTATCACACAGTTTTAATTAGTAGGACACATTAAATAACCAGCTGATACAGATCTTAATGAATCATTTATAGGCCTACATCTAAGACAATTATATACGTAGCTGGTCATACATAATCATTTGCGTACTTCTGGGCTTATGTGAAATGGAATATCTATCATCTTCATATGAAGTAAAGGTGAAAGGGACAGGACAAAACCAGGACAGCAGCCCACTTTAACCAAACAGCTTTTGTCTGGACTACTGTTGACAAGACTGGGGAGGAAATATGAATAGTTGGGTTCAAAAGAAATCCACCTTGCAGAAAAGCAGCAGCTCTGGTTTCCTGAATTGTTGACTGGTTTGGGTTTTTAAATCAAGGTGGTTGTCCCACATGGACACTTTATGAGGTGCTCAGGAATGAGGGCAGATGCACACCAGGATGAGAACAAGGTTTCTGGGGCAAGCTGGGACTCTGGTGTCTGCAAGCCATGTCATGCCACTCTTGCTGTGGCTCCCTGACAGCCTAGCCTGCCTTAGATGTTTTTTTTCTCCAGCACTGCCTGCCCAAAACCATGAAGAAGGTCCTCCAAAGAAACCACTACAGACCCCTAACAACCAGATCTTTGCTCCACTGGGGATGTTCCCAGCTCTCTGGTTCTACCAGCTTTCTTGCTGCTTAGTATGTATAGATGAAAAAGTGGGAAACGTGCCTAAACATCCAATTGCTCTGGGGCTAATTTTTGCTCTGAGCACTGTTTCAGGGCCAGATTTTCATAGCATTTGTATGTGAATGCTCCTTGATAATTAAAAAAGACGTATATGTTGTCTGTTTGGCCAAGTGAAGGGGCCATGGGAGGAGCTGGCTGTGAAAGTGCATTTATTGGCACTGCTGATTTCTGCTGCTGAGCTCAATCAGAGAATGTACATGGCATGGTGGAAGACATGGAAACAATAAATTGTGGTGTAAAATGCGTAATATGTGCCTCTTCCTCCTTTTTGCCTAGAAGATGCAGCTGGTCACAGGCAGGCTGCTCTCCTTAATTACCCCCAGTGGCAGGATGGTCCAACTGAGGTAGTGTTGCTTGGGAAACTTGTTTTTAGAAGAAGCCTGCCAGGCTACAGGATGCATATACTGGGCATGGTGCCAGTCCTGAGTATTTCAGAAGGTTTATCCTTCCCATGCACTGTGCTGACCTCTATCATGTACTTGCTTCTGCCTCTGCCTGCCCCATGGGCTGTTTTGGTATCCACCTCAGGTCCTTGTACAGTTTTGAGCTACTTGTTTCATCTCCTGTTTCTTTAACAAAGTAGTACTTTAATGACAGGTTTTAGGTAATACAATATGCCCAAAACCACTGCCCAAACCCCCACCCAAACTTGTTGCATCAAGTAGACGTATTTGTCCATGGTCTTTCTTGCCATGTCTGACTTGGCTTGCTCTGCTTAGTTGGAGCTCCACTTGGAGCAAAACCTGTGTTTATCTGAGGCAAAACCTAGCAATAAACAAACCATTGCAAGTGTGTACTTGAAAAGATTAAGAGAAAAGTACTACCAACCCATGTAATATTGTAATCCAAAGTACTTTAAAAGTAGCATTGAATAATTTTCTCAATTATCCACAGAGTCTGCTGTCAACAGGTTTCCCCGGTTCCCTACCATCAGAGGGACTCTGCTGATCTCTGCAAAACTTCTTTTAGCTTAAGTACAGAGTTCTCCTTAAAATTAGAGGGCTTTTAAGAGTTAATATGTTAATCTCCTGATTACCACAGCAGGCATCTGGAATAGATCTTACTAGACTGTTTACACAGTGCTTCCTTTCAGGGTGGTTAGAAGTGAGGGAGCACTTGTGGCAAGAACTGATGTGGTGTAGGGTTTGACAGCGTCTTTCCACACCTAGTTGCTTTTGTGGAGGAGGGAGGAGCAGAAGCTGCTGGTATGGCTCTCAGTATGGCTTTTCAGCTTCCCCCATCAGGGTAGGAGGCTGTCGCAGGGCAGGGGGTGATCCCATGCTTAGTTTTCCCCAGCATGTCCAACGTGGCCTTTGCTGTCTTCTCCTGGAAGAAAATAAACCTAATGAAAGAGGTTTACTTTCTCTGAGGCAGAATATAGTTAGTATGAGGTTCAACCCTCTGAGCCTAGGGGCACCTATACCAGAGAAGCATGACACGTGCTCCATCCAATGGAGCAGCTGCTGGGAATGCTCTCAGCACCGGGTCTGAGGGCAGCCTACATGCTGAAGCTGACAGTCACTCTGGACAGATGGCTGTAATAACTTTGTGCTTTGTGGCTGTTGCTGTTTTTAACCTCCCAATTCCCCTGGGAGGTAGGGAAGTGCTCTTAGTCATTTTATAGAGATAAATTGAGCTGTGGTGTGATGAGGCCACACAAGGAATCAGCAGCAGAGACACTCTGCTATCAGACCCTCCTTTCCTTCCTTATCAGCTCTGCTTTATCTGTGTGCACAAGTAAGATTTGTGGAAATAGCTCCTGAATGACTGTGAAGAGTGGGAACGAGTCAGGGAACTGAGAAGAGTAGTGCCTGCTCCCAACAACAAAACTATGCTGCCTGAAAGCCCTCAGTACACTGAAATATGACAGCTTTGCTCCAGTGCCATATATTCAAGCAGAGCAGATTTTTTTGCCAGTTCTTGTAAGAATTCCAGTATTGGTTTTCCAGCCACTGCCAACTCTGTCTGGGCACAGGTCCATGTTTACTGAAGCTCTACAGCCAGAAATATGGTGAGCTCTGGTTCATGCTAGTGTGTGGTTGTGCTGAATGCATCAAAATGCATCATCAAGAGTCACCAGCTACATAAAGTATGAGTTGTGGCAGGAAAATCAGAGAATATATAACACAACTTTGAGGAGTGTAACAGCTCTGGAAGCCAGAAACCCATTTAAAACACCCTGAATTTTAAAACACTTTATCAGAAGGCCAGTTCCTAAAGTAAAACACTTTGTTTTCTTTTTTCCTTTTTTTTTTTTTTTTTTTAATGTCATGGTTTGATTTCCAAGCTGGATCAGAAGCACAGCTTATTTTACAAGAGCCAATGCTACCAATTAAAGCCTGAGACCTTCAAAGCAGCACACGGGACTCAACTGCACATCTTCCATTAATTATCTCTTAGCCAGGTTGAGTCTCCACAAGTAATATGTCACAAGCTCATTTTCTGTCATTAAATTCAGCAGATATGACCTTGATCCTTTCTGGGAGCACACCTTCTCAGTAATAAAATGCTGTTTTATTGCAGACACTTTTTGAAGAATGCCATTTTAATGTCAGGTTATGCTGAAGAAGAGTCCATCTCCTGCTTTTTCAGACTTTCTGAAGCAGGAAAGAACTAACAGCCTGCACTAGACCTCTTATCAGTGCAGAACCTGGACTAAATGTGTCTTTGTTGACCTCCTCCTTCTCTTGGTACAGAAAAGAAATTACCTTAGTTTCAAAAAAGCTGACATGTAGGTACAGCTGGTATGTATTAGCACTTCAGTTGTATATTGCTGGAACACAAATAATTTGTCAGCTGTGATTTTACTTGCTTGACTCCTTGATGTATGTGCTTAAAAAGTACTCAGGATTCCAAATCCAACATTCTGGCCTCCATGGTGAGGCAGCTTTGCCCTGGGAAAAGTGTCCTCTGCCCCTTACAGCCATGGTCTGTGGTCAGACTATTGAACTAGGGCTTGCCACTGTTTTCTACCTTCAGAAATTGTTTCAGGTTTTTATGCTCCTGTTCCCTCTCCCATCCTTCCATACAAAATTCAGGAACCAAAAGGAACCTATTTCCAGTGCCCACCTCTATGCATTAAAACCCAGTAATGCATTAACTGCCAGAATCACAATTTATGCATCAGCTTTCTCTGCCACAGGTTTTTTCTGGGAAGGAAAAATAAAAAATGCTCAGTTTGGAATAAACCCATAACATGGGGTGGGGTTGCCATTTTAAAAAATGGCAACCCCACACCATGGGGCTTTATAACATGGTGTGGGGTTATGGGTTTATAACATGGTGTGGCGTTGCCATTTTAGAAAGAAAAAGTGGAAAAAACCAGGCACTGGTGTTTGCCAAATCCTTGTCTTACCCTTCACCAAAAGCAGTGCTGACAGAGGACAGTGTTGAACAGGTGAGTACATCTCTCAGTCCATCTGGCTGTCCAGTGCCTCTGAAGACAACAGCTGGCCTCAAAATTGGAAGGAGGTAACCTGCTGAGGGAAGGTGTCCAGATAATAAATTAGTCCCCAAAAACTGAGAACAACAGGAAAGAAATTACTGTCCAAAAATTTAAGACAAAGGGCTGAGGATAATGCTGCATTAAGCAGCCTCTTCTGTGGGCAATTATCACTAGGCATCAGAAGAATTCAGCAGGTTTTCTACCAGCTCCTGGGAGGTCCTCCTGCAGGATGGACATTGAGATTGTGAGGCAGTAAGAAGCACCTGAGCCCTCAGCATTTTAGAGGTGATTGTACCTGTGTGGGTTTGTCCTGACAGACACCAGCTGGAGAATGTGCCACGTGGCTCAGTTGGGGTCTGCAATGCTATGCTAATTCAGGCAGAATTAATGGAAGGCTGCAGTTGGAATTTCTTTATGTGAATACCAGTGGGTTTATTGTAGGTTTTTATTATTATTATAATAATTGCCTCTGCTTGTGAAGAATCTGCTTTTTCTTTAACAGCAGCTATTTTGAGACTAGGAAAAAGCTGACTTGGAAGACCTGCTCCTCTTGCTGTGCAGGCATTGACCCAAGAAGAGCTGGATGCAGACAGAGCCCAGCTGAAGCCAGGCCAGTGGTGTGTCAGTGTGGAGTTTTTTCCTCTCCTGGAGTCACAGTAAGATCAGAGGTGGGATTGTGTGCCAGTGGTTGCAACCTAATTTCAGCTGCTTGGTTATATGCACTGGACTGTTGTGTGTATCTGTGGCACAGGGGCTCTGAAGCACCCCTCTGACTTGCTGTCACAGTGTGGAGGATCTCTAACCCCACCTTCATCTACAGCTACAGGCACAGAAAAACAGTCAATCTCCTGGACTGACAAAGTTGCACAGGCTAAAAGCTTCTGTTTTAAGGCTGTCAAGGATGCTTATTGCACTTTGTTTCCTCCACATCCTAGAGAGCCTTTCCTAGAAGGGCTCTGTGACAAGCTGCAGCAGGGCTCTGGACCTGGTTTCCCACAGGCATAAATATGAGTGCAGGTGAGCAAAGGCTGATCATGTCTTAACCAAGCCCAGGAGTGAAGAAATAGCTAGTTGACAGGAATGTCTTAAAGTGAAATGCACTCAGTATTCTGATGAGCTGAAACACTACAGCACTGGGAACTGTATACATCTGCCATAGACTGCATCCAGTGAGCACTAAAAGAAAGTAAAGATTTTGGGAATAAGAGGAAACTGTTTTTACAATTATTTCTAATAAATAAGGCTTACACAGTCATATTATATCTCTCTCTCTGTGCTGGCTTATACCCTCCCCATTCTCCATGGTAACTTCTGCCTCTATTAGGGTCACTGTTTGCTATCAAAGACAGCAATGATCCTACAAGGTCTGAAAGTGCCAGCAGTGCATCTGGGGAGAGATTTGGGGAGATTCTGCCTGTGGACAGTCAGCATTCAAACAGTTCCAAGTTCTGCTAGAACCAGTGGCCATGGCCAACCTCTTTTCAGCTGCCCCAGCTACTGGCCGATGTAAACTTCCAGTGATGGTTTTCAACCTTTTCCCAGGGGAATAACTTCTGGTTTTCTCTGCTTAGTTGTGAATAAGAGAATAATCTTCAAAGTCTAAGACGTAGGTTGGCTTCACAGGTGACTTGCAGGCTTATCTGAGTGTCTGTTTTAAGCCAGGAGAAATATTGGTAGAATCTGAGGCTGGCATGGTCTTGCCTGGGTCTTATGCTCTCAGGAAACCAGTTATCAGACAGAATTTTAATGGCTTTTATGGGTCATATGAAAGACCAGAGACATCAGAGGGAATTCTTAAACAGACTTGTTTTGAGCTTTACACAATGTTTTTTGCCTGCAGTAAAAATATAAGCCCTTGCATGCTGCAGAACAGTTTGGCTGATAGATGCTCTGGGAAGATGTTGCTGGGAAAAGTGGTCTCTGTTGCTGTTTCTTTCCAAGGGTGGGTTTGCATTTGCTGCTTGTGAAGACAACCTGACTCAAGGGTTGTGCTCCTGCCCTGTGAAAGAAAGAGCTGCACATCACACTACCCCTTGTCCTTCTGGATGGAGCTATTTCTGGATTTGTGGCTTAAAAGCTGAGTGCTGGCAAGGGGACAGAGAAAGGTCAATGATCATTGGAGAGA
The DNA here is from genome assembly GCA_034509185.1 of Euphonia xanthogaster. Classification (NCBI taxonomy): domain Eukaryota; kingdom Metazoa; phylum Chordata; class Aves; order Passeriformes; family Fringillidae; genus Euphonia; species Euphonia xanthogaster. The sequence goes on along the minus strand of JAYDZK010000056.1, from coordinate 51,898,399 downwards.
TAAGTAAGACAGTAGCTTAAGGTAAAGCTTCAGAGAGCTCACAGTTACCGTTAGGGGGAACAAGCAGTGATGTCTTATTGGCATATCTAATTAGAAATTGCTGGGAGCTACTGGACTGGAGAGTCTCCTCAAATGCCAGCAACACTGTGGGAGCTGGATGTAGATGTTGTAATTGTTATAAAGATGGAAGCTGCTCCACTACAAAGTGACATTTCAGATATTGTGGGAATGGATGATCTGAAACATCCTCAATGAGATCTGTTTCCCCCAACTCTTTTGACTCCTGTCGGAGGTGCATGTTCGAGTTCTTCTCTGGGCAGATGGCTTCTGCAAATAGAATTGCCTTTGAAATATAAAGTTTTGCTGAATTCATTATATGCCTTCTGACTTCAAAGCTTTGTACTTTCCTCTTTAGTTTTAAATAGAGTCACCTGGCTGCTTTCAGGCCTGTTGCATTGGAGGCAGATGCTGCAGGGGATGTCACTGGTGAGGCACAGCAGTAGTCCTCATTTAAGGTACACTGAGCAGCTGTATGTCTGCCTCACCTCTGCCCACATCCAGCCAGGAGGTACACGATTCCTACAGTTAGATGGATCTCAGGGAGCTCTCCCTGTCAGGGACTTTCCTGTTTTTCCCCTTCGTCAAGGAGAGAGGTGGCTGCACTAGCCTGGCCCTGCATCTCTTGCTCTCCCAGGGTGCAGAGAGCTGTGCAAGAAAGAGGATGGGATTGAGTGGAGATGGTGTTTGTAGCAGGAATTGTTCTGCTCATCAAGACATAAGTTCTCTTCATTGAAGACTTCACAAGAAGCTTCTTTCATGAAAGGGAGGATTTTTATGAACTAATCTTTATAGAACTTTATATTGAACTGACAGTCTGGAGCATGAGAGTTTTCCACATCAGCTCAGCAAGTGGATACCAGTAGTCAGAAATTACTGTCAGTTTAAAGCAGTCATTGTGACTTTGCTTTCACTGTCTGTACTTTAACTGAAATGATGGGGTTTAGGTGTCATATCTCACACTTTTAAGGAGTATTGAAGCAACTTAAAGTGACACAAGTGGGAGACCTTTCTCTTCATATCTCCTTGCTACACAGATGGATGACATTTTGATAGCCAGAGTTTCTCTGGGGGGGAAAAAAAAAGTTACTTTGGAGACTGAATTATCAGCTTAGTCAAATTGTTCATATGCACAAAATGGGGGGAGAAACAAGCGCCCAAACTTCAAAGCAGCTGGACCATTCTTTTCAACGTCTTCTGACTTGCCTCAACTTTATATCAAAATTCTTCAGGTTCAGTTTGAAAGTTTTAAATGCACAAGGCCAAAATGTTTGAACAATACAAAATGTTTGCTTCATCCACAAACTACTTTTTTCATATTTTTTAGAATTAGCATCAAGCTGAAAATCTATTCTTCACCCTGCTATGGTTCCCTACAGCATCTGGGTAACCTGGAGACAGAACTTTCTGAGCTGAAAATTGTTTAGGCAGAAAAGTTAGGTTCTTCACCAGAACCTCCTCTCTCAGAAGCTGGGTCCTTTATGGATGATCTAAACTAGCAGCATTTTATAGCTTTCAGCATTGCTCCATATATTTTTGAACTGAGAAGCTTTTGTTGCATTTTTGTCTTATCAGCAGTACATTATTAAAATTGTCAACTCTTTCCAAACCTTTTTTGTTTCATTGGAAGGATTATTCTTAATTTCAGCCCTGGAGTCAGTTTATGTGTGGTTTGATCTTCTGTTCTTCCTTTCATACAGATGCTATCAGCATGGGCAGCAGAACAGCCCTGTCACACAGGATTAATGGCAGAGTGTGGTGTTGCTTCTGGAACAGTAATGTCGTACCATATGAATACACACTGAAATTGGGATAATTTTTCTAAATGTTTCAGCATTCTAAGTACAAAGTAATAACCCTGTCAGGAACAATATTCACTGCTGTCTCATCTGGCTGTGCTGGAATTAGCGGCAGTCTCCGAGGAAGAACACAGGTATGTCAGTGTTGGAAACAGAGCATGTACACATGTATTAACACATGTATTAGAGCAAAAAGCAAACAAAACCCTTGGTCACAGTACAAGGAGAGAAACTTAATACTGCTTGAAAAATCAGCAGTACTTTGAACATGCATTTTTCTTGGTTTCTTCATGAGAAGGATAATGCAAAAAGGGGGGATGGATGGATGGATAGATAGATAAATAGATAGATGTAGATGTATTAGTATACCAGGTCAAATGTGTTGTAGAATTCAGCAGAAGATGAAAACTAGAGTCTGTGAAATCAAGAATAAGAGGAGGAACAAACAGCAGACAGTAAGGAGAATGTTAATGAGTACTTTCTGCTTTAATACAAAATCAAGCAGGAGCAGAGCCTTGATGAAGGATGAGGCTTAAAAATATTCCAGTTCGCCTCAAAAAAAAATACAAGAAATAATTCTGAGGTGTTCCAGGCATGAGGAGAGGTTCCTCAGCCATTTTTCGGAGTTGTTAAACAATTTGCCTCTAGGTTTCTGTTATGAACAAAAAAGCTGCTCGTTTTTTTTTTTAAGAAAAAGGTTACAGAGTTACAAGTTAAGTTGGGAGCAGATTGCTGGCCAAGGAAAGTTCTTTGTTAGTTGCATGTTGTAATCGCCTGTTAAGTATCGGTCGTTAACCATCTATTGTAGAGAATTCTTCTCTTTGTATCAGTACCATCC
>JAYDZK010000056.1:51883645-51895605 GCA_034509185.1 Euphonia xanthogaster | reverse complement strand
GGGCCTCCCAACCTTGAGCTGATCACTTTTAATAAAGGCATTGCAAGGAGAAAGATCTCCTGCCCCGTTTATTTCAGTTTCCATGTGTGTTAATTTGTAGGGGTGCCAGCCAAAAGATGTTTGATGCTGAGAAAATTGCAAAAATCTAGCTCTTCCTAGCTGCCCCAAGGTCACTGCTTAGATGTTTAAATTTTGGAAATGTCAGTTTGAGACACTCACATAGAAAAAAGAAATGCACAATTACACTGTTTATCCTATCTACTCGAAAACTGTTGAGCTCTAGTCATCTTTGAAATAAAATCTTCCTTCACAACATATTTCTGTCCAGTAGCATGTGTTACAGAGCATATTTAAGACTTTGGAAGAAGACAAGATCAGACACTGCTAGAAATCAGATATTCAATTAAATGGTCTCATGCTTCAAGCCAATATGACAGGGGTGCCTCTTAATGAAAAAAAAAAATTGCTGGTGTGGCAACATCTGGGAATAAATGGTTATGGAAAGAGAATTTTTACATTAGCAATGTGGTTGGTTATTGTAGCAGTGAGCCCCTGAATGGGGAATAATGAGCATTGACTCCATGATTCCAGAAGGCTGATCACTTTATTGTTACTACACTGTACTATATTATTAAGAAAAAGTCCATTGCCCTTTTCAGACAGTCATGGCACAAGTGGATGCAATTGGTCAATGAATCCAAAACACCATCACCAGAGTCCAATTAAGAAATCACCCTTTGGTAAACAATCTCCATAACCCATTCCACATGTGCACAACAACAGGTGCAGCAAGTGGAGATAAGAATTGTTTCTCATTCTTTTCTCTGAGCTTTCTCACAGCTTCCCAGGAAAATCCTGGGAGAGAGTTATGTCTCTCTGTTCAGAGGACATGTGATTACCACAGTCGCTTGCATGGAGGTAACAGTAGGATCTGAAAAGTACAGCCATGAATGTGAGCAATGTTTCCTTTGAGCACTCTTCAGCCTTCAAACATGGTTTCGCCTGACCTGGGAAAATCAGAGGAGAGACAAAATTGCTTGCATTGAGATGACAGCTTTGCAAAAAGAGGTTGTGCTCCAGCTATGGCTGTTCAAGAAGCACCTGTGCTGGGGCTTTGAGCATTGATTTTAACAATGCAGGTTTGTGCCTTCACTCCTGCTCCCCCCTTCTCATCTGGTTATATCCACCTAGAAGGCTGACCCAGCTCTGAACTCTATGATAGAGTGGAGCTCATGCCCTCCCCTTCCCTTTTTGCTTTCTCCACACTATTTTTCCCACCAGTTCAGCTCTCTGCTGCCATTTGTGGTGCAACCAGTGTCCCCAGTGTGGCTGGGGATTACAGTGCTAGGGCAGGGACACACTCCAGGGAACAGAAGATCTTCTGTGCCTGTGGGTGGATGTGTGAAGCACCGGTTATTTTATTTGCCTTTGGATCTAACTTCCTTGGTTTAGCTATTGTCAAACAACTGAAAGGACTGACATTAGCTGCCTGATTCCCATTAGCAAAGGCACTTTTAAATCCTTTGCAATCACTTTGTTTTCTAACATGTAACTAAAGGCCTTTTTACTACTTCTTTACATGACTTTCTGCAGTTGGAGCCATGCAAACAGAAATCAGGCATATGCATCTTGCTGATACCAGTATTTTGAAACCCTTTCCAAATATTTTTGCCAGTGACTGCAAAAAAGCTTTTATACCAGTAAGAATGTGTATATTGGGCTTTCTTCCAGAAGCTGTGAGAGGGGCACAATATGTGCTGCTGGATTATTTTACCAACTGAATAAATGTCATCTCTTTTCCAAATAAGAAACTTAGGCTATGACAGGAAAATTATTTCAGTGTTTAAATGCATTCTACACATCCTGAGCAGGAATTTGGTGCCATCGTGGGGCAGGGATGCTCAGATATGTGCAGACAAAACAGCATTGTATTTCTTAATGTGGCAGGTTTTAACTCCAATACTGTGCATGCTTTTTCGTGGGGTGAATTGTCTTTTTAAAACCACAGCTGAGACCAAGAGGAATATGTGATGCTTTTACAAAACCTCAGGCTGGACCTCTGATTTTAGGTCACATGAGTGAAAATCTCAATCCTGGGCTTGTGGCCCCACATCCCCTGTTGTTCTGATGGATGATTGGGCTATATATTGTTTGGTTTAAGATGATGGGTTATTGCAACCAAAAGCCTCACTGAGACACATGGTCCTATCTGCTGGTGTGTCACTGGGGCATTTTTCATTCACAAAATGAGAATGTACCAGGAGCAACAAGTCTCCTTGAGAAATGCATCATGAGGATTAAAGCATAGAGTATATGGAAGGAAGGAATCACATTAAAATAAAGGCTTCTTCTTGTAATTAGGAGATTAGTTAAGTGCTGTGCTCTGCAGCTCTGGAAAAGCCATAGGTAGCAGCTGAAATGCCCTGGGAAGGACTAATAACCACCCTGGCACTTAGGAACTGGCCTGTGTCAAGCTGTGTTCCCTGAAGTGCAATGTCATGTGGACCCTGATGAGCTTGTCCTTCAAGACAGCCACCATGCCAGCCTCGCTGTGCTTGGTGAGGGTACCACAGATGTGCTGTACAGATGGTGACCCCAAGGAGTCCAGCTCCTACATGCTGATCTGGACGCCTGAGCCAAAGGGGCTGTGCAGTGCATGCAGCATTCTGTGACTGCAGACAAGCTTTTTCATCAGTTCTTTTTAGAAGAAAATAACCATATAAACCTATTCCACTTCTTCCTCATTGTAGGACTTTGGAAAAGGCAGAGTAGTGTCTACCATCCCTGCAGCTCCATTCCGGGGCAGTACAGGGTCATGCCCTGTACTGCCCAGGAATGGAGCTGCAGGGATGGTAGACACTACTCTGCCTTTTCCAAAGTAGATGCTGCTACTCACAGCAGACACTGCACCCACCACTTGGGGCAAGCCTGTGGCACACAACTGCTCTCTGCTCACCAGTGGGTGAAGCACATCTGTCACACACCCTGGTTAAACAAGCAAGAGTTGGGGCATTATAAGAATGAAAGCAATGCTCTTCTCTTTGAGTACACTAGGTGTCTTTTGCTTTTGGAGGTAGCTCCTCCAAAGCTTTAATGAGCACTGGCTGGTGATGACTGCGTAGAGGAAGGGTCAGAAGCAGTTTCTCAACAGTGAAGTAACAAGTGGATTTGGATGGGCTTTTAGCACAGCATAGAATTAACCTGTTTTCTTCTGAAGCTTTCCTAGGAAAACCTTGAATTCATTCTCCTGTTTGCCTCTTTGCTCAGTGATGTTCTTTTGAGCTTGCATGGAGTTTGGGATTTTTCTTTCCCATTCTCAGCAAACAGGACAGTGCTTTTGTTTCCAGGCAATTTTTAATTTTTAAAGCTGATGAGTGCCTCACTTTGACAGAGTGTTAAACATTTAAATGTGCCTTCTTCATCTCAAACTCAGATGGCTCATCTGCAAAAGTAATCCCCAAAACAAACTGAAAACAATTCTCTTCATATGCAGAAAACTTAGCCAAAATAACTTTATTCCTTCTGTGATCAAAGAAGAAACTATGTAGTTTGGGCAATGCAATGGGGTTAGATTTTTTTTTCCTCCCTGTAAGATGGCTTCAGTCAGTTGTCAGCCAAGAGATATGTTTGGATTTTTCATCCCCATGTGGATTTGTGGGAACACACACTAGGAGACCAAATCAACACTGTAATAGGACCTGCATTGATCTCATACAGTGTTTATGTGGACTCCAGCCATCATTTGTTTCTTCTCTGGTATCCAGAGGACATAATGGATTATTTTGTATAATAATCATGCTAGTACTTAGCTGTTGTATAGCATTTGCAAGGCATTTTACAAAGAAGGTCAATATAATGATCTCCATTTTACTGTTGGAAAGTATAGGCTCAGAGACACAAAGTGATTTGTCCAGGTCCACGAGCACCACAAGGTGTGAGGATTCAGGGACTTCCTAAGACTAAACTGAAATTTAGATTTGAATCCATACATAGGCAACGGGCTGTCACCATCACCACAGAGGTTCTGTGCTTGAGGGTAATAAACTTAAGGCATTTTGAGGCTATGGAGAGCTTATCTCGCTGCCTTAAACTCAGCTGAAGAAAATCACAGGATTAGTCTTTAACAGGCCTAAATCATCTGTGCTTACAAACCAGGCCCCACTTAGCTTGTGCAGCATATGCTCAGCAGCCCCTTACAGGCACCTGCCTGCACGCAAGCCTTGCCCAGAGGAGGCAGGAGCGAGGGCAAAGTATGTTCTTAGCCCTTCCCATCCTCAGTCCTTTGAACCATGGCATAAAACTGTGTGTCTGCGCTTAACCTACACCTCCTCCCAGGCTCAGGCTAAACTCCCATCCTTTTTTACACAGTCTCCTTCAAGCGCCCAGCAGCTGTCAAGTGCGAGCCTTTGCCAGCCCCTGTTTCAGGTACTGGAAATGTTATTTTACCTTTGCAACTGACATCAGCCTTGAGGTATTTCATGATGTACAACAGGGAACTATGAAAGGAGAAAAAAGTTGCTTCTTTGGAGAGGTGTTTTTACATGTTTCTATATGAGATACAGGTCATTTGAGAGCTCATGATGTGAGGTAGAAACAGTTTCCAGCCCTTCTCACTGTTTCTGCAATGTTTGTTTCCTAGCCTTTAGGCATCTGCAAATGCAAAAAATATTTGAAATTACAACAATTAGAAGAGGCAGTTTGGTAGCTCGTATTTCTTAAAGTACATGAAACTCCAGTAGGTAGCTGGTTGGATAAAGTGGATAAAGCATAATCTCTGTGTGCACCATAAATAGTTTGTCTACTCCCAGTAATGGGAGAAATAGAGGGGGAGAGGGTAGAGAAAAATGAGGATTATGGGTTTATTAAAGGGAATGATTTCCTACAAGCATTTTATGATTTGCTCCTACCTTCACCCTGTGTGACAGCAGCAGTCTATAATAACTTTCCAATTCCTGAAAACAGCTACTCAGAAGCTGCTGTGGGTTCACAGGAGATGTTTGCTCCCCTGTGGAGGCTGCTGCCCTTATGGAGTGAGTCCTCAGTTATCCTAAACCAATCATAACCTCATGGAAGTGCATTCCCCAGTGCAGAGAGCTGGCCTTCCCCTTCCTATCCCTTAATTTCTGACTCACCAGGGGACCTGTGCTGGACCTCACTGCACCATGTCAGGGCCCCGTGTGATGATGAAACGCATCTCATGACAGAGTTCAGAAACGTCAGTTCTCGTTGCCTAGTGCTCTCTACTGTTAATCTTTAAAAATTATTATTGTTCTTAAAAAAAAGATATTTGCATTATATGTTGCTACACGTACCGTTGTTGTTGAAGCTGGTAGACTGCAGTGATGTGATACCTCTGAAAGGAAAAGCATTCACAGCTATGAGTTTTCATGGAGCTGGCTCTTACTCGATTTGACACGAGCTGGGTGGAGGGTTTCTTTTTTTTTCTTCCTAGTTTATTTATGAGCATTTCAGCAATGCTTTTGGTCAGTCAGAGAATGACCAGAATGTTGTAATGTTTAAAAAAAAATGGAGCTTTTATCAACTTTTGAAGGGAAATCAAGCAAAAGAAGTCGTAAGTGCTAGGGCAAAGGAAAGGGATTGCCACTACATTATACTGCTCAGTTCTTTAAATGTTATCTTATGCCAAAATCCCTATGTTTTGCTTTCTTATTTTAGGGGGGAAAAAAACCCCAAAAAGCTTCATCTTAAAATGGCTTCTTTTTTGATTTGCCTACAAATAGAAAGCACTTTATATCAGGGAATTACTAGTCTCTTAGCTTAATCATACTTTGCAATAGGGTAGGCCTGCAGGTCACTAATGCCTTCCCCAGTTATTGCAGAGGGAAGGGGAAAAAAAATCCTTGCTTACTTATATAAAAGTGGTGTAGGGAACCTGTTTGCAAAAGCCCCTTTTCCTGGAACTGGCCTGGAGGGTGATGGTGTAAGAGCTGTTCCCTGCTGAGATGGCTGGGGCTGCTTGTTTTGCTGCCCAGCCACACGAGTGGATGTGGCACTGAGGCCACATGCAGAGAGGTGCTGGGAGCAGGACCTCAGCTGTGGCAGTGTGCACAGAGAAGATGGGAGCTTGTGGTGCAGAGGAGAGCTAGTGAATTACAAGGTTTTTGTCTACCTGCAAAGGAACCCTTAAAAAAAAAATAGAAGCATTAAATGGGAAACCTGAGAAAGCGTTATTTGACAATGGAAGTCCCAGGTAAAAACTATCTGGGAATAAGACATCATGCCTTTTTAATAGCAGAAATGTAAGTAAGCCTGAAGTGCTGGCAAGAAGCAGAGGTGTGAATGGATTTAAAGATAACCTTCTCTGGTCTTTTCCCCACCACTCTGTGAAAGAAGCCCCCAGGAGTGGGAAGATGAGAGAATGGAGAGCATGGATAATGTCTTTCCTTTCCTTTTGCACATGTGCCAGAGGGAAATGTCATATTGTAGAACCTGTTCCTCCTAAAATTGCATGGAAAACAGTGTTGTCATCTTATTGCAGGGGTTCCATACTGTTGTCTCCTTATCCCAAAAGTTTCATACTTTCTTGGTGTTTTCTCATGGGCTGCTCTTCCAAGCACAGATTCTTTCTTCTTTCAAAGTGGCCAACTCAGTCCAGCCACACCACCCCCACCACCCAACCCACTTTTTTATAGCACTCTTCTTCTCATTGATACAGCTGTAGCCTGTTAAAGTCAGGCCTTTTCCCAATCTTTGATAATTGGCCCAGTTGCAACTCCTTAGGAGTAAGATTACTTTCTACACTATCTTTATTTTCTTATAGTCTATCCCCCTACACAAGAGTAACATGAAGAATAGTATTAAAAACCTACAAAATACTTATTTTCTTCTTAAATCAGAACTGACTTTTAAATTGCAAACAAATGACTACAACTCCTTAGGGATTGTATTCAGATGCACTGCATGACGCATCACAGGCCTACTGAGTGCCAGAGCCACTTGTCACCTCCTTACAGCATCAGGATGCAGCAAGCATGGTTACAGTGTGAGGTTGAACCCCGGCAAGCAGGGAGCAAGTCTGAGCACTCTGCACCTTGAGGAGATAAACTGTCATTCCTGAACTATCAAGTAGGAAGAGGATTTCACTGGTGACAGAGAGAGGCAATTACTTAAAACGTTAGAATAACTTGAAACAGTTTTATGCTGGACATCCCCCAAGGGAAGACTAAAGGGCTGGCTTACTTGACAGCCACTGCTGATCTCAAGCACAGTTGTCACTTCAGATTTCACCTTTAAATTGTTTTCCCATATACTCATATCCCTTATGCAGGTTTGTCATGTTTTGGGTGGGAATGAAAATTATCACTGGCTGAACAGTCTTTCCTTGTGTCTGTCCTCTGGGAAGCCTGATATTCCTGTTTCTTTCAGTTCTGATCAAAACATATTATGTATGTATAATCTTACTGCACATAAAGCATGCAAACACTGTTATGCTTTTTGGAGAGATGTAGTGCAATGTGAGAAGAACCTATACCTGCTGGCTGGGGGCTAGCTTGTATTCTGTTTGGCTCTATATGCTTTTAATACTGCCTAAGAGTAAATAAGACAGAGATGCTAGTACAGACCACTAAAAAGGTTTGGTAGCATCTTTTTATTTTTTCCATTTGTGGCAAGGTAGAAGTTAGTTCAGTGTTAGGAAGACTGTTTCAAGCATTAAGACTATTTGGATTTGGAAACAGAGCACAGGGAAGTTCTAGAGACTTTGTCATGGATGGCTTGAAGAAAAGTTTTAAAACCTGTCAGGATTCGTGTAGAGATTGCAGTTGATCCTGTCTTAGAACAAAGGACAAGATCCGATATCTTGTAAAGACAGCAAATACTTCTACATTGGTTGTGCAGAACCAAGGTGCACTTGTGAACTGGTGGTAACACCCTTGGCTTGTGTGGAAGTAAATGTTTAAACCAAACAACTGCCTTGGGGGCTCTGGCCCTGTCTCTGCAGTGAAGTATCTTGTCTTGCATAGCCATCAACAATAGACCCATTGAGTAACTGAGGAATTACAAAGTTCTCTGTCCCCTGGCATAACCTCCCCATTTCTGGCAAACAGCTGTTGAGAAACTTTCTGAGATGAAGATTGCACATGCACTATTGTGTTTAATAGTTACCAGTGTCTTTAGCCTCCAGGAATTTGTCAGATCTCTTTCTGAAATCATTTGTGCTCTTCGCTTCCAAACTGTACCATGGCCTTGGGCTCCACAGCTTTGTTCTACGAGGTGAGATTTGGTTGAGGCTGGCAGTTTCCCAGAGCATCCTTGGCTTGTGTATTTTGAGAAATCCCAAGTAATGTCTCCCTTCCATGTCAGGCACAAGTCTACACATCTGTTACAAAACTCCACTCCCAGCACATGGGGGCATGGGGACTGCAGGAAGAAAGTCAGGAAGGGTTGTGAGCTCAGTGGGAAGTTGGCTGCTTTTGCACAGCAGAGGAATACGGGTCATGGCTGCCCCTGGCTAAGCAATAGTCAGCTGAAATATAGGGGCAGCCCTATTCCTTAGGGTCTGCAAGAGGCAAAGCTGATCAGCTGAATCTTGCTTCTCTGTGGGGCAACGGTTCCTGCTAAATTCTAGCCAGGGGTCTTAATTCAGCTTGTTGCTGAAATCAGCAGGATGGAGCTGATCAGGGAAAAAATGGGTGGTGTGGCATCTGGCTGCCACGTGTTCTTCCCTCCCACTCATGCTGGAGACACCACCAGTGCTTCCCTTCCAGCTGGCAAGCTGGTGGCCTCATTGCGTCACTCATTCCCACTACTTTTGGAGTTGCATGTGTTTGAGGAGCAACACTAGAGTTATCTCCCTGAGCCTGCTTGTCGAAACAGTTGGCAGCAGTCTCCCAGTGGTCCTGCAGGGACTGTGATACCTGATGCCAGCACTCGGCCCCTTTGAGGGGTGTGTTCTTTGCAGCACTGTACACATGCTGCAGTCCCAAAGGCTCCTCTGCCAGGGATGTGCATTTCACACCTGCTTTACTGCTACAGGATTACAGCCTTGCTTTGCAAATGAACTCCTGTTTCTGGGATTAGAAACACCAGCACTCCGACTTCACCAGCAATATAAGCAAGGACCTCTTAAGGTTTACTGCTTGCTCCTAGCAGCTGGAGATAACACTGGGAGATCCTGCAAATTCCGCTTTTCATCTGAGTTATTAATGCAGTGCAGCACATTGAATTTTGAATACAGAAATTACATGGAGTGGCCTTATCCTAGGTGAATTTCTGCTCTTCTGGCAGCCTGTGTGCTGTCATGATTTCCCTACTGCTGTCAAAAAGATGCCTTTTTCAGGCAGTTGACTGGGTGGGGAAGGAAAGAATTACAGCACTCCCCATAAAAATGCCAACTTCCCATTTACTTAAATTTGCCCTAAGCACCTTTTAAAAATGTGGTTCAATTTCCCTCTTTCAGAGTTTTAGCTGACACTTGTCATCCTGGTATGTTACTTAATCAGTCCCTGTCTGAATTGTCTGCAAGCATAATTGATGCCCCTGTCTCCAACAAGCTGAAAATTGTTTCCACCCAGCCTTTGACATATAAAGGGACTTTGTTTTCTGCAGTGGGTGTTCTTGTCTCATAGGCAAATGACCCTGGCTGTAAGGCTTGCAGGATGGAGTGCAGCTGCAGACACCTGCCTTTCCTCCCAGGCCAGGAGAGGTGTGGTGCCCTTTCTGGATTTAAGCCAAGCACTGTCTCTAGAACTCATCCCATGCAGGCACTGTCCATGTTGCAGGAGTGTGTTTTGCTCCAAACTGTTTGATTCTGTCTTTTCTGAGGGTGGTTTAAAGAATCCTGTCTGAGGAGCGCTTTCCAAATAATGCTGAATCTCGCTTCAGGGTGCAGCAGCCAGCATATCCACACCTGAGCAAGTGAAATTCTTTGGGTACCAAAAGATCACCAGAGATCCAGCCTGGTCACACTGAACTTATTTGAGCTTCAGCCCTTTCAAGGGCTGGTAATTAGGAAAGGTAATTAGTCTTCTGAACAAATGAGTCAGAAGTTCTTACTACCACTTTTGGAAGTTTAAACCAGCCTAGTGCTGCTGACATGCCTTTGGTGTGTTCAATATTGCAACATCTTTTGAGCTGGTAGTGTGACTGGGAATCAAACTGCCATTTGCAAGGTTGCAGCTACAAAATCTCTCGAGTAAGACCTAATATTTTGCTTTCTGAATGAAGAAATAAACCCCCGGTCTCTTTAGAAGTCCAAACTGTTTCTGAGTCAACAATAGAAATGCCTGAGTCTGCATGGTGCCCAAGACAACTGTCCACTCCTCATTTATCCTATTCATTTCAATGTGATATTGTAGCCTAAAAGTTATGCAGTACCCAAGGGGAATGTTGACCTCTGCAGCACCGTTTTTCTCAAAGGCCGGTGAACAAAACACCCACTTCTCTTGTTCCAGCCTCCCTGGATGCCTCCCTCGTGTCTTTATGAAGCCCTACAAACCAATTACTAGAAAGCCTCCCCACCTTGAACTTTCTCTCAGTTTGACCTGCTCTCACATGCTCAGCATGCACAGGTGTGGCATTCTGTGAGAACATAAGGACAGAGTCAGGTGAATGGAGTAAGAAAAATGACTATCCTGAGGGGTTTGGTCCTGGTGGTGCCTTCCTTCTCCTACCAAATGAAAAGGGGAATTTTGAGCAACCACTGCACTGAGGTGGTGAAAACGCCAGAGGGCTCTACTGCCAGACGTACTGCTGGATTGCTGCAAAGTCCACAGGATGTTACTCTCGAGGTATGCTCTCATTTTAGGTGAGCCAGCCCCGAGACGGGCTGTTGCCAGCAGCACGGGCCTCGGCATCTTACTTCACTTGTGACAGCGGCTTAAGTTCTGATTGCTCCTGTTCTCAGCTCTTCTACCTTTTATCAGGATATGGTGGTGTTTGGGAAATCTGTGGAAACCAATTGTGCATACTGCATCTTGTAGACAGGCCAAGACTATGCTGAGAAACCAGTTTTTGACAGCACTTGACTTCATTTGGAAAGCAACCCGCTCTTGGTGTTTTTGGTGGTGTCATAGTTCTCCCCAGCCTGACTGACAAATGAGCCTACCTGTAGTTGTGCTCCTGCCTTTCCTCTAGGAAGCTGATGTTGAAGGAATGCCAGGCTTGCTTGGATGGGGAAATCTCTTATATGACTTGCCTTGTCTGTCCAAGAATTTTGGCTGCCTCTGTTGGCATGATAGAGAAATGTGTTGGCTAGGCTTTTATCCTTAAAGGGATAGAAATTTGCTAGTATTTTACGCTCAAAAGGATGCAAGATTTCTTTAAAACCAGAGCACAAAAACATATACATTTTCAGTGTGTTGCCTGGCACATTAGTCAGGCAACTCCTAATAAAGCTAAAGCCTAGCAATGTGAGATTAAAATACATTAGTCGAGGGGAAATTGTCTTGCACAAAAACCACCTTACTATGCATAGGATAGGAAATGTGCCCTAAGCCCAGTATAATTCTTACTTGTCAAAGCCTTCATGATTCTTCATGGGTTAACGTCAAGAATGTCAAAGGGTTTTACTATACTTGTTTTAATTATTTGGAAATTGCTCTTCCTGACTCGAGTGATGGCTGGAATTCTTATGTGGCAGTTTCTGCTTGATTTCAAAACGTCTGTCTGATGAGAGTGCTTGCACTCCCTGTCATTTGTTTATAGCAACATCAGGGAACTGCTGGTGTGAAAACCCAATGCGGGCTGGAGCGGGACTCTAGTTCTTACGCCTGGGGAACGGCGTAGATGCACGTAGCACAGCCGTGCTGTTCCCAGCCGCGGGGACAGAAGACAAGGATGGCCGCACTCCCTCGGCTGCCGGCCGGCCCAGACCCGCATTAACATATCTTTGCTTTGGAGCGCACAGTCCCAGCCCCTGAGGTGCTGCCTTGCGCGGAGGTCGCAGCCCCGGTGGCCTTCGCGCACTGGCGGCTCCGCGGACAGGCCCGGGACACGGCGGG
>JAYDZK010000056.1:51867938-51882154 GCA_034509185.1 Euphonia xanthogaster | reverse complement strand
GCTGGGCGGGCCGCCGCCGCCGCACCTGCCGTCGGGGCCGGGGGCTGGGGAGGGAGGAGCGGCGCGGCTGCCCCTGCACGGCGGTGCCCGGCCCGGGGAGCACTGGAGGGGAGCTGCCGAGCATCTCCCGCACGGCTCTGCCGCGGCGTGATGGGCGTGAATTCAGGGGCAGCTGGCTGGGTGTCGGCGAGGGTTGGCTGAGAGACAGTGGTTCAGAGCTTCAGTTTTCCACAGGAAATGGCAGAAGCGCAGCTGAACGCTTGCAGGCGAGATCAAACTTTTGTTACGTATGCAGTGGTTTGGCCAGCGATTGCGTGGTTGGCGCTGAAATGCAGTCTTTCTGGACAGATTTCATTCATGTTGCAGCATGTTTACTCAGAGCTTGACACAAATGCAACACCGTGATGCATCAACTTCCTGGGCAAATTTTCCCTTCGTTTAAAGGATGGATCTAGTATTTTTAATAACTTATCTTTCGGTAGAGTGGCATTCCAAAGTTGATGTTCCTTATTTCAGCTCCCTCTGTTTGTCAGGGAAGGGAAAATGGAACGAGACATGTTTCAGGGAGGCAGAGTTAAAATAGGGTGTTTTTTTCATAGCTTCTCCTAAGAGTGCACAGACACATGCAAACACTTTTATTAAGCTTAATTCAAAATACCTGTCAAACTGAGATGCAAATATTTGGGCAGGGGGCGTGTGGAAGAGCAAGGAAACTGGGAGAACAAGGGTAACTGGAAGCTTAGATCACGTCTCCAGATAAGCCTTGTTAAGTTGTTAAAGCCACAGAGGATGCATTACTAATTATCTATTGTCTTGAGGCACCTCCTATCCCATAAGAGACCTAAAGGAGAGTGCCGAGTGGGAGCAAAAGAAAGGGGCGGATATTCCTCTCTGCTGTAAATAGATGTTGCTTAGTTCTATTCCTCTGGTGGTTTTACTCCAGCAGTGGATGTCCTCCCCAGAGACATCACTGAACCACCCCTCAAAATGCATCTGACCTCGGGGGCTTGTGTGGTGGAACTCCGGTGTGTTATTCCAGTGCGGGTGCAGGTAGTCATGGCTTCCCCAAGAGTGCCACCGTTGTTTTTTTCCCTGAGTCCTGCTACGGTGCCTGTAGGTTTCAGATGGCACTGTGTTGTGTTTCTGACATTGCAGCACTGGCTGTGCAGGCTCCTACTGAGCCTTTCATTTTGTTTTGCGGCTGTCTCTAACTCCCTCTGTATCAGCTCAGTGGATTTAAATCAACTTCATTCTGACCCTCGTTTATCTCCCTTCTAGGGACACAAAACAGAGTTTTGATCTCCATTTTTTTTTTTTTTGCAGTTTTAGCTGCCACAAATCTCCTTGGTAGTTCAGTCCTGAGTTGAGCAAATAGCATTTTTCTAAGATGTTTGAATCAGACCCTAGCAAGTTATCCATTTTGTTTTGCCTCTCTCCCTATGCCTACCTGCTTTCTATGCAAATTTCTATAATGTTGTTTTGCTTTTTAGCATCTTATAATACATAGTTTGGCATCCTGTTAATTATATTTAGAGTTACAGGTGCAAATAAGAGCCAGGCCTCCTTACAGTAAAAGCTATTTTTTACTGCTGTAAATGTTTATTTGGTTTTAATCCAAGGGTGTGTTGCCTGCTCTTAAGTACTTTCAAGGTAACTAAACCAGGCATTATAAACCATTAAACACATCAGTCTGTTTCTTCACTAGTGAGGTATGTATCTGTTTATACAGTCGTCACCATGTTAATGTCTTGAGTCCTCCATGTTTGGTTGCAAATGTTCCCTTCTCAGGCGCTTAAAACAGGTGGGGAAGTCTGGTGTGAGACATTATTTGACCGGCTTGAAACTGTTGGGGCCATCTGTGGCAGAAGGCTTGGATTGCTGGAAGCTGCATCTCTGTTTAGTGGCCTAACCACAAGTTCATCCTTCCTCCATCCTCAGTACTTGAAACACCATGATAGCACAACTTAACAGGTAGCAGACTTCTCACATCTCTTTGCACCTCTCCAGGAGAAGAGACAGGTCTTGTTCTCTTGAGGTTCTATAAGCTGGGGTGTCATTTCCTGGCTGGGTTGCATGTGAGCACACAAGCACTGGAATCAGTGAATTTGGTCCAGCAGGTGTGGACAAGAAGCAATGGTGGGGTCCTTTCTGAAGGTACCATGGCCAGTGTGATTTGAGTGAAGGCGGGAAATGGAAAGCAGTGCAAAAGCAGACTCTGTAGCAGTACCTCATCTGCAGGCAAATTTTTGTGGGGAGAGGTGCCTCTCTCTGGGAGGCAAATGTCAAACCTTTGAAAAATTTCCAGGTGAAATTCAACACCTTAAAGTTCATCCAGGCTGTGAAACAGGCAAACCATGAAGATCATGGGATGCAGGTATGTAAAGAACATGAGTTTGTGCATGATGCAGTCCAACATGGCTGTGACAGAGTTTGCGAACACGAGTGTTGGGGAAGATGGTCTGAGGATCTGCAAGACACAAACCAGCCTTTCAGGGCTTCCCTGTAAGTTGTGCAGAGTGTTTAGTGGTTTCGGCTGAATTTTTTTAGCCTGATGTCATACTTGGTCATCTTGGAAGCTGCTGAATATGATCAGTATTGCAAGATAACCTTCTCCTTCTTATAATTGATGGTCATGTGCCTTCAGACAAAGATGTTTGAGCCAGTTCTTTCTATGGGCCCTTGAGCTTGCTGGGTTCCTTTTGGGTGTATTTGGCCTGAGCTTGGACAGCTGCCTCAGTGGGAGCCCCACTCTCCAACAGGAGCCTGCTCATTGGTCTTGCAGGGTCAAGAGCCTGTGGATGAAGGTAGTGGCACTCCTTCATGTGTTGCAGGCAGTGGGCCATGTGTTCTTGATAAGCCCCTTGATAACCTTGCATGGGACAGGGCAGGGATAACAAAGGCAAAGCAGATGATGCCAGCGATGCAGCGAGCCACTGGGACTATGACAGCAACTGCTGGCATATTGACTGAGCTTATCTTTCTTATTACTATATCAGAAAAAATTGACCTTAAAAGCACTCTGAGGTAGTAGTTTCCACTCCCCCCCCCCCCAGAATTTTAACTTCATGGCTGAATGAAAATGAAAAACTTTACATTTGGGATTTCACTGACGCTTAAATGCTTCAATTATGAGCTCCATCTGAACAGCACAGTGCACGTTTTACATCCTATAACAGTTGCACAAAGTGTTATTTCCCTTGGAACAGGGGGAGAAAAATACTGTGTTCTCAATGAAAGGCAGTAAAAGCTGGCACCTCTGTGGTTTAAGCCATATTATTTTAGTTTCTTTATTGCTCATCAAACCCTTACATTTATGCCACATCTGAGAAATGCTTTGAGATGAATGGGAAGTTTCCCCAGGTCTTGGATCCAGTGCAAATCATTGGAGTAAATCCATGTATGTTGTTTTAGCAGGGGAGCTTGGATGGCAGGTCCAAGTAGCTCAAAGTCACCTGCTTAGGGTTATGGAGGTCCTCTTTAAGTGGGTGGAGGGATGGTATTAGAAAACACTTGAATTAATACAGAGTTAAGAAAATTGGTTTTTCCTGTTTCAATCTTCCGGGGTCTCCATGTCTTTGCGACAGAACGTTTGGTGGGAGGTACACAGCCAGGGAGCTGGGGGATCACAGGGTCGAGTTTTTTGTGGAGGAGTCAGCATGCACAACTCTGCCTTGTCTGTTTGTGTACAGCTTCTAAAAATAGTGATTTGGAACCCAACTACATCCCTGTGGTTCCTTCCTCTTCTTAATATTATTTAGAGAAGAAGATCAAACTCGTTAGAAACCCAGGATTAGGTCAGGCTTGGCTGACACGTGTCAGCTAACCTCAGTGTAACCTCAGCCTCTTCTCCTAATTCAGGCGAACTAGAGGGGGACTCTGAGCAAATGAGCAGTACCAATATATTAGCACAGCTTAACCAAGTCAACAAATTCTTTTCAATTTTGATTCATATGTGTACATACATATGTGCACACAGAGACCAAACCCTCTTTTACTGGCAAGCATACTGTTATCTGTTACTTTTTGCTTTTTGCTGTAATTGAACCATTCAGGATGCCGTTATGGCCTTAGGGGCAGTGTAAAAATCAATCTAAAACTTATTTCAGCTAAGATGATAGGGGAATATTTGGGCAAAAATGGAATGTTATGCTATTTTGTTAGCCTTATTTAAACTGTAATTCCAAGAATATCCTTCCCCCTCCACCCCCCCCATTATGTTTCTGTTGTATTTTTTGCTGCTTAAAAAAAAAAAAAAGGAATATAGTTGAAGTTTCTTATATGTGCCAGTATATTATACTTAGTGGTCTTTGCTGTTTTGTTTTTCCCATCTATTCCAGGGCACTTGAGGTTGACGTGAGTGGTGGTGCAACAAATTATGTGTAGTTTTGCTTGATTCTCTTACCTGACAGTTTCCCAAGCAAACTTCCACACCGTCTTTGAACAACTTGTGAATTTGTCTCCTCTCCCTTCTGGGCGGGGGTGGGAGGGGGAGAGGGGGGACAAATCCCCAAAGGGCAAAAGGTTTTGGCTGTTTGTTGTTTGTGGCCCGTGATGCTGGTGGGAGCTGGGATGGCAGTGCAGAAACCATGCTCCTTCTCTGTAGTGGGGTGGGTTGCTTTGACCTCTGGTGTTGGGAGGAGTGGAACAGAAGGATGTGTTCACATCCACACATCAGTGTGTGTGTGCTTCTTGAAAACCTCTGTTGCCTTGAGAGGACACCTTGAAAAGGGAGCAATGGTAGGACTGGGAAATAGAGACCCATTGGGAGGTTGAGATTTGACTCACTGGGTGATGAAGGTTTGTTTCCCCTCTGGATCTTTTGATTAATGTAATTTGTTTCAGTTATGAGTCTTAACATAAAAAAAAAAAAATCCCAGAATTGGTTATACTGGAGGCACCCAGGATAATCATAAAGCTTATGTTTGCCAATATGATTATTCCTTTTGTCATGTTGGAAAGTACCTTAATAGCATTTCTAGCCTTGGCCACACTAAGGAGTTTTCAGGCTGCATCTACATTACTTAGTTTCTGATGTAAATGAGGCTTTGGAATGATGATTGGAAATGTGGTTGTGTATACAAGGAGCATGTTAGGGGAATAACAGTATGGTTTTAGCAGTGTATTGGGTTCCTGGCTTTTTTGCTGAGTGCTGATAGCCTTCATGTAGTTTTTCAGCCATCCTGTCAGCTGATGACATGAGGTTCAGGTGAACATTAGGGACAACTTTGCGCCATTTCCTGCTGCAAATGCTCTCTCTTCCACTGCTCAAAGTTAATAAAAATGAAAAAGACACCACTCTTAGTGTGTTGGTGTTGCTGCAGTGTGTGTCATACCAAGCAGTTGGTTGTCAGTCACAAACCTCCCACATTGTCCAGAGTAAATACCTGGTGGTTCAGTGGCTGGGAACATCTACAGCCTGAACCCTTTCTCCCCTGCCTGGTTATGGGTTGAGTTTTCCCATCTCAGAAGTTAGGCAAAAAGCTTTATGGTCTTTTCCTCAGCTTTCCCCTAATGCAGATGTGGAAGAAGAAAGCCCTGCTCTATGAGATGATGCCAGAGGAGTAGAGAGCTGTTTTCTGTAGCACATGGGCATTGGGAATGAAGTCCTCTGCCTGGAATAATTTCCTCTGGCCAATGTGCTGTGCTGAAAGAGTGGGGGAGCTCCTTTCAGGCGGTTTGCTGGAATTAGCAGCTTTCATGCAAAATACTTCTGTTGCCGGCCCAGCAAAGGATGTACAGGAAAAGCAAGGGGGGGATGGATGAGGGAGTTCATCACCAGGCTGTGTTTTCTTGCAGTGAGTGTGATGAGCAGCAGCACCTCCTCCGTTCGTGTCCCTGAGAAGGGTGGCATTCTGTGTACTCTTGGCGGCTGAAGTGGATGCTTGGTGGATGGTGAATCACCTCAGTGCCTGTTCACTTTCCTTGTCTCCTCCCACTTTCAGGATTCCTGCTGCCTCAGTTTCCCAGGCTGGGCCATCGTGTCCAGCTCTGGCAGTGGTGCCTTCCTGCCAGTCCCTTTGTGCCAGCACTCCTGCTCATGGCTCTGTCTGCAGGCTGTTTTCCTTTGCCCAGGATATAGGAGGCTTTAGCAAGGCATAAAAATTACGTAGGGACTATTTTCTTTCTTTGCTCTTGGCCTTGTTTACTTGCTGACCAAAAGCAACATACTGCACCATCTCTGTAGAAATCGGTAATTACAATTGCTATGTACCTGATAAGTATTTTAAAGATTTCAGAAGACATTAACTGAAAATTACCCCAGAGCTTGTATGGCCAGCTTAATAACCTCTGGTTACTTTGCCAGAAGTGTTCAGTTAGGCAGCCTGAAAAAAACCACAGGCATTGTGAAGGACTGTGCCAGCTAAATGGTCACATGTGGTTGGTTCTTGGTCTGCCCTTGCTATCAGGGGTTTCCTACAACAAAGAGTTTCCATCAGTGGCCATCTGGATGCTCAGGTGTCAGCCACTATTGCAGGTGACTTCTTTCACATTTGTCTGGCAATGCATAAGCTTCCCATTTTCCCAGAAGGTAACATAGTTGTCCTAAGTATGTGAGGAGATAAAATCTCATGTCAAGTCACTCCTTTTGCTTTCCATAGGGCTGAATTTCTCTCTTGTAAAAACAGAAGAGAGGAGGGCACTGATCAGGTGAAATGAGTCAGTGAGAAGGCAGCTGTTGGCTTCTTCTGACAGCAGGAGTGAGGGGCATGTTCCTGGGAGCATCTGAAGAAGGAGCCACTGTTGGTGTGGATCAGTTCAGCAGCATGGATGGGACACAGGCATGCTGACACCTTGCTGAGCCTTGTCTCAGTTACTTTAGTTTAACCTGATGTGCTGATGATCTTGCATCATCACACTTCCTTACTCTGGCAGTTTGTGGGTAAGGAGAAAGTTCTACAGCATGGCTTTTATGGGACATGACCATTTTCTTAGGCTCCACTGAAGAGGTGCCTGTCATCTTGATGGTATTTTATCCTCTTCCTTGATTCCTAGGCTGAGTTCATAGCAAGCACAGTACTCTTTTTTGGTGTAATTGTTCCTAAAAACAACCCAAGAGATTTTATAGTATGGTGAGAGGGTATCCAGTGGTAAATACGTGGACCAGTTTGGAGGCTGAAAAGGTGCTCAAGAGACTCAAAGTTTCCCTCAGGGATTCTCTTGGCTCATCACTGATAAGGAAAAGAAATTGTCTTTGATTTGGTTTAAACAATACTGGATCAATAATAAGGGACAGGACAAAAATTAGACCCCCTGTACCAAGAGACCTCAGGACAGGTGATTGTGTGCCTGATGAATCAAGCTGACAGAGGTGGGTAAGGGAAGAAGGACTTGTTCACCCCAGGTGGTTCCAGACCACTTAAAAGCAAGGTGCTAGACCCTGTGGGCAGTGGTGTGTGGCTGCCTGATGTTGGCGCTTGCTGGGAACTTGGCTGGCGTGACCCTTGGGGTCCTGGCTCTTCCTGGCATGGTGCTTCAGATGTTGATACTGGAATCTTCCGAACGATACATGGAAGCACAGGAGACAGGTAAAGATCTTTCTGTGGCGGTTTAAGGCAGCTGAAAGCGAAAGTGCAGGGAGGGATCAGTGCTGCAGGATGTGTGGGAGGCAGCAGGATGCTCGCCAGGAGATAGGAGCACATGAAGGCATTGCAGCTGAGCCACAAGGGACTGGTAATACTTCTGGGTCAGCAAATTCACAGCCTTGCATGGCTTTTCCAGAGCTCTCATTTGCATAGACCTTGCTCATGTGAACAGCGCATGGACTTCACACAGGCATAAAGGTCTTGGGACAGGCTGGTGAGTGAGCAGGAGAACAGGAACCTCTGAAAAGATTAGAGAAGAGGCCTCTTCAAGGGCCGGATTTCTGTCCTCAAGTGCTGTGGAGTAGCACCTGGACCTGCAAGAGTCCGAGGCTTTAAAATTCATAAAACCACCCTGTTTTTAAATTACACTGCTATGAAATATTGCTCCCAGGTGGGGGAAGTGAGTGGGGCTGGGGTTGCAGCAGAGGTATGTTGAATGTATTTGCATTTTTGAGGCAGTTTAATAATTGAAGGAGACTTTGCATCCTGCAGTGTTTTGCAGTTTCTCTGGCCCTGTGGTAGCTTTGGATAAACACTATTGGGCTGTAGTGCCTTCACTTATGTGTTGTGTTTGGCCGTGATTAAATTGCTAGTCAGGGAAGGTTGGCTTTTTCTTGCGAAGAGCTAAGCAAGTCTTGCAAGCCTCTCTCTGGGATGTTACGCAGAAGGGATTTGGAAAAACAAGAGGTTGTGTTGTTGTGGGCCATATGTACTCCCCAGACTGCAGGTCCTTCGTCCCAGATGAAGCATCTTCAGTTCTCTGTCACCTCTAAGAAGTGAATGTGGCCGGCAGCAAGGCAAGCTGCCACCAGGGAGGTGGGCCAGATGCCTGGGGATGGATGCTGGACTCCTAGACCTTCAGTGGGAAGTGCTGCCAGCAGAAATGAGAGAGATTTCAGAGGCCATAGTCATTTTGGCTACCCACTGAGATGTTTGGTTTTTTTTTTGTGGAGAATACTAAGAAAATTTTTTTAATTTTTGGTGTAATACAGGGGCATTTCTTTGCCAGCATATTGCAGAAATTAGTTTCACTAAATCATTCACTGTAAATCTGAGTAGGTATATAATTTTGCTCTGGGTTGCCATATAGCAGAGGCAGCTGCTAGGGGCTAGATGCAGGTACCTCTGATGCTATTTCCCTTGGTGCTTATAAAATAAGTGTCACAGAACTCAGTACTTCAGAAAAAGTATCCCTGTGCTAGTTGTGTTATTTAACTTCTCTAGTGCACGTCTTGTGTGGGGTGCTGTGTGAGTCTAGCTGTTCCAAAGGTAGTGCTAAACCCAGTCCTGTAGTCCTTGTTTGGGCACAATTCCTACTGGTTTTGGTAGTAAGGACAGCCTGTCAAACACCAAGATCGGCTCTTGCATTTGATAACAAATTAAAGAATTAAGAATTAAACTCCTGAGTCGAAGCTAGAGGCCCAGGCTTAGTTTTGCTTAAGATAAGCTTTTCCAAAACTGAAGATAAGTATCAGTACCTCACTGCAGATACTTATTCCTAATTTGAAAAGATTTTTTTCCCATTGTTTCCCTGATTAATGGTGTTCAGCTTGAAGATTGCACAGCCTGTGAGGCCTTGTGCTACCTGGCTCTAGCCTATTTCCACTGGCCCACATAAGAAAAATTCTAAAAATAGTCCAGCAGTGTAGGTTTTCAAAAGTAAATTAGATTTTAAAAATAAGAGGTTCAGTTTAATTATCTGGCAGGCTCTCAGTAAGGAGGAGGAGGAGTTTCAAAATACGCATTTTTCTAACCTGGGAAAAACCCCCACCCCAAGCATAGCTGTCCCTCAGTAGTTAGGACCTGCTGTTGCTTTGCTGTGTGCTTTACCTATTAACTAGTTCTTCATTATACCAGAATGCTCAGAAAAGAATTGCCTTGTGCATCAGCTGTTTCTGGAGAATGAACACAGTTTTGCAAGCTGACTGAGTGCAGGGATAGACACCAGCAAGGTGCAGAGTCTTTTTAATGGAAAGTACCTGCCTGTGGGAATGCATGTGATGCCTTGCTTCCATCTTAAAGAGCATGTTTGGTAGAGGATGGGTAAGACAAGGAGGAGTAGTTTGAAATATTCCACAGGTTTAAATGTAGGAATGGCATAAACACCTGTGTAATGCAAAGGATGAGCTTAGGCAGCAATGTTCTTGCAGCAGAATGCTGGGAGCCAAGATAAGTGAGTTGGTGACACTGTCTGTCTGACACGCATCAGTGGTTAGACTATGGTGGCTGAATGCTTCTAAAGCAAGATTAAATACAACAAGAGAAAAACACCCTAGCCAAAACTCATTCCTTCTTAAGTGTACAGATAGTCTAACTGATCTTCAGGAAGGATATATGGTGCTGTCACCTCTTTTCAGCACACAGAAACTGTCTATGCGTGGGATAATTGGCAGGTTTTATAAGGAGACCTATGGTGATGGGGGCCCTCAAACCACCAGAGCAGATGGGGATGCTGATGTCTGCTGACTCTGCCTCCTCTGACCAGGGATGTCATGGGGAGAGAAAGGCACGAGATGGACTTTGACGTTGTGGAGGAACTCGAGTTATCAGATGGGTGGGAGTACACTGCCTTATCAGGGCTGGTGATGTTGTGATTACTGGCTGTGTGAGGTGTGAGGCAGGAGCTGGTGAGTCACAAAGTGTTTTCTGAGGTTTGGGGCTGGATGCTCGGGTGTCAGCCACTATTGCAGGTGACTTTTCACTGACTGAGGATGCAAGGTAAGGTTTTCCTCTGGTTGGGACCTTGTCTGCCTCCTTTGTCAGCCTGACATCAGATGGCTCCGATTTGCCCAACCTAGTGCTATGTTTTGAGACTCCTGGTAGTTTACCTGGAACCAGGCTGCTGCTGCCTGCTTAATAGGTGCTTCTCATGCAAACAGTGCAGACACATCCCAACTGCAAAACTGGCTACAAAGCTGGCTGCTGAGCAGATTTAAACCTGTAGCATTGACTGCTTGTGTAATCCATGTTGCGTACTTCTGACAGTGCTGGTAAGACATTCCTGTCTGGAGTGAGAGGGTGGAGTGCAGACACTGGGATCTTTAGCATTGGGATTTACACATTTTCTGGTCTGGTAATGTCTGAGTTGAGTGAGTCCTTGGGAAACATCCTTTTTTGGGGCAAGGACAGCACTTAGAGGGAAGAGGTGTTAAGGAAATGAGGACTTGCTGGTTTACTTCTCCCCTTGACTGTGACTTGAGAAGCATCATTGGGGTGAGTTCTGTTCCTTCTTCCTTTAGAGTTTTGCAGTTCTGTTGGCATTGCACTGATATGCAGAAAAAGTTGTTGATATTTAAACACAAATGTTGGCCACAGCAAAAGGAAAAATTAAAACAATTCAGCACACGACATAAGACATCCTCTGAGCCTGGAATAATTAGTTCAGTTTCATAGCCTGCTTTCCAGAAAGAGAAAGAACAGAACAAACAGCAGAAAAGATAATGAATTTGCGGGGGGGGGAGGGGACACGGGGACTGTTTCTGTACAGTGATAGTCAACCACAGTGGTGTTATTTGGTATTTGGTCCAGAAGGAAGGCACGTGGGGATTCTGTCATTGCACCATGCAAGGGACTGAGTGGCAAAGTGGGAACTTGAGCAACTGCTGAATTTTTTTGCAGAGAGCCAAGATGCAAGACTGAAAGAGTAGATTTAAATTTACTCTGAAGAGCCCTCTCCTTTTCCCAGCATAGCAGGGGTTTGTGGAACTGTGTAATTGCAAAGGAGTGGCTGGGAAACAACGTGCTGGGGTTATGCACATGGAGACTATTTCTAAAGATTATATTAATCCTATATTAATAATTGCAGAGGAAGTACTGGTTTGTGTTTTAGCCAAAGCTTTGTTTGGACAGCCTTTGTAGGCATTGCACAAGATGTGCAATGTGGGTGTTGCTGCCCTTTGTGCTGCAGAGCCATTCTCTGCTGATGGGCACTGCAAACTGAGGCTGCTTCCTGGAGTATGACAGAAATAACCTTTATTGCTTTCAGTAACCCTGTGAATGAGTAAGAGCCTCAGGACTGAGTGTTCTACTGTTCTGAGCTTCTTTCATGATCACTTCGCTAGGTTTTCTTTTGCCATTTTCGCATGGGCAACTTTTCCTTCCCTGTGTTTCATATGCGCTCTCTTCATTAGGAGTGGTGACCTTCTGCATACTGCTCCTTTTCTTTCCCCTTAAGTTCAAAGAAGTTCAGTATTTACATAAGCAGCTTGCTTGCTATTTTACTGCTTTCTGGCATAATCTCTCTTGAATGCGTTTCTGAAAATAGTCTGTCCAAGTAAAAATATGAAGTAAAAATATTCACTGTTGAAGCAGAATATTTAGAAAAATAGCTGTAATTTTGAGTTGTATCAAATAGAAACCCAAGACTTTGGAGTTGATGAGGGACAGGTGTTTTAACTTCTTCTGCAGCTGTTTTTTAGATTGTTGACTGGAATTTTTGACCTACTGGAAAAAAAAAGCAACCAAAACAACCCTTAGTAAATTTGGTATCAGGGCTATAGCACTGTGAACTTAGTGTAAAGCAGAAAAAAAGGATGCAAAGCACCACTTCATTACACTGGATTGTTGCATCAATAATGTAGTAATGTAATTTCTTGGAGGGAAAAATAATGGGCTCTAATCATGTGACCAGTGTATTTACTGATACTGTAGCACAATTAATTGTGGCTTTCTTGCAATTAAGTGCTGCTAACTATTTCTGTTAAAATTGGATGTAGGGCATTTGAGCTCAACTTCCTCTATCCAAGGAGTTTGTCCCTACTCTTTTGGGATTATCCACAGAAAAATAAAAAAAATGTGTCTCATGGTGGGAGTGGGTTTCCGTGTTCGTCGTGTAGTGGTGTGTCAGAGGCTGCTGCTCTGCTTTCTTACACCCATGTGTTGTGACAGCTGTGGGGACTGACCTGGGGGAAAAGTGCCTTGGAGGAGCTGCGGACTCCCAGGCTTTGCCTGCATGCGTTTCCCCATGGGATTGTGGAAAACAGGAGTGAAGTCTAGGTGGAGGTCTGTCATCTTTCTGACATCACTGATGGATTTGTCTGAGAGGCTGGTGGTGCTTGGCTGAGTGCTGTACCCTCAGGGAAAGGTTTGATCTCACTGAGAAAAGCAGCTGGTGACCCCTTTTGTGATATCCAGGCATGGTGTGGGGAGGACACCCTGGGGGAAGGCAGAGCAAGCCGTGAGGTAGGGTGGGCTGCTCAGACCCCATATCAGGATGGGCTGCTCAGACAGTGAGTAGTCTCCATATTCTATTCAATTGTGGCCAAAACCCAGAGGTGGAGATTGGCTACCTGTTTGGGTTGGGTTGATGAATGCTGTTTCTATCTTTTTGTCATTCAGCACAGTCCTGTGTTGCTTCTCCAATGCCTGACGAAAGTTCAGCTTGCTGCTAGCCTTCCCTTCTATGGGGGAAAATGATGTAATCTCTGCTAAATCTCTAGTTTTCGTAAGTCTTGGAGTTGTCAGTGGCCATCCCTAGCACTGTAGTTGTTGTCCAGAGGGGGTGGAAATCTGCCCCTGAGCTGGAAGGTTGTTGGAGGATGGTGGAGGAACAGGCAGGCATGTACCACCATGTAAAACTCAGTTTCTTAGAAATGAGGTAAGAAATGCAACTTCCCATTTTCCAAGGATTTTCATAAATGGGTCTGCTTGTGCTCATTCATATTTCTTGTAAACTCCCTGAAGAGTCATGCTTGTGTCGTGTACAGAAGACAGAGGCTTACAGGAACTGCAGCTCTGTCTCCTGACAGAGTGCGTTATAGGCACCGCCAAGGATCCTGGTATCTTTGGCAGGCAAAGCTCTGGCTGGTTTTGTATTGGTGGATTCCAAGGTGTTTTCCCACTTTCTTTGCTATGTTCTGTGGGTGGGAGCAGAGACAGAGAATAGAAGCAATAAATTTCTCCAAGTACTTTATAATGCACTTTTGTCCTCCACTTTGAAACTGAATAGGGTGTTTATGAAGGGAATTTAAGTGACAATTTTCTGTTGGAAGATTTATTTAGTGATATGAAATGAAAGAATTTGTCAGTCTCATCTTTTAATTTGTTATAAAAGAGCCAAAATGATATATTTAATCATTTTCTAACCACACACTTTCAAAACTGTGTTTATCTAATCTTTTTACACAGAGGATAATTGGCTTATACAAAACTTAAGTATTTTTCTGGTGGCAGGTTACTTGCTTTTAAATATGTATGTAGCAGCTTTTCTTTAAAAAAAAGCTGTGCCAGGGAGAGGTCATATTTCAGATCATACAAGTGACAGTGAGTATTAAAAAAATGGGACACTGTAAGTAGCGGAGAGAAACAGTTCTAGGTATCTGTGTGCTGTGAGCTTGGGGCTGGCACTAACTGGGAAGATTTCCCATTTATTTACCTGAAAAGAGAAGTTCAGCCTTTCATGAGGATTTGCAGGGGTTTTGTTGGTAGCACTTTCTGTTAATAAACACTTGGTTCTACCTGGAGGTGCTATCTACAGACAGACATTTAGTGTACTGTAGACTGCCTGTAGCTATAAGTCCCCTGGGGAATGGCAAACTAATGGTGATGGTGAAGCTTCCTCCCTGGGAAAAAGGGAGAGCTTCTTATGTGCTTGGGCTGTGGGCCAGGCTTTTTTTTATTTTTTTATTTTTTTTT
>JAYDZK010000056.1:51826674-51867838 GCA_034509185.1 Euphonia xanthogaster | reverse complement strand
GGTTGGGGGCCGGGTTTTTTTTTTTTTTTTTTTTTTTTTTTTTTTATTTGCTACATGAATTTGGTGTCAGCTTTCTTCCAAAGAGTACAAAATAGTAATTTATTTTATTTATAGAGTTGTGTGATTTATACCCTGAGATATGTCTCAGTGGTTTCAAATTACAGAGAAGGATGGAAATACTGGCTGATTGTTCCCTTACCCTCTCTGTGGACTTTGAGCAGCAGGTCCAAGCCTAAAACTCCACAGCTGGTAATGAAAGCACAATTTCATTTCATGGCCTCAAGTATTACTCTAAACCTTCCTGAAATTTCTGCTTTTAATATCTGATGGTGTGCTACAATGGTCTTTCTTAGTCTTACCATTAGTGTGAGAGAAAGTGTCTTCGCTTTCATTTAGGTAAGTACATCATCAGGCTGATCTAGTGGTTGAAGAGTGGGAAAAATCCATTGAAGTCAATATTACTGTGTTTAAAAAATAAAAGAGAAAAGAAAGAACTCATCCACCAAATGAGTCTGTGACCTGGTATCTGATCAAGTTATTGAGAGCTGACCTAGATGTACGTACTTGTCTTAATCACTGTGTTTGACTGCGGTTTCTGTTCCTGAAGTGTGCTTGTTGGAGAAAAGCATCTTATATTTGAACTTTTGTATGGTACTTCCCTCCCTTAGACAATTTTCAGTGATACCAGCCCTTGTGTCTGAAGCACTGCTGTTAATGGAAGCTGTTGATAGAAGTTGTCGATGGAGACTCTCAATAACACTTGAAGTTAGTGGCTGGTGGGGACATTAGGACATAGTATGTCACTGCTTTGGCGTGCCACCCATTTTTAAGGGCAGCTTAAGGATGGTATCCAGATACAACAAATACTCTACAGTCTGTTTCCATCAGGTTGCCTGATGCCTTCTCCCGGTGAATGCAAGTGATTTTCTGACAGGGAGTCATTTAAGGCAGTCCTGCTGCCTCAGGGTGCTGGATAATCTGTCAGCTAGTCCCAATTTACCTCTGTTTTACATGTGTAAATGTAGTGTTGGGAAACACCACCTCCCTGGAGTGTGTACCAACCAACCAACCTTTTACTTGTGCAGCTATTTCAGTCTGGGGATGTTGAAGCTTGCTGTCACCTCACTGCTAATGCAGGAGAGCACCAGTGGCAAGTGCAGCTGTAACCATCTAGGGAGGGAGTTTGATGCCTCTCATTTTGGTGCAGCAAGAGCTGCCTAACTGTGGGAGCTTTTTCTCTGACTCTTGGGAAGCTGGAAGGGATGTAAAATGGGGTGCCCACAAAAAAGGGTGCTGCCTTTGCATGTGGAAATGGTACATCTCCTGACATGCTCAACCTGGCTCACTGCCCTGCACCAGCCCTGGGCTCTGCCAGGTGGCAACCATGCAGAGATTCTGGGGAGCTGGGGTCTCTGTGCTCCCCTTTTTCTTAGCTGTGAGTCTGGGATATCAGTGGGCTGGTAAGGAGACGCTCTGTTGCTGTCTAGCTCTCTTTGTGAGCAGGAAGCCTGGCTTTGATCTTTCCAAAGATGGTATCATGGAAGTCTAGTAGAAACTGAAAGCTTAAGTGTTTTGACTTCTTGATCTCTATGGCAGCGCCAGACCACTCCTTTTAGACCTGTGCACTGTGTAGACAGTCAGTTTTGAAGCCTGTTTCCAAAGACCTGGGGCCAAGAGGAGGGTCTTTGGAAGCCTCTCTGCTCAGAGGTGACCTTTGCTGCCAGCACCACATCCCCCAGCTCAGCAGTGCCAGGAGGCTGGCACCATCCCATGGGAGGTTCTCAGGAGGTCTGTGGGCTCTGGATGTTTTCCAAGACTGTAGCAGGGCCTCTCTGCAGCAGCTGGTCACATTCTGAAACTCTGCACCTTTTTGTGGCAGCAGAGGGAACCAGAAGGCTTAACAAGTCCAGTTGGCTCCTCCAGAGAAGGAAGGAGGGATTTATGGTCTTTAAATAAAAGTAATAAAAGGACAAATATGTTTTCTGACTTGTGTGAAGTGAATGCCTAAACTTGGAGGAAACTGAGGGGAGATGCATGCATAGTGTGTTGTCCTGCATGTGAGGGATTGCTTGAGAGAAAGTAAGAGTTAAGGGAAGTGGCGAAGAAGGGTGGATCCCTGCAGGAATAGCAATTACCATACTGTGGGAACACGGGACACTGTCCCTTCCGTTCTTGCACATGTGCACTGAACCTCGAAAGATATCTGGAATCGGAACATTTCAGGCCAAGACATCTATCCAGAAAAAAATACATGGAGAAGGGAAATAACCTTTCCTGAGATTATGCCATTTAGGTGTCAGGATCAGTACCTGAAGCAGCACAGGCAGACTCTCCCCTTGCAATGTGTCATGATTCCTTTCTGGAAAGTGCCTGTGCCTGGATGAAGGGTATGTACCCTTTGTATGTTTGCATTGCAAGGATCTGAATTTGACTGAAATTTAAATGTCCACATTTGATTGTTTGCTGTCTGCTAGCCAGCAGCACTGTGGAAGTTAAGAGGTCTGTTTGACCAACTAAATTGAATTTCAGTTTTGGTTGCTCAGGAGCACTGCTGTGAGTGGCTTTCATACTGACTCGGCACCCCGCCCCACCAAAATGTGGGTAGCAGATGTCTTAGATCACTTCTTCACTGGGGCCAGCTGTTGATGTGCCTCAAAGGAAAATACACAGTTTTTCATTGCATGGGTTTGACAAATGATACTGTGGTGGCCACATTTGAAAACCTGGCTCAGCATCTGCCTCCATGGTTGGTTTGCAAGGTGTTGATGGTACCTGAGGCAATGCTGCTCCACCCCCTTGCAGGGTGTGAGCTGGTACAGGGTCAGGCCTGTAGCAGGTACAATTGTCAGCAGGCAGTGAGGGTGCACTGTGAATTTGGAATAGTTCTGTCCTTGCAGTATTTCAGTGATGTGCCCATAATTGCTTCTTTAGTTGTTGTAGATGTTGGGTTTGTGTTCTGTAACAAAAGACAGGGGAAGCAGGAAAGAATGAGTATTGTTCCTGTGACAAAAGCACTGGATGTGGCCTGAGTTCTGGAGGCTCCTTACAGTCCTTCCCTTCTGTCACCCTACACCAACTGAACTCCATGGGAATTATTTTCCCTCTCTGCCTTGCTCTTCCTCAAGTAGTGGCTGCATCTTGAGTCAGATAATCCCATGTTTCTTGACAGGACGGTGCTGTGCTGGCTACAAGTCTCTGCAGGTGCAGTTACAGCAGGTGATATGACATTAGGTGCTGCCCTCTGCCACGTTCACTCCTCCCTTTCCTTGTCCATAAGTCAGGGCTAGGTTGAGTTTGAGATTGAAACACAGAGTGGGGGGATAAAACCCTTCCATCCATATGTAATGTAATGTATCTGGGGAGCAGTGTAGTCAAACCCCACAGTGTATCTGCTGCGTGGCTCTCCTCCCACTCCTTTAGGAGTGCCTGGAGGGAAGGATCAGCTTTGCACCGTGCCCAGGAAGGTTGCAGCAGATCCATTCAGTGTTTGAGAGCTTCAGCAGTTTTTGAGGCTGGTTGCTTGTTTTTATCCATGTATGTGCTGCAGGAAAGCAAAAAGGTTGGCATCTGAAAGGCAGACATTTATTTTTACAGGCAAATTGTCTTCCCGGCCCTTCTCTCTTGCTTCAAAGTGTAAACAGTGGAGGCAAGAGCAGTGTCAAAAAGCTTTCAGTGGGTGCAGCAAACACGTCAGAGTGCCTCCCGCAGTAATGGGAGCTGTCGTGCCTTTGACTGGAAGCGATAGTGGCAGCTGCCTCTCCCAGTGCTCCCCTGGCCATGTCTCTTCTGCAGTCATTCCTCCAAGGCACTCTGTGATGCAGCCTTTTGCCTGCATCGCTGCTGTGCACCTTCCTAGTGAAGTCCAAGGCAGAACTCTCAGGCTCTCCCAGGTTCTCTCAGGCCTCTTCATAGGGTTTCTGCTTCACTTCTGATTTTGGATTGTGTGGTTTCATTTAAAATCTACAGGCTTTTCTCACAGGCGTGGAAAGTAGTGGGGCTGATTTGGGATTTTTGCCTGAGGCATAAGATCCAGCCTGAATGTTCCTTGACTGTCACTGTGATGCATCCTTCAAATAAATTTCTTAAATTGAAACTTTTTGTTGTGTCAGGAAGTTTAACCTTGTGCCTGCTTCACCAAACAGGAGGCTGCTAGAGTGACAGTGTAACTCATGTACCATGCATGGTGCAGCGTGTTACTAATTATTGTACATCACACATTTCATATATTCTGTCTTGCATTTGTTGCTGATTAGGAGTTACTGTACTGCTGGTGGTCTCTGCTGTTCCCTGTGTATCATCCATAGGGTAAACATCTGCCAGAGGTGATGTTTTTCCCAAAGAAGATCTAACCGTCCATCTCCCCCAACCTCTCTGCAATTCCCCTGAAGTTTCAGACTTTCCTGGCTTCAGTGTGAAATGCCTACAGGCATAGCTGTGAAGAGTTACAGGCAGCCAGTGTTGCTGTGGATCATGACCTATTGCAAGGAAAAGTTGGGAATGCTAGGTGGTGCAGTCCAGTCTTATCAAGAATTAAGAGAGGTTTTGAAAATAGCAGGTGTGGGTTTCAATTGTGAATTCTTCATTGTGACCTGTAAAGTGCTGTAAAAATGGAGTTGTCCCTATAACAACATGCAAACAGCAACAGGAAAGGGAGCATTTAGCCGTGTACTTAATTTCTTTCTTTAAACCTCTGAAGCTGTTGTAAACAACAGCAGTGGGCTGTCCCCTCTGTGCTGTGGTGTCCTGGGATGCCCTGATGTCCCTGGTACCCTGCTGGGTGATTGATCTATCCCGTACAGACCCTGTGTGATGGTGATAGTGTATTATGAGGTGGCACAGCTTAGCATGGGCTATGATAATGCTATTTCATATCCTTTTAAGATAATATGTAGAGAAATGTTTTTAGAAATTGTGTTGCTCTTTTAGAAAAAGTGTTGCTCTAAGTAGTATTTTTCCATCCTTTCCACATCCATAATTTTTCCAGTGTGTGGAGAGGTAAACTGAGTGGAGATAGTTGCTGTAGCAATATGGGCCTGCAAATCAAGCGGATGCACTGCATAGTCTGGTTTTCCAGTTTTTGGATTTGTATCAGTGCTGCTGAAAATAGTTTTCTTTTCCTTAGATGCTCTTGCTTCTGCTCCTTTGGGATGACACAAAATGTGTATATACCATTTAGTAGCTTTTAACTTTTGCAGTTTGGCTTCTGATGTTTGGGTTGCCTTAATTTTCTCTTTATATCCTTTCTATCTCATCCTTCAGGTAGGATGAAACTTGAGGTGTGCAGGGATGGGAGGGAGTTGCAAAAGTTTATTCCTAACTGTGGCCACAAAACTTCTGATTACTTAGATCTGCTAAGTATGGTTTTAGGGGTTAGACATAAACTTTTAACATGTCTAACATCTGTCTAGGCTTGGGATGGGAAGGGAAAAAGTAGATCAGCACTACAGCACCAGTGGAGGGGATGAAAATAGGATAAGTGGGTTTTGACTCTGCTTTTACTTACTTTTGTGCTTCATGAATGGTTGCTGAATATGTGTTGTGCATGACGTTAACTCAAAACCTCATAACCAGCATGCAGCTGGTTAAAAGAGCACAGTGGCCATCCTGAGAGTCTGTGTGCTGTCACTGGAAGATACATGCTGATACAGGCTCAAAGTTATTAAACCATATTTCCAAACACTTTTCCTTCCTCTTAGCGCTCTGCTTTCCTAGCCCTGCAAGAGCCCCTGGTGTTAATCAGAGCCTCGGAAATTTGCAAAGATATAGGACTATAGGATATAGGTCAAGACTGATGGGGTGAGGTACCTTCCTCCTGCAGCTCCATTGGCACTGTGACTGGTAGGACAGCCAGTGTTGAGGCTCCCTGCCTCCAAAGGACCTGGATTTTGGCAACACAGTGCAGGGATTTCTTCCTAGCACGTGGCCAGTGTCTCGTGTATCACCTGGCATTGTTTCTAGGCCTGCATCATCTGGTGACCTGGGAAAAACCCTTGATGGTTGCTCTTGGAGAAGCAGGAGTTCCAGGGACTTCATTGACAATGGAGAAAGGCAGCTAAAAAGAGATGGGGAACAGCCCAGCTTTTGATAATCCCTAATTAAGCCACTTGGCACCAGGCTGATCCCTGGAGCTGCTGATGCAGCAGTTGGGAATAGCCTCTCAGGAAGGCCTGTGACTTCTGGAGGACTCACGTTAAGGGTAGATGTGCTGCAAATCCCCCCCCAGCTGTGAGAATGGGAATGCCTGTCACCTCTGAGCACCAGGGGGAGGGATGGAGGTATTTTCACGAGGGCTGTGAACTCCATAAAGAATGTGTGAGCCTGAATAAACTTGTTTTCCTGATCCTGCCTCGACAAGGTAATATACCTTTTAAAAACACAAAGTACATGACAGGCACTTCTTAGTGTAGTTACTACTTAGTAACTACACTAAGAAGTGTAGTGTAGTTCTTAGTAGTTACTTCTCTGAGGAACAGAAATGACTGTGTTGTGGGCCCTTTGATCAGACCTGCTGTGGCAGCCCATGCCAGGCTTTGAAATCCCCTGGAACTTGCCAGAGCTATTGAGCAGGTCACGCATTAGCTCTGGGAAATGCCAGGTGTTGGTCTTGCTGTCAGTGTGTCCCTTCAATGCCAAGGGTGGGGTGGTGTGCAGGAGCAGTCCCCGCCTGTGTGTGTTAAGTCCCACTTGTGAGGCAAGAGGATGGTGCTGGGTGTGATGGGGAGTTTTCTGAAGTGAACAGTTCTTAATTATAGAATTATGGGATGGTATGGGTTGGAAGGGACCTTAAAGAACATCTTATTTTGACTGCCTTGCCATGGGCAGGGATAATAATAATGATGTTGCAGGGAGCTCTTGCTTGCTGGTGTGTTATTAGGGATGGTTTATTTACAAAGTACCTCTGCAGGCAGTGCAGACAATGTCAAATAAAAAGCAATTTTGAGGTAGGGTGCCAACAGAGGGGCTGTTTGGTTAAGTACCGGGAGGTCTGCACCCTGGCAGCTTGTTCTGATACTATTTTACCATAACTTGTAGAAATCTTTATTTGAAGCTGCTTACGACTTTTCATCAATTGTGTTTTATCCCCCCCTCCCTGCCTTGCTGCTAAATATTGCTATTTTTCAATTATGTGTGAATTGTCTTCACTTGCTCTTCTCTCCCTGAACTATAAACAGATTTCCCCATAGCCTCTGTGCTTCCTGAATTGCTGATCCTCTTGGTGGCATCTCCCCAGTTGTGTCTGTCTTCCTACTCCCATCCCCCCATCCCCCTAAGCCTGCAACCTTTGACACAAAATTTTGCTTTTGGGAGGTGTACATGTCAGCCTTGGCTTCCAGCTCCACTGAGCTAAATCCATGGCAGCAGGGGAATGTTATCCGGCTTTACACTGGTGTAATTGAGCAGAGACTTCCCCATTCCCTCTGTTTTTGTGGGGTTTTTGTTGCAATCTATTCTTCCATGTATGTTTCTAATCTCATAAGAATAAGTAGTAAAGATTGCTTAATTAAGCTAAGATTCATTCCCTCCATCTTCATATTTGCTATTTTTTATTGAACTTTGCTTCTACTCATTGTGCTGGTTTATATTGTGAATTTTATTTCTTCTAATAAAGCAGTTGGTTGGAATTTCCTAACTGTGTCATAGCCCGTCCCTGTGTCGTACTTCTTTTCTACAAAGTGTTTATCTCCAGACTGCTTGTATCTTGCTGGTTCCATATGAGCTCCAAGACTGCTCAGCAGCAGTTTTATGGCCTTGGTGTATATTTGCTTTCTTTAGATCCCTTCTGTGCATGTGATTTGGTCTTACTGAGTTGTAAAGTGGTAGGCTAAATTTGTCCCTGAAGTCCATTGACTTCAGTAGATGTTTGCTATAGAAGGAATTTGGCACATTGATTAAATGGATATACCTTCAATTTCTTCCTTTTTTAAAATTTATTTTATTTTTCCAGGCTTCTCTAAATCATAAATTTTATCTCTTGTTAAATACATTTGTGTCCTTCGTAGAGAACATATAGGGAAATAACTACTGAGTGCTTCATCCATCTGGATTCTTGTTATGTGATCCCCCTGCCTTGTTGAACAATAGACCCATTCTCTCCCCAATATTTTCTTTGGTTATATTTATAGAAACATATACCTCTTTCCCATTACTCTTTCAAGCTAAAAGCAAAACAAAACCCCTACTGTTTGTTCCCTTAATGTTATACCATATAATGTTTTACCTCCAGCATATATTCAGACTTTTAACTTCTTTCCTTTCCTCTCTCATTTCTTTTCCCATTTGAGGAATGAGCTTGCTTCATGCCAAGAGCCAGGGAAGCCATTTATTTTGACCCACTTGTTTCTCTCCAGCAATGGAATTGCTTTCACATGTATTTCTTCAGGTTAGTCTTCAGGATATCCCATCCTCTCAATTTTAAAATGCAGGTCACTGTTTTCTCGTTTTTTTTAGTTGAAGATAAATCTGTTTTCCTGAAGAGAGATTGCAAGTCGTTTCCTTAGTTACTCGGTTCACGTAGAAGGGTCACCAAGATTTTTCCTCTAAATTTTTAGTAAACACTTTTCTTCTAGAACCAAATGTAGCATTACCTCATGTCTCATTGCATTTCCCATTGAAATGTGTTATTGTTACCTTCACAGTTCACATCGTCCTCTGACCTATATATTACAGAATGGCAGGTCTTTCCCAAGAGCTAGCTCAGCAATTAAAATTTCCCACTGGCACAGATGGTTAAGATAATAGGACATCATATATTTATATATAGAGAAAGTGAGAGAGGAGAGAGAATACTCCTGCGTTTTTCAAAGCAATATACAAACATTAGCTAATTAACCCTAATAACAGCTCTGCAAGGAAATTAAAAGTGCTTATTCCCACTTTATAGATGGATAAACTCAAGAAAGTAAACTAAGTGCCATGCCAGAGGCCAGTACAAAATGTCATTAGTGGCGGGTTGGATGAGATTTGAGGATCAAGAACTATCCTGGGAAGGCCGGTGTTCAGTACAGCAGATTGCTGAATGCCAGGTGAGATGTTTGCTGAAATCCAGCTGCTTGATACCTTTTGTATGGTTTCAAACAGTCCCTGCTGTGCTCATTTATTTACAAATTAAAATAATTATTTTCAAAGCTAGTCCTTTGCATGGCTTGCATTCATCATCACCTGAAGCCAGAAGAGATGCTTGGCGCTGGAAGTTTATTTTCTATCCATGTTTTTTGGTGATGAAAACAAGCATATTTGTGTTGTGGCTGCACTGAGAATGTCCATCTGGTTTCAGTGCAGGAAGCTCCAACACCATTTTCTACACACTGTTGGAGTTGAAATGCAATGTTGTTGAAGGCTTCAACCCCCTGGAAAAAAAAAAAAAAAAGTAGTTGAGTACTCACTCCTTTTTGTAATCTTGTCCACTTCACCCATGTGGAGGGGTGTGTGTCCAAGTCTTGTGGATTTGGTCTATACAATGAAATAAAATGTGTAATCCAGTATAATTTTTTAAATCTTTCCTTAACTTGCCTGTGAGTTTTGTTTTGTGAGAACTGGACAGAAATGTTGCATTGTGTTGTCAGCTGCTCTTTTTAACCTCTGCATGCAGCCCTGTGGGTAACCTGTCACTTGCAACCATTCCTGGAATGTCTGTCTTTGAAATAACCTTCATCTCAAGAGGCATATGCAAAATCAGATACAGAGATTACAAGCATTTTGGAAAAAGGTGGTGGAGTTTTGAATGTTAGTTGCTTTTTAATTTTAGGTAGCATCTAGCTGAACACCTAAAAGTGGGATAATACAGTGTTTACCTTCTTGTTATCAATCTCCAGCAACAGCGATAGTGAAACTTCTCCTTGGGGAGTTGTCCTGGTGAGGGCACAGCAGGATCATTTGAATTAGAAATGGTTGTGCTAGCTGAATTTTTCTATGCATAATGGAAACTACAGCAGGGAGCTGGAGGAATAAAAAACAACTCGCCTTTCTTTCTCTGTAATGCCACTGTCATGTCATGCAGCCCAGTTTATCCCATTTTGGCCTTCCACCCAGAAAACAGGGAAGTAGTGCAAAGCTGTGCTGGGTGATGACGTGCTCTTACTCACCGTCCCACCTTCAGCACAATAGAAATGTGTTCTCAGCAGCAGGCATCTGCAAAGCCCCAAATTACTCCTAAAATGAGCACTGCTCCCATGCCTGGAAGCTGGATCTGTGTTTGGCCACCTATGCCTGGGACATGTCCAAGGGCTTCCCCTTGGCCCTGCTGCTGGGAACCTGTCTTGCCTTCTTTCCATTGCTCTGCGTGAGCAGGTGAAGCTTTGTTATTGCTGTGCTTTAGAAGGAGGGGAATGTTTCTGGGAGTCCGGGGGAGTAGAACATTGATGAATGTCCTAGGAGACTGCTCACTGTGAGCTTGGGAGAGGGTGAGGGGCTGAAACTGCTGCCTGGAACCCAGAACTGCCTGGAGCCCAGGCCCTGGGGGGCTGCAGCCAACAGGGGAGGAGGCAGAAAGCAGGCAACTGGTGAACTTCAGGATTTTGTGCCACAGACCCAAGCAATATGTGAGGATGCACTGCTGTCTCCCCTAAGCAACCATAGCCTCATCATCCCATGGGTGCTGGCAGGGAGGAAGACCCTGATGGGGGTGCTGCCATCCTACAGCAGTGGCCTCTGCCTCCATCCACCCTGGGCTTACTGCCTTTGAGAGGAGGGTCCAGCTTGTGTTAATTATCCTTGGTTTGTGCTCAGCTCTATTGTTTGAATGGGGTATTTGGCATAGGTGTAGAATTGGACTTGATAAGGCTGAACATGGATTTGATTCATGAAGGAGCGTAAATCCAACAGTGCTGCTTTTGGAGGTGTCTCTTTTTGGAAAGAGATTTCATTACATCTGACTGGTTTAGTTTGTTTGGTTTATTATTTCCCAAAACTCAGCATCTGTGCAGTTACTTGCATGCATTAGGGACTATATGTTGCTGGTTGGTGTCAAGGTCCTAGGGTGATGTTACCCCTCTAGGTGGGCTGGACCTGTGAGATGGGTACATCGCCTGAGCCAAGATTTTCCATTGTTTCCTAAGAGCAGTGTCATGTGCTGCTGTCCCGAATTCCTACTTTACTTTTTTGGTTTTGGTATATGCCCTAAAGCTTCCTATGTGCCTGACCCTTGGGGAGCTGAACATCTGTCTGGGGTTGTTTCAGTGTGCTGCAGCAAAGTGGATGAGCAAAGGCTGTGAAAAAGCAACGTGCTGTGGAGCGGCATCACAAGAATACATGGGATTTGAAATGGTCTCTAGAGTTGCTGCTTATATGCAGAATTAAATTAAGGTTTCTGAAATTTGGAGTCAGGAGAGAAAGAAAGGGGTTTACTGGAAGGTGTAGCTCACAAGAGCTCATTACAGAAGCCTGGGTAAAAAGGCTCTTAGGAATCTGGTAGAGTGGTTATATGAAATATTGAGGAAAACCAGACTCTGCTCCAAATTTTGCCCTTAAATATGCTCCTGTCTTCATTAAAGCCAGCAGCAACCTTGGATATACATCTGAGGTCAGGGTTTTGCATATTAAAAGAAGCAGGCTTAGGGTGTTTATTGTTGGTGTGCAGAATTGACTCTGCAGGGGATAAATGCAGTTTACTTTCCTCTGGTCTAACATAAGAATGCTTCAAGTAATTGCATGCACTAGCAGGAGCTTAAAGCAAAATCTAAAAAAGTAGTCACATACTTAAAAAATTAAAGTACAAATAATAATTTTATTTCAAGGTTAGCGTTACAGTTTTCATTCTGCAGAAAATTAAGATTAAAAAGTTGCTTTTTGTATGGGACTAATGGTTACATAATTTGAGCAGATCTATGCTCAAACTGTGAAAAATCTTGAGATGTGGCTACTGTGTAAAAGAATATTGACAGTGTCTCTTTGGAGTTTTCTATGCATTAACAAACAGCCTGGGTGAAGCAAGAGTAAGGTGTTATATAGTACTCAGTTATCTGAAGATGCCAAACTGGGCATCCTTTTCACATGGCAGCAGCAACTGTGAGATGGAAAGTGTAGGAAGACCAGGACAGTGAAGAAGAATAGGCAGCTCCTTGCAGTGCTGGAATTAGTATAGGTGTGTGGAGATACTAATACACTTGGGGTGAAAATAACTATCAGACAGAAATTAAAAAGAGATTATTAAAATGCAGAGGAGCAGAGAAAGCCTGAGGATACCTCCCATAACTAGCTAATCAAATGTGAGTATTCAGTTTGATGTGCTGCTGAAAGCAAACGTTATTTGCCTTCCAGGACTGCAAGAGAATATGTCCAAGAGCAAATAATGCATTCTTAAGTGTACCTGCTTAGCATTCCTGTGCGCTGGGGTAGAATAAGATCATTTGTACTTGAGGCAGCATGAGAAAGGACCTGGATTTCTTTCTTGATGTTGGTTATGCCAGTGGGAGCAAGCTTTGGCTGGAAGTCACGCTTAAACTTATTGTAGGTTCTTCTGTCGTGAAAGAAGCTTAAAACTAAAATCACTTTGGCAGTGGTATTTTTCTTAATTATCTGCCGTGTTTTGAAGCACCAGGAAAGCAGAAGAGGAGGTGATGTTCAGTATCTACCTGTAACACTGTTGCTTTGTTGGTTTACAGTTATTGAATTATTCCAGCAAACCCACTGACTATAAGGAGGCTTTTGACTCAAAGAGCAGTTTGATGAATGTATAAATAGGGGAGTGAGATGCCATCAGCTAGTTGACTTGTATCCTTCTCTGTTATCAGCTTGTTTTGCCAGAATTGCCCTCTGTGAGCATTAGTCAGCCTGTTGGCAGTGACACCAGGGAATTTGCTGGTGCACAGCAAGAGGGACCATTGCTTTTTCCCTGGTAGTACCTCGAGGTAACCTTCAACTGTGTGAGGCAATCAGCTACTGTGAGAGTGTCTTTTTGCTTAGTTTCTTTTAACAGTCCGAACCCCCTAAAAAACAAATAAACAAAAGCCATCATCAACAGCACCCAAAGTTCTTCAAATCAGCTGTGGGTTTGTCTTCTGCTGCAAGATGGACTTTATTGCTGGGCAGCTTTTGTTCTGTACCTTGAGACTCTTTTAGGTTGACCTGGTGTTTGGGAGTGGCTCCTTCAGTCAGTCTCCACACTATATTGCTTTCCAACATTTTCTACAATTGCCATGAGTATTTCTTGTTACCATCTTTCTAAGCTCCTTGACCTTATCTTCGAGCAAAGTGTAGGACTGCCATCCCAGTTAGACTAAAGGGTTTTGTAGGACAACTTGAAGATTTTCCTGGGATACCGAGGCCTGATGCAGTCACAGAGCACTCTTAATGTTTTGAGCCATAGAGGGCAGGCTTGGGGACTACATCTTGCAGGACGTTGTGGTGATGGAGCACCCACCTTGAGTTCCTCAGGGCTCAAACAGTGTCCACTGGAAATTACATTTTATTTTCCTTGTAGTGGGGTGCTCTCCTCCTTCATCCTGAGTTTAAATCCTGCCCTTGGAGCCTACTGCAGTGGCAACAGCTGAAACAGAATGAAAGAATATTTATTCATTCAAGGAGCCTTTCAGGGACATAGAAAAACATTTGAGGTGACCCCCTTCCTTTTCAATAATTACATGTAAGTGTTTTCACGTATATTGGGGAATGCTCTCTGCAAGAGGCTGAAGCCACTGCTGACGGCTCTATCCTCTGCATTCTGATGCAGTGTTCAGATAACTCCCTCTACTTCGAACCAGATTGCATCCCGAGAGAAAATCTCTCTGGGAATGGAATTGGGCAGCTTGACTGTATCATTTTATAGTGTCATTTGAAAGAATCATTTCTCTGCAGCTGGGACTGTTCCTCTGAAAGTAGTGAAGGTTATAATTTACTTAGCTCCAGCAGGGCAGGGGATGCTGCTCAGCAAAATGCACAGTCTTATTGTTTTCACAGCACTGAGCAGCACCATCTTCTCAGACTTGGAGCCTAGGGTTTAATACAGCTTATGAGAAATGGCAGCTTTTGCAAGAAAATAGAATAAAAGTGTTAATAAGCAATGCCTTTTTAATTCCCACATGAAGTGAAAATTAGCCTCCTTCCACTTCACAGGAAAAAAATCTGCCAAGTGCAGATCTGACAAAAAGATTGTTTCATTTTTACTTAATATGCTGTATTGCATTTACCTCCTTGTTATCAGTAACTGAAACTGAACCTCAGTTGTCAAAACAGGCAAAGCATGTTTCGGTTATGTGTGGAAGGAGGTCTCTGTGATCCTGGCTGGTCATCACTGACCTATCAAATGTCCACCTACTCTTTTAGCCTCTAGGGACAGCATTTGTGGTCACCTGTGGTCTGAGCCAGCTCCCAGGTATGTCAGTGGAAAAGCTCTTGTTGACTTATTTTGGAGCTGGCTGGGGTC
Organism: Euphonia xanthogaster; assembly: GCA_034509185.1. NCBI lineage: Eukaryota > Metazoa > Chordata > Aves > Passeriformes > Fringillidae > Euphonia > Euphonia xanthogaster. Next base: position 51,853,479 of record JAYDZK010000056.1, on the reverse strand, counting down.
CCGCACTTTAGGATGCTGCAGGGCTACTTGGTGTGGGGAGGGATGGGACCTAATACTCCACCCTGAAATGAGCTATTTTAGCTTGACATCCAACACCGTACTGCACACTTCGTTCTTGAGGGTGATGGGAAGTATTCTCTCACCGGCAATGCTGGGGCCAGGGAAACATTCCTGCCCTTCCTGCAACAACTGGCAGGGGAAAGCACCTGCTGGGGGATCCCATTGCCTGGTGTGCTGTTACTTGTGCTTTAGCCTGTCAGCTGTTGTGACAGAAGTTACAATTACTGGCTATTGATGCTGTGGGATAGGATCAAATTGCTCCTTATTGGTTGGAAGATTTGAATGCCATTAGTAGATGGTCCCATATATAGTGTGCTCTTTGCTTGACACATACGTGTCCCAACAACCTTACCAAAATAGTGCAGGAGTGGAAGGTACACAACCAACTGCTCTCTCAGTCCCAGTGTGGAATGTGGTGGTTCTGGAGATGAACGCAGCCATGCCCAGATGGAGAAATTAGAGGTCAAGAGAAAAGAACCCAGGTATGGAGAGCTGAGAATGTATGCTGTGCTGCAGCTCTGCAGAAAAGGCCTCAGGCCAGTGAAGTGGTTTTTGATGGATCTAAGGAGAGGATGTGGCTTGGCAGAAGTCAGGCAATGAATCAGATGAACCCCAGAGGTCTAATCTCTGAGGAGCGTTCTGTAACCATTGGCAAACTCCTCCTTGCAGAACCAAGGACAAGGAATAGATAGATCAAGAACTACTGCAGGTAGTTCTTGATAATACTTTGAGTTCCAAAAAATAGATTTTATACAGACTCGTATTCAATAGGCTGATAGGCTGATACACTTGGAATGTCATTGCAAATCAAATTTTGTTTGCACTGAAAGATGAAGTTGTGATGTGATTTTCTTTTTTTTTTTTTTTTCCCTATTTGGCAGAAGTTGGTTTTTGTAGGAAATGACTGGGGGCATTGCAAGGGTTCTGAAGATGTAGGTATGGGTGGTCATAAGCATCCCTAATGTTCTTATAATAAAAATACAGTGAACGCATGTGCATGCATTAAAATGTGTATAGCAACACATGTATTTATGCCAATTTAGCAAATTGTGACAGTAATTTTTTTGCATTATTAAATAGAAAAAAAAGCACCTATTGTTTCCACTTCCAGCTGGCTAAATGTGGGTTTATTATTTTTTTTTGGCTAGACTGCTCTGGAAACTTAAGTCCAATATTTACACACACTGCTTGTACTAGAAGTGATATAATCCTATTTCAGAGCAGTTTAGTCATTTATACCAGTGTAGGTTCACAGAGGTTAGATGATGTAAACATAAATCAGCAGAAGCTGGGTTCCAGTGAAAGTTTGTTTCCAGAGTCCTAGAAGGCACTGGCAGTCATCTTAATGTGGAAAACTAACACACAGACCATAAATATGCTGTGTTCAGTGCTTTTTGTGGCCATGAGCAAAGCATGTATTTCTTTCATTTTAGAAAAGAGCCATTTGTATATGTTTGTGCAGCATTTTATGTTGTCACTGCCAATCTAACTTCCCTCTATCCCCTTTCTAAGCTGTTATAAATACATCCACCTCTCTGCTCCCCCATCCCCCCACTTACTCCTTTTGGGGGATGAAAGTATCATCATACTGTGCGTAGTGGAGGTAAATACCTGTTTCAAAACAAAGCTGCAGCTCAGGAGACTTGTTTTGTCATTCTGCTGCAGCTTCTATGATGCGCTCACATGTTCATGTGGGCATGGTTTTGTACCAGCTCTCCAGCTTGCTTTCTGTGCAGCCTTCCTGTCCTCCAGCAGATCAACACTCCTGTGCAACTCAGAGTATCTGTAAACTTAACCTTAGTGGTAGGTCTGTGCTGCCTGAGCCATTGTCTTTGTTTGGTTCCACTTGCAGGGCCTCACATCTCTTGTGTCAGGACAGCTTGGAAATTAGGTTAGTCACAGAGGAAATGTGCCTGTTGTGCTGGGCAGATAACTGTAGTTGCACCCTATCCCTTAAGTCCCATGTGTTTCTCCTTGCCTTCTAGTGTTTTCTTTTTCCTGTTTCAAAGACTTGTTTGGATGGATCCTGGCTGCTGCTTCTGTATGGGACCATGAGGGTCTATCTGTCTTGGTGCTCACCATGGTACTTTATGTCTTATCTGTCTGGTATCTTTAATTCAGGACTAAAATCATTGTATTCATCAGGCTTAACCTCTGGCTACTGAAGCAGCAGATCCCCATGTCAAAAAACTAAAAGGAGAAGTACAGGTACAAAACTGTGATGATGTGATGTACTTACACCCCATGTCACTTCAAGGAGATCAGTGTAAGAGCACAGAAACTGGGGTCTGTGTCATAGATAGGTGTTTTGGAGACAAGGTGATAAGGTGGGCAGTATGATCCTTCTCTCTCCCCTGGTTTGTTTTGTGGTTTGTTTTTGTTTTTTTTTTCCTGAGAAGTTGTTAAAGTAGTAGTAGGTTTGTAGGGCTTTTAAAATGCCAGTACTTGTGAGCCAAGAGAAAACATGATGTGGTGTGCTTCAGTAATAAGTGGCAACAACAGAAGGAGGTAATTGTGCTGCTGCTTCTGGTGACCTCTTGAACCACGAGTGGGCTTGGGCTGGCTTCTCACTACATGCCTCAGATGGGAGGTGCTTCAATTGCACAGTTGTATTTGAAAATTACACCAAGAGTACTTCAATCGCTTTGGCTCAGTTTCTGTGCTTCTTACTTGCAGCTGTCTCAAACTCTCCCCTTCTTCCATCTAAGGGTGATTTTGAAAGTGTGATGTATTTCAGTATCAGTATGCTGTAGGTCTTCAGATACTGTCTTTTCTGTTGTGATGGCTCCTCTTGGCTTCCTCACCAAGCCCCTGTCGGGTGTCCCTATGCTTCCAGTTAATCGCCTTTCCACTGCTCACCCCCTCTGGCAGCTCCTGCCTTTGCTTCAGCCTTCAGCCTTCCTTAATTGAAAATACTGATTTTTGTTCTGACTGGGTGTTTGTGAACGTACTTGTGCAAAATATAGTGGTGCAAATTGCCCAGTCTGTGCTCAGTGATGACTTTGCAAAATCCAGCCTCTGATGCAGCAGTACTTGTGCTTTCCTGATCTTGTGTCACAGCACACAGACACTGGGGCCATGAGCCGCGGCTACCCATAAGGACTCAGGGCTGTCACTGGGTCCTGTCGCAAGAAGATCTGTTTGTTTCAGAGTGCCTGTTGAGGTGCTATTGCAACTCCAAACAGGATGACATCTGAGATGCAGGAAACAGCTGGGGAAGCACTGCAGCTGAAACTGGAGGTCTTCATCTGTACAAGTTCCAGGACAACAGTGGGGTTGGTTGGTGACACCCGGCAGCAGTTTGCAGCTTCATGTCCCTTCTTTCAGTAGCTTTTCTTTCCATCCTCCTCCTCCAACCCTGAGGCCTTGTTTCTATCCCAAATTGCTGCAGAGAGGGCCAGAAGGGAAAGAGCCCTCTTCCCGTGCTCAGGGCGCTTGGCTCTCAGGCTGCTGCTGCTGGGAGCATTTCCACAACTCTATACCCTCTGCCAGCATCCTTTGACACTTTGTTCTTGTGAGTGACAAATAAGATTAGGTTTCTTCTTTGACTCTTGGGGGAGAGCCAATGAATGCCTGCCATTGAGAGAAAAAGAGATCATGGCACGAGCCTGCACAGCAGCTCTAATCAGTAGGATCCCTTTTTTTGGCTACTAGGTGCCAGAAATGTGGGTTTATGCTCTTCTTGCATAGCAAGCCTCTGCTGTTACCTGCAGATGGAGTGCGTTGGGGTAGCAGTAGCTTGGCTGGAAGTGGTCCTATATATGGCACTTACCCAGGGCCAGGGTTGGGCTGGTGGGCTCCTGTGTCTGATTTCCACCAAGGTCAGTGGGATTGTTTGGGTGCCCAGGTGGGAGCTGGTTCCTACCCCAGGTTATATCTAGTTAACCTAAAGCGGTTAAATTTTCATGTCAGTATTGCTGGGCTGCCTGAGCCAGGAGATTTGCATCAGCTGAGCTAGGGTGGTTCCTTTTGCTGGTTTCCTTAAATTGGGATGCAAATGGTGTATAAATCTAGTGATGAGAATGCACATGGGGGATTGTGGTCCAGGGTGCCAATTTCTGCAGGGCTTCCACCAAGTTCAGTTCACTGAAAAGTAGGTTGGGCAAAGCTTTTGTGTCGTGCTTAACAGAGCTGATAGCACCGATTGCCTTCACTTTTTGGGAAAGAATGCCTATTTTAGAGGGAGGTATAGCAACTGTGAGCTGGTACATATTGCTTGATGCATAGCAAATACTGGTCCGCATACAATCTGTGCTTTGTTCCTTGGTTCAAAATTTCCATTTTTTTCTTGGAGGTTCACTGATTTGTAATGTGAGGTGTGATCCTTACTGTAAGCTGCCTCCCTGTCAGGAAAAAGCCCTGATAAGCAGATGCCTGCTTCTCTCAGCTCCACCAGCTGTTGTGCAGACTGACAGCTAAGGCTGTGTTTTACATCTTCCATGGGGAGCACTGCATGTTAGGGAGTAATTAGCATTAATAATTATTAAAGGTGGATAAAGATAGTTTATATGTCTATAATGCATTTATTTTGAGAGTCTTGAAATGCATGTAGTTGTGGGCTAGCAACCTGGAATAAATCTTGATTCAGCTGGAGTTGATGGCTTTAACCCCACTACTGCCTAATAAAAGGTGTGTGAAAGCTGGAAATGAGAGCTTGGCAATTTTGCTTCTCAGCAACAGCAATTTGTGGGTACACCCCTTCTACCCACACAAGGCTGCTTGTCATGGATCTTGCTTGATATCTATTATAGTAGCTCTTGCACGGGTCTGCAGAGATCCAGCTATTCCCGTGGAGCACAGCTTGGGCGGGATGTGCTCGCAGCCCCAGGCTGCCCTAGTCCCCAGCAGCAGCATGCGGCTGCCCTGGTGTGCACCCCTGGCAGCAGCCAGTGCTGGCACCCCGCCTGGGAACGCCCACAGAACTTGGGCGCTCTTTGGTGCAGTAGCAGTGGAAGGGGTGGAGGCAAGTGGGGGGCCATGGTGGGGCTGCTCAGGAAGGGGACAGTGGAGGTGGTGCCAAAGTAGGGACAAAGCTGGTGTGCTCGGTCTCATCCTGCCACAAGCTGTGGGTTGTGAGCTTGTGGAGAGTACCCAGAGCAGAGCTCTCAACAGCCTCATTTTATTTAATGAGCAAAGCCTTGGGAAGGCAAAGAATCTTTTATTGGATCTGTTCCCTGTGGTTTTTTTCCTAGCACTTAGCTGTGCTTTATGTGTTACTTGGAAGGCTGAAAAGCAGGATCATGTCTATTTATTAATCTTTGCCTAATAAAGATGACTACCAGATATGTTCTTTGGCCTTAACAAAGAGGTATAATTTGTGATGAGATTAGACATGACCTGAGAGGAGGTGCTTTGCTTAGGAAAATATTCAGCGATGGCATATAATACAGTCTGTCTGTGGCACCGCATCCTCCCTGGGGGCCTTGTCTTGAGCTGAGCAGTGACCCTTCCCAGCACTTCGGTGCCGTAGGAAACACAGGAAGAATATTAATGATAAGGGGATACACAAAGCAAGCTTTGCCTCAGTCAAACAACGCACCGCCAAGCTAAAATTATTCAGCAGAAGTTTAGTTGGCAAAGTTAATAATTTATGGCTCTGGCTGATAGCACCCCATGCAATAGCAGTGTGTTCAGCAGCCCCAGACCTGATTAAATATGCATGGAGTCATTGGATGCAATTTCAGTGCAATTAGTTTATGAAGGAAGAAGGAGCGCTATAATTTCTGGAATTGTACTAAAAGGCCCTAATAGTTCTTCCAGTATAACATTTTACAGGTTAGTAGTTGTTCCACATCAGCTGTATTTAGGTACAGTGGTTCAAGGAGCGGCTGCCTGCCGTGTGTATGTTCCATCTGAGAAGACAAGTGTGTCTGTGTGTCACTAAGCACAGAGACTCGGAGTCCTAAACTAGTTTAGGACTAGAGAAAGCTTGTTGCAGTAGAGCTTCTTGGAGCTCCAGGTGCAGCGATTTGTGTGTGCTGGCAGTGAGGGGCACAGCCTGAAGAAAGGCTGGATCGGGAAAGATCTTCCATGTCATTTCTTTTTCCTTTCTTTGCTGTAAAAGCTTATGTATTGTGTTCATCATAGGCTTCTGAGTGCAGGCAATTAAATACTTGCAGAAACTGTTAAATAAGAAAAGGGATGTTCCACAGTCAGCATTGTCAGCATCTGGATGTGTGTCCTGACAAAATAGCAGGTGCCCCAACAGCTTTCCTTCCTAGAGCCACATCACCAATATTTGAATTTCACCCATTCCCAGCACAGCCAGCTCTGCAGATGGAGACACGTCTGACCAGTTTGCACCAGTTGCCAATCCGGTTTATTCTGTTGAGTGACCAGGGAAAATCCTCACACTTCTCCACTGCTTCCTTCATTCCTTTCCCTTCTCTCTCCTTCTGTCTTCTTGTTCCCCCTTCTCAGCACTCTGTTTGCCTTCCTTCTAGCTGAATGCTCTTCAGTTTGCTGCCTGCTTGTGAGCCATGTTGCCTGAAGCTATTCCAGCTTCCTGTGTTTGTAGCCTGTGTTCTGTTGTTCTCCAAAATACATCATTTTACTGGCTTTTCACCTGGTGGTGGCTTAAGACAAACCTCAGAAGGGCTGGCTTGCCTTCAGATGTGGTTCCTCCCATGCAGAGTCACCTGCATGAGTAGCTCCCTACAGTGGGTTAAAGGGGGTCAAGAGCAGAAAGGAGCCAGAAGGGAGGTGTGGGCTATGGACATTTGCATGGTTTGTAGCACTGCACTCTGAGCCTTGCAAATCACCAGTTCCAGAAGTGCTCCAGTGCCATGGTGAAGAGAGCCAGAGAAGGACCGGGGCTTGAACAGTCTGCTGGAGCGCATCTAGTCCAATACCTGGCTTAAGGCAATACCAACTTCAAATTTAGGTCACTTTGCTCAAGGGCGGTCCAGTCAAGTGTGTTAAATTGAAAGAGCAAGAAAAAGCATCTCTGTTCCTGCTCTGCAAATAAATATGTAATTCAACTGTTTTGGCCAGCGTAGGTGAATTGTTCAGGCCATGGGAAGAGCTTTCCTATTTTTGCTTTGGTTAAAATTCTGAATATGTGCAACCTGTATTTACTGGTGTGAGTTCAGACAGGTTTATGCTCACCTGGTTGTTTGATCTTGGTGTCTTGTTGTGTCTGTCCAGCAGAGGCCTGAGTTTGTGTCAATTTTTGCAGCTTGATGGTGTGGAGAGGGGACAGCTGTTTGGTCCTGAGCACAAGGCTGAGGCTGGGGGCTGCTCATTCCAAAGTGTGATCCTTGGATTCCCCTGTGTCTGCATACATACATACCTGGGAGTTTGGGGTAGCTGAATGCTGCCCTTAGTGCCTTTCAGTTCCCTTGAATATTCTAGCCTCCAGCTCCATCCCTTGGTGTCCCAGTCAGTATTTTGGGGATAACAGAGGTGTCTGCTTCTCAGAAGTGCTGGCGGGATTAATGGGTGAGTATTTGGGCAGCGCTTTGAAGAGGAATGCATGTGTGTGCTGGTGGTGTTGCAGGGTGACAGTTGGTGTTTGCTCTGCATGTGCAGAAGGGAGGATGACTTGAGCCAGCTATAGCAAAACTGCAGTTCCACTAATGTTTGTAACATGTACAGAATAGTTTGTGCCACCTCAAAATAGTATGTGCCCTGTTTTCCGCACCTGTTAGTGGCCTTGCAGATGCAAACACAGCTCTGCTCACACAAGTTGCTTCTCTGCCTGTGATGGCTTTCTAATGGGTTGCAGGCACCAAGAATGGGTTCGGGAATGGTATGTTTGCCAAACTGGGGCTCATTCTAGTTTTTGGAGCCCAGGAAAGGCAGTGCCTGTGTGGTAGTGCTGGAGTTTAACATACAGTGTCTAAGTTAGCTGTAACACCTGCAAGACCCCAAGAAGTCACTGTGTTTATGGTGCTTTGGAGAAAGGTCATGCAAATAGCTTGCTCACCATGGGCACAGTGATTTTGACCTTCATCAAGGATTTAGTGCTTTTCATCATAGAAGGTGTTATTCTCAGCTGCAAAACAGCCCTTTGAAGGAGGGAGGTGTTGTTAGGAAGATGCAGAGCTGAGGCACTGGCCAGTCCATCAGGAACTGCATGGAAAAACCTGCAGCTGAGCAGTGCTTGAATCTAATCCAGTGTGTCTGCCTGCTGGGCTCATCTTCGTTTCTCCCTTTATCCCTGGACTCTGTTCAGAGACAGAAAACTGAATGATAACTTGAGTCTGTCCTGTCTGGGTGTCAACTTTTGAGGTACAATGATGGATTTATAGGTGGCTGGTGGTACAGAGAGGACTTACCAAAGGAGAAGTCTGGAGCACGGGAAAGGGGGGGATGAGGAGATAGGCAAGGGAAGGCAAAAAGGACCAGGGCATGATGGTGCAGGCCTGAATGACTTTTTGCTCATTTATATCAGAGTCACCCTTATAAATCCATGTGGCAGGATGTTGGCTGCCACTTGCACATTAGCTCTGTTAGGAGAGTCTTTAACAAGAAAGTAGAAGGAAGAGCATGGCCTGATGAGGAGAAAGATGCATAAATGAAAATTTCTGTGAGCTACAAATGTTCTAGCCCAAACTTTTAAGATGTGCTTTTTACATTTTCTGTGCTAACAAAGTCTTAGTCTAAGTTTTTTTAAAAAAATCTAATAATTGGCTTTTGCTATCTTTAAAAGTGTCATTTTATTTATACATTTTCTACTATGTGTGTATTTTGCTTACAATCTGGAAAACACTTTAAAACCATACATTATGGAAAACCAACTAATTCAGCTTTGCTTCTGTCAGCTATTTATTTTTTCTCTTCCCCTATGAAAGAATTTCCCATATTTAATTTTTTTCATGCTGCTACTTCTAGAGGATCTGATCTTTTCAGAGAATTAGTTTTGCACATCTGGCTGTCAGTAGTACTTGTGTGGTTGTTGGGTTCTTCCCCAACACAGGAATCTCCTTACATTGCAATAGAATGAAAACAATATGAGTTTTGTGATCCTGAGTAGTTTTTTGGTTGTTTTTCCTCTAAAACAGTACTTTGGATATGATATTTCCAGACATGTCCTTCCTTGTGGGAAAAATCATAAATAATAAGGTTTTCATGGATGTTGAATGGACACAGACTCTTGAAGTAAGGGGAAGCCCTTATAGAATTCTCTCCTCTTCCTCCTGTAGGAATAGGTTGCTTTCTTTTGCATGAAGGATGTGGAGGGTACAGAAATAGATTGCCCGAAAGGGTGGGCAGGGAGTTAGCTGTTCCATTGCTTTACAGGGTGTTTAATAGCAATTTGTTAAGCTGAATAGTTCTCTTTGCAGCATTTTCATGTGGTAAAATCTTCTGGTTTAAAAATAGCCTGAGAGTTTTCCTGAACATTTTTGTAAAAATTAATTATTGCAATTATTCATTAGGCAGGGCATTCAATAACAGAATGAAGTGTGTATGCAGGGAACAGATTATTGCCTTTAAGGTAAAGATACATTCACATTAAGTTTTTCATAAATATAAATTGATATTTAATCAAATAGACCAGTTCTGTCGAGGTTCTGCATATTCAACAGCTCTGGAAGAGACGCTGGTTCATATCTCTCATCCGTTTTCAGCAATGGAAGCATGTAAATCATTTTCCCATGAAAATTAAAATTAGAGTTGCAACATTATTAATCTGGTTACTTAAAACAACTTTTCTCAAAAGAAAGGATAAACCAAGGAGCTCTAGGTTAAATACTAGCTTGAAAATCAAACCAGAACAAAAAACCAGAACAAAAAGCAGAATTTCAGTGGAAAGCATTGGTTAGCTGGGACCATGGGAACTGTTTATTTAATGATGTAACTTTTAATACAGTGGTGGTTTAAAAGCATTGTGTAGGAAGGATTAAAATACTTTTTTTTATTTCTAGAATATCAGCTGGTAGCATGAGTATTAACAAGAAAATCCAAGTTCTTCAGCCACCCAAAGTAGGGTGATACCATCATGTAACTAAAATTGGGGTTAGTGTGGATTGCAAGCAGGAATGCTAGACTCAAAAAAAATCAGTGTTTTTTTACCTCAAACCACAGAGTGTTTTTGATTAATGAGTTATTCCTGGCCTCTCAAGGGAGAGCTTGGAAATTCAGAGTAAGAAGAAATAGCTAAACAGATGGAAGAGATTGACATTGTTCTGTTTCACGTCAGCTTGAATGATGTTGGGGACAGAACTGGTGTGATTGGAAATGTGACCGCAAAGTCTGTCTTTGGCTGTGGCTTTTAAACCTGCTTCCTTTTCTGGCAGAAGAAGCACTGAAAACATGCTGTTTTTGGTATATAACTTGCAGGGTTTTTAGTTTTTCAGTGGTGTTTGGTGATGATGATTCTAGACCACCAGTTCACTGAGGTGGTGCCTGTGACCATGTTGAATAGTGACACTGTTGCCAGCTTCTGTGATTTTATTGCTAGTATTTCAGGGGCTGTTTCCTTACTCCCTCTAAAGTCCCAGCTACTGCTCAGAGATTTCAGAAGAATTCCTGTGCTTATTTAATATTCTTGCTTTTCTAAAAATCTACCCCCACCACACACATCAGTTTTTAACATGCTGAGGCTGTGCAAAAGATTTTAAAAATATGAAGCATGTGTGCTCCAGAGGCTCAGAAAGCTGACAGCAAATAAAAAGAATTATGGTTTGAAAATATATACACTGTGCTTTTTCAGCCATTTGCACATTAGGGGGAAGAGGGTGGCTGGCAGATGAAATAAAAAACTTTGTGGTTGGCTGATCTGAGCCCCTGACCCCATGTACTGGTTATGCATGTCAAAGAAGCTTTAGCCAGGGAGGCACAGCACATTGGGAAAAGTGTTGGAGAACATGTTAAATGTGAATGCATTTCTTATTTTGTTATAAATGAAGTTTAAACAGTCTTTTAAATGCTTAACCTTAGCATCCTAATGCTGTTGCCACAGTTTCCTCTAAAGCATAAGCTTTGCCCAAAGACTAACTGATCCAAGATATACTGGAGTGTCACCTAATTTATTCGAGTGAGTCTTCCAGGTCATAGAGAAAATACATGGGAGATATGGCAGGACTTTTCTGCCCATGCTGTAACTGCTGAGTGGATTTTACATTGATCTCAGCCTGGAGAGGCTGTCAAGACCTGGCTGTCTTGGACCAGACCTGTGCAGAAGCTTTCTTTTACCACATCACCCAAAGATGTGGGTTTCCATGGACACATTTTTCCCCGATATGTCAGTGCTAAATTCGTGCAGGTGGAGACAACTGACAGAACAATTCATGTGCTGTTTTAACTCTTATTTGAAATACCAAAACATTGTTTGATCTTCTTGATGTATATGGTTGCATTTGTTACTGACTCCCTTTTTCTCCCAAATTCTTACTAAGTGAGAAGCAGCAGTATCTGGTAACCAAAGACATGAAATACATTTATTATTCTAAGACTAGCAACCTGCTGTACAAACCCATGTCTTGGTCCTCAGAGAGGGGACTGAGGCTTGAACCTCCATCTCCAGCTGTGAGAAGTCTGCTTAAAATAACCAGATGGTTTTTTTTGTTTTATTGTTTTTATTTCAGAAGTGATCCTTGATACTGGGTACTTTTTTTGAGTAAAAACACTGTGCATTTCTGGGAGGTGACAAACTGTGCTTTTTGAAAGCCAGACCTCTCCCAGTTCCCTTGGACTTGGCATCCAAAGTCACTGGTCTCTAGTGAGCTGCAGGCATGTCTGATGCAAAAAGCAGGGTAATTTATTATGCTTTGCTTCCAGTGCTGCTTCCTGTGCTGTATTAACTTTTGGGTACCATTGTTAATCTAAATGGATATTCTAGAAAATAGTCAGAGGGGATCAACAAAAGAAACTGTAAAAATATTTGGAAGCAGAAAACTTGTAATAAAAAAGGCTGAGGATGAGCGCTGTGAAAAGATTCAACTGAGAAGACACAGTATCTACAAGTACATAAAGAACGGTTTCAGTGTGGGCAGGAATCAATTATTTCCAGTCAGCTGGGATATAAATAGTGATGAATGAAGCAGCAGGGGGAAAAAATAGGTGGAATGAATGGGAAAAAGATGAAGATTCCTTTAGGAGGGGCCACAGAGCCTCCACTCTATCATGCTGCTCCTGGAGGCAGGGATTGCCTGTTGTGGGGCACAGCCAGTGGGTACCACCATGGGTGGCCTAGGGGCTAGAAATTATTTTAAACACAGACCCTGGTATTTAGGAAACACTTGAGCACCTGCTGGATTTGAGGTGCATGCTGGGGTGCTGCCAGTGGCAGCAGGAGCTCAGTGCCTGCTTTCCTGAGTCATGGCACAGGTGACATTTGTCCAGAAATGTAACTCTTCAGTTTTCATAAGTTGAGATAATTTCAATGTGAGTTTTTAAATGGTAAAATGAATCCAGAGCACTGAAGGAGATGTCTCCAGTGGCAGCTGGAGCTTGCAGCATTAGTTCCAGGTCAGGCAGGAGCTGTCTATTTAAAGCCCCTCAAGCTGGAATCACCTGGTAGTCATCAGCATAGGAATGTGAGTAGTTTGCAAGAGGTGGAAGTTATTTCTGATGTCTCTGGACTGAATCCTTGGGTGCCATGGATATAAATAGATACTGAGATGTTAACTTGGTTGATGGTGAGGAAAATGCTAGTGATAGAGAGAAATCAATGGTTCCATTCTTGAGCATTTCTTTTTTTCTGTAAGTGTAGCTCCACATGCATGCTATCATCTGAATGAGCTAAAGAGGTCTCACATGGGCCTGGGACCAGATGTTGACTTCACTTGAAGCTAGGTGTACTAAGCTATGGTAAGAGCAGGCCTTTGGTAAGGATACCTTTTGAGTAGACATCTGACTGAAAAGGTGTTCGCTATTATCCTAAATGTGCGTTTGCTTGTTGGGGTAGACTTGATTTTGTTGGTACCATGCTAAAAGCCCAGTTTGGTTGTGGAAGAGTTGTGAACTTGTGCAGTGCTGTGCGGTTAGTTTGGGTTTTCCTGAGCAACTTGCCTTTAGGTCTGTGTAGCTAGTTTGAGCAAACCGAGCCTGTTTAAACAAAGGTGTTCCTCTGCACACTGCTCCTTCTGGGAAGTGAAGAAATGGGTGAGAGATGGCAGTAATTCAGCTTCAGCAAACATAGGAGGAGAGCACCTCGTGTCAGAAACCATATAGATTGGTGTGTTTATCACTATTGACCCAGTGTGCTCACAGCTGCACCCAGACTTCATACCTGCGGCAATTACCATCCATCTTGCCTTTCTCTTCAGTTTCATTGTAAGCTTCAAAGAACCAAGACTCAATTACCTGATCACTGCTGTAGAAGGCAAGCTCTTCATCTTTAGCATTTCTCACCCAAATGCAGTTATTCTGAGTGCTACATTTCAAGCCTTTCTACACATGTCAACCCTCTCCTACCATCTTTTTTATTCCTTCTCTGCAGAGCTTTTAAATACTCATCTGCTGTTGTGGCTCATGGTGCTATGGTAGTTCTTTAGTTTTGAAATTTTCCCATCAAAAGGAAGCCCTGAACTGAGTGAAGGTCTTTCAGAGGCTGTTCAAACTTATGTGCCCTTGTCCCATTGAGTTCACTATAGCATAAAATCATGTTTTTACACCCAGGAAGACCCAGTCCTTCCTTTTGTAAAGCATAGTCTGGAGATGATGGAGCTCAGGAAAATGGAAAGTACAGCACCCATGCTGCTTTCATTCCTTTTCTTCTGTATCTATTTTCCTTGGCACTTAAAATATACAATACTGCATTGTCTTGGAAACAAAAACAAAACAACCTTTCTTTATTCATGAACTGATGTCTGTTTTGGAATCTCATCAGGATGGGAGGAGAAGGAAAAAAGAACCAGACCCCTCAGTTTCTTTATTTTCTTACTGGGTTGTTTTTCACCACTGGCTGCTGCTGGTAGAAATCGTGCAATAGGCATTGTAAGGGAAAACACATTTTGGGAGATTTCCTAATTTAGCACTGTGATTCAGCAGGATCCTAAAAAAGAAGCCTTGGTGCATGGTGGAATTATGAGCTAAAATTGGGGTGGGGGGAAACCCAGCAGAGCCTCAGATGGAAAATGAGTAATTTTTGATTAGTTCTTAAAAGCAGCTTTCTAAATGAATTTGTGCATGCCTGTGCTACTCAAGTACAGAAATCCAAAATCTTTCCTTGACAAGCCCCCCATGTCCCCTATTTGTCCCTGTGTTCCCAGACTCCATTCAACCCTCTCCCATCCCCCGTGCTGCAGGCAGACAAGAGGCAGTGAACCCACTGGCTCCTTCTGACCCTGTGTCTCATTGTCAATTTTCATTCATTTCGGGGAGCCTCGACATTTTGGACACCTTGTTTTCTTCCTCAGACAGGAGTGAGAGTGTTCATGGGTTCAGAAGGGACCCCAGGGGAGCCAGGAGGCATGAGATTCCCTTCCCTGCTCTTGAGGGGCACAGTGGGGAAGAACATTGAGGGAAGTTTCTGTGTGGATGGAGAGGCAATGATTGAGCTGATGCAGTCAGCTAACTATATTATGAGAAAAAAGTGGAAAATTAAAAACATGAGCTTTTCTGGAGGAAATAATGTATGTTGAAATGTGGTACAGATTTATAAACGATAATGTTTTGCATTAGGTGGAAGATTTGGCTTATCAATGCTGTTATTTTTTTTTTATTTTCTATTCTCCTGAAACTATGTCTAATAACATTTTAACTACCTTTTCAGTATTGTTCTTTATCATAATGGTTTTACTTTTTGAAACCATTCTGTATTTTCCAGTTAAAAATTAATCTTTTCCTTAAGTTTCCTCTCTCCTTTCATGTTTACTGAGTGATGTCGAGCCAAGCATCAAAACTTATTTATTTATTTATTTTTATTTATTTATTTAAGTATTTATGGAGCTTATGTAATTTTATGTCAGGACACAGCTGCTTCTCTGGGGATGAGGAGGGATGGTTTGTCGCATTGCACAGTGGCCTGGGTGCCTTGGTCCTGCAAATGGCCATGGAAGCTTGAACATCCTTGGCTGCCCTGTGAAGGCTGGCAGCACTTTTACAGGATTGCCCGGGACCTGGCAGCACAGGAGTCTGAGACTGTCCCCTTTTGCTGTAAACATCAAGTATTGCTCACTGCTGGAGGCAGAAATACCAACCCAGTGACCTGCTGTGACAAAGTGAAGCACAAACCACTCTTTATCTACTAGAAACTTCTTACGTATTTCATAATGGGGAATCCTGTCTCTGCCTCTGTAATTTTAAAATGGAGTATGCAATGCAGGTAGCAAACTCTGCAAAGTCTTTTGACTGACTTCTTGTGCTTTGGGACTTAATAATCTGTTTGTGAGTTGCCAAATTGTAAATCTCTGCACTGAAATTGCCCAAGAAGGTCAGCCAAAGCAGTGCTTTTGCATATTTTATTTATTTTGGAATGGGAGGGAATTACATCCAAAATGGCCTAGATATTTCCAAGAGTGAGATTAAGAGAAATAAGTTGCCTGGCCCTGGTGAGATGTTTGTGAGAGTAAGGACTTGGAGTCTGGCAGAGAAGCTGCCTGGTGGCAGGCACACCTCCTCCACGTCCTCCCTGTCCTCCCAAGGATCTGTACAAAGGAGGTGAAGTTGCAAATCCTTGGAAAAATGCCATGCTGGGATTAGACCAGATTTGGCTGCTAGTGTCTCCTTTTCCACCATTCTGCTGGGCAGTAGCCATCCCTGCTGGGGCAGCCCTTGCTGCTGGTCTCCTGGGGCAGGCAGGTGCCCTCACCTTGCTCCCTCTGCTCCCGATGTCCCTGTTACAGCATTGCCTGAGTGCTGTCACAGCTGTGGTGGAGCTGCCCCTGATGGCGTTACCTGCTACATGGTGCTCCCATTCTCCCTGAACTCTCTTGGGTTTAACAGCTGTATGAAGTAACACACAGATGTTGCATGCCTCTTTGAGACAAATGAATCCTTGCTGGGATAATCTGGGAAAGCCATAATTTATATCCCCAACCTCCTCTTGCATTTCCTGGCCTCAGTGTATTTCTTAGTTCAGAGCTTTTATTGGGCTCAGGTGCCTGGGGTTCCCTGCTGGCTGTTGCAGTCTGGGAGCTTCTCATCCCATTCCTGAGCAGCTCGCTTTGCCCATGGCTGGGCTCACAATAGAACAGCAGTTCTGCCTGCTAAGAAGAGATGTTTTCTATTTTCAGCCTCCTTGTGCAGCCTGCTCTCATAGCTGCCCTGTAGTCTCTGAGCAGAGTGTGATCAGCAAATTGCTCAGCGCTTTGCCAGGGCTGTGCTGTTCCCAGTTACCACAGATCCCAACACAGCAGTAGCTCTGCTGGATTAGTTTTCTTCCTTCACGAGAGATTTTTGATCGGTGTCTGTTGCTGTTTCACGGTCGTGTGCTTCAGTTCAGAAGTGCTGTTGTTTTGCTTCTGCACTTTTCCAATAACTGAGCAATGGTTTACACTCTCTCTGCAATAAATTTAATTTTCAGTGTATTGGCCTAGTTGCATAAGTGATCCGAATCCCTCTGGATCTCTCTTGTACTTGCTTTGTATTTACTGGTCTCTTCAGTTTCATGTCATCAGCAATTTAGCAATTTTACAGGTGGTTTCTCCAAGTAATTTATAAACTCTATCAAGGGTGGAATAGATAGTGAAAATTTGCGGCATAGGTCCCACTCTAAGTGTACTACTTTTGCAGGAGCAGGAGTTGTTGACTGGGAGGTGATGGCGAATACTCTCATCTCAGGCAATGTGTACATGCTGATAATCGAGAGGTAGTCCAGCCATAAATTTTAGTGCCAGCACTGGTGAGTTTGGTATTGATGCCTCTTGTTTATTTCCAGCTGGGTACCCATGCTGATAGATATAAGCTGTTGCAGCTGTGTTAACTGCAGACACCATTGTCAGCATCGCCTTGTAGGATGCTTGCAGTGAGACACTCAGTTAAGTCTTTCCCTTGGGGAGATAGAGGCATTTTTTCTGCTTCTTCTTTGAAAGGCGTGCTTAAGGCAAGGATGCTGTATCTCCATGTTCTCCACAAAGTAAGAAAAGGAGCAGAGATCCTAAGAACAACCATGTAGCTGAAAGTCTTCAGTTTGGCAGCATGAGGAGCTAAAAAAGAAGTAGGGGAACGTTTGTACCGAACTGCTTGGACATATGTCCTGTGACCACAGATGTGGGGAGCAGAAACTGCTGAGACTGGGCTGTTTGTCACTGTGACTTTTTAAGATTTTCTAAGCCTTCTGATGTTGACAGTCCTGTAGCAAACTTTCTCACACACTTTCTGTAAATAACTCATTGTTTTGCATTCTTTTATGGAGGAGGAGAAATTTGATAGACTGTTAGTTTGTCCAGTGTCACTGGAGAGGTGGCACTGTCACCCTCCAATCCACTGTCACTTTTAGAAAACTATAAATGTTGGAGTCAGAAAAGAAACTTCCCTTTTCTTCTTCACCTTGAGAACAGCAGTGTGTGCTTGTATTCTTTCATGTCCTATAGTGACAGCTGTTCTTCCCTTACAGAGGATGCCATAGCTGCTGCCCCCTTAGTGTGAATGACAGGAATAGGCTCAGCCCCCCAGGAAACTCCAACCCTGAGGTGTTTGGCATCATTGTGTGTAAAACCCACGACATTGCTGACCTCAGGGCTGCAATGGCGGATGTGAAACTGGGAAGATGACTCACTCCAGCTGGTAATTCAGGCTGAAAGATGGGGTTTCCCAACCTTTCTTTGGTATTTAAAGGGTTTCCCCTTCCTCTCTGAAGAAAAGTTAAACCTGGAGTGCCCCAGCCAGTCTCACTATTGCTATGTTGTGTCAAGGACGTTCTTTATAACCACAGGCACTGAGGGATGAATTAAAGCAGTAAAATTAAAGCTGAGGGCTGAAAACAGTGGGGAAGGCAGGTCCCTGCCCAGCTGGCTCACTCTTCCTCTTCATGGGGGGACCTGTGCTTAGAGAGATTTTACTGCAAGCATTTATTCTGAAGGACAGGCAGCAAAGCAGATCCGTTATTGTGCAGAATATTAAACGTTGACATTAAGTAATAATTTAATGGAGGTTTAAAGTTTTCAGTGAATAATACATGGGCTTCCCCAGTGAGCCTCAGATTATCTAGGGAAAAGCCTCTCTCACCTCTTCTCTAGGTGAGAGCAGGATGCATCATGAGTGCTACATGCCATCAGTAGAAACCATTGAGTACATGCTGGTGGAGAGCAACTTGCCCTCAGTTTCCAGTGGGAAAGCGTTACAAGCATCAGAAAAATTTGTTTTGAACGTTGGCAAAATTTGCCCCCATTTCAAAAGAAGAAAAAAAAAATCAAACAAAACCTTTGAAAGTAGTGGTGATATTAGATAGTTCTAACTGCTTTTCTCAGCAGTTTGAGAAAAGTGCCCCCCTGCCAAACACACCTGTTATTTTCTTTTTGCTTATCTGTGCATAACTGTGCCATGTTTTCCTGGTGACATTTCATACTTGGTTTTGAGACTCTTTGTCTTGCTGCTTATGCTTTGCTTCTCAAAAGGGGTGAGAAAATTCAACCTTTCAAGGTACAAACAAGCCTCTTAGCATCATAGTATCAAAAGAGTGATTAAAGGAGAATTTCAGGTCCTTTTTCTGGTTGATTTTCAGGTCATATTCCAGTTTTACATTTGCCGAAGTATTTCCTTGATCCCAGAGCTAACTTTCTTGATTTCTCAATTGATCATTGCTGAAACAAAGAGCAAGACTGGCAAAATGGGTCTGTGAAAAAGCCCCTCGGTAATTTAATAGCACAAAGTGGGTGTTATTTAAAACCCAGCACATATTCAGTGGCTTATAGCCTGAATAAGTCTTATAGGCTTCCTACAGCTGAATCAGTGATGGTTTCTGCCATTTAGTCAGGGAAATTCAGGCATATGTACAGCCAATGGGAGCAGTGAGGAAAATGTCTATAAATTTATTAAAAGACATTTATATACTGGTCCCAGTACTATTAAGCCGGCAATTGTCTGATTTCTGAGGTTTCCCTTCGAAGCGCAGGCTCAGTAGCCTGCCTTGTCAGGCATGTGTGGTTTTCTTTGTCCTATATTCATTACTGCATCCTGCCAGTCGTTAATGGGTCACCTTGGAGGTGCTGGATTGTCCTGCCTGAAGACCATTAGTGAGGAGCATCGGTGCCTCTCAGCCCCACACACCTCCTTCTGCCCAAAGCCTGCCCTGCAGCAGTGCTGCCCACACCCATCAGACATCAAGCATTCATGTGAGACTTGTATAGAAACCCTGCACCTCTTGTAGGGCTCCGCCCCCACCTCCCCACCTTGCTGCTCCCCCCTTAGTTTTACATGACCTGAGGGAGGCTGAATGCAGACAGGACCAGACCTGCCAAGGGTCAAAGAAACGAGGCAATCAAGAAAGCAGACTTTTCCCAAGGGGGGGTTGGACTAGCTGGCTGACAGCTGGGATAATGAAACTGCTGGGGAGAAATGTCAGCTTAAATGAGAATGTGTAAAAAGCCAGTTTCTGCAGCAGGACTAGTGGTCCATGGCCCTTTGCAGGACAGCACGCTGGTTCGGGTCTCGCCAGTGGTTAGTTTGTAATGGTTACAAGGATGATTGCTTGCCAATGTAAATAGTTGGATAAACAAACGTACAGGAGTGTGACTTGTGGGTGTGAAAACCCCACTCTTTATTTAAAGGATGTGAGAAAATGTGTAACTTTAATCACATTTGTTGGGGGAATGACTGCAGGGGAGATTCGGGTGTGATGAGAAAGTGGAAGTGTTTGCCTGGAGAAGAGCAGCTGAGCACCGTGACATGGGAGCCAGAGACCCTGCCAGAGGGTTAATGCCTTGATCCGTGGGACTGCAGGCCTTTGGGGCAATTGTAACCATGTCACTTCCAGGGCTGAGGCTGTGGGGGCAGAGCACTGATTTTTGTGGCTGCAGGCAGCCCTGGGGACCCAGCTGGTGAATGAGGGGAGGGGGTGTTCTTTTCCTTTCCTTTCCCCAGCAGCCTGGCCGGCCTTTGCACTGAGCCGTGGGAATTGTGTGGAGCCTTTCCTATTGCCTTTTCCCTCCACTCACCCACAAGGGTGGTGTGGGGTGAAGCATCCTTTCCCCTTCGGGTTGGGATGCTTCTCTGCAAGACTGGTTGAAAATCAAGGGCAGGCTGAAGCTCAGCCAAAAACTTAACAGTTGTGTGCTAAATTTGTAACCACCAGGAGTAAGGGTGCTTTAATTCAGTGAGTCATTGCTTGTTCTTATTAAAGAGTCTGTGGGGACAGCTTTTCTGGCACACATGGCAAGGTTGAGGTGCAAAGGGGAGCTGCTGTGGTTATAGCCAGAGAAGTGGTCCCAAAGGCATAAAACTGGTGGGCTAGAGGAGCTTGTAAAAGCATTTTCTCTCAAGAGGACATTGATAGCCCAGGATCAAACAGGGGAAAACTGGTCAGGAATGATGCTGTAACCTCAGGAAGGTCGTATCTGCAGGCTGGAACAGAGCCATCCTGCCTGGGTATCCTGTGGGCCAGAAGCTGGGGTGCCCCAGCCATGGAATATGGGAACAGGGGCAGGATGGATATGCTGATGGCTGTGTGTTTTTCTCCTTCAATTTCCTGTGTTAAAACAGGAAAATGCAGGTTTTTAAATCAGAACATGCTTTCAGTCATCTTTTTTTTTGCCCCCCACTGTGGCAAGCAGAAGCTGGTAATTTGCTTTCTAGAGTTGATCTCCAAGTGTGTATAAATAGATGATGTCTGAAGGGAAGAGCTTTAGAGAATGGTGATTTTAGGCTGTGTTTTTTGGGAATTTAGCTACGGTTGAAGTACCTGGCATTATCTTACAACAGTTGAAGATTTTGAGGATGGGTTATGTTCTCCAGACTGTGGAATCAGCACTAAGATATGCCATGGGTCATGTTGCCAGTCTCTTGCTGGTAGTGGTTTAGTGTGTGACATTGCAGAGAAACCCTGTTAAAGTTGAGGCGCAATCTCATAACATTCAGTGCAATTGCAATGCTCAACAGACCTTCCCCAAGTAGCTTCTGCTGTTGATTCAATAAGTTAATGGTTCTCTTCTGGCCTGTTCTTAGCTTTACAGCTTCTTAATATAAGACCCATTGCATTGTTCGGTTTTGTTAGGGTCTGGGATCTTGTTGTCTATGTTGGTGGTATTTTCTGTTTTTAAGAGGGTAGCCAAGAAAATCACTGAGAAAAGCCCATGAAAAATTGATGTTATCTGATTCTAGCCTGTACATTGATTGACCTGCTTCAGGTCTATAGGTTTGGTAGGAGACATCTTCAAATGAACATTTAACATAAATAGTTGCATTCAAAATAAGCAAAGGCATACCTGAGCACTCATCTATGTTAGATGAGTGAAAATCAAGGTGCAGCACCTTGCAAAACAATAAAAAGAAGGCATTCATGAAACTAGCTCTTTATCCAGTAACATTTTGCATGAAAATTAATTATATGTAAATACATTAAAAGCTAAACTGATACTCACCTAATCTTCATTGCTAATTGGTACTTCAAATAGCTGTATTATGTTTGATAACAGATTGATTGACCTGAGCAAAGGAGCAAAGCTTGTGTATCTCTAGGATAGAGACAATTGAATTGTCATTCAGAAAAATGCCATGATGATTATATCATATCCTGTAGTTCAGAGGTGCTTTCTTCAGTATATTGCTTTTCGTTTTCAATAGGTAGCAATGGGCTTAGTATTAATATTGCCATAGTTAAAATACAGCCTTTATGTGGCTGTAGGAATAGGTTTGGGAGTCATCATATTCTGTACTGCAAGTCAGACTTGAAGACCTGATCCACTCCTTCAGAGTGGATGATGAAAACTCTAATCAAATTAGCTGTCAGCATATTTTCTCTTTGTCATGTTGGGTGGATATCTAAAACCGGCACATGTAACAGCAGCATCCTTAAGAAGATGAGCAAGAAAGATGGAAAACACAAACTTGTACATAACTTTCTTGGATTCAGTGTATGCGTCCAATCGAGAGGAAGTGAAAAGCCACAGGACACAAAGTGCCACATCTTTGTAGGTGGTCCAGAGCTTCGGTATTCAGACAGGCACATAGGTGTTTTTTTGTTACTCATTTTCCTGTAGAAAAGTTTTAAGATTTCAGGTACACAGAGTACAGAGCTCTGGAAAATCCTCAGCAAAGGCAGCAGCAAGAGGATAATAGAACTGAGTCTAATTGGAATATTTTTGGCACTTCTCTAAATAATTAATGATGCTTAAGCTGAGCCATTTTGCTGAGATGTTTTTGTCTCCAGAGCATTATATTAAATTCTGAGATTCAGGATGCCTCCTTCATCATCTACCGCCCCATTACTTCCAAGGAGGTTGTAAGAGGTGTATTGGAGTGAGGAAGGATGGGAAAGGGGAGAGAAATAGAGAATCTGTTGTGTCCCAAGTTGTTTCCCTGCTGTTAGTTGTACCTGTAAAGCTTCCAATTTACCAGGCACAGAGAGATCACAAATAGGTAAACTAAATCTTATTCTCAGCTTGAGAAAGTATTTTTTCTGGGGAAAAAAAAAAATCTAATGAGCATCTGCTCTTTCTTAGGCAGCTTGGAAACTTTGGGACCCGCCCTGAGGATAGTATTGGCGTATCCATATTCAGTGGTTTGACAGGAAAATGTCTTTTACCATGTGTGCAGGAGTGATCCCTTGGGTGAGGAGAAGAAATCTAAGAGAAATCCTTATTTTGTGGCTGTATCATACTAAATGCAGCACATAGTAAAATCTTACTAGATCAGAGAAGGTTTTAGATAAATATGTTGTCAAATAACTCCGGCAGCTAAAATAGATAGGAAAATAACAGCTCTGTGAGCCATCTAGCAATTGAAATGTATCAAAGATGTCCTCAGATGGCTAATCTGAATATCTAATGGGCATGCTTATAAATAAAGACATCAGAGGCTAACTAAGCCTTCAGGGATTAAAAACTGGGCAGAAATCTGTCCTCATTTGAGAGCCTACTGCTGAAAGGTGGTGATAAGGAGTGAAATGCCAACCTGAAAGCTGGCTGCCTAGAAGGATGGTGGTCAGGTTGCATGCAGAGGCTTGGACGGATTGGCTGAATGAGAGTTTGTTGGTGGGTGGCAGGACCCCAAGAACCAGGATCCTGCCAAAATCTGCGTTCAGCACTGTTGTAGGAAAGTGGTACCCAGTGTAAGTGATGTCTCCCAGGAAAAGCCCTGAGCTGAATATCATTGCACCAGGCATGCATTGCATGCTGCCGAGCCCATTTCCCTTTGACAAACCTAATGCACTGGTTCTGTGTTTCTTCAGCACAGTGTACATAAAGCTTCTCCTGACAAGTCTCGTACCCTGGATTGTCTGACAATCTTCATTAAGCAGGAAGCTACATAGTGAGTGTCCTTGGCTGCTTATGATGGTGGGCTTTTTTTAGGTGTTGCTTGTATGCAAGGAGTGATTTTTTTGTTTTGTTAGTCCAACATTTTTCATAAACTTGGGAATGAGACCCCAAGAAATTTTTGACCGCTGTCAAGGAGATTCAATAGTTTGTTTATCCCATCTGTACCAGCACTTCAGAGAGCCTGAGAAATGATCATGTGGGACGTTATCTCTTTTCCCAAGCCTCTCTTTGCACTGAAGCTGTATTGTCTTGTTCCCTGGGGACAGCAAACAATGCAAGCAAGTGCTTGGAGTGGATGCTACTGCAAAGGTAACTGTGCTGTCATTCCTTTCACCTGGAAGTTTATTTGTGATTTTAGGATTACATTTGGGTGAAATGTTACTTGATGTAGATGTAAATACACCTACATACCAAATTATTTTTCTTTCTTTTTTCTTTTTTTTTTTAATGCCCTCTAATACAAAACAGAGGGCAGACAGAGGTAGCTGAAAATTGCTCATATCTTGTGGTCAAAAAGAAATATCCTCAGATTCCATGTTCATCAATGATGGCTTTCTAGTCTTCTAAATAACCATTTTTAGTGGAAAAAAAACCAGAGAGACAGACATATGGATCCAAAAGCTAATGCAGTTCCAGGGCCTGCTGAGCTCCTGGCAGCCACCTCTGTCAGATAATTTCAGACCCATGCTTTCCCCAATTTTCCACCCCTCTCAATCCTCTGGAGTCCCTGACATTCTTCAGTTTAGGTAAAATGCTCTGTGACCTCAGGTAGTCATTAAGAAGTCAGTGGGTTTCTATCAACTGGAAATCTCATGGCAATTAAAATAGTGCTGGGAGGATGGGAAAATCATGAGTACTTTGTCTGGGGTGTCTGTACCTCCCATCACCATGTCCTGACTGGAGATGGAAAACCAAGCTCTGTCTGCCTCACCTCTCTGTGTAAAGTGGGGCCCTGAGTGGGAGCCTGGTTGATGTCCTTTGGGTCCCGACACATGAGGATTTTTGAGTTGTTGTCTGTGTGTTTGATAAAACCTTGTTTGTATTCTTTCACCAATGATGTGTCTGTGTTTAGCACTAAACAAGCAGTGCATATATATTATGGGTTAACCATTTATGTGATAACAGAGCCATTAGTTTGCCATTTTGAGCTTAAGTCATAACAGGAGGAACTTTTGTGTTCTTGACAGTGACATTTACCATTTCCCAGCCCAGGAATCTGTCATACACTCATAAGAATAGCTTGAGGAATTATTTCAGGAGTCTACCTCCTTACACCCGCAAGACTATCTTTTCCATGTTTGGCAGAATTTGCGTGTTCAGTTTGTTAAAAGTCTAACATGGGAAGTTCCCCAGGCTCTCTCAGCAAACCTGCCCAGGGTTATCTTTACCATTGGAAAAAAGCCTTCCCTAAAGCCTAAATTAGATCTTCCATGCTGCAGTTTGAGTCCATGAGTTCCTGTTCTGCCCACTGTCATTGTGGAGAACAGATTGTTTTTTTTTCTATTCGTGCCAACCTTTGATGTGTTTGCTGACCTCAGAGCAAATCTGATCACTCATCTCTCACAGGTCTAGACCTTCGATTATTCTCCTCATCAAAGTGTTTCCTTTAGTTAGCTGATCTTTTGTTCCAAGTGTAGGTGGCACAGATTTGGGGTTTTTTTTGGTAACACTGATTTTTTAGATATGTATGAGTTCTGTTTGGTTGACTGAAGTAGCTCTTGAGTCTTGAAAATTGTCTTTTATAGACTTGGTGCTATCAGTCAAGTTGCCATTCTATTAATTTCTCATGTCCTTATTTGACAGTCTTGCTGCCCTAAGAAATCAAGCTCTTACTTTTGAAGGTCAAGGCTTCTAGGAATATTCTGATCACTTGTTTCCTTTTGAGATAAATGCTGTGTTTTCTTTCCAGTTACAGATGACAGCAGTTTATTAGCAGGTGCATCACAGTATTCATGCATAAAAATCATGGGCAAGTTCAGAAGAAATGGTCTAAACAATAAAATATCATATGGTCCAGTAAATTCTGGATTCTCCTTCAAAGTCTGTGATAGTCAGATGTTACCTGACCTGTTTCCTGTAGTATTTACTTGAATGGTTGCTTTGCTTCCCAGCCCACTTGCACAGTAATTTCTGACCTCTCTTTTGCATTTTAGAGTGTATTACCTGTGAGGTCTCTGCAAATTCTCATTGTCGTCAACTGAACTGTGAATCTGTGGTGCCGCTAGAAAGTTTTTAAGAAGTGAAGCATTTAAAACCACCCATCTCATTGCTCCAGAAATCCTTACCTTTTCTAAAGTAAATAAGGGCTGTTCATATTCTGTAGCTCTAAGCCCCTTTCCTGGAGAAGCACTTCTCTTCATCCTCACTTTCATCAGAAAAAAACAGTTTTAGATATTTTGATTGTGATATGCCACTTGGGGTGACAACTATTATTTAAATTCTTTGATGTTCAAAACAAACAACATCTGATAACTTTGTTGTTAGCTATTCATTAAATGGGGTAGTAAAGCCCAGAGTATTTTGTGGGATAAGAATTTTTTTCTTAAGTGAATATAGCCATAATTACAAATTTTTCCCTATATTTTTTCTCTTTTGAGTGGAGGATGTTTTCACAATAAGCATGCATTCAAGAATAATAACCATGTGAAGAACACTGATATGTGTGTGGAGTTGTACTTAAATAATTTACCAGACTATGCCGGTTATAAATGACTCCCTGTCATTCTGAAAAGCTACTTTTCTACATTCTACAATAAAATTATTCACAAGGTCACAAAACACTTGCAAATACTCACAGGGTACCATTCATACAGAATGGCAGGTGAAGAAGGAGCAATAAATAATTGCAGGGACTTTTCTTTGCCTTGGCGAGTTTGGGATTGGGACGCAGCAGCTACCTGGCAAATATAAACTGAGCTAAAAATATTTGCATAAGCGATTTGTTTCATGGCCATGAATGCTGAACACACGGGAATCTGTACAGCCTCTTTGAAGATCATCTGAAGCATATAAGGCTAAATATTTAGGTAAATAATGTACAGCCAACAATGGGACAAGATTTAGGTTTGCTGCTCTAAGAGGCAAGTGTTTAAGTGTCCTTGAAATGTGCAGATGAAAAATCTTGACTTATTTATCGTACAGGTTTTTTAAAAAGTGAGAAGGTTTGCTGAGCCTTTAGAATGTCTTGTAAATCTCCTGTAATAGGGGACTTGCTTTGACACTTACAGAAGACAGCAGCATGTCCAGGTGCATTTATAGAGTGCTTTTATAAGGAATGAGTTCTTCCTTGGCAGAAATGAGGAGAAATTTACCTGGACAGAGGAGGCCTAGTGGTCTTCTTGTCTCCCTGTGTCCTAGGTTGACTATATGATGCTTTTATCCCCAATCGTCTTGTTCTGTTTATGCTGAATAATAAGTTTTGCGCCTTTAAGACTTGTCCTGA
>JAYDZK010000056.1:51789571-51826508 GCA_034509185.1 Euphonia xanthogaster | reverse complement strand
TC
This sequence comes from Euphonia xanthogaster, assembly GCA_034509185.1. NCBI lineage: Eukaryota > Metazoa > Chordata > Aves > Passeriformes > Fringillidae > Euphonia > Euphonia xanthogaster. The sequence goes on along the minus strand of JAYDZK010000056.1, from coordinate 51,826,506 downwards.
CAAGGAGGTATTTTCTCCCGGACCGGTTGGGGGGAGGGGCCGATTGAATCTGCTTTCCTAGAGGAGCCCTTTGGGAGGGTTCTCTCCCAAATTTGCCCTGAACCAGGATGCCCTGTCAAGGCAGACAGAACTGACGTCAGAAGTGACAACACAGTGAGCTTGGGGGGGGTGTTCAAAACCCATTTGCATTCTCTGAATTTGTTTGCCTAATTTGGCTACAGGTAGTGGTATTTTGGTGCTAACACAGGAGAGATGGGGCCTCCCAGACAAGTGTAGGTTCCCACTCCATCCTTGGGGGTACAGCTGAATTTTAAGCGTGATGGAAGTCCCCGGGCCTGGCTTTCCTTGCATATGGGGTGGGGGTAAGTTGGAAGGAGCTCCACACACATAGTGACACTCAAAACCAGAAGCTGCTGATTGGCAGGCAGCATTTATTGCAAACCTTGAAACACTCTGTTATTTATCCTGATTTGGTTTTTTTTTAATTTAAAATCCAGCTCTGGGAAGATGGTGGCTTTCAAGAGCAGTCAATAATAGATGCATTGGTTAGAGTGGTGTTTGATGTTTTTTAGGTGTGATGGGGATAAATAGATGGATATGAAGAAAGTTGTCTGTGGCGAAACTTCAAAGTCTTCCTTTGTCGGAAGCAAATCTAAAAGCTGGCACTGGAATTAATCAGTGTTTTTGGTTTTTTAAATTTTTTTTTTACAGTTCTCATAAGCAGACTGACATGCAAGAATGGCTTGGTATTCTTTTGGGATGCTATTTTTGTTGTTGTTTGGGAATTAAAGTTTGTGTACCTGTAACTCATTTTAAATGTGTAATTGCAAAGAATACCATAAATTTCTTTGCCTGTTGGCATTGCAGGATTGAAGAAGGATTGAATGTGAAGTTTTATTAACTGGAGCCCTAGCAATTTCAAAGATACCAGTTGTGCCAGAAGCTTTTCTGACAGGTCTTATTCATAATGGCCTGAATGTGTCCAAGACAGTATGATCTATAGCTTTTAATCAGCTAATGGATTGAACATCACAGTGAAACTTGGCTATATTCAGGCAGTTGAGAACAGAAAGGATTTTGCAATTTCGCAATTTTCAGTCAGGGACAGGTTTCTGAGGGAAGCAGCAGCATCATTTCTGGCCACTGGTGAATGACAAAGCAATGCTATAATGCAGAATAAAAGGTTGTATTTAGCTCAGCTTCATGAAGCAATTGTAGTGGCCCTTGTCCTGGTTAAGGATTTTGGATCTTTATATGGTTCTGTTCTGGTCTGGCTATGGGTAAGAGCAAGTAAGGCAGAGCAGAGGGAGATTACCACAATTAAGGGATAGATTTCCACTGCAAAGCTTTATAATCTGTGCTTTTCTCCTGGACTGAAAGTTCAAACAGGTGAAAAAATAAAAAAGGCCATATGAAAAAATAGGCAGTGATTGGGATTGCCACATTTTTTCCTGGTGCTGCAGTGCCAGGGAAAATGTGCTGTCAGGGAAGTCCAGCTGTGGGAGATGAGGGAATGCAGGAGGCATGGCCAGGAATGACACCTTGGTGTTCATGTGGAGTATGTACCCCCTGAGACCACTCAGGCAGATACACAAATACACAGGACATCTGAAGCAATACACTGGAATCTGTACAAGTCCCCTTGTCAGAACTTCTTCGTGTCTGAGAGCTCTTCATGTTGATTAGCGAGGTTGCATGTTTCCATATTTAGTCCTTCTGTCAACTGTTTCCTTTTGTCTTTCATTCAAAAAGAAAAGACTCCCTTCCAAGACCAGGGAAAAGAAAAAGTTAAAAAAAGCAAAGAAAAAGAAAAATGAGACAGGTTCATTTAGGTCTTGAGGAGTAGGAGTTGCTAAGGCGTAGAGGGGAGGAGTCATTCTGCTTTGGGCAGTCAGAAGATGAAAATTGTCCTGTAAATATGAATTCACTGACTTTAATATGTGTGTGATGAAGGTCCCAAGCTGTGTGCCAGCAGTCACAAGGTAAGATGAACCTTTCTCTTTTTCCCCTTGCTGCTCTCCCCTTCCTGCTCTCCCCTTCTTTTGAAAAAATAAGTAGGGTATTGACTTCAGTATTGGCCAGTATCTAGTGCAGGTGATGTCCTGGGTACAGGTGATGCTGTTTGCAGCAACACCTGGGTGTAGATTGAATCTGGCTTGCCCACCCTTCCCAATTCTGTGCCTGTAGGATAAAACCTTCCTTTTAAATAGTCTTAGATTTCTTAAATGTTAAGTGTGGTACTTAAACCTCACATTGCACGATATTTTGGAGGTTGGTTTGTTTGTTTGTTAAAAAAAGCAAGAGAGAAGTTGTATTCCTTGATAATGCCTTTTTTTTAGACTGAGTGTTTTGGTTTTGTTTTGTTTTTTTTGAGGAGAAGTTCATTAGGCCTGCAGAATGGGGTGCTGAGGTGATTGTCACAAACACAGGCCTGTCAGGCACCCGGGTATCTCGGGTCGTGGGAATGGTGTGGTGTTGCTGGTGGTCCTGGGAGCATCTCACTGCCTCCTCTTTCTGCCAGGAGCAAGGTGGCTTGTGCAGGAGTCTTTTGTGGGGATGTCCCTTTCCCAGCCCATCACCATGTGCAAAGCAGGACTGAAGGTGCTGGAGAGCTGTGGCAGAGGTGAAGGAAGAGGAGTGGGTTTCCAGGGTCTCCCCTCTACTCGGGTGGGCTGTGGCAGCACAGGACAGTCCCTGGGATGAAACAGCTTTGGGGACAGGGCTGACCCCCTCCAAGCTCTGCCCCTCACACCTCTCCATTTTGTCAGGGTGATGCAGGAGAAGAGCCTGGTGGGGAGCTGCAGCAGTGCAGGACGTCCTTGTCCCTGTCCCACTGTTGTGCCAGGATGGGTACATCAGCAGGTGTTATAGAGTATTATTTTACAAGCTGTTACTGTACAAGCTGGAACATGCTCGAGCCCTTAATTAAAATGCCCTGGTTAGGGGCTGTCTGCATAGAAGCAGCCCTGTTTTCCCACATAAGAAAGGCTCATACTTGAGCTTTCAGGGAACCACCCAGAAAGATGGCTTTTAAAGTGTCGTGGAGGAGTTCATCTTCATAGAGCATCATCTGTGGGCCAGGGTGATCTGTGCTTCGGGACTGGTCCTGCCAGCAGCAGGGCTGTACTGAGCTTCCTGTACTATATGGAGAGGCTTTTTAAAATGATGGGTGGAGAAGGAAAAAGAGCAGGAATGAAGTCTTGTTCTACACAAGGCAGGAGTGAGTTACAGCCCACCTTTGCTACTGTGACTGAGCGTTTGCCTGGCCCAGGAGATATATGACAGTGAAGTTACTTCTTCTAAGCTACAGATAAAATGGGAAGGGAAAGAGGGTGGTGGGTGGTGGGGAGAAGGTGCTATTTCGTGGTTTGCAAATGGGACACCCATTATCAGTGAGAGTGCCAGTATCACACTCAGAGTCTGCAGAAGGTCTGACATGAACCCCCTCTGCTTTCTGCAAAATCTGTCTGTAGAGTAGAAGCAGTCTTTGATGAAGTGGCTCTTCGATTTTAAGTGAGAGTGAGCAAGAGTCTTTTATGGAGAAATTAAAAAATGTCTGATATCAAATTCTCTTGAGCAGAAAGGATGTATCACACACTTTGATGCGCTTCTGTGGGAATAAGGTCTATTGCTGTTGGTGGAATTAGTGATCAGTACTGATCTCCAACTTGATAGGGCACAGGGTGAAGTGATCTGTTCACATCCTTTCTTCTGGGATGACTACTGTACCTGGGCTGTCTTGCCACTGTTTTCATAGTAGGCCATATGTGGAAAAAGTTCTGAATATGTTTTGATTGTAGCTTACTATTGCTCGTCTCAGGAATCTGTGCATCAGAAGCTCTGCAGAGTTTGGTGGTGGTGGAACTAGGTTGTGCCTGGGGAACCTCTGCTGATGGGGAGGTAGCTCAGGACCAGCTCACACCTTGGGTACAAGGAAGCCTGGTGTCCCCTCAGTGAGGGGATGCCGGGGTGGGGCCAAGCACAGCCCCAGGCTGAGCCCAGTGTCCTGTGGGTTGGAGTGCAGCAGGTTTGGGTGGAGGCAGCTTGCTAAAATCCCACGGTATGAGCTGCTGGAGCTGCTGCACTCACACCACCTCAGAGTGAAGACCTGTCTGGGCACACAGCTGTTCCCAGCATGCAGGCTCCAGCTCCTCTGTCTGTAATTAGGAGGTTTTCCAACATCCCCCCTTGCCATATTCTTCCCAGCTCTATGCGCTTCTACGGGAGGAGGTAACTTTCCAGAGAACTGAGGAACAACTTGTACTGGAGCAGAGTGGGATGGAGGGCTGCAAAAAGCTGCATGGGTGCAGGCTGAGCCCAGCATATGTGTTCCTGGCCCTTTGGCAGTGTGTTAAAGTCTGATCATCCATCAGGAGCAGGAGAGTGGGTGTCATCTGCAGGTGCTGAGGCTGTTGCATATGGGGGTGCCTGTGCTGCCTGTCTGTCATCTCTGTGCTGCAGGCAGACAGATGGACAGTGAACCCTCATCTCTCAGGTGTGGCACTTCTCTCTGTGCACGCCACCTTTGAGAGATCACACTGGCAGTCAGATAATCTTGAATATTTGTACTTTGTGGGAGAGATTGGTCTGGAAAGTTTGTGTGTGTGGCCTAAGGTTGTATCGAAGGGATTGCTCTTTTATAAGATGCTTCCACAAATGGGAATTTCAGCAGGCGCCTCTCATGGCTGCTCTCTGTTGGCTCCAGCTGTCCCCTCACCGTAGTCTTCAATGGATGGTGTGCTGGGGAGGTGACAGAAAATTCAGTACAGTGGGAAGTTAGCAGGGGTGGGGTTTGTGCCAGGGTCAAGGGATAGCTGGACTTGACTTTACTTTTTCAGTTAACTTTTTCAGTTAACTGAAGCTCATTTAACACCAGTGCTTTCCCTCATCGAGATAAATGAGCTCTAGATGTGTCTTTCCTAGCTCTATTTTTTGCATATGGAGGCCTCATTATTATCCTTGAGCAGCTGTGGGTCTGTCTTTGTGTGCATGTGGTTTGCTGACCATCTGCCAGCATAGCTGGGTTTGGGGGCACATGGGAGGGGTTTTAGTGGATTTTTCTGATTGATTCAGGTCACAGGTGTGTAACCACCTAGCATTTTTAATGGGAAGATGGTGCCTAAAATATCTGCATGGAAACTGAGTTGCAGGATCACGGAGTGCTGGGGAAATCTCCAGGGAGTCCCAGGAAAGCTCCATGGGTGGTGAGCAGAGTTGTATGGTCTGTCCCTTTGGGTAAGAGTAGGTAGGGTTGCACTTCAGTAGATGGTTGTGGGGTGATCCAAGACTGCCTGTTCAGTGTTCAGCGCAAACACAGGATTTGTCCTATTTAAGTTCAGGCACTTGATCACAGCTTTGGAAGGAGGAAATGAATTTTCTATCACCAGCTCTGTGAGAAGCAGCAGGGTTCAAGCCTGTATCTGGAAATGGTTTTATCCAGCCTTTGTCCTGCCATGGAGAGTCTCTTCCTTAAAAGAAGATGCTCTCCAGGGAAACCACAGCTGTGGTGGAGCAGGTGCCTTGGGCTCTACTCGGCACATGGCAGAGGGACTGTGGTGGATGTGTTTCCAGATTGCTCCCCTCCCTCAGCGCTTGGGAGGAAGACAGAAGCTTGAGCCTGGCAGAGGTAGGAGGAGCAATTATTGGAAGTACAGTTAGTCTTTCTTTAATTAGAAGACATGCTAAATTAAAAGGCCCAAGAGTGATCTCACAGATGTTGGCTTACTGAGAGAAAATAATTAGTATGAGAGTCAAATGTTTTGCTAAGCTTTGGGTCTGCGTTTGATAGCATTGTTATGCTTTTATGTACTTAGTTTAAACTGAGAGAAACTTGACCCAAATAGAGAGCTCAAGCTTTGTGTTCTGTCTTCTTCAGGACTCATTGGATAGGTTTACTTAAACATTAATGATAAAGTGATCATAACAAGAAGTGTCGTGATCATCTATTGTCTGTATGCTTGGAGAAAATAGCAACTAGCTTTAGAAATCTTTGGAGAATAAATCTCTCTCATGGCAAGTGTGGGCTTAAACTTTTGACAGCAGCATTTCTGTGTAAATTTCCAGGAGGATAAATCCAGGCTGTGAGAGGCAGGATGTTGTTTTCACAGAACAGACAGCCCCTTGCTTTGGGCATCAAATAGCGGAGAAGCCCCAGCTCCGCTCAGCAGCAGTCAGGAAAATCTGCCATCTCCTTTTAAAAGCACCTCAAGAAAAGTTTTCCTCATTTTATTCTGGGGTGGTTTAGAAAATTCCTCTGCTGCTTTGGAGGTGGGGACTGGCTGTTAAATGCAGGCTTTGTCAGTCCTGCAGGACAAGTTGCTGTTGGAGTCCTTTTCCGGAGTCCTTTTCCACACTCCTTGCTGCAGGACCCCAGGGTATCTCTGAGCTTATCAGAATATGGTGTGGGGCATCACCCTTCATGAGCATACAGCAAAAGGCAAACATTGGATCCTGGTTGGAGACTTTCCTTTTATAAATAAAATTTTAAGCCACCATTTTTTGGGGGGTGTGGCTCAGGACCTGTACTTCCCCTATAGTTAGTATGGAACATCCACTCTTGCTTTATGAGATGTCAGTGTTGGTGAGGCTGTGCCTTAATCAGAAAATCATCTTTCATGCATAGAAGAGATTCTGTGGCTATCCTTAGATAAAATAGGAGAAGCACTTTTGCACTTTCGTTTCTGTTGAGGGAGAAGCACAAAGGTGGAGAGAATGATGGTGTTCACATATGAAGATTACTCAGCATGCTGGACGTGCCTTCTGCCTGGGTGTTCTGCAGAAGTAGAAATTGTGGCGCATGAGAAGGAAGCTTGTGGATTTTTATGGGCGTTTGAATTTTGACTTGAGAGTGTTTTCTACTATAGTCTGAATCTGAGCAATGGCATTAGAATGAGCAAATTTTGTTGATGGTAGACATAGTTACAAGGAAGTAACTAAAAGTTTACTTCTTTTGAAATCAACTTTTCAGTATAGTAACTCATTTAACCCAGTGCTTTTCTGACTTAAACGAGTTTTATACTAATGTTTACATCAACTGTGAAGGAATTATTCCCAGTTTACTTTGGTAAGTGAGAGGAAAATTGATTGCAGTGTATCGACCTTGAAATGCACTAATTACTTGCTGTCTTGAGCTGGGTGTAGTGAAGGGCTGCTCTCAGTGTCCCACAGAACTTGCTTCTTTACCCCTCCTTCTTGCAGCAGCCGTGGATATTGGTGGTTTAACTCCTAAACCAAAGTGTTCCTGCCCCTTCAGATGATAGATCTCGACCCAGAGCTTTTCTTTTGGCAGTTGGCATTGTGACAAAGGGCAGTTGCTGCTTTCACAGGCATTGATGTGGCCAGGTCCCACATCCCAGGGAAAAGAAAAGTCTGGGAAATGCTGTTGGCATCTTGCATTTGCTGTGTGACTCTCCAAGAGGAGAGTCCTGGCAGAGCCTAGAGCCAGGGCAGGAGATGGGTGAGTGGGGCTGGACTGGTCCCACAGCTACCACAAAGTGGAACTGGGAAACTGTGAGGTTCCCAGAGCCTTGTCCCGACCTCAGAAACACCAGCCAATTGTTCAGCTCTAGCCGGCATATGCACATCCATTGCCTTCCCCCCCACTCCACCTTTTTAGGTTTTCCCAGGGAGAGGGAGAATATCTGAGAGTTTAGGTTTTATTTATTTTGGAGTTGCTCTTAATCTCACACAAGTGTGAAGTGAAACTTGAAGTTGTATCCACTGTTACGTAATTAGTTAACCCTTCTCTCACATGCCTGTTCTTCTGTGTGTTATAGCTTCAGGTCACAAAAGGGTGTTTTTCTTTCCATGTTTAGGGTCTTATGGTCTGGCTCAGACATGGGATTAGATGCCAGTGTAAAGAGATCAAACCATCAATCCAGTAAAGCATTTATATTTAATCCTGTGCCTCCCCTTGACAATAACAACAACAGTTCTTGTGTTGTGGCTAGTATTAATGTTTACTATCTGAAATGTAAGTGCATACTTCTGTGCTTGGCTAAATCAGTGCCCAATTTTATATGTATGTAGTGGAAGGGAAGAGCACTGCTGGCCAAAGAGCAAATATTGCGGATGCTCTTTTATCTCATCTGTGTGCTCACACAGCTTTACATTTGTGGGGTCAGGTGGTTATGACAGCAGCACAGGACCCTGCTGAGGATCAGGGTGGTTTGGGGATGCTCTGCTGGCTGGTGGGAACTGTGTGCCTCGCCAGGTGCAGAAATGGTGTGCATTTGGTTTTGCATTGGCCCGTGCTGTGGTGACAGATCTAAGGTGCCTCATAAAACTATTGCAATGATTAAATGGCAACTTCTTCTAAAAAGCCTTCAAGAAAAACTGTTACCGGTAACAGCACAGCCTTTAGAACAAGAGCCACATTCACCTTGTGTTTACAGCAAAGGCTGCTTGGCTATCTGGAACGTGTGTCTTCCCTTTTCATGTCAAACACAAGGAAGTCCTTTGTGTGTGTCAGTTGAGAAAGAAAACCACGGAAGTTTCCTCTTCTTTCAATGTACTGTGCCCAAAACATGCTTTCAGGAAGTGCTTGTTCCTGCCTGAGAAGTGCTGGAAGCTCTGCAGTTTGTAGCACAAAACACATGAGGCTAGATCATTTTGCAAGCTGTCTTAGTGCAACCCTCAGTAGTCCTAAAATGAGGCTAAATAGTGCCAAGTAGCTGACAATAGTGAATTAAAGAAGACATGCCAATAAGCAAGTTTTTCGTCAAAACTCATTAAGCTCATTAGATATTGTTACTCCTGCTACTTTTAGATATGACAGCTTGCAACTTCTGGCTACTTGTGTAATTTGTACAGCCTTGTTGTAGCCATTTAAAACATTTGTTACCTAGATTTGTGTTTGCAGCTTTTTCTTTGCATTTCCTTGGGAGGACAGTGCAGGCTTTGAAGAAAAGAATTAGCTGGTGAATCAGTTTTTTTTCTCTAGTTGTCAGAAACCATTTATCTGACTTTTGACTAAAGCTCTGACCCTCCATTAGTTTTATTTTAAAGTCTTTCAGTATTTTTCATTCAGTGAGAAGTCTTGTATTAATTAACAAACCAGACATCTCCTTTTGCAGTCAGCCATGGACTCCGATTGGTTGTTTGTATAAAGTTTTGTGCAAATGTCAACATGACTTTGCTTGTCCATGACTGATGGTGATTGATGTGTTTTGACACACTGTATTTGTTCATAATTCATGAACTTGCTTTTCTGCCTGGGTTCGTAAGTGGCCAGAGTTTACAACTGTGTAAATCAAGGTGGCACTTGAGCAGTAGCAATCCCTGTTGACCTGAGACTCCTTTTGATAAAGACAAGTTAAGATTGTCTCATCTCATTTACAGATGTGGCGTTTGCCTTGCTGTGGGGCAGGAAGAGGTGCTTGTGGTAGAGATGTGGTTTGTGATTGCTCATCTCCTTGGGTTTGAATTTGTACCCAGTTCAAGTGGCAGAGGAGTTGAAGCTGGGGTTGAGTGTGGAAGCTAACAGGCAGTGTTCTGCCAGCCTCTGCTTTCCAGCAGATCTGCAGCATGTTTTATACACAGGCTATAGACAGGGAGGCTCAGCAGTGAAAGAAAAATGTTTTGCATTATACAGCCTATTTCTGCTCTCGTTCTCATTGCTAATGAAAAGGCTGATGGTGAGCTCTGTTTTTTGCAGAGTTTTCTTGCTTTTAACCCAGCTAGTGACCTTCAGAGTGCCCTAATCCACACAGTATGGTCTCTGGACAATATTCTGGCCAAATTACTCATCACGGCGGTACAGTCCCCAAAAGGCTTTAAATGATGCATTAAGCAATGCAATAGCATCTGCCACATGTGGTTCCTCCTCTCGGGGATGTTTGTGTACGGACAGCTCTGTGTTTTCCTTTGTGCTTTGGAGGGATGGGGATTACTTTGTGCCTGTGAGTGAGAGAGAAGTGCACATCACCTCTGTGCACGTGGCCGGTCATAAAGAAGTGCACTGGGTGTCAGAGCTGCAGCCTTGACCCGGCAAAGACTTCAAACTTACACGGTGCGAACAGCAACGGGTGGCTCAAGGAGCACCTTAGGTGTCTCCCTGGATAACAGCCTGATTACTCAGCACCTACTGGTTCTGAGCCCCAGGAGCACAGGTGAGGAGACTGTGGGTGCTCGAAGTGGTGGAGGTAAAGAAGTTTCTTGTGCAGCAAGACAAAGTGTCAGCGGACATTTGGAGCAAGGGCTCCATTCTGTAGAAGTTTAATGCTGTGGGCAGCCCTGCAGGAGCCTGTTGGGCTGCTCACTGGATGGTACCAAAGCAAGAGGAGTCATCTGCAGTGGAGGGGGGAGCACAGCCCCACTTGCCTATGCACCTGGCCATGCAGCACGAGTCCCATGTTTGGTGTGTGACAGAGCTGGGAAGAAAAAAGCTGCTGAAACTGTCTCAGCTTTTGCTCTCGTCACATGTAGGAAAGTTGATGTGACAGTGACAGCATGCATTACCCTCCTGGGTGCATGCATTCACCTCCAGGGTAACCTCTCTGTGACATTGTGAAGGGCTGCACAACGCCCGGAGAGATGCGAGCTCTTGTGCAGTGCATGGAACAGCTGCACCTCTGTGTAGACAGCTTGCTATAAATATATAGTCTTGTCTGCAAACACCTCTTGAAGCACTGTTATCTTAATCAACAAGGAGGTTAATAGCACTGAAAATACTTGGCCTGGAAGAAAAGGAAGGTGCATTCTTCTGTACATCAGTAAATTCATGCCAAAATTACTGCAGAATTTAAATGTCTTTAGTGACAGAGAGATACTTGTGAGGATTAACACTTGCCTTAGCAAATTCACACCCGGAGCACGAGTGGCTCTTACTTGAACTGTACGTGTTTGTGATGCTGGGTTAAATAGCTGGGCTTTTGACCCATAACTGGGGATTCACAGAATGGTTTGGATTGGAAGGGGCCTTAAAGTTCATCTAGTTCCGACACACCTGCCAGGGCAGGGACACCTACCACTAGACCAGGTTGCCCAGCCTGGCCTTGAACACATTCAGGGATGGGGCATCTGCATTTCCTCTGCGCAACCTGTTCCAGTGTCTCACCAATAACACTGAAAATAGTCTGTATACAACTGGCCCTTGGAAGTAGTGTGACTATCACTGATTTTATTATATTATCCAGAAGGTTCTGCTGCTGCTGGTTGCATTATGGTAGGAACATTTCTTGCATTCAGAAAGACTGTCTCCTTTCTTTGCAAGCCCAGTATCTTCTGGGCAGATGTGGGCTGGGAGAAGATTGGAGGTTGGACATTGTCACAGCTGCTTTGTCTCAGGCCTCTTGAGGAGTTGGTAGAAGTGGACCCCAGGCTTTCCCATTTCGGGGTACTGCCTGAATACTGAGGTGACATTTATTAATGACAAAGCAAAGTGTAATAGTTCAGGGAAAAGCATGATGTTTCTAACACTGACAGGTGCATTGTAGTAGTTTTTGGGATCCAGGGCTTGGTATTTCCTTTAGTATTAAGAACCTGAGTGGATTCCTTGCTGAGATTAACACCTCTAAATCAAACATGTGAACAGCAGGAAAAAATACAGATTGACAATTATTTTTGCTAAGCTTAACACTTCCAAATCAATTTAGTGTGGAGCAGGAAAAAGATACAGATATCCAGTTATTCTAGAATGGAAACAATATTTCAAATCCTCTTTGGATTTGGACAACATCCAAATAATCAGTAGTGTGTTTTCTGTTTTTCTGCAATCCCCCTGAAGAGCAAGGAACAGCAAAACAACCCCGTGGTAAGCTTTAAGGTGGTACAAACCTCTGGGTCAGTAGGTTTGACTGGCAGAAACCTGAGTTCAGCCCCAGCTGCGGTAGCTGCAGTCCCAGCAGTGGTGGATATTGAGAAAGGCCTGTAAGGGGCTGCAATGCAGAAATGTCTAGCGGGAGGGGGCAAAAAAGAGCTGTGTTTCTTGGTTTTTTTAGCCAAGGGAGATGGAAATACTTTTACAAGGTTATAACATCCTGGGGAGCCCAGGATTCGAGCTTCAGAAAATCATTAACCTCTTGAAAGAAAACTCAAGGTAGCTCCATGAAGAGATGGAAGAGAAAAGACCAAAGAAAATATTTAACTCTATCTAGAAGTGCAATTTTTTCTGAAGGGCCATCAGGATGAGCTGTCTCCCTCCTTTATCTTGGTGAAGTGGCTTTTTTGAGTGCAGGTGGTGTAACTGCTGAACTGCTTTCTCAGTACGTGTTCCTTTGTATTATCATAATCTTGAAAAGGGTGAAGAAGAAGGCAAAACATGCTGGCAAACCCAGACACAGTTAATGCAGCACCATGGAATTTGTGTCAACAAGCTGAGTGATTCTGAGGTTATGTTGTTGTCTGTTGGGGAGATATTTAAAACCCCGTTAGTGGCAGTGCTGGGAGAAATAAAGGGTTTAGAAAACAGAATATAGCTTCATTTGGCAAAGAGTAGGTGTGAGCCATATGGAGTCCAGATGTTCTCGATGCCTTCTGAAAAATTAACAAATCCAGAGTTGCTGAAGGAGGAATTTCAGTCTAAACAAATGAGAAAAATATGTGGCTGAACACAGCAGAGCTTTTGAGCACAGCAGTCTCTCCTGACTCTCTCACCTCTTTGCTATGGCCCTGTTTTGGTGCCTTCTGTGGGAATTTTTTAATATCATGTAGGGAAAAGCACATCTTGATAGGCAGAATAGTGTCTCAGCATCTGTCTGCGGTCTGAAGTTGGCAACCAAGGCAAGGTGTTCCATTTTGAGGGATAACAAAGAGAAAAATGTTTAAGAGGTGGAAATAAATAGAAAATATAAAAGATTTTTAAAATTCTCTATTTTTCAAACTGTTTTCTTTCAGTATAGGCATCAGTAATCTCTATATCCTGGTGCTGAATGGTGACTTTTTATCAATAATATATGATTTGCATTTTCAGCACATCACCTCATTTACATTTTACTTGTCAAGCAGCTTGAATACAAAGAGTTAGAGGCCTCAGCTCTGCAAACATCTATATGTATGAATAACAGTTCAATTAAGCAAATATGTACATATGCATGTGTTTTCAGGGTAGAAGACTCTGTGCTCCTCGTGAGGTTGATTTTGAAAGTTTAGGGTTTATTCAAGTTTAGAATAGAGTCCATGTCTCTTGATAGACAGAATACTCCGAAAGCCATTCTTTGTTGGATATGTGAACCTGCCTTGTGTTTGCACAGAAAACAGGTTTCTTGATGATTCAAGTTACTTTTCTGTACATGAAAAAAACAAAGGATGATGGAAATGTGTGTGACAGGTAGTATTTAGGAATTCAAGACCATATTCCTTTAAAGCCTGCACCACAATTTCTTAGTCTTGCATGAGCTGCACTTTTCTGCTAAACTTACCAGATCTTCAGCTTTGTGTTACCTTTGGCTGAGATACCAGATACTTGTGCCAGTAGAAGCCCCATGCCCAACTGCAGACATAAAGGCAAATTATGTCTGTTGCAAGATTAATTATTTTGGTTTGGGTGTGCAAGAGGAAGAAAAGAGAGGTTGAAATGTAAAATTGTTGTCTGGTTGATTGAAATATTTTAAGTGTTAGAAAAGCCCATTTCTGTAAGCTGTGTACTAGGAAGATGCATCCCCCTTCTAGGAGCATGTCAGGTGTGGGATTGTGCTTTGTATTATATCTTGCCTTTCCCTGACCTCCTTCTGAGGGATGAGTAAACCTAATCTGCTGGAAAATGAGTGATGTCTACTGGAGTAGACTCCTTGTAAAAGTAGCAGCCCCAGGTTTGAAGCCAGCAGCCTCCACTTGCCCTAAGCTTGTATGTACAACAGACTATGTATAACTGCAATATCTTGTCAGGTTCACCTTGTCCAAATTAAGCTAGGAAATTGGTTTTCTTGAGATGTGCTCCCAGCATTTACTCTCATTAAGACTTCCTGCTAATGTGAGTGCTCAGCAGTATTTTGCCTTTGCAGATTACAAAGTTAATGGGTGAAGGCTGCAGCTAATGAATGGCCTCCTCAGTATTCTGTGAGCTGAGAAAAACACCTCTCAACTTGGAGGATTTGGCCTGACTTGTAACATTTCTCACTTCAGGATATCTCATGAAGCACAGGTACCATGGGCCAGCTGTTCCCCTGGGATCGTGCCAGATCCAATCAGGAGAAAATGATCTTGGACCACTGAATGCAGGTGGTCATAGCCGACATAGTGGCTCTCTGCTAAGAGGTTCAAGCCACAGGCAGAAGTCCCTTCCCTGTGCCAGCTGCCCTGGTACTTTCACAGCACCTTCCCAAAAAATGCCAGTCCCCTGCAGAGCTGTCGATGGCCTGGCTGGCCTGCCCGCTCCCCACCCCATGAAGATTCCACAGCCTGGCTGTTTGTGTGGATGGGAGACTATCTCTATCCCTATCCAGGAGCCACCGTAAGCAGATGGAGAAATGCTGGTTTGATTATTGAGGACACATCTGGAGCTAGGAGAGGACATGGTCTCTGAGGGAGGGAGGGATGGAGAACATCTGAAATATTCACTCTTGTGCACCGTTGAGGTGCAAAAAGACCATCGATGTGGGTAGTTCTCTCCAAGTCTGAGCCACTCATGTTCCTCTCTGAATGAAAAAGAAAACAGCAAAGCAAAGTAGGGCACAGGACATGAGGGTCAAAGTACGTGTTCTAGAAAACAAAATAAAGACTTTCGAAAGGGGTGTTTTCTAAGGTTTAGAACATCTTGCTTTTACATGTATGCATGCTGCTTTATTAAGATGCTTTGAATCTCAGGCGGGAGTTTTTAAGTTGTGCTTCCTTGTTTACTTAAGCAAGGTGTTGTTTTGTTCCTGCTTTCAAAGCTGTTGGTATCAGATTTGGTTTTTTTGATGTTCTGAAGCATGTGTGCCAGCATTGTGGCAACATCCAGCTGCTGTTTCATGGGGAAACTGTGAACTCCAGGATCTCCTCTTTATTTCAGAACTTACATCAACAGTTTGTCTGACACTTGGGGCTGTTTGTTTACTATGTGCATGCTCTAAATACATCCATAAAGGTCTGTTGTGGTGTAAGCAGTCTTGAAATCCCCTTTTGGTCTGGAAGCATATAACTTCTGAAGGTTATGATACCCTAAATGTTCACTTGGTCTGTTGTCAATATTAAGTGAGAATTCCTGAGCTTGGGAGTTCACACAGAAATATGTGGAAGATGATCAGAAGGTCACTTTAATGTCTGTTGCCTTTGGAACTACAAGTAGGGTCCTGTTTTCTGTGTTAGTGGCACTCAGGGAGGGAAATGCCATTAGGACATGTTGTTTTCTTTTCTTGCACGTTCTCAGATTTTCTTGATTTATTCAGTAGCTGTTCCAGCCAAGTGAAGTTCAAGTGAGTGATCATGTGGGTAGGTGAGAGAGGATCATTAAATGACCGAAGAATTACCATTCAGAGTGCAAATGTCAGTGTAGATTCAGTCACCCCTGCTTCTGACCTCAAATAAACGTGAGATTTCAGATGTATGGACACACAGTGGTCCTTCAGGTGTTAAAAAGAATGATGGCTGCAATCCTGTAATGCTCATCACCCTGTTCTGTTGGTGAACCTCACCCTTGAAACACGTGCTCTCTGTGCTATGTAAAGGTCCTCTTAAATAACTTAGTAATACAAACATTTTTACCGTGAATTAGAAGGAGTCAGCAAGCTCCTTCAGAGGATTTTAGCAGTAGAGATGTGAGAGATGATTTAAGGAACTGAATTCATAGTCACCAGGAAGTGCTAATGATGCTGATAGTGAAAGACAGAGCTTCCCCTTGGCGATTTAATGATGGAGAGAACAAACTGAAAGCTCCGAACCTCTTGGCGTCAGGGTCCTTAGAGACAGCAGATAAATCTTTGCTCAGTGCAGCAAAGAAAAAGCTTTTGGACATCAGCAGTCCCTGAATACTGTGGGGTTTTGTGCTGCCTGTTAGAGCAGAGAACCTGCACAATGACCCAGAGGGGCTGTTTAATGAGATGTTCTCTAACGAGGGGATATTGTTTTAAAGCTGAGCAAATAAAGTGTGAGATGTAGTTTCAGATGCTTCCTTTTTTGGATTTTACTGTGTGTTTGACTGTCCTACAGCTGAACAGGAAAAAAAATAAGGTGAACAAAAACTCTGGCACTGCAAAGCAGTATTTTACAAAAGCAGATTTGTCCTGTGTTTCCAGATTGCCTGGAATATTACCTGTTACAGATGGAAAATCTGTTAGGGTTTTTTATTTTTTGTCCCAGGAGAAGGTACCATTGTAGCTGTTTAGCCAGAGAAAGGGTGGCTAAGTGTACATTGCAGACACATCAATGTGAAGCCATCTATCGCGGTGACAGGAGGACAAAGAAACACAACGGGTGTTTTGGTTACTTTTTCTTTCTTATTGTTTTTCTCTAGAATGAGGGATTTATCGCTGTAATCTCCTGTTATTTCTGCTTTTCTTCCAATTTTACAGTAGTTTTTGCCGGTCTCAGTTTTGTGGAAAAGCCCCAAAAACAGCAAAACCAAAACCTGGCAGTGGAATAAAATCCTGTGTAGCAGGGTGCATGCACAAGAGAAAAGAATTATGACTGCAGTAGTAAATCTAATCTGGCAGTTTTAGTTCTGAAATAAATGACTTTGAGACTTTATTTTTCCTTTGGTGTGGTTTGGACATACAGTAACTAACTTGTTTCTATGTTATGGTTTCTGATTGAGCTGTGTGTAGAGTTTCCTGTAACTTTTGTGAATTATCAGCCCAGAAGTATTGATTTGTTTCTTTATTTTGTTACCAATGTATTGATGAGTGCAATCATTTTCCTGCATGTGTGTGGCTTTTTCCAAGTGTTTAGGATTCTTTGGTTTGTATTTAGTGCCTATCTTAAAATATGTGCAATTTTTGTCAGCCATGTAAAATTGGGCTGTAAAGTTTAATTTTAGTCCAAGTCATGCTCACACTGTTCACTTTAACACTAGTGGATTGTTAGTGGTTGCAATATGTTATAAGGTATAGATTTCTTTTGCCATTTAGAGGGATGTACATTGCTGTAAAAAAATCAGTCTTTTTTAAAAATAAGCCTTTCTGTTTTACAGCCTTACACCAAAGAGAGATACTCTGTGTGTGCAAAGTATTTAGAGAAACATAAAAATTGTAAGAACAGAAAAGAAGGAATCCCTTCACATCACATCTCATTTCTAGTTGATAAGTGTCTCATCTCTTCTGCAGCTCTATAAAACCTTTCTCTTTGAGTGAAGATCAGTTATATGGGGGGACAAATTTACTGCCATTCCCCCAAGTACTTGATTGTGGGCAGTTTTTGATGAGTATTTTTTCCAATGGTTGTATTTTCACATATGTGATGGCGCAGTGGCTGCCCTTGGTTGCTGGGCATGGGCATAGGGCAGGCTGGATCTTTCCTGGTGTTGCCAAGTCCTGCTGGTGGGGCTATCAGCTGGCAAAGCCTGATCAGCATAAAGTCCCAGGAGTAGATTCCATTACATGAGTAAAATTGCAGCTTTTTGGTGTTTCTGTATTGCTGTGGCCAGGATCTAATGATGCAGCTTTTTATCTGCTTGTGTAGCTGAAGATTAGAAGGAATTACTCCAAAAATCCACCTGTGCTTGCAGAACTTCCAGTGTAATTTCCACTTTCTCCAGGTCCTCCCTGCCTCCTTCTGCTTAATCCCCACTGCACTTGCCAAATGTTTCTGCCCTCTTTTATGGGTAACCCTACAGATAAGAGACAGCCTTTGGAATAAATCCTTGTACCTCTTTATCAGTTCATTTTATGCTATACCCAGGTTTTTGTGATACACGTGCTTCTAACAGCAAATGTGATCTGTACCATTCATGGATTTGCAGCTTCCTTGTCTGTATATCAAAGCAAGAATAACATTTTAAATTGAAGACTGGTGGTCTTCAAGAGTTTGAGGTGTAGATAATTTATTTTTTTTAAATTAGTGAATCCCATTTAAGATGCTAAGCAAAAATGCCCTCTTCTCAGTTGGTGAAATTATCCCAGTTGACTGTGAATCACACACAGTTACTGTATAAACTTCCTTCTAACGTGGAAGTTGTGTTTTAATTGCATTTTTCCCTCTGCAGCAGCCTGCTGACCTCACCATCCTCCAGTGCTAGACTCAGCTGTTGGCCTTTATCAGCATCGTGTTTGTGTAGGGTACACTTGGAGGACTTGAGGACAGCTGCAATGGCCAGATTTTTAAAGAGGACTGTTGCTAAACCTTATATTGTTACATTATGCTTGTTTTCCTAATACAGTCTGTTGCAGTGCCCAGCTATCGAAGTGTGTGATTTCTTGCTGATCTGACACCAGCCTTTGTGTTGAACCCTCTACTTAAATCTCCAAGTTTTCAAGCTGCAGCTTGGTATAAAGGCTTGATGATGTAATTATTTTTGTTGGCAAGCCTAACACTTCAAGATGTTCCAGAGTGAATAGTGATGGAATCTGTCAAGTGATTTCTTGAAACCTCTGGAGTTTATCATGAGTGAATTTTGCCATTCGGTGCTTTCCTCAGTGATTAGCCTTACAGTACAAATCTGGTCAACACATGAGCTTTCAGGTCAAACTGCTCACTCCCTTCCTCTTTCAGATTTTCATGGATATTTTTCTTTCATGTTTTTTTCTTAAAATCAGTTCTTTCAGTTCACTAAAGAAAAGTTTATGGAACTTGATGCAAAGTTTACATAGAATGACAGAGAAAAACATTTTTTAAAATATTACCAGAAAATTATGTTAAATCTTGCTAGCCTTTTTTGAGTACCCATCACTGAGGCTGGGTATGGCTTCCAAATGTTGTTTCCAGCAAAAACTGACAAACCCCAGATGAATTTTAGGTTAAATTACTTGTAAATACTTGTCTTTTACATGTGTTTTCAGCTGAGGTGGTTAAACAAAGGCTTTGCAGAGGTAGGTGTGTTCTGCCTCTTGTTTGGATGGGTTGCACACCTTCTGGATGGCTCTCCTGGCATCCACTACTTCCCATTGGGATTTTGGAAGGTAGTGATTAGCAAGCTGCTGATGAGATCTAGTTAAACCCAAAAAAGAAAGAGGGGACCAGATTTTCCCAAGTGTTTTGCTCAGTGGTCATCTCAGTGACTCTGTTTCTGTTGCTTCTTATTTATCATAGTAGTGATGGAGAACTTGAACTGGTATATTATTTTTATGGTAGGATTTTAAAAAGCCAAAAAGCAGGTGAGTTGACAAATAAAAATGTCCCACCATCACTAATCTTTATTGTACTGCTGATAAAATAAGTATTTGTTTTGCTGTGTCTGAAAGCTGTTTCCTGCAGGCTTCGTCTGGTGTAGAATATTCTGCTGAATCCGTGGTCGTGTTAAAGTCATTTATCACTGTCTCTTGGGGTTTTTATTTAACTTCCCTTAAAAATGAAAGGGTGATGCATTTATGTTTATAGGAATAGCTAAAGCAAGGAACTGCTGTGACATCCAAGCCAAAATTTTCAAATTGTGTTATACTTAAAATCATGATGGTTTATACAGTTACTAATTTCTGTTAAGTCCTTTGTGGCATGTTTGCATTCAAAGCATGACATAGACAGGGGTTCTGCAAAGCACTTGGACTCTCCAGTCCCACCAAGCAGCTCCAGCAGTGAGAGGTGTTGGGACCGTGCTCTGGCATTTGGCCCCCAGGTTCTGCCTCTATCCCCAAACCTGCAGGGCTCTGTTCTGTTTTCGTATCACTAAAGCTCAAAGTGTTGGAGTTATTTAAGAAATAATGGTAAGATCATGAAACAACTTGTGAGAAATAATCTCTTGTTTTGAGACTTTTGCATGAATTATATGTGCATTACTCTATATTTTTATAAACTCTGTCAATAGAGATTCCTTTCTGTAGCAATGAATTATTTTCACTCTTCTCTTTCCCTAGCAGACAATACTAGCTTTTCTTTGGCATTCTCCTTTATCTTCCCCTCCCCCATCCCCCAAAAAGATGAAAGAAAAGCAGAAGGCTTTGATAGATTTATTGCCTGTAAATCTATGAAAGGTGCTACTAAAAATCTCAGACTGAATGGCTAGGATACCAGTGAGGATCCAGTTAAGAACCATGTCTGATGTGGTCAGTAAAGTTCTCTGCCTGTTTGATAGTTTTCCCAAAGCTCCAGCTCCTAGATTCCTGGGCTTTCTTGAGAACTTTTGCTCCGACATGCAAGAGAGCGTGTTTTCTGTTTTTCTTGTTTGAAGAGATAGGTTTGACAACATGACTAGAGCAGAGCATGTGCTGAAAGCTGTGGAAATAAAGCAGCAAATGAAAGAACTCCAGTTTTGCTCATTAAAAAATTCTTTATTTTTAGGCCAATTTGGGGGCTTTTTGACATTTGGTTTTCCCAGTAATGAAATGTTTTAAAGTATCTTTGAGACTGTTAAACAGTTCAACTAAGCGACTTCATAACATTTCACTGCCCTTGAATATTTGTTCTGTATTATTTGAAATGTCTGTACTTTTGTTTTGGGGTTTCCCCCCCTTTCACTCTTCTGGGTAGGCTGTGCAGTTTGGTGAACTCTAATGAATATAGAGTGTGCTTTTGTCCTTACAGTTTTCTTTTGCTTTTTTTTTTTCCAAGCCGCAGTTTTAAGAATTGAAATATTATACATCTGGATTTATTAAAGTCACAGTGCTGGGTGAGGGAGCATTTTATTTTAAGAGCACTTTCATTTTCTGGATAGCCAAGTAATCTTTGAAATGCTCCCAAGGAGCAGAGCCCTTCTGCTACCGAGGCCAAGTCATCTGCCCATGTTTAAATGAGCACCATGAAGCTCCCATTTTCAGAGTTTTCTTTTGAGAATTGGTTTGTTGATAAAACCTGCTGAGGGAGCTGCTTATGTGGCATAGTGCTTCTTAAGGTGCTTTCTAAATGTCACTGAAATAAGCTTCTGTGGCATCACTAGTTTTACACAGGGATAAGCAGGAGTGTGCATTGGTATTTTTGGAGGCCAGGCGGGGTTGGGGTCATGGATTAAGTCCTCTGAGCTGTGGTTTTGTTGCAGGTACTGATACATCTGCTCCTGTTCAAGGCAGCAGATTGGAAGTAGTACACCTTAATTGTGTAAACTGAGAGGTCTAACCATACCCACTGGAGTCATGGAGGCCTGAGGAAAATGAATGCTCTAATATTAGTTAATTGCTTTGTAGATATATATTGAAAATAAGAGCTCTAAGTATCTTGGTAAATATTGTTTCCTTTATTACAGCAATGTATCTCATTTTATGGGAGTCATTTGCAGTAGCACTCAGTTTGTGGTGCTAAAGCAAACCCATCAATGTGCTTTACGAACTCAAGGGCTGCTTTGTGCTGGTGGCTCCCCTGAGCCAGAGGATGCTCACCCACACGTGCAGCTACACGAGCTGAAAACCGAGCTCATTTCTGTGCCTGCCTGCAGCCACAGCCCGCAAACCGCACAGCACCTACGGATGTCATGTACATCCCTCAGGGGGACAAGTCATTCTCACAGCCTGGTGTGGCTGCAAAGCTCTCCTGCAGCAATGAGGAGCCAGCCCAGCTCAGGGCGGTGCTGGTTGCCCTTCTCTTGAGCTGGCAGTGGTGTGGCTGTGTCATCAGCCTCCCTGCTGTTCCCTGGCCACCCTCGCAGATTCCCGGCTGTAGGCTGTAGCGTGTGGAGATTTGGTCAGCAGCCAAAAGAAACTAATGGAGGGAATTGGATAAAGAGCGGGTGCTGGCACAGGCACAGCCGCACCAGTGGGGAGCTGTTGCTGGAACAAAATTTTCCACAGTCAGCCAGTTCACTGGTGTGTGTCACCAGCTGAGTTCCAGTACAGCAGGCAGCTTGCAGTCACCTTCCACATCCAAAACTCTGGGGTCTGCCGAGCCTAGCGGCAGCTTTTCCAGTGTGTCCTGTGTGAATCTGCATTCAGTATCAAAACAGGTATTAAGGTATTAGCCAGACAATTTTGTTATTACTAGTCAAGTATCTTGCACCTGGACTGCAAGGTGGGACACCATGGGGCTCTTAGTTTAGGGGGAAATGTGGTGGCTTAAGTGCTTGCAGGGGTTTGTGTGGGCTGCACAAGCTGGGGCTTGGCGGGGCCTGAAGGCTTCATGGTCAGTAGATAAACTGCCATTACCCAGCTGAAAGTCAACCAAAACATGTTTCCATCCAGTCTAGATTCAGAGAATCACAGAATGGTTTGGGCTGGAAGGGACCTTTAAAGGCCATCTATTCATACTCCCTGCAATGAACAGACATCTTAAGCTCAATCAGAATCCTTTGAGCCCCATCCAGTCTGACCCTGAGTGTTTCCAGGGGTGGGACATCTGCCATCTCTCTGGGAAACCTCTGTCAATGTTTTACCTCCCTTATTATAAACAAATTTTATCCTTACATCTAACCTAAATCAATTCTTCTTGTCTCACCAGAGCCTTCTCTTCTTCAGGTTGTAGAGCACCAACTCTCTGTTTTCTTAGAAATGTTCATCTCTTATCATCTGTGACCTCCTCTGGACCTGTTTCTACAGGTCCATGTCTTGCATGTGTTGAAGACTCCAGAGCTGGATGCAGTACATCTCTATTAATATATTTCTGATCTTTGGATGAGACATTTCCATAGTTGTTGTCCTTAATGTTGCCTTCATCCAAAGAAGGTCTGCATGTTCTGGCTGTTTCCAGGATGCATAATCTGCCCCTGCAGTAGTATTACATATTTTGAATCTCTCTCCTTGCTTGCTTCAGACTGATTTCTTGGTCAGTCTGCTTTTGAAGTACCTGAATTAAGGTGTGCTGCACAGTAAAAATGAAATGCAAACTGGTGTGTGTTTCAACAGAGCTGTCCTTACATGTTGCTGCCGCACACCCCAGTAAGTTGCTGTTAACTCATGAAAGGTATGAGGATGGTAGATCACATGAATGTTATCACACACTCAGCTGTCAGTTCGTTCCCCAAAAGCATGCAGAGTGGGTTAGTGTAATGATTATTTCCCATCATTTATGGTTTTATTGTTTTCCTTCTCTGCTGCTGCTTGCATTAATCTTTTATGTCCTATCAGTAAACCAGAGTTCACGAGCTCCTTATCTATCTTTTCTACATTATATTAGTCTGTGCTGACTCTTGAGTTATGTGCCTAAGGATGTTTTAATCATACTTTAATGGCACATGAAAGCCATTGCTTCATCCTGCCTATTTCCCCTGATTCTGAAATCATCACAAGAATATTTTCCTCATTATCTTACAAGATCTTCAAGCACTGTCTGTAGCAGTCATATTTTACTTCACCCCCTGTCATGATGTGCCGACCCCAGACTGTATTGTTTCTTGTATGAACAATTCAGATTTTGAAGATCATGAGAAATTAGTTCAGGGCAGTTGGTGTCTACATCTGCATCTTGTTTCCCTATCTCAGAGTGTGCAGGGGAAAGCCATGCTGCTAGGCTTGCCCTTTCTTTCTCAGTCAGATCTCTTCCGAAATATATTTTAGCTTAAGGACTCCAGTGGTGGAATTTCCAGGTGGCAGCTTTAAAATCAATCCATAGCCAAACACAAAGGACAGATCCTCAGTTCCTCTTTCCAGCTGTCTCTGAAGAAGAAAAACTTGGCTCAAAAGTTCCAGTTGTGATCAGGGCCAAGTCAAGGTTTCTTGGGGATCCATAAATGTGAGCTGGTAGACTTTTTAATCTTTATGGGGTTCAGTGGAGGGTAAAACCTTTATTGCCAGTGTGTGTAATTTTGAGCACTGGTTTTGAAGGCTTTCAAACTGTTACATTGTCATTGCTTTTGCTGTGATTGTTGTACTCATTGCTTTAAATCACTTGAGCTGGAGTTTTTTTCCCTATCTGTTGGTCATAAAGTTTGTTCTGAATTCAAGGTTTCAAGTAGTGGCTGCCTAAGCAGAGTGGAGAGAGAGTCCATGGTCATAAGTCAGTATGGGTGGTGTGTTAACAGAATTGATTTCAGAAACCAAATAGAAATGTGTCAAATTCCATAGCTAAGCTTAGTGGACAAAGATGAAACTGCCCAAGGAAGGAGCTTTAGATATTTGAAGTGAATAAGTTTCACTGCTTTCCTGTGCCATGGAAATACCAAGAACAATTTCTATGTGGAAAAAGAAAATATTCTCACCTTTTTTGTCAAAATTCCTCTGAATAAAAGCAGTCTTTCAGGTCTCATACTGGCAGAATTGGGGAGGAGGGAGGTTGCTTCCCCATCTGCTAGGGTTAGAAGCAACTTTCTTACACAACAAACCATTTGGAGTGTCCACTAAATCCATTGTTAGTCATTTAGAGACATGATTAACATGAAGAATTTGTACAAAAGAACTTTCTCATTATGCAAACTTTGCATCATAAAAGATGACTTGTGTGCAACATACTTTTCACATGTTGCATCTGTGTAGCATATCTATAATGGTGCAAGAGAAAATGATAGTTTCCCATTTAAAATGAACAGTTTAGCTTTGCCTGTGCATAGACTAGTTAGTAATTTTTTGTCTCTGAGTGCATTAAAACATCATTTAAAAGACCAGAGCAGTAAGAGAAATTGCATTGATTTACTTAATAAGGTATTTTCTTGCTGATAGGTTGGTGCTCTGTGCACCATGTTCAGAAGCTGTCAGGTGCCGTTGTGGCAGCATCCTTAGCCCTGTACTGTGGCTTAGCCCTCACTTGAAACGCTTTGAGGAGAAGAGGCAGACCCCATGGCCTGTTAACTTTTGAGGTGGAATGGAAGCACAGATAAACAGGGGACAGGGCATGGTGACTCGTTGTTTGCGTGTTGTCTTTTTGCTCCAGCAAAGACTCACCAAGAGCAGTGTATGTGGACGCCCTCCAAGCATCTCTCTGCACAGCCCAGTCTGACTTCTGTTTCAGCTCTTAGCAGGAAGAATTGCTTCCCTGGTTACATATTTCTGAGCAAATGAGCTCAAAGTAAGTGACAGTTTTTCAACAGTGGGTACTCTCTGGGAAGTCTGGACACAAATGCCTGTTTTAATTTCACATTGTATGTGTGCATACATATATATATGAACTCTGTTTAAATCTCTTAATGAAGCTCATAGATCACCCTTGGCCTTGTGTAGCAGTCCCTGTGGCTAGGGTCAATGGTAATGTGTTGTCCTCTCATGGCTGGAGACCACAAATCTGCAAATGATTTAAACTGCAGGATTCTGCCTTTTCACTAGAACAGAAATAAAATAAGTAATTACAAATTTATTTTATTTTCAGATTGGAAATTTAGTCTATTTTTGTTCCTTTTCCTTCTGACATGCAGCTGAGGCAATGAAAACTTGCTTGTAGTGTTGTGCATTGCAATTAAATTTCATGGTGTGCTTTTATGCTGCAAAACAGTAGTTCTCATTGAATCCATGTCTTTCCCAAATAAAATGAAGTACATAATTCTCATGCAATTCCCTGTGCTTCATATAATTGTTAGTATTAAGAAATCTAAACCAGGGAGCATTTTGTTGTGTCTATCCATAGAGAATGTGATTGGAATAGGTACAACTTTCATTAGTTTAGGAGCTGTACCCCCCTGCATGATGCCACAAACACACATCTGTTTGGGGACTGTACCTGAGTGAAGGAAATGGAGTTTATTGTTACTGGTTTAACAGTTAATTTTGGTGTCTTTCCTATCTAAGATTTTGACTTGAATGAATTTTGAAGTGTTATATTCAGTTTCTGTGTCCTTCATTGCATATAGTGCTGCTTAAGTCAGCCAATCAGTTATGTAATGCTGACCCACTGCCTGCCTGGAAGTTTCCAAACATTGTTTGGTTTCTTAAAGTCTGCTTCAAAGTGAGAAGGCTAGATAAAATCAGCAGATGTGATGTAGCTGGTGAGGCAATTACAGATACCTGCTGTATTGTTATTTGTCCCTGATTTCAGTTGCTTCTGATATGGTCCAGCAGTATTTAGCTTATTCTAGGGCAGTCAGTTTGCCCAGAATGATTCAAAAATGCTTTTTTCTTTTTTTCTTAGTGGTGGGCTTTTTGTGTGTGGTGTGGGTTTTTTTTTTCTTTTTTTTTCTTTTTAGTTTCAGCAGAGTTGTCTCAGCTGTTTCTAAAACCAAGGGTGTGGGAGCAGAACTGCTCCGTGGTTTGTTCCTCAGCCTGGTTTTGGTGCTTTAGTATTTGGTGGAGCTGTGCTTAGAGGTGAAGGAGCTCCACAGGGTAGCCAAGGCACTGCTGAGGATTTGTCTCAGTCCCTGCAAGGGCACCAGTGGAAAGATGAGAGCCCACAGGGAATGACATTTATTCAAAGCAGAGGATGGATAAGATGCATCACGTCAAAGTCATGCTGGAAGCCACTAAAAGATAAAATAGTGAGCATGTTTATTCTTTAACTAATGTCTTTTCAGTAGCCACACTGAACCACAAAGATAAAATAGTGAGCATGTTTATTCTTTAACTACTGTCTTCTCAGTGCTCTGGAGAAGGCTCTGACATAGAAATGGCCATATATTCCTGTACTGCAGGGTTTTTGGTGTTTGTTGGTCTGTGTTGATCTGTGAGTTCCTAGGTGAAGTAGAGAAGAAGATTAATAATGTAAAGGTTCAAATCTTCAGATTATGCATAAATGAAAACTGCATTTGATGTTTAATCACTTTGAGAATAAGTGTGCAGCCATTTCTCTCTGGGAAAAGTAATAGAGGGCATAATTTTAAAAAATGTGTTAACTATTTTAGGAATAAAACTCTGTATCTTCATGTAAAATCCAGAATGTAGGGATGCTTACGTTGCATGGATTAAAAGGAACTACTAGATGTCTGTAAAATAAACTTAAGTCTTTTTTGGATAAACCAGTAGCCATGTAATGAGCTCATGCACATGAACACAGTTTGTATTATAGCTGGGTAGGGAAGAGTGTGTCTATCAGCTCTGTAAAACCTGAATTATTTGAAATGGGTTCAGCCAGGCAATCTGTAGGGCAAGTGATCATAAATGTGTGCTAGCAGCATAGTCTAACCTCTCTTCTTGTAAATTTTTTTCATTGTCTGTAATGATTTTGCCATATATAAGTATGTATATAGGTTAACTTTTACTGGTCAGAACTGATTTATTGTTGTGGGTGTCTGTATATCAAAGGACTGAATGGTAAAACATGTGCTATTAACAGGCAATTTCTATTTAGTAAGCCAAGAGGAATTTTGGAAGAATGTAAAGATTACTTTTAGAAAGGACTGTCATCTGGCTGGTATCCAGGGTTTCCAGTCAGTGAAAGTTTCAGGTGAGTATTTGGCTTTAAATACATGGCAAAACCCCACTGAAGCACATGCTGAAGTTTCTCCTTTCCTGAGGGAGGATGGGTACCTTGGTCCCATGCGGGTCATGGCTATCAGTCCCTGAGCTCAGGTGTTTACAGGTGGGGGCATCTCACCTGCTAGGGATACCCCAGGTGATGTACCAAACCACACAGAGGCTGTGGGGCACGTCCTGCTGTGGGCTTGTAGGCAGTTCAGGAGATTGCAGTAATCCTGCATCATAAACTTTGTGGGTAGGTGGTTTTTATCCTGCTGTGATAATCTGTTTGCTTAGTGCATCCTTAGCAGGGTGGGAGGGAATATAGTCAATTCTTGGAGTGATGGGATACTGCCCTAAAGCCAGTAAATAGCAGCTTGTGTTTCTAAACCATCTTATCATCATTTACTTTCATTAAGCATGGGCTTTCATGGTGAGGGTGGAGTGGCTAATCTGATAGTCATCTGTGCAAACAGTTGAAAGGAAATCCTAATTAGTTACACTTTTCTGTGGGCTCCACACACTCCAGCTTACCCAAAACTTATTCCTTGGGGGGCTAACATCCTGACTGCAAGTCAGTGAGAGTTCCGTCAGAGCTGCCTGCATTTTTTTGGTGAGGCGTGTCAACATGCAGCTGTAGTATAATTTTGTTCACATGTATTCATAGGTTTCCTTGCAGCCCCTATGTGTCATGTGTTTTCAGGTTCGATGGCTTACTGTCTGCAGACTTAACTAATTTTATTTATTTTATATTTATTTCATTAAAACACATACCTAGTGCCTTCCCAGAAACCTTTAGGACTGATGGTTTAGTTTTTCGAATTGAAGGATGGTGATGATTTTAGCAGCTTTTGGATATTATGGTTGCATTGCCTGGGCCAGAGTCCAAGGTTTTGGCATTCGTGGAAGGTGACTTAAAAAGCAAAGAGCAAGCACCCAGCTCTGCAAGAAGTGGTGTCATTCTCCCATCAACCAGTCACCTCACCCTTGAATGGTCAGGTGTTTTCACCAGTTGGAATTGCAAACCATCCTTATTCCTGCTGTATAAATCAGGTTTACATCAGCTTTTGCATATGTAACTGGCTCCAAAGTGCAAGTGATTGCTCCATGGACCACAGGTACTTTGTCACACTCCCCTCAATCTCATTTGCAGCTGCTTCCACCCAGGAAATGGGAAGGGTGCAGTTGGTACCTGCAATGGGAATGCCCCATGCTCAGTCTCAGCACTGTGTGTCTGTTCTGTTGTCTATTATTTATAGAGTTCTGGATAAGCTGATGGTGTTAGGAAGTGAAGGGAGGGTAAGCTGATGGTGTTACGAAGTGAAGGGAGGGCTTTTTGGCAAGCAACTCCTCCTGTAAAAAGCATACTAATCTTTGCAAATATTGAAACAAATGGAAGAGGTGTTTTTTAGGGTTTTCAAAGTATTCTTGCCAAGTGGATGGAGGAGTATTAGTGTAACTGCTCAGAAACAGAAGCACATGAGTGTTTTTGGAATGATGTACCTGACCCTTAAAGTCATCTAATGCCAAAAGAATGGTGGCACACAGAGAAAGCAATGGAAAATATGCTCTTTTGGACCAGGAATTTTGTACTGTTTTACTATAGCCGCAGTACCTGGAACACGAGCCTGTTTGAATTTTAAGTCTCGCAAAAACAGAAGATGGCATCCTTGCGTGGGATTACTCATTTGCAGTTTGATACTCAGTCTGTCTTCTCAAGAAGCCCAAACCAGCATTGTTACAAGAAGCTCACTGCTCATACATGATAGTGCCCAAAGAGCTTCTGGTGCCTTGTGTGTCAAACACTGAAGGAGACAGGGCTGGGTCAAGAGCGATGCTGTATCAGCACTGTGGGGCTCTCAGGCTGTGCCCATATCACAGTTCTGAAGGGGAAAGCTTCACTTCAGGCTGGGCATTTCAGGGGGCCAGGTAATGACTGAAGGAAATTACAGGCTCTGGGAAAATGTATTATAAGCTATGAATCACTGAATCCTCTCTCATTCTGCTGTTATCAGCTGACAGGTCTTTGTCCATAAAATAAAACCCATTAAGGCATTCTTAGTAAATTTTGGTGACTCAAAGGCTTCGACCTTCTTTGAACTCTCAGTCTAAGAGGAACTTGGGCTTGTTTTTAGCCAAACCCATTTCTGCATTATTTAGTACTCCTGCACTTTCCCAGGGTCACATTTCTACCAGGGCGTGTCCTTGCCTTCTGGAGTATGTGTTTTAGGTCTTGCTGCAAGAGGCACTCTCATGGTTCGACTGGCTGCCATCAAATCTGCATTTCTTCAAACTTTCTCACTTGCTGGTACTGCTAACACATTCATCATGAGCTTTTCTTCTATCAGGTTCCCCGTGACCTCTCAGCTTTTTCTTGGGTCGCCGCACTGAGGGCTGAATGTGTTATATTTATTTGCATGTAGGAAAGAAGGAAGATGGTACTGGCATTTTTATTTGTTTTTCCCTTTTCTTTTGTATCTGAATGCCTCCTATCAAAAAGTAAGACAAAACGTTTTTTCCCAGACATCATGAGTTTTAGGTCAGCATAGCTTAGATCACGGTAATCTCAAGATGATGGTACTCAACGTGAAATTAACACACTATGTCAGCTCTAACATCTCCCTGCCAAAAAATCCACAGCTCTCACTGGAACTTTTATGGTCACTGTGACAGTGGCACAGCATGACTGAGCAGAGTGTGCTGGCGTGCAGTTTTCGTGTTCCAAATTTGATAAAATGCCCCTTTGTGGCCAACAGGGAGAGAGCAGTAGTGAAAATCACAGGGAGGTGAAGGCACAGGGTGCACATCAGTGCCCTCACTGTGGCATCAGCTTCCCCTCACTGTGCTGTCGTCTCATGTGTTGGCTGTCCAGCCTGTGGATGCATGCCAGAAAACTGCATCCTCAGCAGTACCACAAAGACCACTTTAGGCAACTGGGGCAAGACTTTGGGGATAAGCATGAGGAGATGGATCTCCATTGCTTCTCTGGTGTACTGGCTTGCTTCACGTTTACTGATTTTGTAGTTGTTTAGGTGGTGGTCAGTTTGGCAAGACTTAAGATTTTGTTTTCCCTGTATCCTCATAAAAATAAATGTAAAGCTGTAGTTGGTGATTTGGGAGTTCAGTTTCTATGTTTCGGGGGATTTAATTTTCTGATTCTTCTTTGTTTTGTAATATATAACCTGAACAATCAAATCCATCCCACGTTCCACTTGGTTGTGCACCACTTAACTGCTTGGTGCTAGCAGAATCTATCCTAATTTAGTTGAATTGCTGTTACTTGTGTGCCATTTTAAGCAGCAGAGATTGCCACTCATTATCATTAGGCAAAAACTATTGCCTTTAGAGGGATCCTAATAGGGAGGGCATCCCAGTTAAGTAGAATGTGCTCTGCTAAGAAACTTTTTTACACGAAAAGATGTCACTATCGCATTTTGTAATATAATTCTGTTATCATGTCTTTCTGTAGCATCTGCTCTGGTATCTCACAGAGAGGTGCTCTCTGCTTTGGATGATTTAGTTAGGCTCTCAGTTCTGTAATTTTTAAGCATTATGCATTTGCTCTTCTTTTTTTTTTTTTTTCCAGGAGAGAAAGGGTGATCTCCTGTGGTTAAAGTGCGTTATCTAGAGGCCTTATGATCTTTTCCTGGTTTTCTCTGACACTCTTTATTTCACCTTGAATCAGTTACTAAACTCTCATATGCTTCACTTTCACTTTCTCTGTATATTAGATATGAATATTACCTCACCTGCATAATGCCAGTGTCTTGAGGTGAAGTATAGAGCTTTGTAATGTTTTTCATGTCGTTGGGTACCAGGTGCTAAAGACACACAAAGGCAGTGTCCCTTTAGTCTCCTGATTCCTGTTCCTGCTCCACCCTTCCTCATTTGGGCTGCTCTGCCTACTGTAAGACTCCAGTTCTGGAAACTTGATGTCACCACCTAGCTTTCCCAAGTGCTTTGCATTTTCTCCATGCAAAGCCACTCCTTGTTATTTAACTGGGTTGGAATGTGTGGAAAGAAGACACTTTGCTCTTCTTGCCTTGAATGGTTTCCAGGTCGTCCGTTAGATGAAAGCAGTGGCTGATATGGTTAGCATTAAAGTTTTCCCTGTGCTCTCGTTTCTGTAAGGAGAATGTTTTCCATCTGCCTTGCCCATCAGGTGGACAAGCTGAGCCTGGGAATGATGGCACAGGTTGTTTAAAACAATGGAGACCATAGGGTTTCTTTCCAGGTGTGAGCTTGGACTGTAGTAGTTTGTGTCACTTTACATTCACCAGCTCCTGCACACCTTGTGTAAGGGTGCTGAGCTCAGAGTGTTGCTGATCCCATATCATCCCTCCAAATCTGCTGAGCTTTTTGCAGAGTTGGAATTTTTTGCGTGTTGCAAACCAGCCAAGAGGGGTTTGCACCTAGTCAAGTATTTTGCTGTTGCAAAGGCAGCTGGCAATACCTTCGGCCCTTTTATTTTTTCCCATACACCTTTATGTTGCAGATGTCAAGAATGCTCTCTGGTGCTGGAAAGTATTTTAGTACATGAGCTTGTGGAAGAAGAGGGGTTGTTTTTTGTTGGTGGTGGTGGGGTTTTTGTGTTTGGTTTTGTTGGTTTTTTTTTTTGGTGGTGGTTTTGTTTTTGTTTTGTTTTATTGTTGATATTTTGAGAGCTCTTTAACTTCTCATGATTATGAGAGAAGACTGGTCTTAATGACTTTCTAGTTCTGTGTTCCCATGTAATAAAATTTATAAATTGTGATGACTGAGGGGATTTTCTACTCCTGAGGGTAGTCCTCCTGGGTAAGATTGGCATTTACTTGAGCAGTGCAATATGCAACACCACATATTGGGGACAGCTCAGGGTTAACTACCATTTTCAGGCTCATTTTGTACAGCAATTTGCCTTTTATCTGTCCTGCACACTTAAATTCTATAAATTTTTAGTAGGATCCAGCTATTCCTTGCAGTGGGAGTATAAACTCTTCTCCAGATATATACATGTGCTTAAGATGTAATAGATAAAGAAGGAGGTAAAAGATTATTTGAATTACTTTCTCTGGAAGGTAGTAGCACTTAAAGAAAAATAGCAAGAGAGCAGCAAAGCATTCATGTTTCTATTCAGTCTCTAAATTGGTATAAAGAAGTCTGGCAATCTTTCCAAAGGAATGAATGATGAAATGTGAAAAAAGTATTTTTTGGTGTTTACAGCACTTATATTTTTAGTGAAAGCAAACACATTTGTATTAGGTATCTGCTAGATTACTCAGCAATGGGTCAATTCGAATCATGTTGTTCAGTGGGTGTTATTAATTCTTATTATTAATTTAATGCCTTTGAAAATTTGTTTTGTTTAGAGCATGGGATTTGAATACTAAAGGAGAGGGAGGAGGCAAAGAATTTGAGATTTTGATGACATTAGATATTGCAGACCCATAAATATAGGCAGTGCACATTTCTTACTTGCCTTGTTCTATCACTTTATGTACAGATATATATATTCAGCAATAGTTGAGGTATGGGCACCATAGGTGCCATCACTTCAGGAATTGTTTGGGCAAGAGCTGGTATATAAGTGCAGGTACCTGTCTAAATTAAGAAGAAGTAGAGAAAGCTTAGATTTTAAAAAATGCTTTTTTAAATGACTCCTCTGTATTTAGGTGAAGTTTGGTCTACAGTCCCTGTATTTCTTCTGCTCTGAAAGGCTGTAAGACATCACACAATGGCTGCTGTGTCTTGTGTTGGGGTTGCTCTTTCTTGGGGTCTCTAACTGGTCAGAGTGACCCCAAGATAAGTTAGAAAGTCTCTTTCCCCAGCCCGGCACTTGAAGAAGGAGTCAGAGCTCTTCAGTTGTTGGTCTCAAGGTTGTTTATTATTTCTTATCTATAAAATTCTTTCTCCTGTCCAGCTGAAGTCTGCTCCAAGGCACTCTGCCTGCCCCCGGGGTGTGTGTTATCTTTTTATACTAAGAACTATGAATACAATGTTTACAATTATTTCCAATACCTATTACCTATGTTAGACAGTGAGCTTCCACTCTAAACCAATCTAAAAGTGCCAACATCACAGCAGAAGATGGAGGCCAAGAAGAAGAAGAAAGGCTGGCACACCCAGATTCCTTCATCTTGCCCCCTGAACCCCCATTCTAAAAACCCCAAAATCTACTTTTTCACCTTGTGATAAATTCGCTATCATTCTGCTTAAACTGTCGTGGCTTGTAGTCCTTCATGTAAAGGTTGGTAATTGTTTTTTCCAAGGGCTAAATCAAAGGCACAGGCATCTTGGGCTCTGTGCCAAGGTCTCTGAGCCCCCTGACAGGGTCTCACATCCTCCAGGGCAGCCAGAGGAATTTCCTGGGTTCCCACAGCTCTTGGCTCTCAGGTCCTTCAGGCTGTTTTTTGGGGAGGCACTGCAGAGCTCTGTTGGGACTGCTGCTGGGTACTGAGTTTGGAATATTTGTGTGATGTACTCAATGCTGCAAGGACAGCATTGGTCAGCTCTGTGGCAAGCTCTGAAAGAAGTATGCAGGAGAGCGTGTATTTTTGTGCCAAAATCTGCTTTGCAGTGCAGGCTGATGTGTCAGCTAAACCCAAGAGGTGGGAATGTGCATGGGGAAGCTGGAAGAATTAACAGGTACCCCAGTCTCTGGATGAGTTTGCATGGAGGTTTAAAATAACTGTTCCTTTTATATAAAAAGTCTGGGCACCTTCACTTTGTAATTTTGTGCAATACTTTGGTGTGGGATTTTTAAGTCCTTAGGGATTGAGCTCTGGCTTGTGCTTTAGCTGAGCCCAGAAGGCAGGGAATGTGAAATGTATTAATTGTGCATCAGATTTTCTCTATTATGTTGCTTTTTCTCTAGGAATTTGGTGGGGGGAGCATTAGGAGCTTATCACTGTGATTTTTTTTTTTGGCATCCTGCTGATTTTAAAATGTATGATTTTTCTTCAGTCTTTCACCTATGTATTGCAGGGTACTCTGAGGCCAAGGGCAAAGTGAATACAGCAATGTTGGGTATGGCCCATTCTGGATGTCTCCATGTAATCAAGTCCTGGGCAGATCCGTGCCCCAAGTAGGGTACAGAGACAAGGGGAAGCACCAAAAGAGGGGACAAAATCTAAATACATGGGAGTGCTTTGGTTGTCCTGCCTTGCTCCAGCACTTCACAGCAGCTGGGCTATGGCTGCTGCACATTGCTGGGTGGCACAGAGCAGACAGGGATGCACCAAAGGAGTCTGGCCTGGGATTTATCGGGCAGCTGCTGACTACTTCATTTCCACTCCAGGGAATCATGGGGAGAAGAAGAGGGATAAAATAATGGTCAAAGAAGCGCAGGGTTGAGTAACTGTGCAGAAAGGAAGGACATTGAACAGTGCCAGTTGAGAGAAAAGACAGGTTCCACTGTTCATTTCTGAAGATACTGCACAGAAATCATTGGTGTGGAATGACAGATAGAATTGGCAGTGACAGCCAGAATAGGAATGAGGAAAAACTCCTGGTTTTCAGGCCTTTGGAAGCTTGAGGTCCTCACCTTCAACACAATGAAGCTGAAAAAGCAAGTGAATAATACCAATTGGCAGAGAATTAAAATAAGGAAGTTGAACTGTAGCCAAACCAGTGAAAGATGATGCTGGCTTTTAAGAATTTTCTATCTATAAAAACAGATATTTGTAATCACAAAGTGCTTATCTTTTCCCCCTCCCCTTCATTTTGGTGTGCTCTCTTCTTCCTTGCTGTAGCATTTCATCAGAAAATTTGAGCTTTGCATCAAACACTGATAAAAAGAGAGGGGGTTTTTCTTCTAAAAAGCATTTTAGTTGCTTTAATATTTTTAGGGGAAACAGTTAAAGCTAGAAGATTGGCTGAGTTGCATGCCCAAGCCATGCAATTCCTTTTCTCAGTGCTTGTGAAAACCAGATTTGATCCAGCAAAATTATGAGTTACAAACAAATCTTCTATCATCCCGCTGGTCACTCGCTGTGGTCAATAATAGTTTTGATATAAGAATCAGATGTTTGGCTGTTGTGTGTCTCTGCTAATCTCCAGCCCAAGTGTAACCCTTTGGCATGACACATCCTATAATTTGTTAAGTTTTCTAACAGTAGCTCATTTTGCATTTCGTTGGTGCTTTTTTCTCCAAGAGCCTAAGAATATGCTCCCCTCACTAAAGACCAGAGTAATTAATCATTGGGGCTGTTTGTAAGGAAGAGGCCTAGTTGTGGGAACAGAGTCATAGGCAAAGTAGAGAATAAAATTTTTATATCCCATTACATCAATCACTTGGAGAAATACCTTCTGTATATAATTTTAAACCATTTGAGTTTTATTTGTAAAGTTATCTTAGAACAGTATTTTTTTTTCCTCTGCACTTAAGGTGTGTTTTCATAGAAAATTGATCCAATTCATTTTTTAAGGATGCCATAAAGCTGATTGTGCTCTATTTCTTGTTTTTAGAAATCTCTTAGAATATTAGATCATTTTTACATCTGTTTTCTGCAGGGAAGACTCTTCCAATTTGGTCTTAATTTCTATCCATTAAAATGTTAAAGAAGAATCTAAAAAAAATGAGAGAGAATGCTTACTAAAATATGCAGGCAAGCCTGCATTTTAAATGCAGGTGTTGTACTTCCTGAGCTCTGTACATCCACAGAATATAAATGTTGATCAGTGCACCAAGTGTTTATCAGAGTCAGCCACTGAGTGATGACAGGAAAATTGGAAGAGCCTGTTTGATAAGCTGTTGTTGTTTTTATTTCCTTACCTCTTGGCTTTGAATTGTTCCCTCCCTGGTGCTGTGTCAGGTGTCCTGCTCTTTCTCTCCAGGGCACTTTCTTACGAGCTGTGTTACTCTCTCATAACCTTCTACACGTTCATGGTGCTGTTACAAGCCTAGGGCCAGGGGCTGGGAATTACGTTTGTTCCTGCTCGTCCATCTCCAAGATTCGAACGGGCTATTGGGGATTTTATTCTGGTGCCACTGCTGCGTGCATTGGATAATCCTAGTTTAGGTTGCTGTCTCAAGGCCGTGGTGGACAAGACCTTTGGTCTTGATTTTCCCAGGGTATACCCCTGCTTTTTTCTTTGGAATGGGCTCATTGAACCTGTGTCACCTCTCTCCTCTCAGGATGGATGTTTTTAGGTCTGTGCTGCAAATATAACTTGCAGACTCAATTGGTTGAAGGGAGGAGATAGATGTGAGGAGAGGAATCCAAGGCAGTTTGGTGAAGCTAACAAGATGTCTGAGAAGCATCTCCTTTCAGGTGCATTTCCTGATCTTGCAGTGCTCCAACAGTTGACAGTTCTATCAATCTACTGACAGAATTATTGGTCACTAGAGTTAGGTGTCATATATTTACTGAGCTGGGAAACGAAGCAAATTCTTCCCTTGAAGAAAAAAATTTAATATGTACCTCTTCCTTAATGGGTTTTGCAAAGTCTGCTTGGCATATAAGGGCAGAACCTACACTGTATTTAAAGGAAGGAGTAGTAAAAGCTAATGGAAAAAATACATTTCCTACTCTAGCTTGTTTTCAAAGGTAATATTTGGAGATGAGATGATATTTAATCATTATAAAGAGGTACAATTCCACTGCCTCCAGTGGCTCTCTGTTGCATTGCACTAAATAGTTATTTAGTTGGGAAATATGTTACTGGGTCACATATTCCCCTCACATGGTTCCTTCCTCACACGACCCCCTGGTTTCTGTATGCTCTGGTGGTCTGTCCCATGGGTGGTCCCTCCCCTCACCCCTCCCCAATGTTACCCCA
>JAYDZK010000056.1:51771293-51789471 GCA_034509185.1 Euphonia xanthogaster | reverse complement strand
ACATATTCCTTTCACATGGTTCCTTCCTCACATAACCCCCTGGTTTCTGGTGGTCTGTCCCGTGCGTGGTCCCTCCCCTCACCCCTCCCCAATGTTACCCCATTGGCTGTGGTCCACCTTCCCCGCCCCCCTCACCTGGGGTAGAAAACCCCACTGCAGGTGGGAGGTCGTCCTCTTTTGCTACCTGGGTGGTCGCTGCCACCAGAAGTGTCCTGTCTCAAGCTAATAAAAGGGATACTTGTTCCCACGTGGCAAAAGAGCGCTTCTCGTCCGTTTGGCATTGAGCCTAGAGCAAGCCGGGTCGGACCAACATAAGGCTTAAGTACCAACGGATATCAGCAGCTCTCCACCTGTATATGTCCCAGAGGGATTAGGAAGGTGATGCTATGAAAAGCATAGCCAGAGCTGACTGTACTCAGAGTCTGGGTAGGGAGGAGAGCTTGCTCTCCAAGCTGGACCAATGAAGCTGTTGCCCAAGGCTGATAATGCAGTGTTTGCTCTTGTAAATACATTCTGTTTTTTAGCATGACAATGATTTTGGTGAATAAATAGACGCCCTCCCTCTATTCCTGAGGGTTTACATGTCATGGCAGAAAGTGACTTTTGTGCCTGAATGAATGTGTATGTAAATCATTTTATGTCAGTGGCTTTACTTTTGCCCTGCACCATAAAAATTCACTGCTCTAAGGGCTTCTGCGTAATGGGCTTTTGGAGCCCAAGCAGTTCAGTTGCTGGGAGCTGTATTTACAAAAGAAATTCAATCAGCCATCAATGACACTTACAGCATCTTGATGCTGTCCCTTATTTTGACAATTGACAGTGGAATCCACTTGCAGGAAAAAGCTGTAAATGTGTTGTCTGTCTCTTCTATAGTTTGAAACCCAATCTTTAGGAATTCTGAGATACCATTAGATACCATTTTCTAATAATTTTGTGTAGGTTTAGAGTAGTTTCTTGGAGGCTTCTTTGAAACTTTCTTGAACTCCCCTTTGAGCAATCCTTGTAGGTTTTTCTGTAAGAATTATCCCGAGGTGACATCATAATCAACTTGAAGATATTCAGAAGGGCTAACAAGGGCCACGTCTGCATGAGTCATTGGTGACATTGTGTTACAGATGTTGGTTGTCTTCGAGCTCTGCACATGCAGGCTGTGTCTTGGAATGTCCCCAAAATGATGGGGTGGCGGCAGCAAAGTTACCATACTAGCTGTAATTACATTGGGCTTCTCCTTTCTTTTTATCCAATGTAGGTGTTCTCTGCCTGCCGGACAGCTTGAACCTTCACAAGGACCAGCAAAGGTCAAACAAGCCCGGGGAGGTGCAGATGTTCAGCCAGTCAGAGCTGAGGACCATCGAGCAGTCTCTACTTGCCACACGCGTGGGGAGCATCGCTGAACTCAGTAAGTACCAGGCTGTTGAGAATGTTTGGATTTTTTTTCCTTGAAGCATAGCAAAGCTACTGTGCATTGCCCAGTTCTACTGTGGAGAGATGAGGGGGCTACATAATGTTGAAGGAGATGTTGGGCAGATCTAGCTGTGTTTATGCTCCATTGTTAGGAGGAAAGAAGTGTTGTGCGGACTTGTAGCAATGCCTGTGGCTTGTTTGCATACATTGCTTTCAGTTTTAAAGGTGAAAGATGCTTTATTCCATCTTCCCTCTGTTGTATTTGAGAACACCTCTCAGCCTGGCCAGATTTGCAGGTGTCTCTTGTATTGGTATCCTGTCTCATTTCAATGGAATGTCTGTTTTATGATGGGCAGGCAGAAAGCTGAAGGCTGCAAAAAGTAAAGGAAATATTGTCACATCTTCAAGGTAGATCTACTTCATCCTCTGTTAGAGAAGATCCTTTACGTGCCTTTCCTTCTCCAGCCCTACAACTATAACCTGCACCAGAGGAATTAACTCCCCTAAGAATAATTGTTTGCTATTAATCAGAGAACTTTGTGAGAAATGTGAGAATCTGTGGCACTTGTCAAAATTTGAAAACTTGCCTTTTGGCACTAATAAATGGTAGGAGGCAAATGCCATATGCATCCTTATGTGACATGGAGATAAAATTACCAGAAGTGCTTTATTTAAACTTCTTTTTTCTTAAGAGAGAGGCATTCCAATCACATGTTTGTGGTCTAGTTAGGTACGGGAAGCTATGTATGGGAAAACAGAATCATTCCGACAAAAAAAGTGGGTTTTTTTCTGAGGTTTGTGAGAAATTCTATCAACTGTTCTTTTCCTGAGGTCTGTTACGAAATTCTGGGGAGAAATTGAAAATACTCAAATCCATGAAGATACAGGCTACCCAATCTATTGCTGTTCTTATTGATGAATTGTGTGTGCGTTTTTTGAAACTTCCTGTAGCCATGGGAGTCTCCTCTCCTATCATCATGGTTCAGTTTCCTCCTGTTCATGGGCCATGATGTGGGTGCACCAAGGATGTTTGTCTACAAGAAACAAGGGGAATTTTTGTTTTCAGCTTGCTAATTTTAATTTGCTCTGGTGCAGCGTCAACAAGCCAAGAGCCTTAGTGTGAAATGTTGCTCTGTCTCTGGAATCAGGTGTTTGGTGTTATTCAAATGAAGTAATTTATGCTGATTTATTTCACGTGCATGAAATCCACAACAGTACTGTCTGTGTGCCAACTAAATTATGCATGATACAGTTCTCTTTCTTACAGTTCATATGGTTGGGGTTTAATATATAAGTAATTTGTGGGCATTTCAGGATGGGTGGGTTTTTTATTCTGGATTTTTTTGGACCTTCGTACTCAACCCAAAAAGGCAGACTTCTTAGAGCACCTCATCCCATTTTACACTTTGAACTCTATCACCTCTAAGTGTCCTATCTTTGATTCAAATGCTTGGTTGTAGGGTCTGCTTTCTGTACATCTGTTGACTGCAAACACAGGCAAAGCACTCTTCAGGGTGGCCAGCTGGAAGAACAGAGCACCCCAGTGGGAGTTGGATGCAGCTCTCAGAGAGGTTGGCACATCCAGCAGGCTGGTAGCCCTCCAAAAAGCCCTGTGGCCAACTTGAGGGATCCTCCCAGGCTGCTGCAAGCAGATGCATGTCAAGGAAGCAGCAGTGGGAGGAGCAATAACTGGCAAAGCTTGCAAGGCTTGATATGCTCAGTTGGGTAGAAATCTGTGCTGTGGAGCAGTGCCGGTGCAGAGTTCAAAACTGAGCTGTGAAATGTGGAAGGAGTTGCAGCATGTTGGTGGGCAAAACCCTCGCGAGTTTGGAGGAAAAATCACAAAGGGGAAGGAAAATGGAGCAGTGAGGGGATACAAGTCAGTTTGCTCTTTTTTCAGTGCTTGTGTGTCTGTCTCTGGCATCAGCAGTGGCTGTGAGCCAGAGGTCACAGCAAAACCTCTGCCATGGAGGTGGGTGGGGAGCCACAGCATGGGGCAGAAATGCAGAGCAGTGGAGAGAAGGTGGCAAGAACACCTGGGGATCATAAAAGCAAAAAGGCAGAAGGCAAAGGAGGATTTATTATTGCCCTGGTGGTGTGAGGGGGATGGACATTGTGGGGAAGAGGATAGGGCAAGCATTACCATGGAGAAAGTGAGATACGAGGGAAGGATTGAATAGGAAAAGCACCTGCTTTTGAGGGGTTGAATAAAGGTGATGAGGGAGACTCTCTGGATAAGAGGGAACTAAGAGGATGGCACTTGACAAGAGGATCATGAGGAAGAGGAGGAGGAGGAGATGGCAAGCAGAAGCGGATGACAAGGACAGAAGCTCGCCTTGTGGACCAGCAGAGGAAGTAGTCCCCAGGCATGTGACTGCATTTTCCCACCACCTTGCGATATCCCAGGAGCCAGGATTTCATTTCTGTTTTCTTCAAAAGAGCACAAAAACAAGGGCAAGACTAATCTTGTAATAAAGCAATTTAATTTTATCTCAGGAAAAAAATATTTTAAAAAGCAATTCTAATTGAATGAGATTTCCTATAGTTTATTGGCATGAATAATTAAAGTATTGTAAGTACACAGAATAACTGGAATTAACAAGTGTCTCCGTGCAGAGGAAAGGCTTCCCCTGCTCTCAGTCCTACCCAGTATCCTTGCATGGAGCAGTGTGACCAACTGCTGAGCCGCTGGAGGCTTTGAGACCAGGGAATCAAATCTGTCTCATGGAAGATTGCAAATGAGACCTGTGTTCTGCCCAGCACCTATATTTCTGCTCATACCTTCTTAATTTCTTTACTGTCTGTCCTAGGTGAAGAAGAGATTCACAGGGTGAAAAGCCTTGTATCATGTGGTATCTTTACCTTGCCCTACCCACAATGGTCCTTTTTTGTCTTCACCCTTTGTTTTTTCATGTATTGTCAATGTATTAGAAAAGGCTGTTCAGATAAGCTGGGTCTCCCTGGGTGTGACAGAAGGTAGGAGAAAATTGGGGAAAGGTGGGATGGCAGATACAACCAGATGGGGAGGGCAGCACCATCTGGTGATGCTGCCATTGAGGAGTCCCCCTAGTTAGACAGGTGCAACTGGACTCATGGATGCTGCTCTGGTCCTGCCAAATCCTGCTTGCCTGGTGCTTCTGCTCTCATCTCCAGGCTGAGCAGGCAGCAGGCACTGGTCCTCGCTGGGACACAAGCCTGGCTGGCAGTGGCGAGGTGAGGCAGTGCCACTGGCCATGGGGTTCTCTCCAGAAAACAGGAAGAAGAGGTGATGTTGCTGACTTAGGGGAAAAAAAGGGGAGTTTTCATCTCCAGGACTTAGGAGGAGAATGTAAATAGACACCTAATTCTGCACCAGTAATGCATGATTCCAAGGCTAAGGCTTAAAAAATGAATGTGAAACCTTATTCATTAAAATATAATGAACATGGCAGAAAGTTAAGGAACAACAATAAATCTGGTCTATATTATATTGGCATTTAGTATTCAGCAACTGTAATTGCCTACTTCAGTGTGTTTTAAAATAATGTAATTTCATTTAAAATGCTTATTATATAGACAACATTGGGAAGAACTGAAGCACAGCAAAAAATAATAGGATTTTAAACAGTAGCCTGACAGTATTTCACTGTTGAATCTTAGAGAAAATACTTCATGAGACTTTTTTTTTTCCTTTTTATTCCCCCTATTTTTTTTTTCTTGAAGATTGCTGTATTTCTAGACCTGACCTAGCAGAGAAAGGGAGTAGATCTGTTTGGGTTTTTTTCAGGAAGTTTTTGGGATTCTCCTAGATTTCTAGTTTATCTCTTTCATTTCTTCCCTTTCAGATGTGAAAAAAATAAGTAGACTGAATAGAAAAAAGACAGGAACATTAGGGAGAGCTTTTGCTGTGGAGAAATCCCATGATACTGTGTTTTAACCTTTGAATATTTTTCCTAACTTCTTTATATGCGTGTTTGCAATCCACAAAAATTTGTTATATTTGACTGCATAATGCTTCAAGACACCTATTCATCATCCATCTAAAAATACTGCTGCTGGCTTGGAGACCAAATGCAGAAAGAATGAGGCTCATAGCTGAAGGTCATTGCTGTTTTCTGGGGTGAAGGAGGATCCTCTTTCTCTTGAGTGTGCACACAGGTGGTGAGAAGACAGAGCAGAGCCTTAAAGTGCACTGGGCACCAATCCTGGTCCCAAGAAATACTTGTCCTTCACTGCCTTGGGGTAAAGACTCAAGGTGTTAGTGTGTGACGTGGGACAACCACCCTGTGCTGACGTGTGTTTGTAGGGCTGCAGAAGGCTGTGTGTCTCAAGCAGCACAGGGAGATAAACCATGGCATAGGATGTCGTCCAAAACATCTCTTAGTGTATGTCTTCAGGTTAGAGCAAAAAGCTGTTAGGGGCTTGTTTTGGGTGCAAAGATGGCCAGTCTCTTAGGGCTTTCCTGGGTGAGAAGTTTGCCACCTCAGTGACTGGTGCTTGTATCACTCTTGAGTGTTAACAGCAATGAATAATCATTTACATTTTAAACTGTAATAATATGAAGATATGATTTAATGCTGCTAGTATCAGAGTTTTTTTGCTTTTGAATGCTGTTTAACTCAGAGCAGTCCCCAGATGTGATGTTCAGGCTGGTATTTTCTTCCTGTCACCACTCAGGTCTCAGCAAAGTTTTCCTTTTTGCCATTGGAAAAATGCCATCCTCCATCCCCTTTTTTTCATTACACAGCATCCTCTTTTTGCATCCACAGTGCTGAATGTATATATTTCCAAAATAAAAGCCTCCCAGTGGATCTTGGCACCCTTGTAGGGATGAAAGGAAGGATTACTGCTCTAGTGTAAGTAGGAATGTGATTGCCCGTACTGATACTGTTTTCCATTTCTCCTCGCAGCCTCAGCTGAGGAGATGATGAAAGTCTGCATCCCCTCCCTTGCCTTTTCATCTAGTCTCAATCCTCTGAAGCTAACAGGAAGGAGCACTGCAGGAGCCGTACAAATGGATTCTTGTGCTCCAAAGAAGAGGTTAAACCTAGACTTAGAAGCAAATGCCAGGGCAAAGGTGCAACACTCTGAAGGAGTGTTGTCATAGGAGTGTCTGCTAATTTACTGCCAGAACAAAAGCCCTGTTTGTCAGATGTATTTCTCAGACCAAGCTTATTCCCTGTGAACGGTTTGGCTAATGGAGCACAGTGCTGAGCTAAGCAGAGGTACTAGCCCAAACCTGCCATTCAGAAGGAAGTGCTCCCTTCAGCCTAGTGTTTGGCCATAGAGTGACAGCCTGTGTATCACCTCGCCAGATACAGTGATGCTTTTCACAGTTTTTAAGGGCCCTCCACTGGGTTGTTGCCCAAGGTCTCTAGATCCTCGCTCACCCACTTTCTGGGTGTCTAATTAGCGGCTCCTCCTTGCTGATATCCACACATCATCCAGTCTGTGTGTAAAAGTTATAAGTTGCTGGGATGTTCCTCAACAGGGAACCCCCCCTCCCAGAGAACAGAAGGCAGATGAATGGAGTGCTTAAATGGTTAAATGGTAGGTATTTTCTTGGCTCTGTTAAGGGCTGCCTGGTTGCAGGCTTCCCTAGCTGCTACCCCATTCTCCTTGCTGCCCTCTCTGAGCGATGGACTACAGCCTTCATTCACTGTCTGCTTCTGTGCACAGGAGGGGTTGCAAGTTGCTTAATAGTCCCAAACAACATCTTGTTTTTCTTCTCTTCCCCCTGATACCCACTGTCATCAGCCATAAAACAATACATTTATCAGGTGAGGTGAAGCATGAGAGAGGATAATTTGAAAATACCAGGATACACCCTACTCAGGCTTTATCTTCCCTTTGACTGCCCTGTTGACCAAGGGGGTGGATTTCTGTCTTGGGTAGGCAGGGCAGATTGTCTTGTTTGTCTGGATCCTGAGCTCCTCTGGGAGTTCTCTGCCTGCCTCTACGGGTGAGACTTATCCACCATTCCCTTTCCTGGGGACAAGCCCGGGGTGGTTTTGTTCCTTCAGGGCTTCCACCTCTTGTGTTTAAGCCCACTCAGGTTTGATGCTTAGTGGCAAATCGCTGTAGTGGCTGGGGAGGGCTGGAGCTCCAACCTCCACCTGTCTTCCCCAGTACACCAATGTGAACACCAATGTACACCAATGTGAACTCCTGCAGAACTCCCCATTGTTCACCACATTTAAGGTACAGACTCCTGTTCCCTCTGAACCCCTGCATCACAGCACACTTGGGATTCAAATGATATTTTCCTTTCTCTGCAGTCCTCCTCGTCCCTGCTGTGCAGAGCATAGGCAATTGGTCAGGTCATGGTTAAGCGCTCTTAGCTGGCCTGCTCAGCCATGGGGGCTCTCAGATTTTGTTTAAGGACATGGGCCAAAGAAAATCCAGGATTGATGGTCCATAAGGCAGTGGTGTTCTGCAGAATGAAGGCTTTGTATTAGGTTGGCACACGAATAGCTCATCCGAGTCAAAGCTTGTTTTATTTGAAGTTGATGTGGCTTAAGGGGAATCAGACACAAACATCAAGCTTGCTGTGTCAGATGGGA
This sequence comes from Euphonia xanthogaster, assembly GCA_034509185.1. Classification (NCBI taxonomy): domain Eukaryota; kingdom Metazoa; phylum Chordata; class Aves; order Passeriformes; family Fringillidae; genus Euphonia; species Euphonia xanthogaster. The sequence goes on along the minus strand of JAYDZK010000056.1, from coordinate 51,781,525 downwards.
GAGTCCAAACGTGTAAGTGTTGTTATAATAGGTATGTGAACTTGAGAGGGTTTAATTATTATTGTGGCTTTTTAATGGGATATATCCAATCCTAATTTATCAGTCTTCAAAGGCTTTGCAAATGCTAAATTGCATGCAAACACTTACTCTGTAATATAAATAGAAGGTTCTTGTGATGGTAGGCTAAGTGAAGATAAAAGGATTAAATGATCTGTGGGAGGCCACAGAGAAGCCACTGCCAGAAAATGGGGTGCTTGCATCCTGGTCCTGTCTTCTCAATTATGAGTCTGGGACCACAGTTCCTCCTTTTGCTCTTGTGTGGAAGAGATTAATGACTTTTAAGAGAAGAAAAGGTTGTCTGTGGTAGTAGATGGGGGCACAGCACGGGACAGCAGGGATGGCAGAGCTGAGGAAGTTTCTGCAAGGTGAGCTCAACGATGAATTTGTTGCCCATTGGATGTCCCACTGACTGTGGGTTATGGCACCCCAAGCACACCCACAGCCTGAGGCAGCTGGAATAGAATCTGGCATATACGTGCGCCAAGAACAACTTTTTATGTTTGAAGATACTTTGTGCTAGGAGCATGCAGACTGTGAAATACATTCTGCACACTTTGTAGTGTGCAGCCACCCTATCTCTGTGCACGCTCCTTTCCTGGTATAGATGAGTAGTGTTCAGTTACCAATAGAAAACCTCACAATAAATCATTTGAGGACAGGTTTTGCTCAAGCAGTTTTGGCTCAGCTGACTTGTGAAATGTGGAGATTGATATACCACTGGAGACAGAGGAACATGGAGGAACAGTGCAGCTGGAATCAAGAGTGTAGGGATAGCTTGGGTGGCTGAGGGTGACCTGGCACAGGAGACACAGCTCAACTGCTCATATTCACCTGCAGTGGTGTGCTGACAGGTGTTTGTGCTGACAGGTGTGTGCACCAGTGTGCCCCTTTGCTGTGGAAACCAGAGGCAACAGGAGGTAGAAATGGAAAGAGACTTAGCTACACTTTGGGAAGGATGCAGAATGACTGTGGCTACCAGCTAGCAGTCTGATTAAATAAACCATGGTTTATTGTCAGGGTTATAAATTCATGTTTCCATTACAGTCTCCCCAGAGCTGGTTGTGAGCAAAACCATAGATCCAAGACTTTTGTATTGAAGTGTGAAATGAATCTAGGTCAAGAAAATTAGTTTTGCACCTGGCTCACATGCTTGTAAGGGGGGAATCTACTGACCATGGCATGAAGTTGGCATCTAGATTGCAGCTCCCTGATGCATACTCCTTCTTTTCATGGTCTGGACAGGACACAGGAGGTTGTTAAGGGCTCTGAAAGACAGACACAACTCTTGCCTATGGCTATGGCAAGAGTTCCTCTTTGCAAGAGGAAATATTCACCCAGGAAGCACAGCAAAGCAGTAACACTGCTGCAATTAACATGTGCCACTGCAGGGCATGATTCCCAAATGCAGACTACACACGTAGGAGTCAAGGACAGCTGGAAGGATGACCAGACCAGTGTTATCAAACTGATGGGTGCTGCCTGCACAATGCTGTTATGCTAAAAACATGGTCTCCTGCTGCTTCTCACAGTGCCCCAGCAGGGCACCAGGTGGGAAGACAGCTGCAGTGGAAACAGATGCTCCTCTCTCCCCCCTGGGTTTAGAAGGAAAGACACAGGTCAAAGAACTGTGTGGCTCATTTCAGTGTGCAGAGACATCATTGCTAAGTTGTTCTGGTAGTTTTAGGACATGCTTTTGGAACAAGAAAAACATGAGGTAGGTGTCATAAGGAGGGGCTGCGTAAGGATCTGTCCGTGTCATTGACGTCAGGGCTGTGGCTCTGCAGGCATACACTCAGCTGAATGGTTTTGGCTCTGGTGCTTGTTCAGTCCGAAAGTAGTTAGGCTGCTCCTAGGCAGGCGGTATAGCATAGCATTATCAGGTCCATCATGATAGATCAGAAAATCCCACAGGAAGCTTCTCAGACATGGGCATTGGGTATCTGTCATTTTCTTTCTCTCCTTTCTTTTTTGCCTTCCTCTGCCCCCCCCTCCCCAGTACAAAATTGGAAACAGATGTGTTATTCTTTCAACACTAGGCTCTAACATACTAAAAGCAGTGATAATAGCTTTTACTGAAGCCAAACACAGTTTTTTTTAAAAAAAAGCTTCGCTGGTCACTGTGGGGAGGACTTAGGCTGAAACTGTCCACTTGCATGCTGTATGTTGTTGTTGTATGTTGTATTACACCCCCATGCAGATGGGAGCAGCTTTACTTTGCCTGTCACATCATATCTGTGGCTTGAAGTCAGTGAAGCTGTTCCCTAAATATTCAGTGTTGCCTTAACCAGGCCTGTGTCACAACACACACATTACATAATATTTTCAATCTTTAAATCAAATGTATTCGGCCCTTGCGTTCACCGACTGTGCTGAACTGAGAGCAGCAGCAGCAATGGGCGAGCCCTGCTGCAGTTACGGGCAGGGTGGAATGCTGGCAGCTGCAGTGGCAGCTCTGCACACACTGTGGTGCAGAGGTGTTTTCCTGGGTTTTTGGTACCTGGTGTGTGAGGCTCAGCCTTTCTCCTCTGGGCCGATGAGCTCCAGTGTGGATCCGCATTCCTGGAGCCCTTCCCCATCTGGAATCAGGGCTGCAAGGCAGTGTCAGCGTGGGGCTTGCTGCTGCCTTTGCTGCCCTCTGGGAGCCTGTCCTCTAATTGTGGCTTCCGAGCTTTGGCAACAAAAATGTCCTGAAATGTCCCCCCGCTTCGCTGTTCTTTTTCTTTTTTCTTATGTTTACCCTTTACAATGTGATGTTTTCATCTCCCTGGCTGTGCTTGCAAAGCAGTTTGTGCGTTGGCTCACTTGGCTTATGATGCACAAATTACGGAAGTTTTCATTGAGTTTAATTTTAAAACAAAATAAATTTGGCAAGCTCTCTTCTCAGGCAGATCAGCTCCCCAGTCTGTTCCCTGTTCCCCAGGTGGTGGTACAGGGTGAGAATTTGATCAGTGGAGAGCAAGGCAGGGATCCCTGCCAGGCCCCTTGGGTTAAGATGCCACAGCCATCAGGAACCTCATTCATGGACTCACAAGGTCAATGCAGCTGCTGGGAATTTTCTTTTAGATGTACTCTTTCTGGAAATGGTGCACCGAGGAATTTATCAGCCTTTCAGATGTGTTCAGCTGATACAGCTGAGACGTATTTTCAGGGCAAAAAAAATAGCAGAAAAGCCAGCAGTGCTGTGAGCAGGTAACCTGCACTTGCAGAGCCTTTCTGTGCTGAGCACAACCCTGAACAGCAGAGGTGGCTGACACTGATGAAGGGATAGCACACACTTGTGAAGAGGGCTTATCTTTCTGTACTTGGCCGTAAATTCAAGGTTACCCTCATTGTTCAGGTATAGCACAGCTTTTACAGCTGGCAAGGAGATCATGTGTAGTTTGGGTTTCCCAGATGAGGCTGGAGTTGGCTGATTGCTGGAGAGCAAACCAGTGAGTCCCATCATGAAGCTGATTTCATGTCTATGGGCTTTGGGATGCCTTGGAATCAAAGAGAATTTCAACTCTTGGTACATTCTTAGGAAGGAAATGGAGAAGCAAAAGCCTATTAGCAAGGAACAATAGAAGGAGCAAAACCTGGTAGGGGTTCAAGACAATGCACACACACACCTAGAACCAGATGTTGCGCTGTGCTACATTTTACAGAGTTTGCCTAAGTGCTGGTGTGCAGTGTGTGCATGTGCCTGTCAGCTTCCCCGTGCCTTCCTGGCACTGATCCTGGAGAACAGATATGCTAAGGCACGGTCTCTGCCTTAGAGAATTGTTGCTGTAACTGGATGCGGCTGAGGGAGGCAAAGGGCACTAGGGCATGTATCAGATTGTTTGAGGTTCTGCTGTGGAATAGAACAGAGCAGTGATTCCTGTCCTTCCTCTACATCTCTGCCCATCGGGTACCAATATAATGGGGCTTTTTATGCTTGCTTACTGTTTTCTGTGAAGCTCAGTGTTTTACAGGTATTGATTATTTAGGCTTTGAGTTGACCCGAAGAAGTAAGTCAACTTATTGGTAAAAAAATGTTACAATAATTGTTAATGTAGAAATTATTTCAAATGTGACCAGAGAAAGCATAGCAAAGGCAAAAGAAAGATCTAAGCCATCAGTTCTTGATATAATGTAATTAAGTGAGACTTAAATATAAAAAGCATTAATTTAGCTTTAATGGTATGATTTTTTTTTATTTTTTAGGAAGCACTAGAGGAAATACAGAATAAAAGGATGAACTCCTGGTCATATTCATATGGATTGGAGCTTCACCTTTCAGCAAGGCTTGAGTTCCTCCAGCCTTGCATCAGCAGTGGTGCTTAGCTGCCTGTCCTGCTCACATCATTCTTGCTGCTGCTTTCCCTTCTTATTCACTGTGCAGCTTCCTCTGGTCCTGGGCATGTCATTGACGTCACATCACCCCAGCGCTCAGGGAGGAGTGGGATGAAGTAATGCTGCTGCCAGAATCTGGGCCGAAATTTCATCTTAATTTTTATTCATCATTCATGACAGAAGTCAGAGGCATTCTCTAGAGTGTGCTGTCTCAATCCACTGAAATGAGACTGGCTGTGTGCTAAACTTTACCCACGATCTTCAGTGCTGTAACGGCTTGGATTTGAAAAGGCTGAATTTAGTGTGTGTCTCAATTTTTCTCTGCCTTTGCTATTATTGTAAAAGCTGGATGTTGCAGACAGCATTTCTATGCAATTTTTTTGCCTTCTGGAGAAAAAGGGAGAAATTTAATACCAACAAGGCTGCTAGCAGTTAAATTGTCCTGTGCTAGACTTGGCAGTGCACATCTGCTGTGACTAGAGTGAGCTGAGTGAAGGAGGTCCCATAGTTTTCTGCTGCTTCTGGTTGTCTGCAGATAGCCTTGTGCAGGACTGGGGAGTCATCTCAGAGGCACATCTGTTTCTTCTACAGACCTGATCCTGCATACTTTCCACGTGCATAGTTTCTCTTGGAAATTATGAGCATGCAAGGTTGCAAGATTGGTCCTATCATGGCAATTTCCTGGCAGAGGGAAAAGACAGAAGCTATTTTTAAATGAAAGCTTTGAATCAGAAGAATATTGCAGAGTGAAGCAAAAAATTTGTGTCAAACCCCTGAAATCATGGACTCTGCAGTTTCCTCAAGCCAGAGGTTTTCTTCTCTTCATGGTTTATGTTTTTGCAGGATTGGGCTGAGATTTTAAAGTGAGACATTTCTGTTCTCCCTGGTACACATTATCACTGCAGCAGCAGCATTTCTGTGTGAGTCAGGCTGGAGAGAGGTGTTCAAAGGGGTGGGACTTTGGAAAAACCTGTAGTTCTGCCATGCACACGGTTCTCCTTTAAGTTTGCCCAGGAGTTCCTTATTTATCCCTCCACAATTGGTTTTATGTTCCTACCTTGGTGTACATCTTAAACTTCTTCCAAGTTTGTGCTCAGTGGTCACTTGGGAAAAGCAAGTAAGAGAAAGTGTGTGACTTCTTAACAGTGGAAAATTATATCCTCTTTTTCTCATCAGTTGCTTTTGTATAGCTTAAGAATGACCCAAAGGGCTCTCGCTCAGATTTTGATTTAAAACAAACCAACTGATTTGACTTGAGATCCTTATTTCCCCCAGAAGCACTCTCAGAGTGATTTGAACATGTGAAAAAAAAGGCAGTTTAAACCACGATTGTTTCCCTGCCTTTGATAGAGTGGTCACTAGTCAATAGACATAAAATTCACTGCCTCGGAGAGAGATGCTTTAGTTAATTAGTTACAATCAGTGTTGTGCTGAGAGACTGCACTGCTGCTTGCCCATGTATTTGCCTGGTAATCTCACTTGCTGGCTTTGCTGATCCCATTCCACATGTTGTAACTAGATTCCTATATCTGCCTTGTGAGGGAGTGCCCCAAACTAAATTGGTGCAGGGGGATGATGAGAATCTTCTTCTTTGTTCTCCTCTGTGCTCTGGAAACCTGGGGGGCAAGGTGAGCCTACTTCATAGGTTTTGTTTTTCTGCTAACATAAAGTTTTCCAGGCCTAGCCTGGACTTAAAAAATTAATTTTGGTTGCACATTCTTTATATTGTCTTTTAGCAATATTTTCCCCCTTTTTTTCTTCACCCACATGCTCATTTACATCCTTCTGCAGTGGTTTGTGTGTTATCTGACTGCCTCTTCCTCATTCCAAGGGGCTGGATTTCACTGCCCCTCTGACCAGGAGCATGAAGCTTTTGGTGGCACACTGCATGGTCATTTTTTGGGGCTGTGGGGTTTTGGCATCCTCCAAAGGCTGCTAAGTAGGTAACTGTGATCCTGGCTCAGCACGCCAGCTCTCATGGTGGTGCTGAGATGGGCTAGCCTGATGCTGCCCACACCACCATCTTTGCAAAAACACATCTCCTGCAGGCCTTTGTGGGCTTGTCTGCAGCCTGGGTATGTCACACCACACCACGTAAACCACCAGTAGAAGTTCAGCCTGGTGATGAGTAGCACCCAGAATCCTGTCCTACCCTCTACTGTTTGCATATGTGAAGTTAAATGGAAGGGAAGAGCAACCCAGCCTGCCTATCATTTGCAACTCAGGAGAGGCAGCTGAACAGCCTAGCATTCACCTGGCTCTTGCTCTTTTCCAGGTGACCTGGTGTCTCGAGCAATGCACCACCTGCAGCCTCTCAATGCCAAGCAGCACGGGAATGGGACACCCATGCACCAGAAGCAGGGATCCTTCTACTGGGAGCCAGAGGCCCTGTACACCCTTTGCTACTTCATGCACTGTCCACAGATGGAGTGGGAAAACCCCAATGTGGAGCCCTCGAAAGTCACACTGCAGACTGAGAGGTAAGAGCCTCTGCACGGTGCTTGATGTCGTGGTGAGGATGTTTTGTTAATAAATCAGCCTGGCTGTCTAATTGCTAATTACAGCCTGCATGGAAGAGGCTGCAGAGCAGTCTGCTTCAGTGTGGGATCACCTCCCTGAAATCCGCTTCTCTCCCCGAACTGCTGCGTGGCTGAGCCAATATATATCAAAAGTGACACCCAGTGGCTACAGACAGCAAATCGGTTCCAGATGTGCTTGGGAGAGATTTCCTTTTCCTTTTGTTGTTGCTCAGCTATTCTGTGTTTTGGAAAAGAAAATGAGAACTTCTATTTCTGCCCTAGCAGGTTTGGGTTTAAATGTGGTTTATTTCCCCTGCGTGTTAATAGGGCTCAACAGTTGTGAGTGGGGAAGTGGAAAATGAATAGAGTAGTGTGTAGAAAGGTGAAGTCATTAAAGATGCTGGGCTCCTGCCGCACTGAGTAATCAGGCACACGAGTGACCTCGGGGCTGCCCTGGCCAGGGATGTGGCAAGTGCCAGCTCTTGTTCTCGCTCCAGGGATGGGCAGCACCAAGGAGGTTTGCCTCTGGCCCTGTCCTGACTCAGGGTCTGATGTAAGGTGAGAAGGAGACACCTCTGAAGCTGGCAGGCTGGGTGGCCAGCCCAGGGGACAGATTGCTGACCAGGAAGATAAATCCATCTCCCAAGAAAAGCTCAGCAAACCCTCTTTTAAAATGTCTTCAGCTGTGTGCTGGGGCACTCTCTGCTACTTCCCTGCCACACTCTCACCAGCCCTAAACAAGGCAGCCCCAGTACAAAGATGAGAGGAGTGGCTGGTGCTTAGAAGATGCTGGATATGAATTTTTAGGATGGGTATTGTGGTGATGCAAATGCAAGCTGGTTTGTCAGGCTGGGCTCCACATTTACATCCCAGAGTATGTATGGCAGTGTACGTGTGAGCCAAACTCTGATCTGCACATATGGGGCTTTGCTATTATTGCAGGACGAGGTCTGCATCTCAAAAGCAGCATTTGAGGGTCTCATTGTGTGTGTACTTGTAAGTAGTATATAATATGATATCTTAATTGAAGTACTTTTTTATTAGTTGCAGAAAAGCATACAAGATGAAATTCTGGCATTAATGATGTTATTGGGAATTTTGCCATTTGCCTTTGGATGGCATTTTGTTTCTTTTCAAGTTTGGGTCGCTCTGTGAGCATGTTGTCACTTTTTGTTCTGTTATTTCCAAAGTATGAAAAAAAACAGAAGGGATATGACAAGAATACAGAATTTTCTCTATTTTTAAAATTGTTTTTAATTTCATGATTTGTCATCCAGTCTTGCTGTTTTGGAAGGCCTAACTCATGTCCAGGAGTGGTTAGTATGCGCAAAAAATTTGTTTAAAAATTAGAATGTACTCTCACCTGATCTGTAGCTCTTGTCTGTGGGAATAGTGCCACTGGAACCAGAGGAAATATAGGGGTGAATAAAGCTAAGCCTCTGGTTTTGTAAGATTTCTTCAGACTTTTTTTGCTGTGCAGAAGTGTAAAAGGGAACGAATATTTGGAAAATCACTCTCAGCATTTGCTGTAATAGGTTTTTCTTTCTCTGAGGTTGCCTTAATACATGTCCTCTTCATTAGAGCCCTAGAAATGCTGATTATTTAAGGCGATTGTTCTTCCCTTTGTTTTGAACCCTCTGTCTGGCAGGACGCCTTCGCTTGGCAGGGCAGCGACTGACTGCGGCATGCGGCGAGGGCCAGAGCAAGTACTTGGTGTTATTGCCAAGAGCCTGTGGTCACCTCTGGAAGGAGCAGATACATCTCCTGCTGCCTAATCAAACATGCATTAGTACTTAGTGCCGGAGTGGGAGCGGTGCAGGGGGCTGAGTGTGAGCCTGGACATTCCCATGGAGCTGAGGTCTGGAGTATCACCAGCTGGATGGAACCACCCTGTGCTGCTCGGGAATGAGAACAGTGAGGCTCCTTAGTGCCCTGAGGAGCCTTCCTACCCATTTCCCATATTTTGTTTTTTTTTTACAGGCAGTCATGCTTTGTGGTCCATGACTTATCTCTTAGGGTTTCAGTTTCCATGATGGGTTTTGTGAGTTGCAGGGAGATGGGTTTGTTAAACATGACACTTCGGCCTGCAAAATATTTGCAAGATTTGTGACATATCTGTTGCTGTATTTGCTCTCCAGCTGCAGCAATGGCTTTTATTTTGTAAGAAGCCCAGAAGGAAGCAAGAAGATCCAGGCATCTTTCCACATCCTTGGCCTCTCTGTGTCCCTGATGGTGCAGAGAAGCCAGGACAGCGTGGGTCTGGCTCTAGAGGAAGTATTTTCATGAAATAGGGGTTGTCCTTGGCTCTTTGTGAAGCCTACCTGGCTACTGTCTTGGCCCCCTCCTCCCTGACAGTGCAAGCCCAGCTAGAGAGGATTGTGTGATGCAGCCAAAGAATTCTCCCAGCACTTGTAGGGGTTGATGGCACCATGAGACCATCCCGTTCTTCCTACTCATCTCCAGCCCACCCGGATTTTGGCTCTGAATCAGGCTGAGGTGCAAAGGCTGTACATGTCCTCCTGTGCAGAGGCTGGATATAAAAGGGAAATCCAGTATGGTGGCATTGCTGCTTGGCTTAGCACTTTCCAGCTCAGAAAGCAGTACCTCCCTCAGAGCCTTGGGGGACACATAAAAAGGGATTTTTACCTTTGAGTATATCCAGTGCTTTGTTTCTAGGGACCATTTCTCTGTGTTTGCTCTTCATGGAATTAAAGAAATGAGAATGCAGTATATTTTTAATACTGTTTATCTTTACAGAAAATAAAATGGAAAAATGATTATATAGTGAAACTGTTGTTGCAGGGGGGGAACTGCTTTCATGGGAGGGGGAGGAGTGGAGAGTGGCCAGAATTGCTTAGAAAACCTGGAAAATATTCCCCACTTCCTAAATGCTGACAAACCCAACCATAAGATGGATGTGTGATCCCCTCCCACCCCAAACTCATATACCTTCAATTTGGCCACTTTGGCTGAAACTCTCTGGTTTTTTGGCAGCCAGTTCTGCTGACCCTGGATACCATGTAGAAGGCTATTTTGTCAGGCATGGAGGTACAGGGAGAGGGTGGACCTCTTTGTGAGGTCCCCTTTCCCTGTTGCACCCAGCTGGGATGTGCTGGAGCCATTTATCTTGTGCTGGGTGTTGCCTACAAAAGCAGTGCTCCTCCAGTGCTTCCACCTGCAGGAGGCTGCAGATTATTTAGGTTTGTGATTCTTTTGCTTTCCTGGGAATTAAAAAAAAAAAAAAACAACAACAACAACAACAAAAAAAAAAAAAAAAAAAAAAAAAACAAAAAAAAAAACAAAAAAAACCCAAACAAAACCGAAAAACAAATGTAGATG
>JAYDZK010000056.1:51746610-51771193 GCA_034509185.1 Euphonia xanthogaster | reverse complement strand
AAAAAAAAAAAAAAACAACAAAAAAAACAAAAAAAAAAAAAAAAAAAAAAAAAAAAACAAAAAAAAAAACAAAAAAAACCCAAACAAAACTGAAAAACAACTGTAGATGAGGGTACTGTTAAGATTTCTTTCTTGCAGTTAAGATTTCTTTCTTGCAGCTTCTAGCTTAATAAAAAGATTTGTCCTGTGGTTATGTTTAGCTTGTCAGCCCCAAATAATGCTTCCAAAATTATTGCAAGTAATTTCATAAGCACCGGAAAGTGCAGAATCTGTAGTTGCAGATTTGCGTGATGTTGTTTTTCCTCAAGTGGTTCCTTACCCCCTTTTATCCACAGCTGTATTGACAAAGTTCTCATTACTTCCTAACTTGTCGTGTTCCCCATTAACAACTCATTGAGAAGCTGTGGCTCAGCAGCTCAGCCAGTTCAGGGCCACCCATTAATTCAGCTCACAGGCAGCCAAGTCCCTTCTCCAGTGCTTCCTCTGCTGCTCCACCTTGGAGGAGCATTGTACCCCCTGGCAACTGTTAGCTTTTCTCCTCCAGTCTTAATTGAGTTGATGGATATGTGTCTGGTTTTAACCTTCTTTTCACTTTTCCTTAACTATTATTCCCTCTATGGGGAGCAGTCCCTTAGGAAACTCCCATGTGCTGTTATTGCTTACTTTTCATCTTTCTGCCTGACTTGCATGCTCACATGGACACACAGAGAAAAAGATATATGTTCCCTGCTCATGCATACACCTGCAAATTGTAGACTGTGGTCATTCATTATTAATGGAAAGAGTTTGGGTTACCTCAATTTTGTTTCATGCTTTGGGTAGCTATTGGCGTAGCTGGCTAATTAATGTGATGCAGCTCCTCTAATAAGAGGCGTGTTCCATGCTATTAAAATAATTTTTAAAATAATTTGAACTCTTTCAGACCATTTTTGTAACTGCTACAGCAGCTATGCAGATTATACCTGTAGAAAAATTTCAGTAAGAGAACTAGGGAAAAGTGTCCCTGGTTTAAATTATTATGTGGTACATTCTCCCTGGCTAGGTTAGTCTCCAGCAAAGACCAGAAGAGAGTGGAGAGAGTGGTGAAGAATGCTAATGAAAAACAAAGCACTGGGAATATGGAAGCCCTGCAGTGAAACCTGTATGAACCTGTATATGCAGAAGGGATTACACATGCTTGATGTGCCAGTATGCCATAGCCCCATGTAACCCTATCTATTTTTATCCACTGTTTGATTGGAAACTTCACATAGTAAAGCTGTAGCCTTGCTAAAGTCAAAACTGAGAGAAGGGTTGATTTGACTTGGAACCACTGAAAAGAAATCCCAATGCATCCTAACCTAAGTCCTCTAGATTTGCATGCTAAATATCAAACTTCCCACTTCCTAAAAATCCCTTCAGCAGTGTTATTGGAGCTGCCTGCAACATGTGAGATGGCACATGTTACAAGAAATAGTTCAGACATTATTTGTAGTTTGGCTGTTACATGGCAATGTCCTTGCTGGGCTGGGTCTGTATTCTACATCTGATTTATCAAGCTGGACTACTACTGTCCGTGGGACGGCCATAGGATTTTTTAAATAGAGGAAACTGCATGCAGCCCTGTGAGAACTGCATGGTATCCAGGCTGTTCTGTGCTGCACTCTGAATGCTGTGTGTCCTCAGGAATTTATGCCATTGCCAGTCGTGTCAAATCCGATGTCCAAACTGCAAGTGAAATATTTGCCTTTTGTGGTTGCTGGTTGAGTCATCACTTTGACTCAGTTGTGTTTCAAGTCTTGGCCATTAATGTTTTTAATGCAGGAGAGGTAACAGGGAGAGCTCATTCCAGCCTTGGATTCAAAGCCCATGATTTGCAGGATACCCGCTTGTGGACTCTGGAGCACCAATGTCTTGGTGCACAAAAGCCAAAGGATGAATCCTCCTTCTGCCTAGGCAGGTCTCATGAGGCTCGTGTGAGAGCAGGGAGGTTTGATCCTTCAGCCTGAAGAAGATGCAGAACTTGCTACTTAGGTCACCCTTAGCTGGGCTTCTGGGGTGGCAGAGCAGCTGCCTAGTGTAGAGTAGCTGCATGAACTCACATGGAGCATCAGCTGGCACTGCTGAGTTTCTGGGAAGGATTGGGACTGGCAGCTTTTTGAGGGCATCAAAAAATATTTGCTCTCTCTGAAGACAAGTAGCTTATGGTGTAAATATAAATGAGTTTTGCAGCCCAGAAACCCATCTGAAATGTGTGTTCTACATTGGAAAAACCCATGCTTTTCTATCTTTCAGTAATGCTAAAAATGGACTAGCATTGCATATACATTTTCATCATATGTTCCTAGTGACAACTTGTCAGAACTTAGGATGGTTTTCAGTTCATCTATTGGGATTTTCTTTAAAAACCAGCCATGAAAACATAAACAAACCAAAAAAATATGAAGAGCTTTTTACAATGTTAAAGTTGCTGACTCATATCTGCAAGAAAAAACATCTCCCTACCTTTATCTAGAAAGGCTTTTTCATGTGAAAGTACAGCCTTATGCTTCTGAAAAGCATCTTTTACTTGGTAGCTTTTGCAAATTTAAATAGCAGCGACCTCTGTGTACCAATTTGCCTGTTTTATCCATAAAGGTTGGCAGTCAGCAATCCTTGGCTGGAGTGAGAGAAGAAACTCCACACCTACAGCACCACCACCCTCCTCAGCAGCCAAAGGATCCTGCAAACACATCCTCTGAAGCAACTGTAGCAATTGAACCAAGTTAAAGCAAGGTCAGGTCTTTCAGCTGTGTCCCCTTCACAGCTGGGGAAGCTGAGGCAGGGACAACAGGAGATAGCTGTGGGAATTCACATCCTAATAGGATTGTGCCTCGGGGATTTCTCTCTTCCCATTGTGACTATAAAGCCAGTCCTTTCCCTAAAGTTTGATTTAATACAGGCAGTGAATGAGTGCATGTGGTGGGGAAAGGGCTCTGTCGGTGTCTGGAGAAGAGCAGTGTGAAGTGCCCCTGGAAATAAAGAGGCTGTTGTGCTGCACTTGAAAGGATGATTGTTTTTTTCCTTGGAGCACTCTGATTGTCTGGGAATCTCTCATGTGCACTGATGAGCTCTGGAACCTGGAGCATGCTGTAGGCTCCGCTGGGAACGAGGGGCTGGTGGCCCATCCAGGGTTTGTGAGCCTGTGTTAGGAGCATTCAAAGGTGATGAGTGTTCTTACTCTCTGTAGGGGAGAGGGAGCAGCTGGTGAGGGGAAGAACTGCTGGAAGTCAAGGAGAGAGTCGTTGTGGGTAGTGGCCCTACTCTGGGCAGAAGGTGGACTGTGAAGCTGGTCAGCAGCCAGCAGGAATTCTGCACCCTGCAAAGATGGTATGAACTGTGAAAAACCAGGGCCAGAGATTATTTGGAGCTGGAATTTGTCAGAGTGCTGGCCCTAGTAAAATGTATATGCAATGCTAGTGCTTTGCAAATCTGGCATTGCAGCAGCTGGTGTCCAGACAGGAGCTTCATCCATCTTCTCACAGACCCATGCAAAAATAATGAAGCATCCTATTGCATTTTATGGTGCACAATTTCTCATGGTCTTACACCTGACAATTTCTCCTGTTTACATACAGGTAGACTGCTACCGTAACAACAATAACAGTAACAGTACTACTACTACTACTGCTAATAATAATGGAAAAGCCTGAGTTATTGCATATGCATGACAGGATTTTTAATATCTCAGTGTGCCAGCAGGCGAGGGAGGGGGAGTGGTGGGAAGCCCAGGAAGGCTGTGTGTGGCTCTGGAGGGAGTGCAGGCTTTAGGGAACCCCTTTTATGATTACATTTAGGCTCCCTCCTGTAACATCTGCTTTTCTGATGAGTCATTCTGTAATTCAGAGTGCTCCGGAGACATCTGCCCCACAAAACCGGGATAAGTTTGAGGTCTGATGGGGTAGGGAGGGTTGTTTGCCCCACTCTAGAGGGAGGGTGCTGGCAGGGAGCTGCAGTGTGTGAAGGCAGTGGGGAGGAGGACTTCTGATGGCCAGAATAGTGAGGACTTGTCCCTTGTGGGGCAGTGCCAGCAGGGTGTTGCTACCTGCAGATGTCTTCAAGGCATAGGAGCTTATGGGACCTTGAGCTGTTCAAAAATAGATGTGAGAGGAGCGCTGGATGGCAGGAGGGAACAGGGGAGGATGCTGCCTGGGGGGAGGAACCAGAGATGTAAGGGTCGGTGGGGCACTCATAATTGTCTTTTCTGATGAAATAGGAGATGGCACACCCCAAGAGGAGCCAGCTGCCCCCTTGCCAAGGGCAGGGGGACAGGGCCCAAAAGGGTCCAACCCTTTGGGGATGTGCTTTGTGTTAGCCTCCCCCAGCCCTCCCCCACCTCCCAGCTCCTGTGTGCGGGATGCAAGTTGCTCAGTGCAGAGACCTCTCCTGCATCCTGATCTGGCATATTTTTCCATTTAGATGTGAGCTCAGGAAAATACAAGTCTGTGCCAAAAAGCTTTTTTTTTTTTAAAGTTCATACTTAACTGCATGGAATTAGAGGATGGAAGCATGCATTTAAAATTAAGCACAGGTACAGAAAAGGGCTGGAGGAGGAAGTTAGAGCACTCACTCACCTGCAGCCCAGGTAAGGTGTTTGTGCAGCAGCTGAGCTGCTCTTGAATTGCCATATCTTTCAGGCAGAATCAAGCTGAGCACCATGGTTAGATTAATTAAGGCATGTGCTTCCAAAGCATGTAACTAGGTGACTTATGTGCTCTGTGTCTGCTCTGGAACACAAAATTACTGAATTCTCCTGGTTGGTACCTGCCTTTGCACCAGAGATAAATCAGTGTATATGCCAGTGATGTGATGCATTTGGCTAACCCATTTTCACATGGTGCTGTTCGAAAAGTGAAATATTTCTTGCAGATGTCACATTGTCTTGTGGATTATCACACCCTTATAACTCTGTGTTCCTCTTTCCTCTTTGGCACACAAGCAATATTTAAAAGAAAAAACCCAGCCCTTCACATGGTGCACAGATTCTTGGAGGGTATTTTTAACCTATTGCACTCAGCCATATTTGGTTCTCTTCTCAAAATACAAATTTCCTGACATGCTGAGATATGCAGTGATGATTTTTTTTCCCTTGGAAAAAGGAATGTAATATGTTGTGAGCAAGCTCCATATCCTCATCTAGGGACTGAAATTGGACTTTATAGAAAATTTCCCTGCTTCTGCAGAACACTGATTCCCTTTCCTCTTGGGATTTGTTGCACCAAATAGCCATGCTCATTTCTGTTTCTCTGGTGAAATTTGCAAGACTGGGAAAGGAGAAAAAATGCAATTTTATAGTGCAATTATCTGAGTTCCTGTAAATACTTTTATTTGCTCTGCTCCTTACTGTGGTGGGGCAGATTTTTGAGTTTCTGTCCTGCACAAGAGGAGGAAAAAGTTCTCCGCTTTTCTGTTTGCTCAGCAGATGTTACAGGAAGGCACTGTACTAGCCTGTCTTCATTTCTCTGATCCAAACTGTGTTCACTCATGCAAAACATAACCTTAAACTGATTTTTCCTTTAAGTGTATTCCTAGAACCAACTTATATCTGTAACTACATGCAGTTTTACAGTGTGATTTGCAGCTCCCCTTCTGCTGTCTGCTCAGCAAGTGATGAAAAACCTCTTACTAATACCTTTTTCCCAGGTATTTTGTGCCTCAAAAGAGGGTCCCTTCTGCTCTGAAGATGACCTGGGAAGCAGTCACCTTCCAGGAACAAATACACCCCTGCTTCCCCCCTTTTCCTCCTCTAGCTCCCACCACTCTCATGACAAATGAGCTGGGCTAGGAAATTGTTTTGTGTGAGCTGTGGGAGATGATCTTCTGTCCTTATCTGCCCCCTCATGTGGCCGTGGCAGGTCTGGGGAGAGCAAAAGCCTTGAAAACAAATGCAGCCTGGTCTTAAGGTGACAGTGATGTGTTGGAATAGAAAAACTATGGAAGTGGCAACTCAGCCAAAGATGTCATATTTCAAAAAGAGGTTGTTCATTTACGTGCCTGTGAGATTTGGGAACACAGCGTCCTAGGGAGAGTCAGTGGCCTCAGGGCTTCTCTGTCCTTCGGCGCTTCTGAAGTCTCTCATCCCTCCTCAAGAATATTAATATCAGAGCTATGTAAAGCCAAGATCTCGAAAAGGGAAATAAATGTGTAAAGAGCTATAAATAGGAAAAGGATATTCCAGAGTCAACATCTTCTTAAATAATTTTTCTCAGGGTATAACTTTTGGAGATAAAATTGTACATTTAAAAATGTAAAATATTTGCCTACTCTGCGGCTAATGCAGGCTTTTTTTTTTCCCCCTTCCTCCATGAAAAGGGACCGCAGAAGGAAAGGCAAGCAAGAGACTTGCAGTGACCTTCAAGGTGTTCAGCTGCAGTTGTTTGATTAGTTTTCCTCTGAAACACAACTTGAAACTATGATTTTTACTTGTGGTTTGGCATCTTTCTCTTGGTTCCCAAATAATTCTTAGCATAGATGGCATGCTGCATGCTTCATCTCCAGCTTGGGCAGCTCTTGCTGGGACATGGGGCTGTTCGGGTATTGTGGAGTGAACGACCGTGTCTCTGATAGTGCCCACTTTGTAAGGGCGTGGCCCAGAACCCTGACATTCACTTTTGGGGGGCCCTTTTGTATGTTTTTTGGCAGAACAGCTGGCACATGAAGGTGTAGCAGTTGGATGCTGCGAAACGTGAGACCAAGCAGTCTGGTTTCTGATTTCTGACCTCACTCACAGCTAACTTTAACATTGGCTGCAAAATCCCCCACTTTCAGCACTGAGCACAGGGTGCCCATTGCATCTGCAGGAGGTGCTGGAGACTTCCTGGGGCATTCCCTCTCCATCCTTGGCATCTCAGTGTTGGGGCATCCCCTCTCTCTGCCCAGGCCTGTTCTCCTCTCCCTATTGCAAATAGAACCCAGGCCTGCACATCAGCCAGAGCGGGACATGGTCCTGTGCCAGACTCCTGTCCTCTTTTTGGGATTGCACCATGTGAAGGATGGGAGGAGAACTTGCCAGTCAGGTGCACTGACCAAGTAGAGCCCCATGGGCATGGCTCATAAATCTCACTCTCCAAATAGTCCTGCCCTGGAGACAGCATGAGACATCTTGATTTAGACCTATTTGAAAATTGCTGAGCTGGTTTGCTCTCCCATTCTTTCCTTATCCTTGCTCCCTTCTCTCTGTACATACTTATATTCTCACACACATGTACACACACACACACCCTCACCCCCCTGCTCTCTGCTTCTCTCTGCCTGTGATTGTGATGCTGCTAGTGTGCCTTGTCAGTGATGTTTGTGTGCTCCGCAGGCCGTTCATCGTGCTGCCTCCCCTGATGGAGTGGATTCGGGTGGCGGTGGCTCACGCGGGGCACCGGCGCAGTTTCTCGGTGGACAGCGATGACGTGCGGCAGGCGGCCCGGCTCCTGCTGCCGGGAGTTGACTGCGAGCCCCGACAGTTAAAGTAAGTCCCCGGGATGCAGATCGGCTGCTTTCTGCGGAATGTGTCTCTCTCCTGGGGAACGGCGGGCGGGCGGACACAGGGCTCTGTTGTTGTCTGGGAGGCGCAGGGATGCTCCGGTGCCCCCCGTGTGTGTTGCAAAATCAGCTCCTGGTATTTGCTCACATCCGTGG
Organism: Euphonia xanthogaster; assembly: GCA_034509185.1. Lineage (NCBI taxonomy): Eukaryota > Metazoa > Chordata > Aves > Passeriformes > Fringillidae > Euphonia > Euphonia xanthogaster. The sequence continues at coordinate 51,763,546 of JAYDZK010000056.1, read as the reverse complement.
ATAAGCCGGTTGCATAGTAATGGGTGCCTGACTATCTCACAGCCCGATCGAGCCCGTAATCTGCTCATCAGAGTTTACATGGTGGTGGTTTGTTGGTTTTTTTTTTCCCTCTTCCTATTAGGTTCTGCTTGCTAATGAGAGGCTGAAACCTTCTGCTAATTGTCTGATTCATGTTGCTTTGCTATAAAATACTGAAATATAATTGGCAGGGCTGCAGATATTTTTCAGGGCTTTGTTTTCAGCATTAATGCTTAAGGGCACATTTAAACTTAGAGGTAAGACTACTTCTTAAAGTGAAATTGTATTTTTCATGCTAATGTCAACTCAAATTACTTGTAAATGCCAGCCTAGATAGTTGGACTTTTTTGTGTATCAGATGTGACCTTTTGGTTTTCTAATGAAGTCTTAAAGTATTTATTGCCAGGATATGTTTTTTGGTTTGCCTTATTATTACGTACCTGGACAAAAGTGTGTTCTAGGACTGTTCTGGAGTCAAGAATATGTTTGGTTTTGATGTTCGTATGAAAAGGCAATCTGAATCTGCCAAAGCAGAAATGATTCACTGCTATTGCTTCAAAATATGTACCAAAAATCCCAATTTCCAGCAGTCTGCCTCTCAATACAGCAGTAGATGCATTCTTTCCTGCAACACAGAAAGCAGAGGGCTGATTTACATGATTAGCTGTGACCTGTATGGGAGCAGCTGCCTTCTCTTGACTCTGGCCTTGATGTGCTCGTTCACCAGAGAGTATAATACTTCACTTCCAGATCTACATAGGCTTTTTATAGTCACAGCTATTCAATTTTTAATTGAAAAAATATATGCAATTTCAAAAGCCATATCATGAGCATTTCAGATTTCAAACCTTGGCTGTAGTTGCTTCCCTTTGGTGGGCCCACCATGGCCCTCGTTTCCAGAAGTGCTGCATTCTGTGTCCCTACTGAAATGTCAGGACATACAGATACAGGCACTACACACTTTCTGAAGACCTGGTGCTTGGTTCTGGAAAGGCACAATTAATTTAATACCTCTCCAAGTATTTAGGTAGGATTGCAAATAAGGCAGTAATGTTTCTATTCTGTATACTCTGTCTTAAAAATTAAGGTAGATACAGTGAAATACTTGTGGTTTAGAAAACCCCACAATATACAACCCAAAATTTTATTTTGATGGTGTGTATGTATGTGTGTATATGTATACACACACACACATATATATATATATATATAAATCTCATCAACTGTTACACAATTTTAGTTTTTATTAGGAAGTTTCAGAGTCATTTGAACCTGTGGAGATTGTGGAGATACTGCAGAAGAATGTATTAATTATGGGAGACAAATCGGCACTAAGTTTAAAGTTGCCATCAGTAATTAATTTCATAAAGAATACAAATGATTGTTGTCCTGCTTATCTTAAAAGTGGGAATGAGCCTGAAGAGCACAGCCTGAGAGATGAGAATGAAAAGGGAAAACTATTCCTGAGACAAATTCTAGGTTTTAGAGAGACCAGCCTTTGCGCTGTGTCTTAGTTGACTGCAGGGGCTGGATACATCCATTGATGTCCCAAACTTGCAATCTCTCTGCTGTGATGGCAGATGAATGTTCATATACCTTGGGTTTTATTTTGAGGTCTGTGCCTACTGCTGGTGTAGTGCAGCAGGTTCTTTGCGTAGCTGCAAATAAGTCCCTGGCTGCCTGTAATCCTGAGATCAAAGGGAAGACTGAGCTTTTCTGAAGAGCAATGTGAGTCATCAGGATGTTAATTTGGAACTTTGCAGCCTGTAATTTTTTATTTGTTTTCAGCAGACCCTCAGCACTCCTGATTTTCATAAGCCAAACACCAGCCCTTCACTCCTCCCCATTAGGGAGGGTGTCTTTCCAATCCTTAACTCTTCAAGGAGCATCAATTCCATATATTTTAACACTGGGAGAAGGGAATACAACAACTTTACAGGGGATGGCTTTTCAAGTAAGCTGCATGATGGATGGAAGCTGGAGGATTTTAGTGCTGCTAGCTTGATAAATTTTATGACTTCTATGGGGAAGGTTTATTAAGTAGAACCTTGAAAATCGTTCAATTTCTAGGCTTTTTGTTGCAGTCTTCTTTAGTCCCTGAAACACAGGGACTTGAACCCAAAAGTTCTCATGGTCCCAGGTGACACTGCATCATTCCACAGTGTTGGTTCACAACCTGTCATTGCAAGTGCATAAAGCAAAATCAGCTTCCATGGAAAAACATGCATATGGGGAGAGGGAAAGATTGGCAGGATCTCAAAGGCTCTGAAGTTCAGGATCAGTTTGGATAAAACCCAAATGTTCAGCTTCTTATCTGAGCTCCAGCATGGCAGTCTCCCTGCAAATCCATGTGACGCTTCCCAGCACAATTACATACCCCAGCAGTGAGGTCCCATTCTGTGGCTTTGTAAATCATCTCTGCTTTCTTCCTGCCTCTCTTTTGCCCTTTTTCTGAGCCTTAAAAAAAAAAAAAAAATCACTTTAATTTCTTGCAATGTTTTCCTCTTCTGAAAGAGAAACTGCTCCTGCTCTGTGTAGGGGAGTGAGGGAAGCTGGAATCAGTCAGGAGCTGCTTGTCTCCTTCCTGATCTCTTTTCATTTTACAGCAGCAGATGTGCCAGAAGGTTTCTTCCTCTCGTCAGCTTTGGGAGATGAGCAGGGATGTAAGCATTCACCTTCCCCCAGGAGTGAAAGCTTTAGACAGACCAGTTGTTTCCACCTTTTGCAAGGAGATAGGTTTCACAGATGGGTTGAGTGCTGGATGCACAGCAGCTCACTGAGACAGAAGGCCGAGTTGTGTCCAGGGTATTGAGACAGTGGGAACAGCACACTTAAATAAAACCTCACCTATACCCACCTGAGGCAGCAGGATGTAGTCAGTTGAGGTGGCTCTCTTCTGACATGAATCACGAATAGGGCACTCTGCTACCTATTCTAGACCTTTTATTATTGAAGGCGTGAAGGTAATTTGTTGTCTGAAAGGGGCCTAGTGGTAAAAACTATGTTGACCTGTCTTTCTATTGTAATAAGATAGCATCACTACTCAGCCTGCATAGGCTCTATCTGGCTGCAAACAGATGTTGGCTTCTCCTCATCGTCACATCTGCAAGGGGTCCCTTTCCCCTTGCTCCAGCTAAACACGAGAAGCTCTTTGCACATCTTTCCTTCCTCCATTCTGTGGGATGTTTGTTTGAAACAAACCCCAGTGTGTTAGCCATGTGGTGGGGAGGATCACTGGTGCATGACTGCATCTGGGGACTGGAGGGTGATGGCAGAGAAACAGAGAAAGGGAGGAACATCCTGTGTTGCTCAGCTCAAAGGCTGCTGTGCCTTTTATCAGGGTCAGGGGCTTCATTTCTGGTGGCAATATATCGTGGCAATCCTGGAGGATGTAAAGATGCTGGAGCACCTGTGAGATGTGTCCATCAGTGCCATCAGAGGCCATCACCCAAGAACTTTAGTGAAAACTTAGCCTCTGGTTTGGAGGGAGAAAATCCTGTTGGAAAAGGAAAAACAAATAATAGCAACAAGGTTATGAAATTGGAAAGACAGTAATAAAAGAAGAGAAAATTATGCAGCTTAATGCACTCGAATCAGGATGACCAAATAACCTCAATTCCAATGATGAGAAAAAGCTGCCTCACAAAATCAGGAGGTCAGAGGGAAATAATTTTAACAAAGCCTGGAGGGATGCCATAACTCTAAGGATTAATAATAGTAATGCCCAACATTTGAAAAGGATGAGAAATAATCCAAGGAAAATTCCAGGCTGTTAGTGCAAGGCCTCTGAATGTTTTTTTCAAGCAAAGACTGACTAAAGACATGTTGTTGAGGGAAAAATAGGATAAAATGTGATACAGATTTTCTAAAGATAGATCTTGCCAGGCTAATCTAATAACTTTTTTGATAACTGATTTTCTGCCCCAAGGAAATTCAGTAGAATTTCATCTCTTTGGACTTGAGTGAAGGTTTGATGCAGTCCATGCAGGGATCTATTAATACAAGAAGATGGGGGTTAGTTAGGAAATTGGAAAGTGAGCAGGGGCTGGCTTTGAGAGAGATGGCAATGGCTGGGTTGGCTGAGAGGGGGTTGCAAGCAGGGACCTTCAGCTTTCATTCTTAAAAACTGGTATTTTTTAATTTTCAGAAAGGGTTTTGGCACAAATCATAGCAGTGTGCTCATAAAGTTTAAATTTGCTGATGCCATGATGCTGAGAGGCATTGTCCTGACAGAGGAAGTTTGGGAAATCATCCAGGAAAAAGTGGATGACCTTGAGGGCTGGGACAAAATAAATGGGATGAAATGCAGTTTTTCACAAATGGAAATGTAGTTCTCCACAAATTGAAGGCAAATGTATTTTTTAAATAAAAATACACAAACTGCAGTGTATATGTAACATATACACTATATATGCATCTTAATATATACTATGTTGAGAGCAGAGTGTTGGAAGGGTGGTGGTAAAGGCTGTAGAGCAGTATTTAATCTCAGAATGATTGTAAACCACAAAAGTGGATTTCTCCTCAGCCATGAAAAAAGCAAATGCATTTTGAATCTGCATTGGGAGAGGTATTTCCAGTAGAAACAGAAAAGTATTGGTGCCACGTGAAAGTGGTAGGAAGTGATCTGGAAGCACAAATCCTGTGTCCTGGTCAAAAAAATATTCCCTTTGGACCAGGTAGAAAGAAATGGGCTGGGGTGATTTGGTTTTGTAACAGAATGTTCTCATGGAGACAAACATGAAGAAAGGGGCTCATTCAGCTGAGCAAAGTGTGTGCTGAGGGAATCTGTGGCTCTTCTCCAGAAATACATTAGGAGTAAACACTTTGGAAGGAAAAATATGTTATTTAAAGGGCAGCATGGACACAGAAGTATGTGAGTATTAGCAAGTCGTGCTAAGCTCACGTTGAAGGTGCAGATGTACCCAAGCCTTGCTGCAGCATGGGGCCAGGTTTATTAACTTGCAGCCCCATGTGCTCCCTCAGCTGCTGCCCTTCGCAGGCTCACCTGGTTGCAGCTCTGAGTTGCATTTGTAGCTGTGATCTAGAAAGATCTCTGGGCAAATGCAGGGTCTGAGCACCTTGGAAAGTCTGTCTTTAACTGAAAATGAGTCCTGATTTCCAGTTAGCCTGGTCCTGGGAATACTTAAGTCTGCTTTTCTGCTTTTCTGTCTGGGACCATCCCTTTTAATGAAGGCTCTCTAGGAAAATTGGGTTATCACTCTCAAAAGTAAATATTATTTGAACATCCTTGGCTCATTCAAGAGAGCTTTCTTAAAACTGTGCAAAGGGGAAAATACAGAGATGTGAAAGGGAAGATTTGTTATTTTGTTGTTTCAGAGCAGTCTATACCATTTGCTGTGTCATCCTACTACTTTACCACATGTGTACAATTCTAACTTGAAAGTGACAGCAGAAGAGTTGCATTTTATGTTTTATTTATGGAAATCTTGTGCTTGTACTACAGCATGGAAATATAAATGGGCTTTAATAAATAGAGATTAGAAAACAGAAAAATAAATTTCCGCTGCTCTTCCTTCTCTCTTAAAATCTGTTGGGTAAAGGCTTGAGTTTCTTGAGAGAGTGTATATAATTGCCAAGAAATTCTGCTATTTAATTAGATACAGCCACCTTCAAGTAGGAATGGTTGGTGTTTGCCTAGCTTCTTGAATGTCCTTGTTTTTCCCACAAATTTTCACTAATCTTTTAACACCAGCCATGGCTATTGCTGTAATTTGATACAAAAATGTGAGCAGTAGCAAACAAGCTACTTGACAAAATCCAGCAGTCCCTTGGGACAGATGGTGCCAGCAGATGAAGGAGGTTCCATTACTTAGAGTTAGAGCACGGGTTTCTGAGGTGAATCTCAACCTGTCCTGCCAAATGTCTGCTTGAAGACAGCAGAAATAAAAAAAATACTGAAGGGAAGGACCTTGGCCTCACATTCTCCTTCAATTTTAGGGGAGAATACACTTGCATTTTTAGGGCCTTTAGGATCCTGTCTTCTTTTTCCCATTGCAAGCAACATCATTATTGCTGTCTCATATGCTCTGTCCCTTTTATTGCATTCCTGAATGTCCCTGTACTATATTCCTGAATACAACAATCAGGATACAGATAACTGTATCCACTCATTGGTGAAGACTTGTGCTATTTATTTATATGAAAGATGAGTCTGTACTGAAACTTTCCTATGGCACTGTGACCTTGTTCAACATCTGAGCTCAGATTTAATTTTGAACATGGTTCCTGACCTATATACACAGAACTGGAGTATTAAGAGTGTTTTGAAATACAGATTTGGGTCTTGATTTGATAGTCACATCACCTTTTTAATGTATTTTCCAGTATTTGTAACCAATTTATTCTCAGACCTTTGACAAGAATAAGAGTTTGGATAATAAACATTCGGAGTATTTTTTCCTTGTCTTAATTTAGCTCGTGATTAAAGTAAATAGAGATATTCTATTTCTGCAATAAAAAGTAGTGCTCTTCATCACTTTGATCAACATGTTTGTGCTACATTTTCCTCTCTCCAAAACTGAAAATGCAAGTAATTGTCTCAATATAGTATTTATATGGCACTTCTATTAATATCAGCATTATAGTCCTTTGTAAAGCACCGCATTCGAAAAAAAAGAGCTCACAAATTTAAATCAAATTGTCTGCTGCTCCCACTCTTGCTGTTTGTGTCTGTAGTCTCACTGAAGAGCCCCAGGCAAGGAACAAGACCCTTTTGTGCTATGGGCTGTGCAGGCCAGATCAAAACAGTGATCCATGACCCCAAGAAATTCAGCATTGCAAATGCATGTATATTGCTGCCTAAGAGGCGACTCCTTCCAGGCTTCCAACCAGCTGAACTATAATTTCTGACTCAAGACCTCATTTTTATTTAGGACAAACTGGATAAATTCTACAAAGCTAAAAAGATGGGCCTTATTAGTAGATTATCACATTTTCAGTTGAAAGGACTGGTGATGGAGTCCCAGGTGAACAAACAAGGTTCTGATGCTTGGCTATCAGTGCAGTGATCTGCTCATTTGAACCACAGAGGATGTTTGTCCTCCTGCTCATCACAGACTGTACTCCATTTCTTTTGAATCAACTGTATCTACCAGTTACGATGGAAACACTTTGCCTTTGAATCATCCATTTTCCCAAATGTATTCAACCCATGAGTAACTTATTAAAGATCTGCACAGACTCCCTCTTAGCCAGTCAGAGTGAAAATGGAAAAAAAACAACATCCCTTGTGTTTAAAGCGCTGCTGTAGAAGTGCTGTGTTATGTTTTTGTGAGTTTGGGAAAAGAAAAATAATTTGCGGTACTGCTAGGACCCATTACAAACGAAGATGATTATTTGTGACACCTTTCAGAGGTTTGAATACTTCAGAGTATGATGGAGTGTCATGGTCACCATGCAGTGTTTGACAGTGACCATTCACAAATAATTCATGTTACCATGGCACTCCCTATATAAAGCCACAGTCCATTTAATTATGTGCAGTTGCACCACTGTAATGATCTTGAAGATAACAGCTGTAGAGGCAGTATCTGTCAGGAATTAAAAGAGGACTTGGGGAAAATTGTATTGCAATGTGAGTTTAAAAATGTGGTCACAATTTTACTGCAAATGTAAAGTTGAGAATTTCATTTGTTTCTAAGTTTTCCTTTTATTTTTAAAGGCAATTGTTGGCTTGCTTGACACTAGGGAAGGGAGGGAGTTGACAGGCTCTGTGATGGAAATCCTGAATTGGAGGATTGAGTTTGCTGTTGAGCACAAGGCCTATAATAAGTGTGTATTATTAATTGAAACATATAATTTCTCAATTTTGGGAATGAGAGCATTATGCAGTGGTGATGGTGGTGGTGCCAAGCAGCCTGCCCAGCCCCATAGGTTGCTAAATAGGGAAGTTCAGAATGGACTGTGTCTGTAGAAGAGGGGTTATCAGTCTCAGAGGATGCTGATTAGTCCTACCTTTGTCACTGTATCATCTCTGGGAGACCTCAAAGTTTACCTGACCCAGGCAGCAACTGGTGTGGTGATGTCCTACCATCCTGAGACTGTCCCTAGGTAGAAGAGGAGCAGAAGAGCATTATTCCTCCATGATCCTCTGTTCCGCCCATCAGCCTTCCCAGCCCCTTGGATGAAAATGCACCTTTTCTGCAGGGCAAGGTCTTGGGGAAAGGATGGCCTGTGTAAATGCTGATGATTGGCAAACTCTGGCAGCAAACCAAGTAGCCAAGCCAAGTAGCCTTGGAGGGGACATCCTGCTGTTGGGCTGCTGTTAGCCTCCTGTGCACTTGGAAAGATCACAAAGACTTTTTGGCAAAAGGGCCCTGCGCTGACAGTGCAGCTGGGGAGGGCTCCAGCTCTGTGTGCACATATGCTCTGTTCCCTTGCTTAGCAGGCACAGTTTCACAACTCTAAAAAGTGACCCTGTATTTGTAGTTGACTTTACTTGTTCCCTGTCAGCCTTGTATTTCAAGCTTTTTCCCATCCCTTTCCCACCTCTTCAGAGCTTGTCAGTATGTTTGGTTCAGTCCAAAGTGAAAGAGTCTCGAGTGAGTCAAGCCTGGGAGTACATTCACTTCCTCATTTTTTATCTTGCATTCTTTAATGTTTGTGGTTCCGGATGGTGTCCATGATGGAGCAGTGTCCCCTTACACAGTGTAATACGGAGCAGACACCCTCTGCTTCTTTTTGGAATCAGTATTATGCAGTGGATGGTAAGAAAGAAAACTTGGGAGAAAATGCAGTGCTGTGTTGGCTTAGGTTTGATTTTTTGATGGGTTTGGGTTTTTTTTTTAATTTTCCAGTTTTCATTTTGAAATGCAACAGCTCAATCTGTCTGCTGTGCAATCCTCCCACCTGGCCTTCTCCAGTGTTAAAAGTGATGCTGTGCTTTTCTATTTGTACTTGTAGTTCCTGATAATTTTTTGATGTCTCTTCACTGCTTTTTATCAGTAAATGTTAAATCTCTTTTTCCTTAACTCATTCATCTCTCTGCCTTTTCTAGAAGTTGCTTTCTCTCCTCATGCTCTGCTCCTTTCCTTTGTGTCATGCTCCTGTTCTAATAAACTCACCAGTTTGATCACTATCCCGTTTATTAGTCAACATATGACAATAGTCACAGTGGTCCTGTTTGGGGTATAAAAAAGGCAGTGGGCCACTGGTAGTGGTACTAAGTTGTGGTTTCTCTTTTTGTGGAACTTGGTCTAGCTCAGACTTTGTCAGCACTGGTGTGCTACCTGCTGTGCAGCCCAGGCACTCCTCTGCATCCATGTTATTGTTGCACTGTTTTTACAGCTGTAGTACCCGCGGCCCTTGAACCAAGACACTTATCCCCCCAGCTGATTGAGGAGTACTGATTTGCTGATACTAAATATCAACAGGAATTTATGGGTCTCCTTCCTTGACCGTAGTAAGCAGGTGTGCTGATTCACCTTCAGGAGACCAGAGCCAGTTCATGGAAGAGTTCCTGGTGATTTTTGAGCCCGTGCCAGAGTAGAGATCTGGGGAGCCCATACAGGCTAGGTGAGATAGGACCTTGTTCCTCTTTCCTCCTTTCTTGGTGTGCGCAACCCAGATCAAAGTTTGGCTTTTTTTTTTTTTTTTTTTTTGAAGAGGAGATGATCAACTATCATTTTCATGCACTAATCCATAGCTGCACTTTGCTGAGGAACCACCTCGTTTCCAGCCCAAAGCCACCCGGGAATGCCATCTGCAGCTGGGAGGTCTCTCCTCCATGCACCAAAACCCCCACCACCTAACTTCTGAGCATGCTTTATCTTTGCCATGGCATAAAAGAGGGCACAGATGATCTCCAGCATCTCATGCTATGGGGGTAACAAGCACCGAACGTTGCTGTAGCTCTTGTGTCGGAAATGTGCCATGTGGTGTGAATGCATTTAGCCTTGGTTGCTCCCATGGATCTCACTGTCAGTGAGCTCAGCCCTGCATATGTCTGTGCTGGTTTTGCTTTTTACTTAAACTCAGTCAGAAAGTACTGCAGAAAACCCAGCCTTGCTGTGTGTTGCTTTCTCCCTCTCTGCTGTGGGCACGTTGCTGGTGCAGAATCTGTTAGTGCTGTTGCAGTGTGTTTATTGTCACTGAGTGTTGTGCATTAATCTTATGGCATCCTGGGGTGATGGAATGTCATCCTTGTTCTCCTGAGTAGTGATATTCCGAGCATACCTTTTTTTGCATTCTTAGGAGATGATCTTTTTTTACCAGTCAAAACCCAAACTGAGCAGTAGAATGAACATAAATGAAACATCTGGTGTCCTCCAGACTGGTTGTGGCCCAGCACAGCAGAGAGCAAGTCTGAAATCAGATGCTGGTTTAAAACCTGTAGGAGCTTTGATCAAAACACTTTGTATTTTGCATTTCACTTTCCTTCCTCTGTTGAAAGAGGAAGAGCAGCAGCTATTGCTACATGCCACTGCTTCTATATAAACAGTGTATTTGTTGCATAGTGCTGTTAAATATTAAGCAGTGTTATATATTTTATAAAGGTCTGATAAAGCACTTTGAAGAAGAAATTTAAATGATAGTGATGTGCTGTTTCTATTTTTCTTTTGATTTGCTGGGGTTTTTTACATATGAAATAGAAAAACACATATTTGATGTATGCTTGACTTTTTCACTTTTGATCTCTATTTTGTTTTTCCTTCATAAGTAGCCTCTCATTTTCTGACCTAGCATTTTTGCAGATTTAAAGCGGTGTTTTTCCAAGCAGTTCTTTATCCTAGTTCACACCAAAAGCGCTGTGGATTTGGACTCCACCCTCTGCCCCAGACACTCCTCAGCATGAAAGAAAAGCAAATTTAGCAAGATGAAACCAGCTTGGATAGATTTGAATTACCTGGCACTCTCTGCAGCTGTAGATTCACATCTTGGCTAAATAACTCCTAACCTTTCTTTCATTTGAAATTAATATCAGTTCACAGTTTTAAGATCTTTTGAGTAAGACCTTAAAAGAATGGCATCTTGTCTGTTACACACAGCCAGCAAGGATTTGTGGTGTTTTGCCATGGCTGCCTGGTGAGATTGCCTACTCCCCAGTTGCATGGGGGACTTATGTACCTGTGGCCCTGCTTGGACCACATGGACCGGAGGTTCTGCTCAACCTCAGCCATCCTGTGATTCTGTGACTTGAACTTTGTGCTCCAAAAAAGCTTCCCTGTTACTGGGACTATGCTGGTAAGATCCTTGAAGGTGTTTGGAGTGACATTTTTTTCTCTTTGGTGTATTGTCAACAATTATACATCCATTTGATGTAAGTTCAAAGCTTACTGAAGTCATTGGAAGTTTTCAGGGATCAAGGGAGCTGGATAACCTTGCCATGCAGAGACAAAACTTGTGGTGAGAATGTATTGTGCATTGCCTAAACAGGGAAACAAAATCAAGTGAAAGCTGTCCTTTTTCCCCCAGTTTTTATTGAAATTTATAACTTGTCCCATGAAAGATAGACCAAGGGCAGTCTCCCATTAGCTTGCATTATCATTTCCCATTCAGCAATTCCCTTGCAGATGCAGGTCAAAGGAGAATGGATGCGTGCATGACCTAAATCCTTCAAAACCAGGGCATAGTATTATTTTCCTAGGGCGGTCTGTCCTCTGCTTGTCCTCTGAGGGAGTTGGTTTCTCACCCCTGCAGGATCGACGACTGTTTCTGTGCCTCTCGGAAGCTGGATGCCGTTGCCACCGAGGCCAAGTTCAAGCAAGACCTGGGTTTCCGGATGCTCAACTGCGGCCGGACAGATCTGGTTAAGCAAGCCATAGCCCTGCTGGGGCCGGATGGGATCAACAGCATGAGCGAGCAGGTAACGGGATAGACATTTACAAAAGCAGCTGTGGAATGGGAGAGTTTTGTCTGCTTGTCACAGGAAATGAGCCCCAGTTTTCAGCTCTATGTAGACAGGACCTTAATGCTACCCCTTCATTGAGTTAAAGCACTGCCAGGTGAACATCCGCATTAAGCGAGGTCATTTTGAGTTGTATTGATTTGCCAGTACTGAGGTAACTCAGCATGAGGGCAACTGCATCCCCTGAAATCTTCTTAACAGTGAACTGAAGGCAGAGGAAGATCCCAAGACAGCTTAGTGTTGAGCTGAATACTTAAAACTGCTTCATAGTCGTGCACAGTGCTGTGAGACAGGGCTTTGTGAGGTGAGCAGCCTTGCACTGCACACAGCTCTGGGATCTGTCACCACTTCATGTGTACCACCCAGCCTGTCAGTGAATGGGTTAATTGCTGGTGCTGTTTAATGGATTTCAGTCCAGTTTGAACAGACCTCGCAGACGTGAAAGTATCTCTGCAGTTACCCCTCCACTGGTCATTGCGGCCAACATCCAGCAGTTGAAGAGCCTAAATTTCCTTGGAGTTACACCTCCGTGAGGCTGGTGGTTGTGCCTGGGGATAAAGCTGCCCTCTGCAGCTACCTACTGGCAGCTGTCTGCTGGACTGTGGTGCTCACCGAGGTGGTTCCCCCTTCCCAGAGGGAGATGATGGCTATGAGTACTAACCTGTCCTTTTGAAATAGAGTCCCCTGACCTTTCTGGTGCCCCTGATGAAAGTTTGTTGCTGCATGTTCCCAGAGCTGTGGCATCATTTTTGACAGGAGCCGGGTGGCTGCCACCTCTCAGGTGGTCACAAGGGACAAGAGCTGGCGTGTTCATGGGTTTAGGTCTTCTGAGATGAAAGCTGTTCGAGGAATGTGAATTATGTTGCTGTTCAGTAGCTTCAGTCTGAGTTAGTACTGTGGATTCATCTGAGAAAAGCTTTAGAAGAGGGCAATACTTCCTGAAAAAAAAAATAGTATTGGACTGCTCATTCCAAGCCTCATACTTTTTAAAATTATTGTTATTTTAAGTTAGTCTGAACCTGGAAACTTCTTAGAGCATATTTCCTCAGTCCTCAAGGCTGAAAACTGGGAACGCTCTGGCTTGATTCATCAAAGTACCTAATCATATGCTTAACTCTGAACACATGCTTTTACATCCTATTTGAGTGAAAGTTAAGCCTGTGCTCAAATGTTTCGCTGGATCAAATGTCCCACATCTTGCAGGACAGAGCCCTAAGTCATACAAAGCTGAAAGAAAGACAGTAATTCCATATTTTGCCAAAAGCGAAATGCCCTTTGTGTTGATTTTACACATTGTTACTGTGCTCCTATGCATGCTTCGAACACTAATAATGGGCTCATTAAAAATCCATTCCTCCCACATGCAGAGAGCGTGGTGAGTGGTGCTGCAGCACAAGGCTGAGCTGAGGGGCAAGCCTGGGGGGACTGGCAGAGGCAAAAGCAGCAGGGACAGCAGTGCAAGTGAAGGGGAGGTTAAAATCCTCATTAACTCTTTAAAACCCTGACACTGCAGCATAACATTCTGGGCCCCTTTTAGTCAGTGTTAAGTCCTCGTTCAGCTGCAGCAGAGTCAGGACATCTTACGGGGTTCCCAGGCTGAGCTTTTGCTCTGGATGTTGCCGCAGGACTCCTCACTGTGACTGCCCACATGCTGTGTCTTGCAGGGGGAGCCCCAGCACTGGGTGTTCAGATTCTGTTCTACAGATCTGATTAGACCCCTTGTGCTCAATGAACACTTGAATTAATTATCCAGCGATGCCACTTACAGAAATTGAAAAACCAGTTGAAGGAACATGTATTTAATTTAAAACTGCTACCCCATCCTCATGTTCCAAGGCCCAAGCACAATTTTTTTGTAATTTGCGTGGTCCTGTTTGATCCCATAGTGTTTACTGACTGTCAAAGGAAATGTTTTGCCACTGGCTGTGGCTGAAGTCCTTTCAAATTCTCTTTGCAAATAGCTTCAAGTCACCCAAGAACTCTCCTTGCCTAGGGTGAATTTATTTTTTCTCATTAATGGCATGAGGACCTAAGTGCTTATTCCACGAGTACACTGCAGATTGGATCTTGTGAAATGCTCCATGTCTTTCAGGGAGGACCTAAGGACCTTGCAGGGATAAACATTAATTTATATTGTCTCTACAGGAGCAGCCTTTCCATACATAAGCACTCACTACCTTTAGCCCTTCATACAAACAAGAAAACTGGGGTAGTTCAGCAAAAACAGTGGTGCTGGGCTCTTGCTAGGAAGAGCAGTGTCACAGCTCGGTGTCTGGCCAGGACAGGTACCTCCAGTTTTCCTGAAAATAACTTCCCTTCATAGCAGCACTTGGGTTAAAGAGCAAATGGACTGTGGTTTGACAGCAGATTTACTGGGGGACCTCGAGGCAGGCTGTAAACGTGCATCAGAGGTAGCTGCATGCTTCAGGAGATTTACTGCAAAGTAACTGGTGGCTGTTGGTCAACCCCCCTTACTGTATTTAATAAGCATCTTTTGCTGTTATAATTTGCAGTAGGTTTTATAATTTTGTTCATGGTTTCATCTGGACTCATTAGCATAGACACAGCAGTAATTCCTAAAGGGAAATGGTGATCAGGCATAGCAGGTATTTCAGATTAATACAAATTGCATTGTGGTGGTTCTGTAGTGAAGGGCTACTTAATCTACTTTTTCTCCAAGAAGGGCCATGTTTTCCTAGAGCCAGCAACTTGCAACAAAGCTGTCTGGCATTTCATTTGAAATAAAGTCCATTTTTGCTAGGGAGTGCTATACAAAGCCTTGACATTTCCAGCCCCTTACAGTATCCACGTTGAAAAAGCTGTGCGCGCATCTGACTGATCTTAAAAGGAGTTTTAAAGGCTCTTTTAGTAATTGAAAAGTTAGATTTTCAGACACTCTGATCATAGAAAATTGAACAGAATTCTTGTCTTTCTCTGGGGCCCAAGGCAAAAGTGCTCAGTTTAGCATATAATGAAGGTGAGGCTGGCAAGCTTAGTTTCGCTCACCATGCTGATGACAACATGAAAAATACAAGCCGTAAGCACAGGTGACAACAAAAATGGAGATGTTTACAAAAATATTTGACTTTTGCTAGTCTGAGGGGCATGTTTGTAGCAGAGGTAATGGCTTTTAAAAACATGCTGTTAGTCTTGATGATATATACTTAAATAATTGTTTTTAAAAATCAAAGCAAGTTCTCTGTTAAATTTGTCAATTCCTTTGTTTTTTAACTCCAAAAAATGACTAGGGCATGACTCCACTGATGTATGCTTGTGTCAGGGGTGATGAGGCTATGGTGCAGATGCTACTAGATGCTGGAGCAGATCTGAATGCTGAGGTGAGGACTTTTTGTTGGTTGTATCTTTTTTCTGTTGTTTGTTTACATCTTAAACTACCTCCTGAAAATGTAGCGGAGCGAGAATCTCAAGCGTGAAAAAGAAAACAAATCTGTTTTTTTCTGGAATTGGGACCACTTGAAATGAACAGTGAAATCAAATGGCATTAGGTTAACACTGGGATTCACTGCACAGAAGGCGTCCAGTCATCGGAGTTAACCCACGGGTAACAGAGATTTAGTTGTGTTTGCACACTGAAAATGAATACAGGCATTAATTGGCACTAGCCCTGAGCACAGCTCTAATGCTATTAGAAGGACTCACTGAATCTCAGCTGACTTTAAATGAAGAAGGTGAAAGAAACACCCATCTGGTAACTTGCCAAAGCTCAGCATTTCTATGCATATGGATGTTCCAAGCAAGCCTCCCCAGCACACAAGAGACATATAGGTTCCATTGTTTTGTTTTACAAAGTGCCTTGGGCTAAAAGCTGTTGGATGAGGAGCTTGAAGCTTCCAGAATATAAATGTCTCTTTGGTGAATGTATATCACAAACTCAGACAATCTGTCCACCAAACAGATTGTTGTCCAACTCAGTGCAATGCAGGTATGTACATTTTTTAAGAGCCACTTGAAAATCTGTGAAGAGTTATTTGTTAAAGACTCCAGTTTCAATTTGTTGAGGTCATGAGTAAATTAAGCTGTCTGCTTCACTTATCTGTGTTCCATCTGTTCTGTTTGGACTTGAGCGAGCTGATAAATTGGAGTCACTACTTCAGACAGACGTTTTGCACTTTTAAAAAGCCCAATTTAAAAAGTAGAAACTGATGTCAGCCATAGGAGACTGACCGTGTTACTACCATGTCTTGAAATCAGCTGGTGATTTCAGTTCCCCACAGTCGAGCACACCACCCTCAAAGCTGGCAATAACTGAACAATTGAACCCCTAGTCAGACCAAAGACTGGATGGGCAGGAGGCTGATCTCGTCCTTAACCCTGCCTTGTGGCTCAGATGTGAGGTGGCTTTTTTTGGTTCCTAGGACAAATTTTCATTAGGAGCAGTCCTCCTGATTGCTCCAGTAATCTTCCAGGCTTGAATCAAATGCAAATTTAAACAGTTTTGTGTTCCTGAAACTGCTGACTTATGAGAGAACAGCTCCAGTGAGGAATGTGAACCTCCCCAATTCACTGCTGTAGAGTGTTTGCTCTAAAATCAAATGAAAACACTTTTGGACAAGAATTGTGAATAATTATGGCGTGCAATTATACGATGATTTGTGCACACCACAACCAACTGTGCAAATTGGGCAATTATGGCAAAAAAAAGGCAAATCAACCATGAACAAAAATAAATACTCTGTCAGGTGCTGCATAATTTTCTCCCTTTCACGTTGCAAATATGTTTCCAAAAGTAGCCTCAAATGCTGGGCACCTCCCTTTTTGATTGCCCATCCTTAGTGAAAATAGACTCATTTCCAGATATGCTGAGAAGCTGCAATTTTCTGTCCTCAGTGGGGCCTGTAGCTGCTCAGCCAGTCTCATCCTTAAAAGCTTATCCAGGCACCGGTCTTTTGCAAACACTGTGTTGGAGAGAACTCTGACTTGGGAAAAAAACAAACAAACAAACAAAAACCTAAAAAAAAACCCCCAAAAACACCCACAAACAAAAAAACAAACAAACAAAAAAAAAAAAAAAAAAAAACAAAAAAAACC
>JAYDZK010000056.1:51719436-51746510 GCA_034509185.1 Euphonia xanthogaster | reverse complement strand
CTGAAAAAAAAACCCCAAAAACAACCCAAAAAAAAAAAAAAAAAAAAAAAAAAAAAACAAAACAAAAAAAAAACAAGAAAAACCAACAAAACAAAAAGGAGCAAAGGAGTTAAAATGACTTAATTTCTTTGCTGCTTTCCCTGGACTGCCCCGAGCAGTGGTGGGGACCATGCTTGAGGACGAGCTGGATGCATTCCCTGAGCCATGGTCCTGCCCATCCTTCCCCTCTGCTGCTCTTGCTCCACATCCCAAACCCGAAGGCTTGAGCTGCTCAACTCTCTTCCTCCTGACCTAGCTCAGCCCCTAAGGAGCCCTGTGTCCTTGTTCAGAGACTAGCACACTCCTTGTGGTGCCCTTTGAGCTCTCTGTTTGGCAAATCTGGGTGGTAACAGCCAGGTGCTGGTGCAGATCTGGCAAACTGTGGGATCTGCACGGGTCTTCAGATTTTGCCCTCATCCCTGTCCTTGGG
This sequence comes from Euphonia xanthogaster, assembly GCA_034509185.1. NCBI lineage: Eukaryota > Metazoa > Chordata > Aves > Passeriformes > Fringillidae > Euphonia > Euphonia xanthogaster. Next base: position 51,746,041 of record JAYDZK010000056.1, on the reverse strand, counting down.
ACTGAGGGCCTGCATCTAGCAAAACACTGCATGTGGCACTTGGAAATGTGAGCTGGTGCTGGAACCAGATATTTAATGACTGGCCCTGTTCTCCAGTATGGATTAAAGTACTTCAGACAAGGTAATGAAAGCAGAGCTGGCTGGTGAGACAGAGAGATGGTGCATCTTTTACTCTGATTTTAGTCTTCCTCTGAAGATCAGTAACAAGATTTTGAATTTTAGTGTCACACTCTGAGTGCACAGCCTTGGATTGCAAATGTTCATTAGATTCTACCAGCTTTGTGAACCTCATCAATATTAATACCCCCATCTTTAAGGCAGGGAAACTGAAGCAAAGAATGATTATTCATTTTCCCCAGTGTCTGCATTAGAGGCACCAGGCACCAAGGCATAGAAAATGGAAGGAGCAACCTGAAGAACAGCATTTTGTTTTCTAAGGAAATAGTTTGCATCTCTTTTAACTGTCACCACCCAGCACTTTTAGCTCAACTCAGACAGGAGAAGGCAGTAAAAGGAAATTTTCTTAAAAATTTCTGAAGTGACACTCTGCCCCATCACTTTTCAGACATTTTTTTTCCCTCTGGTGAGAGAGGAGGGGCCTGGAAGAATGCCTGCAAACTCCAGGGTAGGGCTTGTGATGTGTCTTTCATGACAGCAGTGACAAAAGTACTGATTTAAGTGCAAAGAAATTTAGCTGGGCCTGGAGCAATCCCAAGACTCAGAGCTGTTGGTACATGGCCTGGTGAAGTCAGTGGGAGTGGTCCTTAGCTATAAATGTCCTGATCCATCCTTACTTCCCCAGTGTGTGCTGTTATAACCAGCTGTGGATGTTTTGCCCTTGTGCAAAAGAATCTGGTGGCCAGTGGTTTAGATGGAGCTACAGTAGTTGGTAAAAGACTTCATTTGGTAAGAACTCAAATCAAGCTGTCAAACCAGCACAGTTTTAATATTGAGAAAAATTTTTCAGGAAAAAAATGAAGCCAATCATTTTATAAAGCACCTTTCCCAGGTTTTCTATTTCACTTACTCCCTCACATGCCTGGCTTTCAGGCAGGTTGAATTTTGTTACATATAGCTCTTTAAAAAAATAACTTTAATTTGTTTATAGGTTGTCAGTACTGCTCATAAATACCCATCCGTCCACCCTGAGACCCGCCATTGGACAGCTCTGACATTTGCTGTGTTGCATGGACATATTCCTGTAGTTCAGGTATTATTGTATTTCCCTACCTGCATCTCATTCTTTTTTTTTTCTCCTCTTCAGTTCTAATTACATCCATCCCAAACCAGCATCCTCTTGTCATACTCATATTGGTTACTTCTGCTTCTTCAAGAGTGTACTGATACATGATAGACTTACAAGGTGAATATAGTGTTCAAAACTTAACCAATATGAGGCTTAAACAGGACAAATTTAAAGCAAAGTTGCACCAAAGAAAGTCTGACAACTCCTTGTGCTCCTTCCTGACCACTTGTTTTATATGTTTGTTTATTCATTCATTGCACTTTCTTACACTGTTATATTCTAGCAAACACAAAGCTGCTGCCTTGGTGGGAGAGAGGTGGACAACAGCCCTCGTGCTGCTCCAGAGGGGGAGCATCCCTCACTCTCCTTACCACATCCAGGTGTCATGTGGGATGTGCTGGTTCTGTGCTTTGGCATCTCTAAAGTTGAGAAGGTTTATTCTTCAAAACAACTGTGTCTATGACACACTCAAGCACCAAAACTTTGAAGGCCTTAAGACAGAAATGGCCAAGAGGGGGCTGGAGCATGGGCTCCATCCTGCTCTCCTTGGCCACTTTTGTTTTCAGCATTGCTGCTACTTACGTGGAAGTGTCCCTGATGGAGACCACAGCTTTTGGACTCATTGCTACAATTGGTTCTTAAGAATTGCCTTTCTTTTGGCCATGTCTTCATATAAAAGACGGAGGCAATTGAAATCTGATGTATTTTTGGATGGTGCTGGGCTTCTAGAAGACCATGAAGGAAGGATGCTTGTCGGGCTAACTTTCTTCCATCTCCAGTGCATTAGTTCCTAACACTGACCTTATCCCATTTCCCATTCAAAAACACTGGGTTACACTTTTTTGGCTCTGAAGTTGGACGCTGGTGCTTCTGGTGTTTGGCAGCGTAAAATGAGCGAAAAAAGGAATGGATTTACCTCTGTGAAACAATGGGCAGAATTTGCATGTCACGTGTCTCCATTGTATTGGGTTTGCAGATAACAAGAAGCATTAGATTCTCATTTATCACTGTTCATGAACTCTGAAGAGTGTGATACCCCCAGTTGCTCTAAATGGGTAATTTTCTTTCTAGCTATTGCTGGATGCTGGAGCAAAGGTAGAAGGTTCCTTAGAACATGGAGAGGAAAATTACTCTGAAACTCCTTTACAGCTGGCAGCAGCTGCTGGTAAGGACTTTTTTCCTCCTCCCTTTGTAACAATTCTTCAGCTGGGATCTGTGGTTTAGGTGAGCAAATACTGGATTTTAAAAGGAGTAAAAATGCATCTCTTACCTTGCAGGAAATTTTGAACTGGTCAGTTTGCTGTTGGAGCGAGGAGCTGACCCCATGATAGGAACAATGTACAGGAATGGCATTTCCATGACTCCACAAGGTGACATGAACTCTTTCAGTCAGGCTGCTGCACATGGACACAGGTAGAGTGGGAACAAGTCTAGTGGCATCCTTCAAGTGCTGCTTTTTTGCCTGGGCATCCAATTTGAGCAGATGGATGAAATTTCTGCGTGAACAATTGAACGTGCCACCAACTGAGCAGAGACGTAAGGCTTTCTGCTAGCATGTGAATTAAACCAGTTGGTGGTACAAGCTGCATTTGATTTCTGATGTAAACAAAAAAAAAAAAGGAAGGGGGACTTCTTGTGGTATGTTCAGTTCAGTGGTTGTTAAATGGCAGCTGATGTGAGCAGAGAGGAATGTCAAAAACATTCCTTCTGAATTTCTTGATATTTTTCTCAGGTTTGAGTGAATTGTGTCTGTACTGCTGCAGCCTTAATTTTGTTGAATTGATTTTCTGCATCTATGATTACAGCAAAGTCCTGTGTGTCTTAATGTTGTTTGTATGCTGCAAATTAAAAAAAAAAAAAAAGGAACTACTGAGATGGGCACCTGGCATGCATGACCTTGCAACACTCAGGAGTTGACTGCAGTGTAATGAATTAGTATCATGATCTTCACACTCTTACTTTTCTGATTGTAGCCATCCAGAGGAACATAGATACAGGTTAGAGACAGTACCTGCCGTGTGTTTGCTTAGAGACGAGCTGCCAGTCTAACAACACGCTCACAGCACGTCAGGGCGGGTTCAACAACTCTGTCCATCTGGAGCCTGCGAGGGGTCCCTGGCACAGACAGGACACTTTGGGTGTTGAAGTCTCACGTTCACCCAGTGTGAATGGAAGCCACAGGCCTGAGGAGAAGCTTGGGCTCTCTGTGGCTTGGCTGCTGGCTGTCTGCATCACAGACTCTAACTCTTGGGTTCCTACCTGTATAACACTCACACACAACTCCTTCCTTCCTTCCTTCCATCTCCGCCCTAAATTTGTTTGGGACACACCATGCTGCAGTGTAAGTGAGAGCAGGGGGGACACTGGCATACAAGGAGGGTGGGCTGGAAGCCAGCCTGGTTTGTCTTCTCACAGCTGCAAAACCAAGGGAAACTACTGAGGTTGATGAGTTAATTCTGGTGTGAACCTGAGGGCACAAAGTCTCTGAGTTTGGGCTTTGTTATTTGATGGCCCAGCTGGATCAGTGGCTTTGTAGAGTAGTCCCAGCTGTGCTTGAACCTGCCCTGACTGGCCTTGTTGAATGTTTAGCTGCTCTAGCTTTCCCAGACTGCTTTGAGTGTGAATCGAGTGGTGGTGCTTTCAGTAGCTCCAGGCAGCTCCCTTCTCAGGTGGGAGTCCCAAGAGCTTGTCCAGAGGCACCTTGGCCTTCCCTGGTTGCTGAAGTCTTGAGTCACTTTTAGCTCACGAGTCTGTTGCCACAAGATGCCGCCACTCATGCGACATCTGTACAGTTCGTGTCACGACTGCAGTGACTTGCAGGCGTGTCCCAGGCAGTGCAGGTGGGCTAGCAGGAGCTGTGCTTGCCTTGGGTCTGCTCTCAGCTGGTTCTGCCATTAGCTGGAGTAATTTCTTGGGTAGGTGTCCTAACTTGCCACACAGCAAGTAAGCCCAGTGCAGCAAAAGCCTGGCTGCTGACTCTGCTCTCCCTTTCCTCTCCTCTCCTGCCCCCTCTCTCCCGCTCTGTCGTGCTGTGACTGACAGGAATGTTTTCCGCAAGCTGCTTTCTCAGCCGGAGAAGGAGAAGAGCGATATCCTGTCCCTGGAGGAGATCCTGGCTGAGGGCACGGACTTGCCCGACTCAGCAGCAGCTCCTCTCTGCGCCAGCCGCAACAGCAAGGCCAAGCTGAAGGCCCTGAAGGAGGCCATGTACCACAGCGCTGAGCACGGCTACGTGGACGTCACCATCGACATCCGGAGCATAGGTCAGTCCTGGGCCCCTTCCTCTGCTTCGGCCAGGGAAGGACCCGTGTGAGAAACATGTCCCTCTTGACAGGCTGTTGCCTAAACCAACCACGGTCACATCTATCTCAGCTCTTTCGGAATAGAAGGTGGCGGAAGATCTGACAGGTTCCCAGCCCATTCCAGCTCCACAGCACACCCTGTTCAGGGCCAGTGGCTTTTTTCTGCAGGACACAGTGGTTTCCACCAGGAGCCATCTGCACTGCTGCATGGCAGAGTGTAGCTAAGGCTCTAGGGCAGTGTTCAGCTGTCATGGGCCACCTCCTGCTGCTTCTCTTTTGCACTCTTCTTTAAAGCAGTCCACCATTAAAACAACTTCATTTTCTGAGACTCCGAAGGCAGGAGCAGGGAGCTGACTCCTTGGTATGCCAGCTCTACCAGTGAGGGACTTGAACATAATACCAGCCCCCAGAATACCAGAAGTTGCTTCTGCCTGTGGGTAGGGTGGTTGTGTGACGCAGATGGAAGTCTATCTGGACTGTGTGTTTACCATCCCCATTCATCTGTTCACAGAGAAAGAGAGACCCAAGTGCCTGGTGTCCCTCTGCCTGGGGCAGTGCTCCAGCCCTAGGGCCATGGGATATGGGTCAGAGTGTGCAGTGGGCTGTGCAGGCAAAGACCTGGAGATGAATGAGAGGAGAGTGGCAGGGGTGCTCTGCAGGCATTGAACATTTTCTGACATAGAAGGAAAAACCTTCACTTGCCAAACACCAGGCTTATATTTCCTTCTACTCGGTTCTATAAGAGCAGAAAGTAGTTCACATCCAGCCTCATGCCTGCAGAGGTACATTAGCTCCATGTGCTTTCTCGCTCAGTGCATGGGAGCAGTTCCCTTTAACTTCCGGGAGAGTGGCTCTGCCATGGCAAGCTGCTTGAAAGGGCTGATCTGCTTAACTCACTCAGTGCTCTTTAGGGAAAATACTAATAATCAGGAGACCTCATGGAGTATCACTTATAGCAAGTTTTAATCTGAAGACCACCAGTTTGAATCCAGGTAGGTAGTGGCCAAAATCAGTTTTTTTCACCATTTAATGGCTCTCCAGGGCCACATTGAAACAAATGAGCTAGTGTAAATCTAGTTTCCAAAAGGCTTTTGCAACACAGAACACCACAGCAATTACCACAAATTGGTAGTCTCAGCAGAGAAGCTAAAGGCTAGATGAGCAGAGAGACCACAGTCTTCTGTCAGCATTTGGAGGAAAGCCTCTGTGCATTAGCTCTGGGATGTACTGATAACCATTGGCCTTCTCAAGTAGGGATAAATAGGAATTTGATTTCTTGAATGATATGGCAGCTTTTGCTTAAAATGTTTATATCAGTAAAGGTAAAAAACCAGAAGGTCAGGTCCTTCCCTGGAGCTGGGAATGAGCTGTGTCCTCTCTGCAGGTGTTCCCTGGACGCTGCACACGTGGCTGGAGTCTCTGCGCACGTCCTTCCAGCAGCACCGACGGCCCCTCATCCAGTGCCTGCTGAAGGAGTTCAAGTCCATTCAGGAAGAGGAGTATACTGAGGAGCTCATCACACAAGGGTTGCCTCTGATGTTTGAGATACTGAAGGCCAGCAAGGTAGGATGAAATTGTGTGTTTTAAAGCAAATCAGCCTTATTCCCATCCTATAAGACACAAAAGCTTGCAATACTATTTTTGAACAGTTCTCCCAAAAGTTGTTTAGACTACACAGGATTATTATTATTATCTGTATTATGTGTCTCGGGTTTTTTCACTGTGGAACCATGGGTTGTAAACACATAGGCTAATCACTGCTCCTACTAGAACAGCCTAGTAACAGGTGGTAACAGTAATCTGGAGAGACAACAAAAGCTGGTACATAGTGGTAAAATTAAAGTCAAGAGGGTCATGGCAGTGTGGCAAGAGGTGTTGATAACCAAACCAACCCAAAGAGTAATTTCACCCAACTTGTTTTTCAGAACCATACAACAAAGCTAATATTCATGTTTACTTTGGATTTCTTTAGCCTGTCATGATTTTCTTTTCCCTTCATTTGGGATTTGGACTTCTAAAGCTTGTGAGGAGACTGGTTTCTATGAGCAAAGAAAAGCATAATTTTTTCAAATTTTCTCTGTGTGTGTTTGTACTTGCAGGTTCCCCAGATTTATTCTTTCAGCTGACATTTTTTTAGTCAAGCAAATCAGACTAACAAAACCTTCCCAAGGAGGTACCATGCAGGTATAATGGCAAAAGGGATGATCATAGAGCTGGCAAGGAGAGGGAAATGTCTTACCGAGTGAAGAATTTAAAACTTGTTATAACCAATAGTCTCATCTCTACTGGTCCCCTGAGAGTCAGTCACTGCCAAGGAATGCCCAGTCACTATCTACTGTTACCAGAATATATTGTAGTGATGAAAAGCATCTAAATTATTTGATTGGTGTTCTTTTTCCTCATACTCCACAATACATGTTGGTATGGCCTTCTGTATGTTAAACTGAAAGTAAGTAACTTTTATCACCCAACTCTGTGTTGAACAGCAGGGAGCACATAATTTTTAGCAATAGCCTAAATAATGTGAAAAGGGGAGAGGTTCTGGTATAGGTACTCAATACTAAATATTCCAGACTCGGTATAGCTAACAATGGCGTACATGGATTTATTTTTTGTATCTTGCTGCAAAAGCAGGCTTGGACTAGAGTCCTGAGCAAATCCTGCATATTTGTTCCAGCATTGTTCTGATTTTTGCTCCCATGAGCCTTGCCTTTGCAATTAGTTTGTATTGGATGTGTATTTATGGAGAATATTTTGAGATGGGTTTTAGGAAATTATTCCAAATCCTAGGGATTTGTAGATTCCTTGTTCTGTACTCGCTTGGGTTAGTGTATGTTTATCCAGAAACTACCAGCAAGGCGCTGTTTGGTTTGAAAGTTAATATGAAGATAATAATATTGAAAACTTAACAGAGAATAAGTTTAGGCCTTGTAATCTAGGATGAGGTGTGACTTTAATTGCTTTTCCCCTGGGTGGCTGAAGTCAAGGCCAGCAATCATAATTAGAGTAAATCATTTGCATTGTATTATATCTTTAGTACATCTATGTCTTCCACAGTCTATTGTAGGAGACTTGGGAAAAAAAATAAGACTGCTACCTTCTGCTTTGGGTTCACTTAGAAATCTAAAATCTGGAGGGGCAAAACAGCTGAAGTATCACAAAAACCCCTACACAATGAAGGAGAAATCTCTGCTGATCTCTATGCCTGCCCCTGGGCCTGAGGGAACTGCCTGTCTTCATGCATATTCACAAACACACACTCACACAGTGTTTCATAGTCTTAGAAAAAATAATTTATCATTCTGGGACACCGTAAGGGTTTGCAAATTGTCTGCAAATATTATGAATTATTGTGGTGGTCTTATCCAAATGGCCTCTTACAAAGCTCTCCCAGACAGAAATGAGGAAAGAGACTATGCAGCCCTTTGGAAGGAATCTACATAAATTCATTTGTAGGAGGATGAGCCAATAAAATTTCTCCCTGGTCACTCCATAGAAGGCAGCTGAGGAGAGCTGAGATTTAAAGGACCTTCTGTTCCCCTTCTCTAGAAGGGCTGAGAGCAGAGATTTTTGTGTATACCTACAAAATAGAAATCTCCTTTAAGAGGTGCAGAAGGGCCATAACTGTGGTTCACATCCCTGTCTCTTGACAGCAGACTGTAAAGCTCTGCATTTTGTAGGGCTGTGGAGAGAGGAGCTTGATTTGCCCACATGGACATGCTTTTCCCTGTGGGCTGGAAACTTCGAGAGAGATTATGACTCTTGCTAAACATCACAGTCTGGCCCAGTACATTTCCTTAATGAGTTTTTCAGGGCAAAAAGTATAAAATAAGCAACTAGGAAGCAGAGAGCCACTTAGCAGTTCTTTGCTGATGCAAAACAAGATGTCCCATTTGCTACATATTGTGATGCTCGGTATATCGGTATATTTTAATTGCATGGCAACTTGCATCTAGTAGAAATGGCATTTTGCATGGCAAATGCATGGCAACTTGCATCTAGTAGAAATGGCATTTTGCATGGCAACTTGCATCTAGTAGAAATGGCATTTTGCATTCCTAGAAATGGCATTTTGCATTCCCATAATCTCAGAACAATTTACTAGTATTAATGAGTTGAGACATGAAATAAGATCTTATCCTCCCTTCACCAACAGGGGAACTGAGGTAGTTAAACAGGCGGATTTTCAGTGTCTCATGGAGTGACAGTCCCAGTCTCAGAGGCTGTGATAACCTGGATAAGCCAGACAGCAATTCATAGTGTTGAGTAATTTGGCCAGAGAAACTTCCCAAAAATCACATGGAAACATAAGGCAGGTCTCAGGGTAGGAAGCAAACTTTCTGCCCCCTTCCCCTCTGCTTTGCACTGTCATACAAAATGTTCTTGCAGGTTCCCAGGCCATGCAAAACAAAAGGCCAAATGCTATAGATATGAAAGTACTAAAGAAAATGTAACCAATACCTGCAAGAGCGGTGTCAGATATGAGGAATCCCTTTTGTCTTACAGATGGTTTATAAAATGCCTGTTTCTAGAGGATACAGATGTGAGGTTTTATGTGGGAGCTCTGCCAGCACTGATATTGGTGATGATGACCTGTAGGGTGGCAGGGTGGAACTCCATTACCATCTATGTGCTGGGATGCTGACAGTAGAAACAAAAACAAACCCAACAAATTTCAGAAGTCCTGATGCTGTAACATAGAACAGCAACAAAAATCAGCAAGCCAGGCAAAACTGGCTGAGCTCAAGTCCCTGGGTTTATTGCCTTTCTTCAAGCTGTGAAGTCAGTGGGGGAGAACCGTGTGTAGGTTGCACATGGGTTGTTCACTGCTGCACTGAAGCCCTGGAGGAAGTCTTCCCAAAGCACAGCTGAAAGTTTGATACCCAGCTCCTGGTGGCTTCCAGTAGGATGGAGCTCCTTCATTTCCTTTCATCCCTTTAAATGTCTTCTATCAGCTGCATCATTGAGAATTGCGTGGGGAGTAAGGAAGTAGCAGTGTTTCCATGCTGCTGAGGCAGAGCTGTGAGGACAGACAGAGAATTGATCTGCAGTTGCTCCCTCTGCAGCTTCTGCTGTCCTGCAGTGAGTTTGGGTCATTACCAAATTAAAGATCAGGGTCGAGGCACTCTGGAAAAAGCAACATCGGTGGCAAAGACATGGAGAGCTCAGTTTAAGGCACCGCTCCTAAAAGCAAGCAAAATGCAAACTGGAAAACTCCAACAACTAAAAACTGTCGATGACACATGATGGTTTTGGGACATGGCGTGGGTAGGAAAGTCACTGCCATTTAGGGATGGATTCAATCTCTTTGGAAGACAAGCACACAAACATAACCTACTAGAAGTGGTTTTGACAGGGCTGTGTGAGGCAGAAGCCAGAGAGTCACTTCTGGGAGTGAGTAGCCCTGAGCTAAGCTTGAGCTGGTATATAGAGCAGAGTTAAGTCCCTCAAAATTAAAATGATGCTGGACATCTTGTTATGGAAGAATGATAGGAAGATACACCTGAATTCCTGCCTGTTGGTGTCTGTGTTGTGCTCTTCATGGCCTGGGAAAACTCCCCCAAACTCCTAATTGAAAGCTTTCCTTTCCCTCCAGCTGAGGTTGATGTTTGCATTGCCTGAGCTTGACTCTGAGCTGAATTGCACACCTGCCCCATGTCAGAGGACCATATTTACCTGAGGAGTGCCCCCCCCAAATAGAGGCTTTTAAAAGAGCTGTGTGAGGGCTGCATCCAGGCCCATGGGCTTGTAGTACCTGAGGTGAGGCTCACAGGTCAGCTCTTCTGTTTTGGCAGAGATTCTCCTAAGGATAATACACTGAATGTGTAGAGATTCTTCTGTGTCCTCTGTCTACGAAAATCCTGGAGCTGTTCAGTTTGATCTTGACATTTCCACAACCTGAAAAGACAGACTCAAGCCCACAACCTTGGAAGTTAAACACGTCTGGTCTTTGGAGGAGGTTGGGCTTAGGTTTGCACTCCAGGGCTCTGCATAAGACTGAATTGTCGTTAAATCACCCAGCTCCATCCTTGTAGATTAGCCAGTACCTTTGCCAGTGGTATGAGGTCACAAGCCAGTTTCATCCACTGCTTTTTCTGCCTACAGCAATTTACATCATCTTATCTTTGGCCTATTTTTTGGAGAAAATACACCATCTTTTAATTCCAAATAATCTCTCTTACAGCTTTCTCCCTTTCCCTCATAGAGTCGACTGGTAAGGAAAGGAGATCTTTGCCATTTCTTTGGATCCTGTGTGGTCATGCATTGCTGAAGTGCATGTGTGAGTCTACATGTGCATTGAGCACATGTGCTGAAGCATTGTCTGAAGCTCCTAGAGGTGCTTCACACCAGGAAAACTTTGTTTAGGATTATAAGTGTTCCTGCTAGTGTATTGTCTAAGACTAAATCAGCTTGAGAAGTCATAGGAGCAATCCTCCTTCACTGCCATACCTTCATTGCATTCTGAAGGTCTCCTTCCATCCTTCCCATCCATTTCTGTCAGTGACAACATGTTTCTTTTATTTAGTTTATTTTAATATTTAGCCCATTAGTGAGGTGTTGGGCAGCCAGGCTTGTTGAAAGATTAAGAAACTACTTTACAAAGATGTTTTCTCAGGATTTAAAATTCCTGCAGCTTTTGAACCTTTAAAAATGCACCTACAGGCAGCTGAAGAAATGTGCAGGAGGGCACAGACTCTTTTGGAAGGCTGAGCTGTTTGAGTAACAGCCCTCAGTCTGGTGTTGACAGTTATTGAGAACAAATAGCAATTCAGAACAATAACCAGTTTTAAAATTCCAAAAGGATTCAGGCATGTGGGTATCTTGAGAAATCTAGCCTATATGCTTTTAAAGCTAAAGTACTCTTTCAGCAGTAACTTCTCCATTTGGAAACCGAAATCTCTTAAAAGGAAAGTTTTGAGGTGTTTTTTACAATATGTCTTCTCAGAGACAACCTCTGTCACAGATGCACTAACTGCTGAAAAAGTATTTTCATGTCTCCATCAAGCAGAACGAAGCAGGAAAGACTGAAGCATCTGGCTGTTGTGTTCCAAGAAAACTTCAAGAAGCTGAAGCTTGAGATGAGCATTCAGTTTCTCTGTTGCTGGGATTGATTTCTTTGTTCTTCTGGATTTGATTCTTCTAAAACAAATGTTGGAGAATGTCAACAAGCTCAGCTCATGTTCTACTAAGTCCAGGCATGGTGGTCAGCAAAAACCAGTATTTCCCCAGGGTGTATGCATGTGACCTAGAAAGTGGCACTGGAAGACAAAGGAGCTAGAAAATTCCACGTTTTTCCATTGCTTCATGGTGGGCTGAAATGAATGTTTCAGATGAGCTTGAGTGAAGCTGTATTTTGTTGCATGAAGCCAGAGTGCCCTGGTCTGCAGGAAGGGCTAAGGGTAGAGAGGAGACGTGAACCCTACAGAGCACTGGGGCAGACACTCTGTCACAATTGTGTCCCAGGGGAAAGTCTTCCCCTGGGAGAATGCTGTTCATGTTTCTCTTACCTGGAGACCATCAGAAAGACTCTCTGTCTTGTTGACAGAACAGAAAACTGAGCTTTTATTGTAATGAAAGGTTTCACTAGGATATTTGTTTCCCACATAATATTTTACTTTGCTTGAAAAAATTAACACCTGAAAATGGAGTATTTTGGTTGATGACTGAAATACTTCAGCTGAAGAAAAATGTGGAGTTTCCACAGAGGAGACAGGCACACCAAAACCTGCACTAAAAATAACCCTGAAGACATCCCAGGATGCTAAAAGGTCTGCTTATGGATTCCATGGAGTGGCTAATGCCCTTCTCTGTGTCATGCAGTGCCCAGCCAGCACGCGGTGATCAATCTTTTGGTTGGGACTTGCTGTGATTTTGTTAGTCAGGTTTCACTGTTCTCAAGCAACTGCAGTGATCTGTAGCATTGCCCATTGTCACTTGTAGCACTTCTGTGTCTGAACAGTTCCGGGCAAGCCGGAGCCAGGTTATCCACACATGTACATCCTGCATTCTGCGTGTGAGATGCGAGTGCGGGTACTGAGTGGCATGTTAATAACACACTGTTAGCCCCATCCTGTGATTTCATAACACGCATTCAGCTTGGTGCTCACTAACACAGGTTTGATTTTGTTCCTACCCTCTTCTACCTACTAAAATGTTCCCCTGCCAGAGGCAGGAGCCTTCTTCATTTACAATAAATAAATGCCGTGGATGTGGCACCTGCCCTTTTCTGGGCTCTCACCCAGGGATTAGACTGTGCCCGTGGATCTGAGCTTTTTACATACAATGCGCAGCTGGGATATAAAGAGCCTTTTGAAAAGGAGGCTTGGCGGCCTTCCCAGAAGCAACAGAAGGATCCATTTCTGCCTTACCTGTGATTAATTCTTTTCCATTTGTGCTTGCAGTGGAGGGGCTTGAGCCCAGCACTAACAAAACCCATTTTGTTGTTCAGTTTACTGCTTTTAACTGTAGCTCCAGCCTCTGGGGCTTCCCTCCCTTTCCAGCTGTTTGACTAATATTAATTCTGTGTATGCTGCTTAACTATCTAGGAGTGACCATCTGAAGTGGCATTTCTTTAGTTTTGAGGCGTTTAGTAAGCATGAAATATGCAAGAGGACGGTAGTGGGAACATCTGTGCAAGGGTGCAGACAGTTTTGAGATAGAAAAGAAGTTCTCAGAGTTTGAGTGCTCAGGGATGGGGGACAGCAAAAAGCCCTCTCTGTTACTTCATTCTTTATCATCTCTTTCTGGGAATGGGGAGCATGAATACAGGACTCATTCAAGGGTATCCCAGCATGTCATGGATAAGCTGTCAATGGGCTCAGGGTATCCTGAGACTACCACTACTGGAACAGCTGCTGGGGATTGCATGTGAGATAGCTGAATGGAAACAGCACTTCTGCCACTCTGCATTTAGCAGAGAAATGGGTTCCCCGAGCACCCTCAGGACCAGAGACAGAAGATACCTTTGCCAGTGCCCCTGTTGTCTGAACAGTGTGGTTTCTCAGCTTGCTGGGGAGTTGTGTATTAACAGGCAGACACCAAGCCCAGAAGAATAAGTGTTATTTTTTCTTCCTTCATGTGGTGAGCTTTGGGTTTTTGGGCTGTGTGGTAGAGGAATTTGAGGGCCTGGCAGACCTGGGTTAAAACAGCATTAATGGAGCTGAGCTGGTGAGTGTAGCATCAGGAGAAGAAAACCCCAAAATACTGCTTGGGATTTCAGAGGTAAAGGAAAGAAGCCTGACTTGCTAACAAGAGGTTAGCCTTGTCCAGGACAGCCACATGGAGGTGGTAGGGTGTCTGTAAGCTGGTAAGAACTAAGCAGTGGGGTTTGAGCAGTCTGCAACACACGTTTTACCCTGCAGAGTTTGGGGCATAGACACGTGTCTTGCACAAGCACTGGACAATATTGGCTATGTATTTTCCAGTTGTGTCCTGTACCTTGTAGGAACACATCCCAGAATGGCTATGCTGCACTGATCCTTATAACCTGGAATGGAGGAAGCTCTCCCAGGGTATGTGCTGAAGCCTGGAGGAGACTTCCCTGAATCCTGCCACAGACCTTTGTTAGATAGACATTCAGGAAAAAATATCCCTGCACTTCCCACCCAGGTCTTCATCTCTTCTCAGATCAATCAACAAGGCATCTCTCGTCCAACAACTTGAAAGTCTCCAGCTTTGCTTCAAAAGAATTTATAAATTCCCCTCACAGTTCAAGTGCATTCAGCAGGACTGGGGAATTCCTTTAGATCTCTGCTGAAGAATGCTTTTAAGTCAGGCGACTGCTTGTATCTACAAAACAAACTTGCTTGCTCACCAACCAGCTCTCCACTGGAAGCACCATCTCCCTCAGAAGACTCGCTGTTGTTCCCTGTTCCCTCTTCCCTATCTGTAAACTACCCCATGGCTAGGTAAATATTTTTATTCTATCCTGTGCCAAGCATTCTTCCCCCTCCCACAGAAGAAGATGTGCATTGGCTCCCTTGGAGTGCAAATGAACGCCCATGTCTAAAGGAAGGCTGGCCTTGCTCTAGGTGCCAGCCTCACACATCCTGGCTGTGGAAAACACAATGTTTTCCGACATCAAACTGTAGCAAGAAAACAAACTTTGGTTTGCTCCTCCAATATTAATCTTGCTGCCCACAACTGCTGCAGTGAGCTCTTACAGCTGGGCTTTCACAGTTAGGTTGATAGGATGAAAGGATAAACAGGGAAGAATTATCCATCTTGGTGCTTAAATGAGAGCTTCTGAGCACCTCAGGGTGGGCACTTGAGTGGTGGGTACTGTGTGAAGGTGAAGGTTGAATAGGCAGAACTTGTCCTCCTGCCTTCCAGAGGAATGCTTGCGCCCCAGGTCATGGACTTCTGCAGTTGTTCCCAGTCACTTCACAGGCAGCCCAAGTCCTCCAAGAGCAGGATTTGTCTTAAAAAAGCCAATTTTTTCCTTAGCCATCTAGCTGCAAATGAAGTATCCCTTTTCCCTCTCCTATTTCTGCTTGGTTTGTTGGTAAAAGTCAGCAGAGGTACTGTGGGGAGCAGATCTAGTGCCACAGTCCTGTGAGCTTGGCTACGTGCTGGAGATGTGTGAAGCAAACTTGGTGTGCTGTAATAATTTACCAATCCCCTCCCTTGCTGCTGTTTGTTAGCAGTGACTCTAAATAAGCACATGCTTCAGCTTTCTGGCTGAGCACGTTTTTTGGCCTTTGGATGGCATGAGATGTAAGTATTTAATGTTATCAGTAGAAGCCAAAGGTCTCCAGCCTCCTCTCTGCCAAATGAGGTCAGTGTTCTGCTGATGTCTGTCTGTCTGATGGCCCTCTTTCTTTGATGTGTCCATCCTAAGGTCTCTTTTCTCTGTCCCATCTCTGTTCCATGTCTTGGGGTTTTTAAGCATCTCTCATGTGAATGTATCACATTTTGAGCTAATTAGAGCTTAGCTGACATCATTTTTTTCATGGGCTTGTGGGCAAAGGGGTTCTGTAATGGGCTTGTGTCTGCACACCACAGAGTTGGTGACCCAGGGAGCTGGCAGCCCCTTGCCCATGTAGGCAGGCTCCCGTGGGGTTGTCTACAGGCATGACTGATTCTTTATGTTGGTTTGACTTACTAGTTGGACTTCCCCGTCTCCCACTTGGGTGCCTGAGTTTGGCCTGTTCTTCCCTGGTCTCTGTGCCGCTGGGTGTCCTGGTCTGTGGTGCTGTGGTTTGGTCTGGTGAGTTGGGCCTCCAGCTCCTAATAAAGCACTGCAAAGCCAATACCCAGATTTTCCATCAGCACATTCCCACAGACACCCTGGAAGGAGGAGATTCATTGTCTTTATTGATGCCTGTGTGTGTTTTTAAGAAGCTATTGCATAGGCACAGCTGCGGCTCAGACTGGTGAGTTCATGGAACCCTTGAAAACCTCAGTGACACAGACAGGACTTGTGTACCCCAGCAAATTGGGGAACGGGCTGCCAGGAGCTCTCCTCTTCAGTGCACTTTGCTTTTATTCATTGCGGGTAAAGGTGAGCATTGTTTCTCCTCTCCAGAAGCTTCCCTCCACTCTAACCATGGAATTGTCCCCATCTTCTGTTTTATTTTCTGACTTCTAGCATCTGCCAGATCCAACTGGGAGCTGCCCTGCTGGTAATCAGCATCCCTCCGGACGCGCTCCTCCCTGCCTGACTCAGTCGGCCCTGGCGCTTCGGCACAGCCTTTCCAAGAGGAGAAGAAATTGCTCTTTCTGCCCTGTCTGTCTAAAGCTTCCCCTCCCAACCCTCCCAGCAGCTGAGTAACTTCCTTCTTTAAATCTGGCCTTAAATCTTCCTTTTTTCTTTAGCCTGTAATTCACTCCCTTTGTGAGACACTTTGCAGAGCTCCGACAGGAGGATGCAGAACAGTGAGATGCTCCTGGGGTGAGATGCCCTCCGTGTCTCGGAGCCACAGCAGTGAGCCCCTCTCTGAGTGCTGGGCCCTGTGCCTGCTAAATGGTGTCTCTCAGTATGAGAGTTTCTCTTATCTTAGAGTTTCTTTCAGTGCTACGTTTGACGTAGTAATGGAAGCCAGCTCCTGCCTGCGGCGAGTGTGTGTAATTTCCTTTGACATCAACATGTGCCTGTGAGGGAACAGTTCTACCCATTCCCACCCTGTTTGATTAGATTCCGTAAGAGAGTCATTACAGCATCGCTGCCACTCCTCCCTGTCACTCATGGGATTTTAGGAGGACTTCTGAAACGTGCTCAGAGCAAGGAAAGCCTAGATTTCTGCTTCTAAAGCCTGGAGATATTTTTAATATAACAACTATATTCCTCAAATTTTTATACTATGATTTATTTTTTTTGTCCCACACCTGCTTATTTCCTTGGCCTTTGACCCTCTTATGTCTAAGTGTCTTGCTGTTTCACAGTTTCTTGGTGTGGAGAGACTCACCAGCCTACGGGGTAGTTAAAAGATGTCACCATGAATTAGCAGTGTGGCTGAACTGCTGGACTCGTCTAGACTTGCTCCAGTTATCAGCAAAGTGTGGGATATAATTTGCCAAAGCTTTTAAATCCTGCTTTCATCTGCGACTTAGGTAGTTAAGCACTAAATACATTTCACTGCCCTTGCATCTTAGGCATACAAATATTCAAGGTGCTTAGGAAAGCATCCTATGGGTGCCTTGCCCCCAGAGTTGGGGCAGAAAGGGGTGAGGCCAGGGACCAGACGTGGTTCTACAAGGGTCTGGCTTCCACAGCACAATGGTGCCCACACTGGTGCCAGAGGTGTAACATTAATGAAACGTTTCGGATTAAATGAGCGGCTGGCTCTGGTGCCTCAGTCACTCTGTAGAGGAAGGGTCTGTGTGTGAGACTACTGCACTTAAAAATGTATGCAGGCTGTGCAGCTGCATCTGTCTGTAGCTTGGGTTTTCTAAGACGTGACCAGTGACCATTTTCTAAAGAGCAAAAAAAAAAAAAGTCATATTCCGGTACAGTAAGTCTGCAAATAAAATGAACTCACTGTTGTAAAGGAACTTTGTTTTTGCAGAGGGGACTGGGCTATGGAATTTTGTAGGCAAAGAAGACTTGTCATCCAAGGAGAAGACTTCTTCATTTAAAATTATTTGTACAGGAGACATAGCAATAAAGTAAATGAGAACTGCAGTTTCTAACAAATGCTAATAATCCTAAGCTCTTATTTTTAATAAAGCTTCAGTAATCACATTTTTCACCTTAAAACAGGCAGCTGTTGAGAACAATGTCACATGTCTTTTGCATACTGATCTTATGTTGTGTGTATTTGTTTTCTTTTGTGTAGAACGAGGTGATCAGCCAGCAGCTCTCTGTCATTTTCACTCATTGTTATGGACCCTACCCAATTCCAAAGCTCGTGGAAATTAAGCGCAAGCAGACCTCCCGTCTGGGTAAGTGTCCCTGCAAGATCCTCATCGGCTCTCCAGGGAGAGCTGTGGGAAGGCTGTTGCTGGCCAGGTGCTTGAGCGGGCCACAAGTCAGAAAAATCTCAATTTGAAAGACAGAATTAGAGGAAGGAAGGGCCCCAAACTTAACCTGACCTAAAAGTCCCACTGACATCAGGAGGGTCATCAGGTGCGGTGCACTGAAGTGGGGCTGTGAATCTGTAAAGATTTGTCTGTGTTGCTGATTAGGCTGGGATCCAAGCCTTGGCCCTAGAGCAAGGTGCCTGTCTGGATCTCAGATCACCCTGGCTGGCTGCAGGTGATGCTGCACCAGCACAGCCCTCCCAGCTTGGTCAGCAGAGCCCAGAGTGTTTTCAGGGGACTGAGAGAAGAGCCAGACAATTTTCCAGGACCCTCTTCCCCTTGACAGAGATTTCCTCACACAGGGAGTGGCCTAATAGAGTATAAAAGAGCAGAGGGCCCCCCAGCATCTGCTGAGCTGCAGTTTGCTCTGGGTAGCAGAGCTGGCGGCTGTGCCAGCATCACACGGCGGGGACGGCCGGCTGTCGTTTCAGCAAAGGTCGTCACG
This sequence comes from Euphonia xanthogaster, assembly GCA_034509185.1. Taxonomy (NCBI): domain Eukaryota; kingdom Metazoa; phylum Chordata; class Aves; order Passeriformes; family Fringillidae; genus Euphonia; species Euphonia xanthogaster. The sequence goes on along the minus strand of JAYDZK010000056.1, from coordinate 51,727,527 downwards.
GACTTCGGAGATTTGAATTCCCTTTTTCTGAACTCAGTGTGGTTGTCTCAGGCTGTCCAAAATAGCTTTATGGGCTTTACTCACTAAAAACAATATCCTTCTATTCTGTTGCTTTCTTTTGTCAAATTCAGTATGTTCCTGACCTCTTCCAAATTAAAGTTATTGACTTTTTTGTTTCCTTCTTTTTGTGATTCTAGATCCCCATTTTCTTAACAATAAAGAGATGTCAGATGTCACATTTCTGGTGGAAGGAAGACCATTTTATGCACATCGAGTGTTGCTATTTACTGCATCACCAAGGTAAAATAGAGATACATCTCTGGTTTTTAACAAAAATAGAATTTGATTCTATGAGTTTGTGGGGTTTTTTTGTTTGTTTTGCTGTCCCACTTCTTTGAGGGGTAGTGGCCCAATCTTCAAATTTTTCTTAATCAGAACATCCCCACAGCTTGTTTCTGGTTGATCTGCCAGATATTTAACAAGTGCTCCTGTCAATAGATTTTCATCCAGTGAATGATCCATGCTTCTGGCCATGTATCTGACTTTGTTGTACTGAGGCACATTGGCATGGTCCTCATTACTGCACTCAGTTCTCAACCATACAGAGTTGCGATACTTTGTTTATTAATAATTTAATGAGTGGTTAAATCCTGCCTTGCATCAGTTTCAGCAGTCTCCAGGAAAAACAAGCTGCTATCACACAATTCTTGACAGCATTCTACAACTTTTAAATGAAATTAAATAGCTGTGAAACATACCATACTGTATCCAAAGGCAGTATTTATAGTTGTGTGCTCAGAAGTCTGAATGTGAGTTTCCCAGCTCAACCCAACCCAAGAGTTGCTCACAAACATTATTTGTATGCAGCTGTATAATTCAAGGTGTGCTTTTAAACAAATCTTGCTGGCCCTCCATAACAGCTTATTTTGAGATGTGACAAGGACAGAGCTCTGAGTTTGGATGATTTAAGCAATATGGAAATTGATGCTACTTGTGCTGCCAGCCCACAGCACAGAGTAAAGAGATTTGCATGAAGTAACTGCAGTATCTGACTGTGCCTTCAGCTAAGAAATGGATATTGGTGTATATAGCTTCTTGGTAGATGTACAAATACGTTCCAAACTCCAACTTTAAGCCTACTAAATTGTGCTCATAATAGAGTTTGACACTAGTGAAAGCAAGTAAATTGTTATCTCTATTTTAATTAACAAGATGCAGTCATGATGAGGGAAAGGTTACCATCCAGCAAATGCTGGTCTTGATAGATAAGCTGAGCTCTGAACTACTACTGGAAGGTCAGATGACTTAACAAAGAGAGTACAAGGGCAGGTGTTTCTGGCAGCACATTTCCCATTTTCACCTTCTGATCAACAGGAATACCTGGTTTTGAGAAGTAGATTGTTACATATGTATATATCTCATATAAGTTTGCAATTATAAACTACAAATATGTGGGCTTTTTGTCCTGAAACTTGTTGAGTTTCGGGTTTTGATAATCAGAGAACAGCAGCCTATCCAGTTTTCTCTCCTGCCTCTTCTCACACAATTATACTGAGCATGCATGGGAGCATTAAAAGTCTCATTGTTTTTTTGTTGTTGTTGTTGTTTTATTCCAAAAGCATTTTTAAACCAGCATAATGGACATAAGTCAAAATCTGTCGTCCTCAAAAAAGGAAAACGTTCAGGTTTTAAATTTTGCAGATCTTCATAAAAGATCATGTTGCTTTCAAGAAAAAAAAATTTGGTTCTGTAGTATATGTCATTACAGAATCTGAGTTTTGGATGTATATTTTACTCTATTGTTACATTAGATGTATTCTTCAAAAATTTCTAATTGAAATCTTCTAGAGAGAGGCTTCTTCCTTTTGGTTTGAACTTTATGTTAGTGTCTAAATCTTGATGCTTTTTGGTGACAATTACGTTCATTTCAGTATACTGTTTTTGCAATAATTGATGCTGTCATTCCATTGCACTTCTGTACTGTTTTTACTGCATTTTTCCACAGAGATAATTGGGCTGGTATTTCAGTTTTGCTCCTTTTTATTTAGGTTTAAAGCACTGCTGTCAAGCAAGCCCTCATCTGATAGTACTTGTATTGAGATCAACTATGTGAAGTACCCCATCTTTCAGGTACAGTCCCCACACTGAATTTGAATGGAACTTGTAAGAGGAACACCATCCATGTCCTGTCCAAATTAGTACCTATGTATTTGATAAACCAGAGCAGTGGTTTCACAAGCACAGGCTTCATCGCTGTTCAAGCACTGCAGAATTCTATTGATTGCAAATGTACCTCAGCAGGTACAGCAACATGCATTTCACTGACATGGGCTGTGCACACAAAGCACTTCCTGTCAGCATAAGGCATTTCTTTCTGTAGTTGGCTCTTTCTGCATTTAATGGACAGGTTTGGAAGAGACACACTTCATTCCCTTCCTTAGCAGTGCTCTCCAATCAATGTAGTGCCATGAAAAGGCAGAGCTTGCTCTCTGTACCTGTAGCATGTATGTGCTTCCCTTGCTTTGAGCTGGAGTTCAGGCAGCTCCGTGTATCGACTGTTACTGCTGCCCACAATAACTGGGCTCCCCACAGAGGCATCTCAGCTGGCTTGTATTACAGTGCAAAGCCTCCTTCACCTCTTTATTATCTTCCATGCGTGCCTGCACACAGCTGGATGAAGGTGGTCTTTGCCAGGGAAGGGATAAGGGAATAACCATTGTATATGCTGTGTTTGCCTGAATCAGTGATGCACTTAACAGACTGGGAAATACACTGAAAATTCAAAATGAGTTAATCAGTTTCCTGCAAACTGTTTGGAACTTACCACGAAATCCAGACAATTTGAGGGTGAGGGTCGAGACATTAGACTACCTATGAGAAGGAAACACTGAACTTTGCAGAGTGAGAGAATAACCAGGTATATCTTTGAAATCAGGAGGCTTAAGCCATTTTTATCTACAAATCCGTGGTGGATTTAGGAGAGCCTCGGGTATTGCCTGCATTGTCCCCTGTTCCTCTATGTCTTGGATTGGTTTTTATAAACACTCCCTTTGTTTTATTACAGCTGGTTATGCAGTATCTTTATTATGGAGGTGCAGAGTCACTCCTGATTAAAAATAATGAAATTATGGAGGTAAGAGACATTTATTTAATTGCAGTGGGAGCGATGCTGACTGATCTGTGTGCCATTCACCCAAGGGCATGTGGCCATTGGGCAAGACCTGAGAACTCTTGTAAGAGCTAGCAGTGCCTCACCTGGAGTGCCCAGACTCTCTGAAGTCCTGCACGAGACTGAGAGACTTTGCAAATATCTACTTAGAGGCAAAGCTGGTGTTACCAAAATCTGGAACCAATTTCCAGCAACTTAGTGTTCCATCCTCCCTGTCTCAGCAGCATTAAAAACATCCAATTTGGTTTGTCACATGGGAGAAGTCTTGGGCACGTGCTTGGCTTTAACCATGAGAGAAGTCCACTAGAGACACAGTTCAGTTCAAGTTCAAGCATGTGACTCTCAAATTTTATGAATAAAACCGTAATCTGCCCCCTGAGATACAGAGACTTCTTTGCCCCTTTCTCACTGGGTGTAAAACATCCAGGTGCTGTTGTGGCCTTTTGCAAAAGCCAAACCAAGCCAGCTGGAGCTGACTGAACTTTCACACAGCCACCAGCCACGCAACCACAACCTTATGGATGTAAGTAATCCCCTTCCGAATACTGTATGCCATCATTGTCAGCTATGATCAGCAAAACTAAGATATATTGAGCAAATTCTTGATAGTCATTCAGGGAGTTTTCAGGCAGCCAAAAAGACTGCAAGTCAGCAAATACTAAATTCAGAGCTACTTAAACAGCTGGTAATAATCAGCGTCTGCCACCACGATCACAGAATATCTCAAGTTGGAAGAGACCTATAAGGACCATCAAGTCCAACGCCCTACTCCTTGCAGGGCTATGTAAAGCTAAACCACATCACTCAGAGTGTCGTGCAGATGTGCCATGAACTCTGGCAGGCTTGGTGCCATGAGCACTTCCCTGGGGAGCCTGTTCAGTGACTGACCACCCTCTCAGGGGAGAACCTGTTCCTTATGGCCAATCTGCACTTCCCCTGGTGCAGCTACTTTACTTTTCTTCGTGTCCTGTCGCTATTGCCTGCATTATTTTGTCCCTATAACTCTACAGTCTAGCAGCCAGAGGATGGAACTGGTCAGGACTGAAATTACCCCTCTCTAGTGCAGGCAGTGGATTTTTAAGTGAGCATGCCCACATCAGCTTCCTGAGCTGTGTAGGAAAAGTTCCCTAATTCTCTGTTTCTCTCAGAGTTTTGAAAGACTTCCTGAATTTCTAACTTTTTCTGAAATAGAGAATTTAAGACTAGGCAGTGCAGTGGCTTTATAGAGATGTGCGTGTTATCACCTAGCCTGTTCAAAAGCTTCTGCTGCATTTCAGCTGGCAGCTTGCTCTACTTGTGTGACATCTCAAAACTTCTGAGACTCCAGAGTGTATGACTGATTGATTGATCTCTTGATAACAGATGTGGCCATGGTTCCTCACAGTTTAAAGTAATTACAAACCAGCACATGATTGCGTGAGCCACAGAGGCAGCTGGAATAGGATTTGGCTTTATCTTTCAAAACTGCATTTAGTAACTTGTCTTATTACACATATGATAACAAGAAGCACCAGAAATACTCCACAGAGATCTTTGCTGCAATTCATAATTGGGGCCAGCTGGCTGCTATCACATCAGCACTGCAGATTTCCAGCACTTGGATTTATTTATGGGATTAAAATAGATCTTGAGCAGACTGCATAGGAAAAGTCAGAATAATGTCATGGAAGTCTCAGGGTTTTGTTTGTTCCCCAGTGCAGTATGAGAGCCCCTTTGGGATGCAGAGGTTAACTTTTTCTTATGAGTCCCAAATAATAAGGGCTGTGTTAAAGCCTGAATACCTGAGTAAGTGCTATTTAAGCATGTGAACAGCTTGATCTAAGGTCTGGCTGGGTTCCAACAAAGAGTCAGGCAATGAAGAACTCCAGCCTGCTTTCTAAGACAGAGCAGAGAGCCAGAGACAATGACCTGCCATGGAAAGCCAGAAAATTAAATTACTTTCCTGTAAAAGGACAGAAAAAAGGCAATAGAGGAAATATTAGCACTGCTGAAATCAGTTGAAGAACTCAAAATTCAAGCCATTTTCACCCCACAGGCATGCAGAGATGCCAAGGCAGTGCCAGGGTAGGCAGTGTAGCCACAGGGGAGATGCAGAGCCAAAGAGAGAGGTTAGTGTTGGTGTCAGAAGAGCTGTGGCAGAGCAGTGACAGACACATGACACTCACACGAATGCTGGCTAGGCATTGCCTCACAAAGCTGGTTCCCACCTCTGTGCACTCGTTCCTTAGAATAACGTGGACCTCAGACAGTGTTTCAGTGCTCCTGGCCTGGACATCCCCTGACAGCTGCTCACAAGCTAGGACAAGGAGCATATGGAGATCTGATTCCACTCCCTTGAGCCTGCTGACGTGGCAGATTTGAAGTTTATTGTCTCTCTAGATTAAGACTTCCCAGGACGGTCATCATCGTTTTGTTTGAATTCCTCTGTACACTTGATCCTGACCTTTCTGCTGACTTCCTTACATCCAGCCCAGGTGCTCTGTTTCAATAAGATCTTGGAGAACAGTTGAACCAGAACTTCGGTTTTGGGGATGTATTTGTAGGTCTTTTATTGCAGTCATGTTTGCAAAGTGTGAAATACTTTTCAAACTGCTGTTTCCTTTTTCTCCTTGTCCCATTCCAAAGTCAGCATGTGGACCTGAGCAGCCTTTGGTGTTCTCTCTGTGTATAGATTCCCATTGTGTGATTTAGAAGAAACTGCAGAGGGTTAAAACAACCAAGCAATCTTCTCATTCTGACTTTTTGTCAGTACTTTCATGCTAACTGAAGAAGGGGCAGAGAAAAAAGTATAATGAAACAGTAAAGAAGCAAGCTCTGATTCTGTATTGCTCAGCAGTTTTTGACTATTTTTTCCATGCCTTTTGGTTTTTTTTTAGCTTCTCTCTGCTGCTAAATTTTTCCAGCTTGAAGCTTTACAACGACACTGTGAGATCATTTGTGCAAAAAGCATTAATACAGAAAACTGCGTGGATATTTATAATCATGCCAAGGTAAAAATAACTGCATATGCTTGCATGTTGTGTGTCTGCTGTCATTCTTGTAGGTCAGTTTTGTAATAAGTAGTTTTATATATATGTGTTTCTCATATGCTTAGTACATTTGTTGCATGTTTAAGATTTGTCATTCATTTACTGGGACTGACTGATTAATAGGTACCTGGTATAGTGACAATCCAAAATTAGTTAGTCTAAGTCCAAGGTGGCAGCTTCTCAGCCCCTTCCCTGAGCGGTTCAAACTCAATTTCAGTGTACCACTATGTGGGAGATCTATCCCTTATTCATGGCAGCACAAACTGGTGAGCTGATTCTACAGGAATCATTAAGTGAAGTAGGCATCTCTGCTTTCACCTTCCAAGATGCATTTTCCCATTTCCATTACCTGTTCCTTCCTGCCTGAAGCCCAGTGGGGTGATCCACTCAATGCTGGTGACACCTTGTCAATATATAAAAATACCATGTTGTGGAAGTGCAATGGCTCAGAGCCCCGCAAGGATGGTAATGAGAATTTTATGTCTTGGAGAGTTTCTTATTGGAATCAAATTATATACTTAGCTTGTGAGGTTGCCTAAGTCATAAGACACAAAAGCATGGCATTTCTTGTCCTAGAAACCCTATTTTCACGCGTTGGTGGAGGTGGTTACCACATTGATTAGTTTCAGTTTTTCCCTCCTCACGTGGAGTAGTTAGATTTTCACTTGGAAGATGGAAGTGGTACATAAATAAATGCAATGAAATATTCTTAAACCATTTCTTAAGAGATTTTTTCTCTAACTTGCATGGTCTATACAAAAGATAAAACTGATGCATTGTGACATAGAGGTTTGATTGAACAGAATAATCCTGCAGATTGCTCCAAACCCCTGCAGATCTGACCTCCATTCCCATTATCAGGTATTTCCTACAGAGAATAGTCATGCTGGGTCTTCGTGTACAGATAACATGCAATCGATGTTTGAGATAGCACAAAGCGCAAAGATCCACCTATAAAAATAAGCAATGAAGTGTATCTGTAGGTCCATTTAATGTAAGAGGAAGAAAATTACAGTGCAGGAATCGTTTGAAAAATATTTGATTTGTCTTGTAGGTCATGTACAAACTTCTCAATTTGTATTTATGTCAGTAAAAACAGTAATTTTGCTTTAAAATCATGTTTTCTTTGAATTGTGAAATGGGGCTGTTACTTACATCTTACATGCTGGGACTTAACAAACCCAGTGGCTAAATCCAGCTCCTGGTTTGCCTGTAAGAGCTCCAACCTGCAAGTTATTTGTGCCTGACCTCCCACTGGAAGCAGTGGAAATGGGGTACCTGGGTGGGTTTTACAGCCAGAGTCATGTTGGCAGTGCTGTGAGTAGGGCACTGCAGCAATAGCCAGCCTGGCTGTGCCCGAATCTTTGACTTCTGGAATTAGTTGGGTTGGAAGAGACCCTTAAAGATCATCTAGTTAGAGCCATGGTCAGGGAGACCTTTCTTGACCTTGTGGCTTTGCAAGCTCATCTGCACCTGCAGGACCTCCCCGACCTTTCCAGAGGGGGATGTGTGAGCAGGCTGGCCCAGAGACAGGTGGAGCACAGCCTTTGTCATCAAGACCGAGAGACAGATACAGTTTGGTGGATGGTCCCAGGAGTTGGACTCCGTGATCCTTGTGGGTTCCTTCCAACTCAGTGTATTCTGTGATTCTGTAATGTGACTTTGGTCATATTTACAAATAAATGCTGACTGGAGAGTACTGATGTCATTAATATCCCTATGGGCATTCCATTTTTAAAATTGCTATCATAGAACTGTGGAATACCAGCTTGGAAGGCACTTCAAGGATCATCTGGTCCAACCTTTCTTTGCAAAAATAGAGTCTAGACAAGATGGCCCAGCACCCTGCCCAGCTGAATCTTAAAGTGTCCAATGCTGGGAAGTCCACCTCTT
>JAYDZK010000056.1:51697181-51718083 GCA_034509185.1 Euphonia xanthogaster | reverse complement strand
TCAACAGAGCTGTGTTTGAGAATCTATGTAACATGTTTTGGTTTTTTAAATGGTAAAATGTACATTGTGTAAACACACATATGATCAAGTTTGCTTGTATTCTTTCCTAGGGTGGTATAATCTTGCCTAAAAGGCTATGGTTACACCAAAGAGGCACATTACCCAGACTGTCTCTAATACAGTAGTTGGGGGGGCAGGAGAACTGCATGCTACTCGTGATTTGGGGTTGAAATCAATGACAAACTCAACAAACATGCATTTGCATGGTAACTGTACCTGTGAGATGTTCCATTTGTGCTTGTTTTGCCAAGACAAATGCAATGTTACTTCTTGTCAAACTTCATTTGTGAAATTAGATTATTTTTTTTATCTGTTGTGGTTGGCTGCGATGATACCCCTGGAGCTCCTTCTCGAGATGCTGATTTCTGTTTGTTGCAGTGAAGAGATAACAACAGATCTTTAATTTAGTGATGTGTGGATATTTTGCTACTGGCCAGAGATTGGGTCTGAGTTAGACTTTTTAAAATTATAATTAAATATATACTGTAGAATGATTTCTCACTGTATCCTGAGAATGTACAGGTAATCTACAATGCAGGGCTTGGGTAGGGTGGCGTGGACGGGTGTGATTTAAATGTCAGATGTCAGCTTTGTTTATTTTGCAGCATATTGTTAGCAACACAAATCTGCTATGTGCCACAACATTCTGGATGCCCTCTCTGAAAACCACAGTAAGAAGCAGGCAAAGATGTTGCCTTCTCCATGGCAAAGTGACATTAATATATTTATTTTCTAGAATGCCATTCTAAGAAATTTACAAGTTTGCATGTTAACCTCTTTTTCTTTTGTTGAAGCATCTGCATCAGGTGCCCTTCCATGTTCCAGCTTTTGACATGCTCAGAGAACACAGTTTTTAGCTATCAGCACAATAGGAAGCTGTTTTATGACTCTGAGGTATAAATCCTCCCTTGTGCTTGGTCTTCTAAAGCCTCTACAGTTTCTGCAACAAATGACAAAATGTCTAAACTGCCACTACTGTTGCAGAGACACTGCATGTCAGTCAATTAGATCTTGTTTTCTGCATAGTAGATGTTCACACAAGATGTTGTCTGGAACTTGTAAGTAATGGCTACTTCTGAGTGAATGTTGTGATTACAGAGAAGCAAGACTATAGTTAATACAACAGCAACACACAGAGGTGCTTGTTGTTGCTTGGTGTGCCTTCTCATCCATGGAAACCCATCTTTCTATGACAAAAACAACTAGCTAAGAGCAGAGGCTAAGGCTCACCCTGCAGCCTCATGGTTTAATGCAGCAAAGTTTTTCGAACAATAATCATTGTATTAAAAGGGAGGGAAACACTGATAACTCCGTACTAGTCCTTCTTCTGAGTTGAGAGTGTCTCTGGTAAAGTTCACTAGGTTTCTTTCAGCAGTAAAGAGGTTAACAGGGCCTTTGGTGGCTGCGCGTGGGGTGGTCACCTGTTTGGGCACCCTGAGCTGTGAAAGGAAGGGACTGCAGCTAAGGATTTGTACAGGAATAACTTTTGCTCTTGGAAATGCTGGTAATCCAAACGTCACAGATGTATAGCTGAAGGAAACCTTAAGAAAAATGAGTCATAAGTTTCAATTCTTTTTTTGACCAGTGGTCCCCAGGACTTTTGCCAGCAGAAAAGCCAGCCTGTGTAAACCTAGCATTCATTTCTCCTGGAAGCAGCCAGCAAACCTGTGTGGATCCACAAACCAGAGTTTGGAAATGGTGATTTTAGTCTGCCTCTCATGATGTGAGGCTGGGTGAGGTCCAGCTGAGCCATGCCAGACAATGTGCAGTTTGCAGGCTTTTCAAAAATCCAGTCACAGGGATCCATGATCTTCACCACTCTCATAATCAGAAGGTTTTCCTAAGAGACTTCAGAGTTTCTTCATTGCAAATCAGGCCACTTTTCCTTCGAGTCCTGATTGACAGGAAAAACTGATGATCTTACAAGATCTCTTTAGAAACTTATTCTCTGTATGAAAGGGATTATCCTCCTTGCACTCCTTGCATCACTAGTATAGTCTTTCCTAGTTCCTTTGTTAGTGTTTTCTGATTTTTGCTGTCACTCCCCTCATGGCTTCCCATTTTCCCCAAATTTCTATACTTCAGCAGGAGTTTTATACATTAGCAAGCAAAGCAGGAAACTGTTGCTGTGGTTTATGTAAAGGATATTGGAAAATATATCCCCAGATATTTTCTGCAAGAACATCCCATGGCTGACTTTGATCTAGTCTGTCTTATAATTCCTGAGGGATTCATTGGTGCCTTCTCAGGAATTCCATCTTTATTTATACATTTGTTTACTATACCTTCCAAAGTATAACACTTTCAATTTCTCCTTATTAAATTTGTTCTGCTCTAATCAGGGCAATTTCCCCACTTCATCAAGATCAATTGCAATTCTGATCCTGTCTTCTAGCCTGTTTCATAATCTTCAACCTTTATTATATGTGGCTTCATGCATGGATTCTTCATTCCATTAATCTGAGGCTGCGGGGAAGGGCTCTTGTCAATTTAATCTTAAAAGCAATGTGAGTTTCAGTGGGTGCCCATGAATACCATCCCTATCAAATAAGGCTCTTTCCAACAGAGCATTTTATTAACATTTTTTTCAGACATCGTGTTATCATCTTAGAAAAGAAAAAGCTTTCTCTTCTTTTAGTCTTTGTATGAGTTGCAATAATTTACAAATTTTGAGGCCAAATATTGCTTCCAGTCTTGGTAAAAGGGAAAAAAAATACAATATCCTTGGAAAAACTTAGGATTTTCTTTTTTAACCATAATTTTCCAGCCTTTAATGAATGAAGTTGCCTTTCCATCTGTCGTTTTTATACTAATCCACTGCTTTAATATTTGAGGGTTTACAGACATCCTGTCCTTGCCTCCTGGCAGATCTTTCCTTATATCCCTACATGGTTCTCCCTTAGTTTCCAGAATTTCCTCACGTTCCCACTTTGCTTCACATGCTGCCAGTTTCCACACTTCCCCGTTTTTTTACTCTAGAGCCCTACTGGATTCCTTCCCAAGCCCAGAAGTGGTATCTGTGTTGTCCTGAATAGTTGATTTTCCAATAATTTGCTCAAGAGCTGGGAAGAGAAAAGGATGGGGAATGTAGGAGGGCAAAGGTTTTGGACATCACAGGGGAAGGCTGGCATTCTTTTCATTACAAATTTCAGCACTGTCTACTTGTTTCTCTGATTTTCCCCTGCTATCCTCTAAACACAGCTGATGGCCAGATGCTCTCTGTTCTGGAACAGGGCCAGCTTTCTAATGGCTAAGACTACTTTTTCCCCCGCTAAAACTTCTGCCTGCTTGGTTTCAGCTCTGGAGTAGATTTGTAAAAAATGTCTATTAAAGACAGAGGAAACATCTCTTAAAAGGTGTGAAGGTTTAGTAGCCAGGCTTCTATTGGCACTAATGAGAGTTGCTTGCTGAATCCTCCGCATGCTGCTTTGGACACTTAGCCTTTTTCCACTTAATATCCACTGGCTTCATACCAAATGTTGCACAAGTCCTGGATGGGCTGTACTGTGTGATGTGCTGGGGGCTTTCTTAAATTCTAGTTTTGTTTCAAGGCATAGCAACATGTGCTGCTCTTTAAAGGTTAAAAATAAAAAGGGAAGTGGTCTGTTTGCACTGAAAAACTGCTCTGAGGTGCTGCTGTGATGAAAAATAAAGGGCATCTCTTCTTCCCAGCTGTACCTGCCTAAAATCAGAGGAGGCTTCTGTTATAGCATGGAAGGCCACCAGGTCTGTGGGGATTTAGGCATGCAGGACCCTGTTTAAGTGGCATTTTTTAAGTTAACATATTCACATACTCAGGATGAGGATTAGGCCATCCTAGAAAAAACAGCCATTCCTAGTGCTCCTATCTATGGATTAAATCCTGAGAGAAGCTGGAATCCTGCAGAATTAATTGGAGTCAGTTGCACATATTCAGGGTCCCTCAGGAGCTGGCTCTGTCTTAAAAATACTGCTGAAAGATGACAACCTGAAACCTGCATTCACTAAAGCTGCCTCTGAAGCCACTGGCTTGCGTTTGGGGTTTTTTGGGGTTTTTTTTTGTTTGTTTGTTTGTTTTTGGATGTGGTTTTGGTGTTTTGTTTTGTTTATGTTTGGTTTGGGGTTATTTGTTGAATAAGAGTTACCTAAAGCCAAAGACTTTAAGTTAGTTGGTTTGAAAAAATGTCTTTCATGTGAGGCTCTGCAAGGGCTTCACAGAAATGAAGGGCCTGATGTTCCTTTCATCCTCTGGCGCAGAGATGAGATTTATAAGAATTAAAAGAAATGCCTAGGATTTAGCCTAAAATTTAATAAACTAGTTTGTAGGATGTTAGCCTTGAAATAGCCCTCAGATAATATCTGAAACCCCATAGATGAGAACATTACTAATTTTAGGTGTCAACCTATAAGCAAACAAACCTGCAGCACTTCCATATGTTTGTAGCAAAGTTATTGTGTTATTTTTTAACTTGTTATTTATTTTCAGGTAAGGCCTGTTATCTTCAGCAGGCAAAAACAGAGGCTGGCCACTGACCGAATTATCACATTTCAGTACAACTGCACCTGACTTGCTATTTGTAACTGGCCTTCATGCGCAAAAACAGCAAAGCTAAGTCTTCAGCTGTGGCTCAATGCTCCATGACTTCAATGAGAGCACTGCTGAGAATATTATTCATGTGATGCCCAAAGCAGAAGGAAAATCTGGAAACCTGCAGAAAGACTAATGGGAATTTGTCAGCTGCCGTCAGTGAGCCTTTGAGCTGGGGAAGCAAGCTCAGTGTGGGTAGGAGGAGGGCATTCCATTTCTTTTTGTTGCCATTAAGCTGCCATTCCTTCAGCTCTGTCCAAGGCTTCTTGTGTGGAACAGCCATGAATGGCCTAGAGAGTGTTTATCTTGGATGCCTGCACAGGACTTAAAATGTGGTATCTCACCACTTCAAAGTCAGGAGTCTCATTAGATGATGGGTTTTGTGCTTTGCTTGGACTGCTTGTCACTAAAACACTCAGGAGACATGGCAGCAAGTTACAAGAGAGGTTGTGTTGGCTGGATAGACTAAATTCTACAAACACCTTGTGCTTTGCATGTTTAGTTGACTAAATCTGTCCCTTGATTGTACCAGAACAGCAACTTTGTAGTTTCTTTTTCCTTTGCAGAGGCATTTTTCACCTTTCTTTGGGCTGACAGTTCTGTTCTTTCATCATGTAGAGGGAGTGACACTGTGTGAATGGGCATGCTTAGCTTAGGCACAGGTTTCTGTCCATGCTGGATGGCACACTAATAATGAAGAGGTCTTAGTAAGGGAAGAGGATTAGGTAAAAGAATTTGAATGTATAACCTTAGATCTTTGCCTCTGATTCCAGAAGTATAGTGTCCACTGCTAGCTAATTCATTTGTTCCCCATCTCAGAGTTTCCAGGAAATCAAAGGGAAGGAGAGAGCAGGAAGAGGAGAAACAGCCCCATCTCCCACCACTTGCTTGGCATTCCTGACCAGCCCAGTTGGCTCCAGTCTCTTCAGTGCTCACACAGAGGGTTTGCTTGGTCCCATTCTCAGATATGGCCATGGAGTTGAAGCAACTGGTGGCACTTTCTTGTCTTTACAAATATCTTCACTGCTGCTGGTGGTTAACTTCGGTCTTTCCACTCCTCCTCATCTCTGCTGCTGTGTTATCATTAAAACTTCCATTATTCAGCTTTGCCTAGCACAGTGAGAGGCAATCTTCTTTCTTATGGCCTTTCTAAAGCAAACAAAGACAGGGGAAAAGCCTCGCTGAAATACCCAATTGAAAATCATTTATGGTTTACAGTAAGTCACAAAAGAAAAGGGAGATTCTCAGAAACAAAAAAATAGAGACTGCCACTTTAGGAAAATCCAGTGTGTTAGGAGGTCATTTTAATTAATTAAGGTCAAAACCTTATTCTGGCAGGGACAGATTAACTTGTTTCAAAACATCTTGACTTGTTAAAGTTACAGGTTCTAGCCTTACCCTTTCCCCTTCCTAGCAGTGGATAAATTGAATATCCTGAAGCTTACTGCGTGAGAGGCTTTCAGATGAGCCTTTCCAAAGTCAGGTTCTCTCTGTTCTGCATAGCTTTTGAAGAGCTCACAGCACATCTGCAGGCTGGGATTTGCCCCTCAGCACAGTCAAAAGCCTCCTGTGCCCCAGTGCTGGTTGTGGGGCAGAAAGTAGGAAGGAGCACAGGAAGACCCTGGAGCCTCACCAGAGTGAAAGCTGTTTCCCCAGCATCCAAGCAGTTTCTTGGTCAAATACCCTGCTTAACCCAGTCAGTTCAATACCTTGGGAACTGATTTTTGCCATGCAACTATTAAACCAATGACTAATTGTGCCATTTGAGGATGCAGTAAAATGTGCAGTCTTACTTTGGTTATGAGTTATTTTTTCCATTGAAGAATACATAGACTGTAGGAATATATCTCAGAACTTTTTGACCTCATGTTCCTGGCTAAGTTCCAGTTAGTAGTAGAAAAACTTGACCTGTTTAAGTCCCATCAGTGCATTTTGGCCAGGAGGTTGCTTCCTGTCCCTGTTTCTCTGGAGCCTTGCATCTGTTGTGCAGCCTTATGTGCTGTGCCAGTGGGAAGCAGAGGTGCCTGAGCATTATGCAGACACCAAATAAGTAAATCCCACTCTCTGCAATGCAGGACATTACTCCTACTGATCTCTTTGGTATAATGGGTTAGGTTGAATAATGGATCTCTGCTGTTTACAGTCCCAAGTTAGGATCAGTGCTCTTCTTCCCCACTCTCTTTTGGCTCTGCCATCTACCACAGAGAGGAGGGAAGAGAAAAACTCACAGGAAATGCCACAATTTCTCAACCTGCCCTCACCAGTAACAGGTGGGCTGCTAGAGTGTCCTTCAGTCCCACTCCTCTGAAAGCTTCTTGTAATGCTTTTTGTACTTGAGTTACCCTTAGACCATGCTTTGCATTAGGTCAAAGTCTGGAAAGCATCCTAAGTCATTCATGGCAGAAGTGAGATTGTGAAACATTCAATTCCAATCATCCATGCTGAGAATTTTCTGTTTCTTTGTTGTTTTTAGTGTTGTGTTGGTTGGCTGGTTTTGGGAGGGATTTGGGGTTTTGGGGTTTTTTTCGCTTGTTTTGTTTTTTGGTTGGTTTGGTTATTTTTTTCATTGGGAAGAAAAGATGAAGCATGTGTAATGCTTTGGATTTTGTGTCTATAGTTATCATTGTGTGTATGTTCAAGAAAGATGGACAGTAAATAGATCTATGGGATATGTTATGAGGTGTGAAATCATGTTTGTAATGAGATTTCTTGTTAATGGCAGTCAGCCTTCCTTGACACTAAGCATTCATGCAATATCCATTCGTGCAGCTAATCCTCCCTCTGCTCCACTTTCCCAAATGGGTTTCACTTTGTACCAAGTTTAGCATTTACAAATATTTGATACAGGGTTCAAGGAGTAATTTACATGTTAAAAATGTATGAATATTCTATGAAAAAATACAGGTTAAGTTTCTACTCTAACATCATTCACAAACCAAAACATGAAAGCGTGATAAAATTTGCTCCACTAAAATGGCTGGAAGCCTTTCCATTGATTTCTCTAGTCTGTGGATTAGGTCTGTTTTCCATCTCTCTTTCATACTGTATCACCTTCGAAGTCTTTGCAGGCCAAATGCATATCTGTAATTAGAAAGCACAGTCTTGATCTTTAAATGGAGAATGATCCACTTCTGAAAGCAGCACCTAAATTAGGAAATCCTGGTGTGAGCATCCTATAAATTCAAAAGAGCATTGTCTGTGGGACAGCTCTTTGCTTCCTTTCTGCCTCTTTGCATCCACTTCCATCTGTCCCTGAGATCTCTTGGACCTGAAAGCTAGGAAAGAAAAGTGAAAACAAGAGGAAAGAATGTGCCAGAAATAAGATGTGCAGAACCATTGTGCTGATCGTGATTTTTTTTTTTTGCTGGTTTTAGGCAGACTTCTAATTTGTGTAACACAAACCCAGGAATGGTTATGATATTTTTGCATTTGTTATGGTTGTTACGAATTTGGGTTTGGGTTTTTTTTCTAGCAAAGTGGTTTTGTTTGCTGTCATCTTTTGTTGGAGTTCTATGTGAATGTTTCATTTCACTTTTTATTGAGAAGGAAACGAAAGATCACATAACCCAACAGCTATCATCAACAAACACAGAGATCCTGTCCTGCATCCTGCAGATGTGGCTTAAATACCGGTTTGTGGCTTCACAGGCATGTTTGAGGTCATCTGTAATTAACAACACAGGTGAAACTTTCTTCCCCTTTGCTTACCCATTTATGGTAGATAAAAACAAAATAACAGAGTCAGAGTATGGACAATAGGATGGCAGATGTTTTTCAATGGAGAAAGATTATAGCTAAGAAATACAAATGTTTCTGGAACCAAATATTTTTTCTCAAAAGAACAGAGAGACATCTGTAGCTCATTCAAAGGTGCCATTCTCTTGAGCGTGTTAGATGCTTTTGAAAATTGCCTGGTTTGTGCTGTTAATGATCCAGCACAAGCCCTTCCACTGGAGAGACTAACTGTGTGCACTCAAAACCAAGGCTGAAGGGAATGTATGAAAAATAGAGGAGCTCAGCCATAATTTGAGGTGGCAGCTTTGTTTGCTTTTGTCCACTGTGTCCACAACTTGAATGTTATTTTAAAGGTCATGTTTGTATTTAATTTCTCTTGAATCCTTTTTTTAATTGCTGAAGCACTCTCACAGCATCTTCTCCAAGTGCACCTTAGGTTATCTTAAACACCATTTAATGTCTGTCTGATGCTGATCCTTTTATAATCTCCAATGAGATTACGATTCATTTGTCATTGCTAGATGATAAATAATTTGTAACAGCCTTAACAAAAATCTTGTTTTGTTAAGGCTGTATAAAGGCACTGCAGCATGTGAAACCAGCAAGTTGATTTTTATTATTGCATTACTCTGAAAAAGAAAAAAAACTAAGGAGATCTTTGTTTCTAGTGTGAAAGGCTCCCCTTAGCTTGAGAGGACACGTGCAAAGCCTCTGCTGTGAATGCCTCGATATAATCAGCTTACAAAATGGAGGAAAATGATATTACAGAAAGATTTTTGACGAACATAACTCCAGTGGAGCAGAACATGCACTTGCTAAAGACTGCTCTCTTGCTCTGTCTCCTGAAGTCAGTGGGAATTTTTAATGGGAGTTACTGCAAGGCTGTATAGTTTTTTAATGCACTAGCAGATGTAATTTCCCATCCAGTCATCTGCACAGTTGTGGTTGGTACACCATAAAGGCTGAAGGCCAAATCCTGCTGTCATTGCATACAGCCTCTCTGCTTCATCAGGGATCATAAACATGTACTTATGTTACTTGAGGTTTTTGCTGAAGAGAAATGGGAGAGGGTAGGCCTTCCTTCTGCTCCTTGATCACAGGCTTTGCATTCCCAATGAATTTTATTAGAAGTATCATATATTTACATGCTGCAGAATGAGGCCTGCGTGGGATGGGAAAAATTTTTATGAATTTAGACCTACCTAAGAAAACAACCACTCTAATTTTAGACAAGTTGCATTCCATTTCCATCTGTTTGGTGCATCAGTCTGATGTTTACTGTTTAGTAAATTGCATTTGGGCTTCTTTTTTTTTAATTTCTTTTGAGGGCATCACCTGTCATCAGACACTGTAAAATAGCACCAACGACTTCCAGACATACACATAGAGCCAAACTGTGCCAGCTTCACACACCACAGTCCCATGAAAAGCCAGGAAGGCTGGACTGGGTACACAAAATGGAATCCCCCTGACATCAAAATTACATGTCCTGCCTCATTTCATAGACATGGATGACATCCTCGGGGAAAAAAAAGCCAAACACATGCTTCCACTTCATCTGAGTTTAAAATGTATTAAAATCAAGGAAATTATATTAGACATGGCTGTAGTCTATCAAATCCAGCCCTGTGCATAGGCAGAACTCCAAGGGAAAGTAACAGGAGTTTCCATTATGGAGTTTGCAAAAGGAAGCCTACATAATGAATTTGACAAAATGTCAACTTTGTGTAAACTCTCCTGGTGGGTCTGTATAAAGGTTTTTTTAAGAAATCTTCATTGGAACACACCAGAGAATAATAAACTTTCACCTTGATAGAATAGCTTTATTTGTATATACTCTATGTAAATTTTAAAGCAGAGGATACATGTCATTCCTTGTACATATCTGACTAGAATGGTGGCACTGCTGTGCACTGCTGCTTAGGGGATCCGGCTTCTCAGTCCTGGATTTCCAGCTGTAAAGGTTGCAGGAGACTGCTTGGGACCAGCTAAACATTGGATGGATAGATGCTCACCACTCACTGCTTAGAAATGCAGGAGCAGGATTTGGAACAGATGTTGGCTATGGAGAAGATTGCTTGCCTCTACTCCTGGCTAAGGGACGAGTGCCTCCTTTGCTGTCATCTCCAACAAAAGTGATTTATTGTCAGAGTGTGGAAACCTTCAGAGCCCTGTTTGGTCTTTCAGAGGGGTCTGAGATTCAGGTGTCACATGGGAAGGTCCCTGAAGAAGCAGTGTGTATATACATCTACCTACCTGTCTGTTATCTAATATCCCACTGTTTCTGTATTGAATGGTCTCAGTAATCTGTAAAGAAGTGATTGCTCCTGTTGTGCTACTGATTTGAAATTCTTTGCATGCTCTCTGGCATATAATTCTTTAAGAAAAAAAATTCTACATATTATATATACATATATATATATATAGTAGCTTGCAAAATATTCATGTTGAAGAGCCATGTTTTGTGCAAATTGTACATTTATGTTGTGGGCAATATTGCAATACAAACTTTTATTAGTTGTCAATAGTAGATTTATCACATTATTTTTGAGAATATGTACGTATCCCAAGCTTTCAACCTCAGGCATTAGATCAGCTACTGAAGGAGACTTTTTCTGTGCAGTAGAAATAGCACAGGCTTTCAGTAAATAGGCAGGTGTGCAAGTCCCATTCTGTTTAATGCAAGGCTGATTCTTCATGCAGGTTATCAGGCAAAAACTCTCTTGTCAGTGCTGGAATTTGTGTTTGGTATGAGGACCCTGTTGTGCTCATCTAGAACAGAACTCAAACCCCAGTGTTGCAAAACAAAGTGCTTGACTCCTACTGCCCTCTGTCTCCACAGGTGCTCCAATATAAACACAAGGAGGACTTAGGGAACTCCCAGTTGCCTGCTGGATAGCCAATGTTATATTTTCAAATGTACATGCTACACAGTTTTCAATGTAGAGGCTAGATAAAAGTGTAATACCAGTATGACTTTAGAAAAGCTACAGTGTTTGGAGCTTGACCGTGATTTACCCGATTCCTGGACATCATCAGTGGCTTTGTTTGCTCAATGTTTACCTCTGAGAAATGTATGCTATTGATTTAAATGTTTAATATATTGACTGCCTTTTTTTGTATATTTGTTATCATAAATATATGATTGGTTTGGTTTAAATGCTAACAATTGTGGTCTATTTTCAGACTTGAAATACTTACGGTTCTGTATTGGGCAGGCAAAGTTAATAATGAATATAGCAATTTGGTATTTTATTCCTGTTTTATACAGCTGCCCCCATAGGTTATTATCAGATAGCAATGAATATTGCTGAACAGCAGGTGGAACTCCTTTGAATGTGTTTATGAGCCATCTCTGTTCAATAAAAATTCCATTGTTTTCTAGCCTAGGAAATGGCTGCTGTGAGTGTTTTTGTTTCTTCTCCCCTTAAGGTGTTTCTTGATGTATTTCAGACAGCAGCAGGACTGGGCTTCTCACAAGAACCATCTCCCAGAAACCACATGTATTCAGGATTTTACACCTGGAAGTCCTGGCGCTGTTTTCCCACATAGACTGCTATCAGCATGCTTGCTGCGTGTGTAAAGAAGTGATACGGAGTTGGTTCCCAAAAACCTTTCTCCGAGTGTTGGTCTGCCATAAAATGGGCACTTAAGACCTGGGAATGGAGCTTCATGATGCTTAAAATTAAGCATCTGCAAGTGCATCGTAGCCAGAGTTTGGATGCAGGAAGATCTGAAAGGCTTGTTTGGAAGCTTGCTCCATTATACTGCAAGTGCATACAAATAAGTTGGAAATGGGTATCTCAAAGGGAAGTCAGGTATAAACAGAGGGACTTGATTAACCTTGGCATGAGTGTGAAAATCAGGTTTTAAAAATATTTTTGGTTTTAATTTTTTAGTCCTTAAATTAATTTCCAGTGTATTCTGTCTTGTATGTTTTAGTGGATTTGAAGTCAAGTTCCTTCTTCGTATTTAGAATCTTTCTCCAGATTATTAAGGAACAGGTCAGTTCAGGAGGCAAAAGAGGGTGACATCCTTTCATGTCTTTTTACATAAGTTGTGGGAGTGAGACACCCACAACTGACACACCACACAGGGTGACTGCCCAGACCAGTGGGGGCTCTCTCAGGTGCCTTTAGGTTTTGCAAACTTGGCTGTCGAGGAGCGGACTTTGAAAAGCAGCTCATAGGGAACCCTGCAGTTATCCAAATTCTGCAGGAGATGTAGGCCCCCCTTGCCTGCCTCCCCTGTATCTGGAAGAAAACAAAGCAAGCCTTCACTTGTAGCAAACTGGAATGATTTGTCTCCCTTTACCAACTGTGGATGCCGATACAATATAAAACCGTTCTTCATGGGCATTTGAGTTAACACTTCACTGAGAAAAATAAAGAAGTTCAGCCAGAAATGTTCACACCATTCTTTTGGGTTCTTTGTAAACTTACCCATGTTCTTCTACATTCCATTCCCAGTTGTGTTCTTGAGGTTTTCTGTGGAGACTGAAGGCTGTGGCACACCTTCACTGGGCTAATTAGTCTTGCCCACTGCCTCTTCCACAGGGCAGAAATGGACAGTGATGTCTAAACCTGCCCTGCTACAAAGTAGGGCTCACCTAGAGGAGCCCAGGTTTTGTCCTGAGGCTAAAGCACTGCCAGAAGTGCTTGATGTTGATCTGTTGATGGAATCAGCTGCAGAAGCATGAGTATAATGTAGAAGTCATTGTGTGTCTCAGTTTGATTACATAGAAGTAACATTTAAACCACTCAGAATTTTTTTTCCCAAATCTGCATAATGTTTTTTACAGATACATTTCTAGGTGTGTGGTAGAATCAGCTAAATTTTTCTATGTTGACAGAGCCTTACACTTTAATGAACATTTCCTCAGTGGCTTTTATTTTGTCCAATGAGTCTTTAATGGGAAACGTTCCAGAATAAGTGCATGGGCTGGCTGTCTCTAAGCTTTGCTATGAGGATGTAAAACTGCAACGCAGAGGGTGTCTGAGAACCTGTGCACATATCCTTGCAGGCTGGAAGGCCACCATTCCCAGCACAACCCTGCAGCCTGGCTGCCTTCCTAGGAGCTTATTAGCCTCTCGGGTCTACAAGCCAATGGCTTGTGTAAGAAGTTGTCGTGTCCTCCTGTAATAATGAGTACTCGAAGCACTGGGCAACACACTTAGACATGGAGGAAATAAAGATGTGACACCTCTGAGACTAGCATTGGTCCTGATGTTCCCCATTGCTCCCATGGTGGTGGAGAGATGCAAGCCCTCGGGTTTTGAGGTGTCTAGCTGACAGCAGTTGTTGCAGGGATGATGAGATTCTCATTCCCAAACTCTCCAGCACACATTTTGGGAAAGCAGCTGCTCCACAAGCTCGCATCCCTGATAATGTAGTTCCTGTGTCCCAGTGAGGTTTTAATGGCTTTCACACATATCTGGTTCACATTGAGATCACACTTATTAGATGTAGCTAAAAGATAAGTGATAGACCTCATTTATTCCGTAAAGTTAAACACAGACTACCAAGAGCAATAATAAGATCTGGGAGAATAAGCCTTAGCACAAGGATGTTTTATCTTTCGAAGTGAGGAGGTTTGTGGTCTCCCAGAGAACTCCTTAAGGAGATCCTGCATGAAAGAAAACCAAAGCAGCCTTGTTTTAACCACCTGAAAACTTAACTTTCTGCTTAGCTATCAGTTCAAGAGTTCTTCCCCCCCAGACTATGCAGCAGTGTGCAAACAGGGCATGTCATCTCCCTTGATGAGATGCTGCCCTACTGAGAGCTGATACTTTGGTTTCCTGCCAGAATTTGTGCTCTGTGTTTCACAGAAACACACAGGTAATGCAAACAGAAAATCAAAAGGTAACCTTGAGGAGTTAGATGGCTGCCATTGGTGTTTCAAAGTCACTTTAAATACTTATTTCTTCCTTTTCTTTCTTTCTTCCTACCTTCCTTCCTTTCTTTCCTTTCTTTTCTTTCTTGATTTCTTTTTTCTCGTGATTAAGTCACTGGTTTTAGCTGTTTAGCATCCCTGGGGCTGCAACACTGCTATTTTGCAGATCATTTGATAAAATAGACAAAAAATAATCTGAGATGCCAGTGTATTGATCACTTTTCCCTTTTTTCATCTGAAGAGGTCAGCTTAATTACAGCTGTAAACCTACAGCATAACTTCTGAAACACATAAAATCCCCTTTGTTTTCTTGCCTGCAGCCTGTGTGATTTGCACAATGAATCTTTTCCTGGCCTTGTAGTACCTTCCAGCTGTCATACTAGAGATGTCTACAGTGTCTCTGAGAGTTTCATGACTCGAAGTGTATCAAGGTCTCTACAGAGCCTTGGACACTGGAGCTTTTTACGTTTTCCAGTAGTTACTGGAGAGCCTGCTGGAACCAGCAACTTCAACATCACTTAATCAACCAGCTCTCATCTATTCCATCTGACTTCAAGTGAAGAACTCTGGGTGCTCTCTGGGCACCTTGACATGTCCCCTAAAAAAGAATATGAACCTTCCCTTTCAAGGAGTCATCAGTTTTTTTCCCACTGCTTCCCTTTCTTTACCTGGTATATCCACTCCAGAACAGAAATTTGCTTTTATCAAGCACTTGCATCCTTGGGTGAAAAGCAGTAGGGATAGGTCAAATACAGATCCAGAAACAGGAACAATGTTTTAGTGCTTTTCACTTCAGACAGGTAGAAGTTTCTGACACCAGAATCAGTGACTAAACTGAAAATGAAAATTGCTATTGTCAGGTCTTGCCTTCCTTTATGGATGTTCATAGGGATAAAAAGAATCTAAGCTCTCCTCATCAGAGGTTAAGAAATGGGTCTAAGAGATTCAGGCACTGCTCTGTCTGACCTCTGACTGGGGCCAGGGGAGTGGAGCTGAATCCTTTCAGGAGAACATTTTTAGGAAAGGCCCAAGGCCACTCCAGAACAGGCTGTGTCATGAAAATGTCTGATGACAATTCCTTTATTTCCACAGGATCTGAGCTTTGTCCTCACACCCTTCCTGGGACAGCCATTTGAGTCCTGGTCTGCTGTTGCACAAACCTTTCTTCATGGCCATTTTTTCCATCTAGCAAAGATTCAGAGACTTCTGTCAGCTGTACAGCCTCGTTCCCAATTAGGATAGCTTTTTGGTCTCATCCCATAATTCCTCCAGTGATGGCAGAATTCCATCCAAATGAAGAAATTAACATCTGCTTTATTCACCAATCTTCCCATCTCTGTGGCTGAGCCATCTTTGGATACTAGATATCAAGAAGACCATTTTTTATTGGTGTGTAATGTCCCATAAGCCATCCTCAGGGATTCCTTGCTGTGGCTTTTCTGGGCTGCAGCAGATTTTGGTTCCATGTTCTGGGAGCTTCCTGCCTAGGGCACCACTCTTTCAGCCATATTTCTGTGACTGCCAAGGCACTGTGGAACCCTAATACCTTTAATAGAATAGTTTTTCTTTTGAAAAAAAAAATAAAAATCCCCAGAAAGGGTATGACACAGAGAGGTACTAGAATACCCAGCATTTATGGACTGGGTCTCAGAAGAAAAATCATTACTACTAACTGCAGCTCTCTAAGCTATAATATCCATTGTGCACAATTGCTACCTATTTTCCTTCCTTCCTCCTTTTCCAGCCGTCTTTTCCGTGGTACTTCTGCTGTTGAGCCTCCCCACAGTGCACTGATAGCTTGTGATACACGGTGGGACAGAAGGTAGAGCTTGTGTGATCCCTCTGAGTATGGCTTTAGTAAAAACAAGTCTAGTTCCACTTTGCTCTGTAAACCTACACATTGTAACAGTACAATGAACAGTACATCTGAAAAAAATGATTGTAACAGTACAATGAACAGTACATCTGAAAAAAAACCCCAAATATCCAGGAACCACAGCCACTGGAAAGTAACCTGGCTTTCTTCCTCTTGCCTGCCTAACACTCCCCTCTGCCTGTCCTTTGAGAATAGCAGCCACTTCTACAAAACTTTCCTCGGAGTCTGAAGGAAAACTGAAGGTCAAGCTGTGGCCAATTAATGCACGGGAGGACAAGAAGGATTCCTTGACCACTGTTAAGAGAAGATGGCCAGCAAAGCAAATACAGCCCATCAAAAAGGCAAGCATGGCAAAATGCAGGATTACAGGTAGGACTAGGATGTCCATGTCACAGGTTACTACAAGGAAAAGCTAGAGGGATCCACCTTCTGCCTGACTATGTTTACGTCTACATTAAGACAAAACACAGCATATCAGTGAAATGAAGGGGGAAGTGAAAAGGTAATAATATTTTGTAGATTTTTATTTTTCTCTCTTGCCAGAACCACAGTGGGGTTGCGGTTGGAATAACGAGGCCATTTGATCTGCCCAGCTGCAGTTCGGTTACTGAGTTGACAAACACTCGTTCTCCTTCCTCAGCTTCCTATCCCTGTACTTTGCACTGAATTAAGATTCCAGTGATGGGAACAACAGTGATTTCTGCATGTTAGTAAGAGAGTACCTGCCTGTAAATTCCGGCTGGCATTTAATCCATTTCCTCTGATTTAATGTGTTAGCTCGTGGAGGAGGGCAGAAAGCAGCCGCTCCTGTGGAAACGCCGGACCCTCATAAGTCCCTGCCCCTCCCTGTTGCCATTGCGCTGGTTTCTTTTTCTTGGATAGACGCAGGGGCCGATATCAAGAAAGGCCTTTCTGAACTCCTCATTTCGGTGGATTGCCGTCGGGATATCTCAGTGGCAGAGCAGTGAGGGAGGCCCAGAACCAGTGTGGGGAGCGGAGCACGTGAAGGTTGGACGCGCTGATCCCAGAGGGTTTATTCCAATTTAATTGATCCCCGGATTCTGCACAAATCCCGCACACAGGGCACTCGGAGGAGGAGGAGGAGGAGGAGGAGGAGGAGGAGGAGGAGGAGGAGGAGGAGGAGGAGCCCGCCCGGCCCCGCCCCGCCCCTTCAGGGCCCGCCCATCTCTCGCCGCCGAGCAACCACCCCGGCGTGCGGGGATGACGTCACGCAGCAGTCTTCCGTGACGTCTCTGTTCTTCGCCGTTGCGGGCGGCCGCTGCTCTCGTGACGTCACTGGGGCGCGCCGGGCCGCTCGCACGTGTGGCGGTGCCGCCATGAGCTGCCCCGTGCCCTGCGCCGCCTGGGTGAGGCGCGGCGTGGCCAAGGAGACGCCCGACAAGGTGGGGCCGGGGCTGGGGTCGCGCTGAGGGAACTCCGCCCGCCCCCGGCGCCGCCCTCACCCCTCTGTGTCCGCCCCGCAGGTGCAGCTCAGCGAGGAGGAGCTGAAGGGTCTCATTGAGGAGGCGCAGGACAGGCTGGGGTGAGCCGGGGCAGCGGGAGGGACTCGCGGCGACTCTCGAGCTCTGCTCGGCCGCTCCGAGAGCCGGGGAGGGGACGAGACGGCCCGGGCACGGGGGAGGCGCAGCCCCGGGGCTGCAGGGCTGGCCCGGGGAGCAGCAGCGAGGAGCGGGGCAGCAGGCAGCGCGGATTCCTCCTGGAGGCCCCGTGCCAGGGCAGCCTGGCGTCCGGTAGAACGTCCCGGAGCCTACCGGGGAACATCGGTGCTGACGTCTTGGACGTGACAAGGCGGCTGCGTTCCCGTGTGGTTCCTCAGCTGTCACTGCGGGCTGTCACTGGCAGTGATGGGCATTGCGGGCCCTGGCGCTCGCTGGAGCTCCTGTTCCCCCCTACGGTGAGAATTGAAAGCGATGGGTTTGTAGCAGTGGCTGCTTTGGACATGTGGCAAACCGAGATGGGAGTCCCAAACTGACCGGGAAAACGATGCCGATGGTGGGATAGGAGAGTCTAGGCGGGGGGGGGCGCAGTGGAGATCAGAGTGACGGGGTATTCGTGCTTTGGTGAAAAGGGCAAAACATCACTCAGGGGTGTATTTATGTTGCACAGTGAAACTGGAGGCATCACAACTCTCCCCTCAGCACTGAGAGCCCTTAGTTATGTAGTTGTGTTAAGTCTTGTCTCTCTGCTTTCTAGAAAAATGTATTTATAAAACTAATACAAGAAGTGATGTATTTAGGAAACATAATAGAAGACAAAGAAATGTCTCTCTTTTGTCTAGAAAGAATGGGGGCTTGAGGTCTTATTCCATTTTCTGTTACATCTGTTCATAGATTTAGGCTTCTGAGTGTTTCAGCTGTGCAGGGTGTGTGGTTATGCCACAGTGTGTGTGGTTGAACAGATGCAACAGGTAGCAGAAAAAGTTTTTGAGTTGAGTGAATATTGTCCACCCTGTTTCTGTTGGATGTATCAGTGACACTGCTGAGCAGAGTGTATTGTCCCAGGATGCATTTTACTCTGTTTTTTTCGGTTTTGGTTATTTAATGGTTCCAAAATAATCTTAAACATTTGGAAGATTTTCATATAATGTTAATTTCTTAACAGATTAACATTTCTGTTTTCTGCGGAGTTATTTGTTTCCCCTTTCTGTGTGTAAGCTTTTGGTTTTCTGAGTGATTTCCTTTCTCTTGCAATTTCAAAAGCATGGAAAGATTTGAGGTGCTGTTTTTTATGCATTCTATAAAACTTCAGGATGGAAGTATGAAGATGATCTGAAACAGCTGATCTATTTATAATTTGTTGTACTTTGCAGAATTTGCTGCAACACCTCACTTTTTTCCCTGTGCAAAGATCTCAAATCAAACTCGGATTTAGTTATTTTATTTAATTGTCTTGTTATTTGTCTCTAGTTATGTTGCTAATGTGAAGTATTTGTTTTACTGAACAAATTAGGGAAATTAGGTTTCTGATATTTAATTTAGAAACCATCTGAGAACCGCCTTGGCTTATTGTTGATTGGGAATTTTGTGTGCAGGACAGAGATACAGTGTGTGTCTCTGAGCAGGGGTGAGTTTCTTTGGAGCATGCTCCATTGGGACATCTTGGGTGTTTACCTTCTCAAACAGTCTTTAATGTGCATTTCCTTCTCCTGAATTCCTTGCATGCAGAATTGATGCCATAAAGTTCTGATTTTTCTAGATGTTGCACGGTTTACCCCATAAGAAGAATCCACAGTGTGACCTTACCTAATGAATTCTGTGTTATTTTTACTTCATTTAAATATGGGAAGTATGAGGAAATTAGGTCTTTAAAAGCTTGAAGAAATGTGGGAATTCTCACACATGACCATGCCTCTGATTGGGGAGAAGGAAGGAAGGAATGACATGGACACATGTGAATGCACAGAAGTGAGGTTGAGAGCATTGTATCCAAAAAAACATGTAAGAGAAAGGGACTTGCATACACAGTTTACCTTGTTGAGGAAAATTTGTGCCATGTTTTGTTGTGGAAACTTTCAAGGAAAAACTTTCTCTGAAAGCCTGAGAATTATAGATGCCTTGTACTTTAGGAAAGGCTTTAGAAGGAGTGAATGGATTTCAAAATTATTCTCAGAAAGACTTGAAAGCCATGTGAGCAGCTGGGACTGTGTGTTGAAATCTCACCAGCAGCCCCCTGGAAGTGTTCTGTGTGTCTGCCACACTTTCTCAGGGCTGTGATCTTTCCACAGGGATGGTGCTCGTGGCAGTGATGAAGGCCAGACAGCAGGTGACATTAATGCACCCGTGCCTGGCAGCAGCACTAAGTCTTCCCAAAACAATGAAGAGCTGTCTGATCATGAACTGGATGAATATGATTTGGAGAATTACGATGCAGAGGAATACACGGGTAAGAAAAATTTGTGTGTCAGCTATGCAGTGTAAGTGAAGAACCTTTCCACTTCTTGTTGTACTTAAGAATTTAATATCCTAAGGCTACACTGTGTTAAGTTGCAGAAATTCAGTTTTGATGATTTGCTTGTCCCATCTTGGGAAGTCATTTAGTGAGGGGAGCAGTTCAGTGTCCCCCTTGCTGACAACTAAGACCAACAGCATGTTGGAAAGGTCCCTCTGACTGCTGTAGTGCTGGAGCAGAGCAGCAGAAGTCCCTGGAAGCACTAAGCAGTTTATCTTACCAAGGTATTTATGTCTGGAACTTGGAAGTTCATGTAGCCCACTCCTGATATTTTGCTGTATAGGTAATACAGGTATTGGTACAAGAGTTTCTAACTTTCCCTGTTACAGACATGTATAAAAAGTGTTCTGAAATTCCCATCTAGGTGATTTAAAACTTGGAGACTCTTTGGCTACTCTGGCAGTATATGGGAGCAATGAAAACGATCCTTACATCACTCTAAAAACCACTGTGAGTACTTAAAAAATGTTAATTATCTTAAACTGCACAAACTTTAAAATCACTTAAGTTTTCCACTCTGCCTTGGGGCGTGTAAGTACTTGCAGTCCTTTTTTAAAGGTGTGCCAGTGTTTTGGTTGGATGGTGCTCTTTTATTTTAAGGCTACTTTGTGCAGTCCATTCTTTTTGTGCCTTTTGCATTTAAGTAGGTGGTTGATGTGGGTGTGGGGCATGGAGTGGATGCTGGAATACCATGGGAAAACTCAGCGTGAATTGGTTGCCATGGTAATTTCCCTTGGTTCATTGCAGAAGCTGTTATGTTAATAAGCTTTGTCAATCTGCGAGTTGTACCCACCCCTTTCCA
>JAYDZK010000056.1:51678399-51693330 GCA_034509185.1 Euphonia xanthogaster | reverse complement strand
GTAACATTTTTCCTGTGTTTCTCAGATTTTTTTCTTCCATAGTACAGGGATGTGGTTTAGTTTTTGTTGGTTTTTTTCTTTTGAAAACAAACAAAACATGCAACTTTATACAGCTTGTTTGAACAGTTACTTGTACTGAAGGGGAAGGAGAGCAAGTAAATATTTTTCTGGCAACATCTGCTGTCAGCTGATGTTTGTAAATAGCTCCTTGCCTTGCTCCACTTATAAATACATTCAAATAGAAGATTGTGGCACATAAGTTTTACTTATCCAAAGAAATAAGGAACAGCTGGATTGCCAAATATGCTGTTTCATAACTAAACTGGTTGTATTTGGTTTTTTGTTTGTAGGAAATTATGTTGCAGTGGGTAACATGACCCCAGTCATTGACATTTGGGACCTTGATGTAGTAGAATCCTTGGAACCAGTCTTTTCTCTTGGAGGCAAGAAGGAGAAAAGGAAGAAAAAGAAAGGAAAGAAAGTAAGTGTTGCAAAAAGGTTTACCTGGTTGGATGGAGGAAATTTATTGAAGGGATAATGCCTTCTTTTTTTCCCCCTGCAGTATTTGAAATGCTAATTGTTCTCTAAATAACTAAAGCCTGGGATTAAGAGCAGAACAGGAGTGGGGTGGTGTCCCAGTAAACTTTGAATCTTAACTATTTAAAATTGGAAGTTGCAGGAACTGGCAGTTGCAAGCACCCAAAGCTCAGTTAATTGGGAGGAGAGAGAGGAAACTGCCAGGAGAATTTAGAAGGAAGCTGAAGAAAGAACATTAGCTGGAAATAATGAGATTTCTTTTACTAGCCTGAAGGGAATAACCAGTTCTGTAAACCCAGCAGCTGGAGCAATCAGCAATCTAGGGTAGGAGGCAGGGTGAAGGTGGTGCAGAGATGGTTTTCTCAAAAGCTGTGTAACAGCAAGTGAGAGTAATTTGATATGAAGCTGTTTGTGAAGGCTTTAGGGAATTCATACTAATGTGGAGTAATGCTTGATTTGCTTTACTGAAGCTGTAATTTTCAAAAGTCTGTTTATGTTGTGTGCGTACACAGAGTTTATCTTCAGAAGGGACTGAAGGACATACTGATGCTGTGCTTGATCTTTCATGGAATAAACAAAGCAGGTAAAAGAATACTTGAATAACAATGAATGTTAGAAAATTGCAGTCTTAATTAGGCATGCAGTTTTCACACAAAATCCAAAAACTTGAAAGCACTGCTGAAATTAATGCATTCTTAAAAACACACTTCTTTCTTTAATTTTTTTTTAACTAGAGCTCTTGATTTTTAATTTTTTTTAATACTTGTGTATTGCTGCAGGTCATTTTTGATTTGCATGTTGTCCAGATGAGGGCAGGGCAAAGGTGGGTGTGAGCCATTTGATAAATTGTCTACATTTTGCTTGTTCAAACTGGAGAAGCAGAAGGGCTGCCCTGAGCTATGCTGGTCTGCCAGTGGCCTAAACCCCCATTTCAACAGAGACAAGTAGATTTATAGAAGAAAGTCCTTGTTATTCTGTTTTCTTTTCCTTCTGGCTTTTGCCCCAGAACTGTGAACGGGAGAGTGTAAAAGCCCTATAGCTTAGTTACTGCAATGCCTCTGGCTTCTAGGCAGAGAAAATTCCTTGTTGCCTGAATTAACTAGAAATGAAGTGCTGCTATAGAAGCGACACAAATCTGGCCCATCTTGGGGCAGAGGTCAAGGACAATGTGCTGACTGAAGTAAAGATGCTGCTGGTTTTTTATCACTTAGGTTGTTGTTAACAGTTCATCTGTCAGAGGATCCTCAGCAGGGGTCTTGAAACTGCTTCAGTCAGACACAGGCTGATTTTTGTTTTTTAATTTTTTCTGCTGTCATAAATGTCTTTGCCTTTGAACATGTACACAGACAACTCTGAATATTCTGATGAGCAGGTGTGAGCCTTCACTTGTACTGCTTTCTTATCTAGATACTAAGAAAACACCCACACAGGCCTCAATAAATGTATATAAATTGCACTCTTAATGTACAGTGTTCTTAAATTTGACACATATGCACAGAGTGTGACAGTGATCAGTCCATCACTCTTACAAAAGAGGAGCTTTTGTGTACCTAGGAATAGTCTGGTGATAATACAGACAAGGATGAAAAGAATTCAGTAGTTAAGTTTGAAATGCATAATTCTGTAACATGCAGAGTTACAAATTCATTGATACTGGTAGGTCTTTCACGAAACAAAACCAGCCCTGAATTGGGCAGCTTATGGAGAAAACAAGGAACTCCTAGGAGCAGCTTGTATATAGAATGTTTTATTGTTGTTTCTTTCTTTTAAGCAAGGCATGTTGTGACAACTCTCTACAAATAACTTTCTGCCTTTAGGTTATAGTGGTGTTGGTGTAAAATGTTCTTACAGCCTTCACTATGCATTTTCTTAACTTTCCTTTGTAACATTGTTTGGGAGAACAGCATTTCCAGGACAATGTTAACTCTTTCAGTCAGAAACACTGGGTTAATATAAAAAGGGGAGGGGGAACAGTTTCAATCAGAAACAAAATGTTAAGGTAATAAATCTGATTTTAAGAGCAATGAAGCAGTTATAGGAAATGTAGTGTGTGCTTGACAGGCACTTGGGGATGTTTTGATTTGTTTTTTCTGATAAAACTTTTAAGCTGTTTTTATTGCTCTTGACACAATTGGTCAAATCTAAGTTGAAATGTGGGGTCTGTAAACCAACTGAAATTTAAGTGGTTATATTCAGCAGTCTACAAAGGATATAGTGTTGTGTCTTCAGTAGGAATATAAACAGATATTAGAGAGCAAAATATTTCACAAACAGGTTTGTCAGGTTCTTGGCTGCATGCATATGCAAACAGAAAAAAGTAGCATAGGTAATGTTTAAAAATACTATTCAATGTCAAAGGAAAGAATGTGCTTCAAAGCCTTTATGACTTTGTTTTGTTTGAGAAATCTTTGAGTAAATGGTATTTTAAGTAATATCAGGGGAAATAGAAGCAGAGCTGTCATTGTTATAAGTGTTCTATAATGTAATGTAATATAGCCTATTTATAATCTTAGAATGGCCCTCAGAGTTATCCCTCAGGCTTGAGAGGAATCATCTATAGACCACAGTGTACTTGTTCTCAGAATTGGGCTCTATGTGTATTTTGGATTTTTGACCATTATTTGTTTGTATCTGTAGAAAGAATTTTAAAACTAATTTTTGATCCATTATCAGGAATGTTTTAGCAAGTGCCTCTGCTGACAACACAGTGATTTTGTGGGACATGGCTGTGGGTAAGCCAGCAGCCAGCCTGACACTGCATACAGACAAGGTATGGAATAATTGCTGTGTTTCTTCCACTGTAGAATAGAGAGAAAAATGTCACTGCAGTTTTTCATTTGCTGCTTGGTTGTGAACCTCAGAACAACAATCCTCTAATTTTCTAACATTGTGCAGAATTGTTTTAATTTATTAATTAGTTGCTTTTGCAAACAGCACTGTATTTGCTTTTTAAGATGTTATTTAACTTTTCTTTGAGCAAGTTTAAAAAGCTTTGTAACAGTTTCTAAAATACCTTTTGTGTATTGACCCTAATGGTAGGGAATGTAATAGTGCTGGTATAAGCTAGAAAAATAGATGTCTGAGCATAGGTCAAACTGTTATTCTCTTAAGGGAACAATGAGTGTCAGTTACAGTTTGTTCTAGGTGAAAAGGTTTAAAATAAATGATACTAAAATACCATAGTGATGGGTACTTCAGAAATAATTTAATCTCAACGTAATTAAAATGTAAAAGCTAGTTATTAATAGCTGTAACCTTATTTTGCTGCTAACAAAGTCACTGCCCTTGACAAACTCCTAATTTTCATTTTTTGTTAAGATCTGCTTTTTTCCCCCAAACTGGAAGCAGATATTCTTTCACCTCCAGCTTTTTTTTTTTTTTTAATTAATCTCTAGGGCAGAAAGGGGGCATGGGGTTCTGTTCGATCAAATTATATTGGAAAATACCTTGTTTTCACCAGGTGGGGATGTGTGAAGTAATGCACATCTCTTGCAATGATTTTGAGCAATCTGAGTACCAACAAGCTTAACTGGGAGGGCATTTTTTGGGGAGGACTGTGGCTTGCTTGGGGTTGGGATGGTTTTGTGCTTTGTTCCAAGAAAGTTTCCTGTATATGTGTGTTACATAAAATCTTCCATTATCTAGGTCCAGACATTGCAGTTTCATCCGTTTGAAACTCAGACCCTTGTTTCTGGATCGTTTGATAAGTATGTCAGGGTAATTTTTTTACATGTTGCACCTGGGGAGGGTATTCATATTCATTTAAGCATTGTGTTTTCTTTCATTTTTTTTATAACCCTGCCAATTTGGGTAATGCTGTTATTTTTTTCCAGCAAGGAGGCCAGGTTTGCATATGGCCAGGATGTAGTTTTCCTTACCTTTTTTCCGGGGGTAGCAAAATGCTTTAACCATCTGGACTGACAGTTTCTGTGCCAGGTATCTGCCTGCTCCAAACCAATTTTTTTTCTTATTTGGCCTTATGGCATTTTCTTCATTGGGAACATGTCACTGTTTATTCCTGTAAAAATTTGCCCAGTTTTTACCAGCCAGTAAGGCCAGGGTGGAGGCATGAGGAACTTTAAAATCCCAGTTCTCTGCCTCCAGCCTCTATAGGCACAGCCAAAGAGTAATGGGCTGTCTCCTGTGATTGCAGCCTGGACATGCTGGGAAATGGTTTGTGTCTGCACACTTGGACTACTCTGAGGCTGCCAGGTCTTGTAAGTCCTGCCAGCCAAAAAACTCCCTCTCTGTTCTCCCATCTCAATGGAATAACTTTCAAATTTTGTTCTATCACCATGATTTTCTTACATTGATTTTTTTATTCTGCTTTTAAGACTTTGTCCTTATGTCAAAATAATGTATAGACTTGCCAATCTTTAGCCAAGCCTTTAAGTCCTCTGGCTTCTGTTTTTTTCTTGCTGCATCTGCTGAAGTATTGGAGGAGGACCTTTTGCTGGTTGTTAGGAAGCTGCTTCTGTCTTTTCCCTCCCTCTCGACTTCCTTTGATAAAAGGAAGCATTAAGTCCAAGCAGTGATCAGCTGCTGATCCCTTTTTACCTGCTGCTTTGGTACCATGGATGCCTCTAAACCACTGTGTTATCCATAAACTAAGAGAGTGCCCTTGTGGATTTTTCCTGCAAAGCCTTGCAGGACCACGTGCAATTCAGTGAGCATTGGGCGATACCTTCATAACCTGGAAATCAGACTTAAAGAAACTTGTGTAAAGTGCCTGGTAAAAGACCTGGGAAACCTACATCACACTTCTTTAATTATATGATATAGTGGGAATGGGTTACACTGAGGATGTTGATAGTGGTGAGGTGATGCTGGACTGACATGACCATTCCTCCCTTGCATTTGCACCCAGGAGCTTTTTGAGTTGGGATAGATTCTGCAGCCACTCAACTGAGCATGTGTCTGTAAAAAATCCCAGAGGACCCGCTGACTGCCATCCACTCTTTCTCTTTTGTGGAGAAGTGTTTCTCTAACTATTTGTTAAGATTGTTGGTTTTTTTAGAAATTATTTTTTTATTAAGCATATTTGAAGATTTATGCATATGTATGACAAAATGATTTCCTAACTAATGCATCATTACTTGAGTTTACTGAAGTCTGTTTGTAATTAAGTGATATATTTGCATAGTTATGGTCTGCTATATGGTAAGTCTCTTATGTATTGAGTAAACTCAAGCTCTGCTTAGTTTCAATAGAGAGGCTGTTGGTAACGAAGATGAAACTGAAGCACATGGAAAAATCTCATGCTTATCTGCAAGATTTTAATCTGCTACTGAATTAGAAGACTAAGTAGTGAAGTTGTTTCCATTTAATTTTTTAATTATAGTTTACATGGAGCTTCTATAGATGTCAGTGAGAAAGCAAACTATGTAATGAAGTGTTCTGCCCCGATTTTTTTTTTTAATTTTATTTCCTGTCCCTTTGTCCCCTAGATCAGCAGTGCTGTACGACTGCAGAAACCCCCAGGACAGCCATCGAGTGTGGCGGTTTAGTGGTCAGGTTGAGAGAGTAATTTGGAATAATTTCTCACCTTGCCATTTCTTGGTGAGTACATGCTTCTCTGTTCTGGTTGGCTTTTGCCATGTCATTTAACTTGTGTTAACCTATTTAGTGTTCATAATGTTTCTGAATCAGAATGGAGCCCATGGACATTTGGATGGTTTGTGCTGCTTATTATAATAATGCGGTCCGAGGGAGGATGTTTTTAGGTAGTTTTTTCAATAAGTATCTCTAGACCAGCTACTTATTTGGTATCTTCACTGTGGCAGTAGAAAAGCTATTGATGCTGGTGCTTTTTCACTCCGGAGGTGAAAACCTTGGTCACGTTGTTGCGGTGTTCAGTGGTTGGGATACATTTTCCTTTGCAGAGTTTCTGTTGTGTTTTATGCAATGAAGGAACTGCAGCTGAGAAATAGCTAATTAGAACCAAGATCCTGAATATTAATTCAGTGTTTCAAGTCAGCGCTAGAGGGCACTGTCCTCCTGGCTGGTATGGAGTGATCCACTCCTTTAGGTTGGAAAAGTCCTCTGAGATGGAGCTTAAATGTTAACCCAGCACTACCAAGTCCACCGCTAAACCATGTCCGTAAGTGCCTCATCGACATAGCTTTTAAATACCTCCAGGGGTGGGGATTCCACCACTTCCCTCTCCAGCTTGTGCCAGTGCTTGACAACCTGTTCAGTAAAGACATTTTTGCTGATGTCCAATCTAAACTACCCCTAGTGCAACTTGAGGCCATTTTCTGTTGTTCTATTGCTTATTACCTGGGAGAAGAGACCTACAGCCACGTAGAGTATAAAGGAAAAATATCTTTGTGTTGTTGAGTTTTTTGTAATAAAACTTTGCAACAGAATTTAAAAACAAATCTTCCCTATTATCTCAATGGCTGTCTAGTTCTCTGTTGCTTTGTGTATACAGGCAACAGAAGTGGCTGCTCAGCTCTGTTGGTTTTATGATGCAGATCTCTCCTGGTGTAATCACACTTAGTTTTGCACAGGACTACTGTGCAGCCACTGATGGCTCCAAAGCTTTGAACTGACAGTGAAGAGACTGAAGGTTCTGTATTTAATTGCCTGACCTGAGGACCAAACTCAGGAGGGCAACTCTCTTCAAAATACAGTTTAAGAAGTTTGCATGGGATTAAGACTTCTATGTCATTGGTGCAGCATAATTGAGGTTTATAGAATAGCTGGGGTACCAGCTGGGTGGAGCCTGACTTTGGGGGTGCAGGCCTGGAAACAGTGTGACATGTCCTAGGGAGAAGTAGTGTCTGCCTCAGATCAGAGGGGTTTACCAGAGGGTGGGTGTTATTTCACTGGCAGTTTTTTTCCAGATGAGTGACTGTGGCTGTTTGTTTTTTAAATGCTGTGGTTTCTGTAGGCAAGCACAGATGATGGCTTTGTGTACTGTCTGGATGCTCGCGCTGATAAGCCCCTGTTTACTCTGAAAGCTCACGATGAAGAGGTGTCAGGTAAATTGCCTTTGTGTCGTCTTTGTTCCAAGTGGGCAAGGCACATCTGGAAGATGCCTTTAATCCATAGCACTGAGGTGTAGTGATTCTTTGTTTAAAAAGTGAGTTGTGCATGCTAATCATGGTAGCTGGCATGCAAAACAAATCTCTGCTGAGGGGATTGGGAGGCAAAATAGGCCTGCATGGTTCCCTTGGCTCTCACTACAGTGGCAGCATGGAACTTTCATTAAATGTTCTGCTCCTTTGTTCTGGAATGGAGTTAGTGTGAGGACAATATTGGGGTTGTTCTCATATCTTCACCTCAAAATGTATCCTAATCTCTGTGAAATGGGGATTGCCTGTTGCTCTCGCACTCTTCTTCTTCCACTCTTCTTCTTCACATTTTCTTCTTCCAGGACTGCAACTAAGCAGTCAGATCAAAGGGTGCCTTGTGACATCATCTGCTGACAAATATGTGAAAATTTGGGATATCCTAGGCGACAGACCAAGTTTAGTCCATTCCAGGGATATGAAAATGGTACAGTAATATTTATGTATTGATTCTACTAAGTTTTATATATAAACTATGTCTTCTTATTCTTTTTCTGTCTAGTTTGAATCTTGTTCTACCTAAGGTCTCATAGGAAAAAAATAGTAACATTCTGGGTTACTAAATCATTGTCATCACAGTGCAGTATTCCACATGGAATTGGCAGACTGCTTTAAAGCCTCAGAGTCCCAAATTCCAGATAGAGTGTTCTGAGTAGAAGTATGGGTGCTCCAGCTTTCATTTGCTACATTCAAGACAAAGATGTAATTAACTGTTTATAATTGGCAGCTCTTGACTTTCATTTTATGTCTTTACAAAAGAAATTTCAGAAACTTAGTTACATTTGTTAAAACTTGCTTGGTGAAAGTATTTTCAGATGACAAATTCATTTTAATATTTTTAAAAAATTCTCTTTTTTTTTTCTCTGACCCTGTCAGGGAGTTCTGTTCTGTGCAGCTTGCTGCCCTGACTTCCCCTTTGTCTTTGCCTTTGGAGGAGAGCGGGAAGGGCTGCGTGTTTGGGATATAAGCAAAATCTCTGCAGGTAATGTTCTAATTTCTTTGAATGTTGTGGTTCTCCGCTTGCTTGTAGGGTGTATTTGTATTCAGTAATGTATTGTGACTGACAGAAAACCATAGGTTAGTATTTTTAAATACTCCAAGACTGTATGTGTGGTCACATTTTCAGCTTCAAAAAACTTAGGTTTTTTTCTAAATTGGAGAACTGCTTGACATGATTTATGCTCTTGCAGCTGATGTGTAATACCTTATTTCTTATAATACCTATGTTTTGTTTTTTTTTCTTCATAGTCTTGATGTGATTTGCTATCATACTTTTGAGTACTTATGGGAAGAAAAGTGAGGACTGATTTTGATCACTTGTAGCTACCTGTAACTAAACAGCATGATTTTTCTGGAGAAGGCTTTTAAGAACCTATTGGGAACCAGAGACTAAAACCAGAAATAAATTATTTAAACATAATGATGTGGTCTTCAAACTTCATCAGTTTTACAGTACTTAGGTACAGAATTATGCAGAGGAAACCTCTAGATGCTCTGGAGGAAAAATAACAGAACTTGTAGTTGAACTATCATAGGCAGGCACTTTCCTGATCTTTAGGCTCAACTCTGTACTTGGGGGTGAGAGGAAGAGCTTTGAAACCACAGCAGGTTGGGATTTCCATTCCGTGGTGCTCACCAGGCTGTCCCTGCTGTACTCCTCTTTCGTCTGGGAGAGTAACATGTAAGCAGTTCTGTTTGTGTTGCAGTGAATGAAGTTTTTGGAAACAGAGAGAGGCTCATCCTGGCTAGTGCAAACACTGTGGCTTCCAGCTCCACAGCCAGCAGTAGCAGCAATGATTTGGAGACAGCAATGGAATCATGATGGACCAAACATCAAAAAATCAAAGTAATTAATGGGACTACAACTAATGTATATTCTACAAATGCCCCTGTTCAGTGAGAGTTCATGGAAGCGACTCTGGTGTCTTGCAAGCTGCAGGCTTCTTCATCTCAGCCAAAGAAAGGTGGTGGTGTGTAAGCTCTAAGCTCCTGCCTCTGTTACCAGCTCTGAAAGAGTGAATCACTCACTTTAGCCTGAGAATAATGATCCCTGAAACAGGGGCCACCATATGTAAATCTGATACATAAAATGGAACAGTCACTAGAAAAGCATTCTGTGACCACAGAAGTTTGTTGAATACTGCAAAGAAGGTAAAGGTAAAACTCTCTAAGGGCATAAGGAAAAATATTTCACACAACACTTGTGTAATAAATAAACAAAAGATTAATTGACTTAAATTACAAGTGTAAATAAATAATTTATCCTTAATTTGAGGCTAGGTTTACGGATTTTGACAGCTCTTCCATGTAACTTTTTAAATCTTAAGAGTAGGTCTCAGGCAACAAGTTGGAGTCTCCAAGCAGAATCGTGGAATGTATTTCTAACACAAGTATCACCAATATCAAACCAGAAATAACCCAGCTCTGTCCCACCAAGACTGGGGGTTTCTTTTTCCAGGTTCCACAGCACCTGAAGTTTAGTGACATTGCACATACTATTGGGTTTTTCTTCACATTCCAGATTTATTGCAAGAGAATTTGAACTGAAACAAGGACCTGCTACTCAAGGATGAGAGGCTGTCAGGGCACAAAGTGAGGGTTGGGATCCCAGCTGGTCACTTACTGGTAAAAAGCTCTCTCTATTATGTTCTTAATACTCTCCTCAGGCATTTCTGCCTGACACCTGAAGGCACAGAGGAAAGTTTTAAGTATCAGTTTAACCACCAACTTAAGCCCCTTGTTTGCAGAATCAGGAACCTAATAAAGAGGTGTCACTCAAGTAATTTCCTTGCATTTATAATGTAACACACACCTGCTTTACCTCAGGAACATAACTGATGCTCTTACCTTCCATTGGGCACTTGCCCTCTGCACAGACTGAAGGTGCCTGTAGTGTTCCTGCTGCAACATACCCTGGGTATTAAATCCACTGATGCCAAAGCAGCTGTAGGATCATACTCACAGCTGCCAAGCTCTTCCCACTGCTTTTCACCCTAACTCACTGTAGTTCCCCTTGGTGAGGTAAAGCAGGTAAATTGTGTCCCTACAAACTGCAGATGGGGAAAAGGGAAGGCTGTGATTTTCCTTCCTATCCCTTAAGGGCAACCAGCTACTTTAAAGCTATTTCAGCTGTTTGTAGTCTGGTGAAGGTGTTCAGCATGGCTCTGCAGTAACCAAGAATACTATGGATGTGCTGGGACTCCTGCCTCCATCCTGTCTCTGCCAAGCAGTAGAGAATGATGTGTGGACAACAAATGCTTTTGTGAAGCTTAAGAAGGTGTATGTACCAGAACCATTGCTGTTTAACTGCTCTCCATTGAAAACCTACAAGTTTTTCAAAGCTTTAATTTTAAATAAATGCTTTGTGACAAGATCTTTGAGGGTAAGTGATTTCTCTTACCTCTACCCCAGTAATATAATTGGCACTGTAGCTCTCAAAGTTGCTTTTTGTTTTTGGGAGAACTTGCATTACTGGAAGCAACACATATTTCCCTGGATTTACCAAGATCCCAGCACTTGTCTCGCTGGAGCTTTTTGGTCACATACTGATCTGAGGTAAGCATTTTCAGGTTTTAAGAACCCTGGGAGCTCTCTAGGAACTGCAGCATACAGGGAGAGGTACAGCTAAGCTTAGGCCATTTAGGCCCCAAAGCAGAGCCTCTTTTCCAAGGGAACCTCCCATTACCTTGTCAGAGAACAGAGCACAGCTGAATCTTCTTTTGCAGCACAGCCAGAGGAGTGACACAGCAAATCTAGAGTTCTTTAGCTGCCCAGTTCATGGAGGTGCTCCTACACATACCATGTCCCAGGAAAGGCTGGGAGAGGCAGATGATTAAAAAGTGGTGTTACTTCTCTTAGCATCATTATCAGAAATAGGAACATTCTTTTTCAGCATATGTAAATATTAAAAAAGAACATTAGAGAAGAGCCACATTTTTAATTATTTCAAAAGAAAACAACCAAATGTAATAATCTTCATTCCGTAAATAATATTAGCAGCAAACCTCCCATCATTCGACGTGGTAAAAGGTTTACAGCACAAGAAGTAACATACACTGTAAACACTGCCTGATCGTCTGTAAGCCCTGTCCTTACTGAGTCCACAGAGTCTTTTGTCTCTTCACCTGCTTCCATGGGCTGTGAACTTGAGGGAGAAGAGGGGATAACTGTTCTCCAAAAACCAATGTCTGATTCTCTGTAGTGGGATACTTTGTATGGAAGTGCTGATTTCACTGCCCTTTTTTTTTTTTAACCAAAAGGTTCTGTTTTAAGAAGGAAACCTGAGCATTCAGAAGTCTTTGCTTTGTGCCAAACCACATCCTTAAGTTCCACCACCATTTTTTCCTTGTTTCTCTTCACGTCACATCTTGGGCAGTTAAGGACAGTTGGCTTACAGGTCACTGCAACCCTCAGCTACATTTCTGGTTTGTGGCTCTT
The DNA here is from genome assembly GCA_034509185.1 of Euphonia xanthogaster. Lineage (NCBI taxonomy): Eukaryota > Metazoa > Chordata > Aves > Passeriformes > Fringillidae > Euphonia > Euphonia xanthogaster. The sequence goes on along the minus strand of JAYDZK010000056.1, from coordinate 51,681,280 downwards.
TGCTCGAAGGGCTATGCAAGGTGTGTTATGTGTCCTGGCACTATATGGATTAATCTGAGTGATTTGGAGAAGTATGCACAGCATGCATGAAAGAAATCTTGCCTCACATTTCCTTCTTAGCAACTCTTCACTTGTATGTGCATGATCCAGTCTTGTTCAGTGTTCTGGCTACAGATTATATTAAGTGGTGGTAGTGTGGAGACAAAAACAGAAGGAAAACTCCTCACCTGACATACACTGGTGACTGGGGAAAAAAAAGAAGAGGGTTTTCTTCTCCCCTACTTACAATATCCAAGAAAGTTCCCCTCTCTTCTTCATTTGTGTCCGGAGAGAACATCACCTGTTGAATAGACTCCATTGTTAATCCTACAGTCTTCAGTCCTCATAGAGTCTATTAATTCCTCCTCTGAATCCTCCTCCTCTTCCTCCTCTGGGGCTGACAGACTGGATGTGGGGCCTTTACATATTTTTAAATGTCGAGTGAGGTGGTATTTGGTTAGGTAAGCCTTGGAGCATTTTTCACAGACATAGTCCCTCTTTCCTTCATGTGAATTGAGATGCTTCTTCAGGTGATTTGTCCTCAGAAACAACTTGTCACACTTGGGGCACTTGATCTGCCGTTCTCTGCAAGACACAAAAAAGTGAGTTTGCTCCTGCCACAAGACAGCTGGTATTAAAATGTTGACTAAGATTCATGTTCTAGCAAGGACAGAGATATCACCCTTGATGAAAAGGTCAGTTTTCTTCCCACCCTGCATAAAGGCAGGTGGGGAGGAGGCAGAGAAGAACTAGTAAGGATACAAGGCTCCTGCATGTTAAGAACCCTCAGTCTGTAAATGCAGAGGAGCTTACCAGACTGCAACACATTCTGTAATGACACTGCAAAACACCTCCCAGCAGTAGTGCTCTTGGCTCATGCTGTAGGAATAAGCATCAAAGCGAGTTTGTGTTTCTGTCTGCCTCTCACCTGGCTGCACTACACTGCCCACAGCATGACAGAAACAGCAATGGATTCCAAGCGAGTACAAAAAACCAGATGCTGAAAATGAAATAAGCAAAGGGACTAGCTTTGGGCAAGCAGTTTTTAAGAAGGACCTTGGCATGGGAGTAAATGTTACAAGATGGAGAGATTCTCAGAGCAAAAAACCTGTCCTGGCAGAGGGCTGTGGGTAGGAGTCTGCCTACAGGAGGAGCAGGAGAGCAAGCGCTTGAATGAGACCTGGAGGGAAGAAAGGGCTGGGAAGGGCTGTACCACACCCCTATAGCAAACAGGTGGAGTTCACTAACAAGGTACTCAGTGACAATAGCACTGAGAAGTTTGTCTTTTTTGGTCACGTGGGGATGTGGAAACAGTTCTCAGCAAATAATGAAATATAAATCAAACAACCCCCCTTTCTCTTCAAAATGATGAACACTCCAGACTGCCATTTCACAACACAAGGAGCACACTTGGAATTTACTGTGCCATGGAAATATTGCAGGCACTAGAACTCCACAACTGCAGCTAGTAAAACAAGGACTTTGTCTAGATTGACTTTTCTGTCATTTCAGAGGATGAACCTATGCTCCCTAGGCCAAGCTATTTGCAAACTGGAGATTCTGTCTCGGGCTGCTCATCTTCATTATTTCTTGCACTGGCCAGTCCAATAGCTCCTATGAAGTCACTTACTGGGTGTGAGTGAGGACATGCTGCTTGAGGTCCTGCCTGCGCATGAAGAGCTTCTCGCAGTAATCACACTTGAGGTTCTTCTCCCCGGTGTGAATGACCATGTGCGACTCCAGGTGAGCCTTCTGCGTGAACGATTTGTCACAGAGGGTGCAGCGATAATTCTTCTGACCTAGGAGTACGCAGGGACACTCACAGATTTAACACTTGGTGTCCCAAGAAATGCAGTAAGCAAACAACCCTGACCATTGCTGAAGAATTAAATTTTACTGTGAAGAAAGGCAGATTTTTTGCGAACAGGACTTGTTTTCTCCTGCAGTTCCTTCAGACTCAGCATAAAGGCCTACTTGGTTCCAATATATATTTAGCAATGCAAAAAACCAGACAGCTGACTTCATCATTCCTAAGCTTTTCATCCCGTACTCCATGCCTCCAGTGTTTCAAACCACTGATGTGCTAGTGTGATGCACCTTTCTGCACTTCATCCTTCTAAACACTGCTGCTTGTTTCTCCAGTGCTTGTGGTCAGCCAGCCTTTCTTGAGTGAGGCAGGGTTTGTGCTTCTTGTCCACACCAACCATGCCTCCCTGTTCTGGATTTCAAAACACCCCCAGCAGCTCTGCACATTTTTCCACCAAGAGATTCAGGCAAACACTTAAAAAGACTAGTCTTATCTAAGATGAATTCTTCAGCAAAAACAATGGTAGCTTCCTTTGTAATAGTAAGCATGGTAACCATCTAGTTACTGTACATTAGTACATCCCTATCCTCACTGATTTCCCACAGGAATTGCATCTGATGCCTTACTGGAGCCCAACCACATTTGATGCACTGCCTTGCCTTTGTCTGCAAAAACAAGTTCTCTCATCTAACAAACACACAGGTAAAAACATCACTGGCCCTTTGATAACTTCTATGTTTTATCCAATTTTTCAACTTATCAGTACTTCTGTTATCCTTTGCCAAAAATAGTTTAAAACTTCAGCGTCTGAGTTCAGACTAAGTTTGAATACCACTTGAATCCCACCCCACTAAGTATTTTGTGGCTGTGTATACAACATTACTATTTCATCAGTCCATTAAAATGCCTGGCTATTGAGCCTACAACTTCCTATGCTTGACTTGAGAGCACTTCACTTCCAGTTTTATTTCTTTTCTAGCTTTGTAATTAGAATTTTGTGATTTCCCAGTACGGAATAGTGAAAAAAAAAAAAAG
>JAYDZK010000056.1:51655155-51678299 GCA_034509185.1 Euphonia xanthogaster | reverse complement strand
CTCTTCCGATCTTACGGAATAGTGAAAAAAAAAAAAAGAGGCAAAAATACCCAAACTGTCTACGGGCCTGTATCTGGACCTTCACCCTCTCCCCAGTCCTCACACAGGCATCTGTACAAAGCCCTCACCTGTGTGGATCTTGAGGTGTGTCCGTAAGTTGCTTGGATCACTGAAAGCTTTGCTGCAGAAATCACACTTGTGCGGCTTCATGCCCATGTGCCCCATGAAGTGCACGTGCAGCTTGGAAGGGGAGATGAAAGCCTGGGGGCACATGGAGCACTTCCACTTCCTCTCCTTGCCGTGGCCTGGTCCATGGTTGCTGCTGTGCCCCTGACTGGGGAGGTGGTTGTGAATATGGCTGCTCAAATGGGCCTTGAAGTCCGCAAAGGAAGCGCATTCCTTCCCGCAGTGGCAGATGTGCACGTCTGGATGCTCAGGGACACCTTTGGGCACAAAAACATCACTTGCAACAAGGCACAGTAAAGCCCAACAGAGCTTGAACAAGGACCACTTTAACATTTAGTATGTGGTAGCAAAGCCAGGTGCAGAGATTTTCACCTTAGTTCTTTTTTTCACCGTTGTCCAGTGTTGCTTTCCAGCTGTTTCAGGTAGGTCATTTAAAATGTTTTGAGGGGCCAAACTTTGAAACAGTTTTGAGCACAGCTTACCCAAATCTAAATTATCAAAATCCAAGTTGGGGGAGGATAGGAACATCTTCAGCTCCAAAACACCCTTAGCCCTGGATGAACAGAATACTATTTTTCTTCAAAAAAAAAAATTCTTCAAAATATTTTACTCCTGATCAGTGGAATTAAGTGGGGAAATATTTCTTTTAAATGATGGTACTCTGTAGTAATGAAATGTTAAAAGGAAACTATGACATGCACCAATGGGAACTGAGAAGGAACATAATAACAGTCCCAAGTTACAGAGCCCAGAGATGGCACTGAAAGGGAATTCAAGCTGGATACTCCCCGCAAAGCCAACAAAAATGAGCTCTTACTTACCAAGCTGTCGTGCATAGTCCCGACTGTAATAGAAGAGAAGCTCATGTTCAGGGGGGATGTCCCGAGAGGTGCAGAAGTAAATTTTTCCATCATGAGGATAAGCTACCAGGTTCTGCTCTTCCCGGTTCCTACAGCAATAACAACAGTTACAGAAAAAAGCCCTTCAGAATTAATGCCTTGGAAAAGAGGGGGAAAAGAGGGGGGAAAGAGAGGAAAAAAATAGAAGAGAAAAATGGAAAAGAAAAAAGGAAGGGAAAAGGGAAAAGGAAAGATTCCTATAAAAACGTAACAGGAACATCAGCACTTGTCAGCATATTATAAAAACTTGTATATCTATCACTTCTATCCTTCTTTATGAAAGGAAAGAAAAACTAGACCTTGAGAGCCAATGTCCTCTACCAAATGATGTGTTTCTCACAACACTTCTGAGAAAATCATTAATAGACATTAGAGTGGGCTGAGAGAAATGAGTTTATGATCTCCTAAGAAACTACAAAAATCTATGTATTTTTCATACACATAGATTCATCTACATATTTACATAGATATAACTCTTAAAAAAAGGAGAAAGCATGATGGAAAAAATATCAGTAATGTCTTGAAGCAACACTATCTTTAAAAAGTCCTCTTGAGGACCAGTTCCAAGATGTGGCCATTCATCTTTTGAAGCAGTATCTTGCCTGTGTTTGTTCCCAGTATCTGAAACCAGCAAAAGGTCTGCCCCACTGCAGTGGGAGATTAAACATTACAGTTCTTGACTCCTACCTATGGGAACAATTAAATGAACTGCAGGAGAACCTACTTTGTGTCACAGAGAAATAAGAAAGGTTCAGCCTTCTCAGTGGACCATGGATGGACAATATTTAGAACAGCCTGGATAGTTTCCATCACAGACTGAAAGGGAGAGATCTCACAAGCTGTATGGGCTTGGAACTTGGCCAAAAGAACTCAGGGACATTTTGTAAATAAAGTATTAAAATCAAAGGACAATCAAGGTCAACTTAAGCTGAATGAAGGTCAACCTTCATTCTCCAGTACAGCTTTCTATGAGCCCGCAGCTTGGACTCAAAGCTCCTTAGCACAGTCCAGGTGGCTCTCACCTGGCTTTGCGTACAAACATCATCCAGTTACATTCATTTTCATCAGTTGTAATGACACAGAACTCCAGGACACCGTTGTGATAGATCTACCAGGAAAGACAAATGCAACCTTAGGACAAAACACAGCAAAAAATGCAGTGAAAGCCAGCTTCTTTCTTTAGGAGAGGATGTGTTTACCTAGAACAAGCCAGGAAGTCTCCATTGCCACTGCCAACGTCACAGCCCTGTTTTCATTCCTTACTTTCCTCTTCACACAGGCACGTTGACCTCTGCTACCCACGAGGCCAGGAAACCTGTTTATCAGCATCTTTCTCACCTTTTCCTTCCAGCAGAAATGCATTTGGCTGCATTTCTTACAAACCAAGTCTTGTGAATAACAAAATCTGGGCAAACAGTACATGTTTTATTTTTATAGGCCAGATTTACTTTCTGAAAATGAAATTATGGGGAAAAGAAAGCTTTAAATTGGCTTTTCTAAAACAAATAATTTATCACCTGGGGGAACTTTCAATGAACAGAGATACAAAACAAACAAACAACTGCTGCCTAGTAATTCATACACAATCTCTGCGGCAACTCCATACAAATACTGAAACCACATACAGCCCTTTAAAAGAGAAGGCATTAGAGAAGCTTTTTGTACTTCAGGACTGACTACCAGCACACTGCAAGGTATACAGCTCTGCTGTGCTGATACTAAGAATTAAACAATTAAACTGCATTACTTTTGACTTTTGGCAAAGATGATAATGTAAATGTTGCTGTCATGTGCTAGCTTTCAGCAGATAAAGGCATGCTGGCAGGCTCTGTGAGCGGTAACACCACTGACCTTCCAGATGTGACTGGCTGCTTTGTCTGTCCAGTCAGCCACCTCCAGAGAATGGCTCTGCTGCCCCATCAAAGGTCCAAAACAAGTCCTCACAGGAATGGTTTCTCGTGTCCACACACCTATCATTAGAAGACCATAATCTAAAGAAATCAATTCTTTAAATAACTAATAATGTATAATACAGAAGTGGGAGGCTTATGAGATAATGCTCCAGAAGTAATATCTATGCATAAGATCATCAAAGCTCCTACTTCACATGTGAAACACACCTATGGCAGAGACAAGAACCACCACCACCACATGACACTAATGGGAGCCGCTTTGGTGTCATTACAAATATTTATTTGGTCAAAAGCAAGTAATTTACTTTTCAGTAAGCTATAAAACTAACATCCTAGCCACTTGTACCAATTAAAAGTTCTCATGGCACTTTCTGCAGAAGCAGAAAATACTAGTTTCAGTAACTACATTTTGCCTACCTAATCCCCAGGAATTTCCAGAATTGTTGCTGGGCATTGTTAAGCAGCTTCTGCATTTCTCCCCAGAGGCAGCTGTATTTCTGTCATGGGCAGAGGGATTCCTGCGTGTATATTATTTATTATTAAACATTTATATATATATATATATATATATATATAGTCTACATGAATACACTGAATAGCTCTTAGGAATAAACTGGAAACTAGTGCAGCTTGAAAAGAACAGATGTCATCTACTCTCAACAAGCAGCATCACTAAACAAGCCAATAATCACATTCTTCTCTAGCCTTCAGATCCTTAGGGTACTGCACTGTACTCTTCGATTTCCAGGTGACAGTGATGTGAAATACAGTAACAAGGTTCACATCCAGTGACAAGGTCAGTCTACATGCCAAATGTAAACGAAGGGGGGGGGGGGAAACCAGGCACTTGTGATCAATACTCCAATGAGAGCACCCAGAAGGTAGCAAACCAAGCTCATGAACAAGCAGACAGAATTCTCCTCTATGAGTAACAACTGTCAGCTTCCCCCAAACTGCAATTGCTGCATTGTTTTCTTATCAAAGCTGTGCATGGGCTGTTTAGCACAATAAAAAAAAACACTATACCTTGCTTGACCTTAAGAAGTGCCACACTCTCTGGCAGCAGCCCTATGGTATAGCTGAAGTCTAAGCAGTAACCAGGAGCTCATGGATAATACAAGTCAGGGTGATTACAGAAGAGAGAAGCATCTCTCTTGTGGTGTTTCTTTCCCACATTACTCTCCCCACGGTTTTGGATTTCATCAGTGAGTATATTTTAAAGTGCTGCAGGGAAGTGCACAGTAATGTGATCCTTACCCACTTCAGCTCCCATGATAGACTGCCGGAGGAGCAGCTGCTTTGGGAGGGACAGCCTGGCTCGGCTCTCGATTGGGCTGTCGGGGACAAAGGTGACGGGCCCGTGGTCCGGGCAGTCTGATGGATACGCCTTGTCACACAGTGTGCACCCTGAAGAGACAGGAGGGGACAGCAGGCATTAAAAACATACAACAGCTCCTACAGTGCAATCAGCTCCCTACCAATGTGCTTCAGCTCAGCCCCTGCCAAAGGCTGCTTTTGTCACGTTCAACTTGTCCAACTTACCAGCTTTTATTCAGAAGAATATGGACCATGTTCTTACAGTCAGGTGGCCACTGACACACATGTCAGTTTCTATCCAATTCAGATCAAATGTGAGGATCTCCACCTACTTTCCTGATGGTAAATTGATGACCTAGACTCCAGATTATCCCTACAGGGGAATCTAGCAATGGATCAGAGCCCACTCATCAACAAAGCTACCACAAAATGAATGACAGCCTCCCCAGTGCGGGTGATGGAAAAGCAAATTTCATTCTGATCACAAGTGAAACAAACTCTACTGGCAGAAAAATCTAAGACAAACAAAACCAAACATATTCTAACTGGTCATATTTTTGGAATTAACCAGAAACACTTCTTGCATGTAGAACCTCAAGGATATCCATGCAAATGAACCAGTAAGATCATCCTTCTAAAATTTTCTGAGCATGAACGACAAATCCCCTAACCTCCATTTAAATTCAGACAATGTGTACATCACAGCAGCAAAAACCTGACCTCACTGCTGCTTTTGAAGGTCTCACTGCAGCAAACTCATGCAGGGTGAGTATGCCACAGAATACAACAAAAACAAAAGCCCAAGAAGAATCAGTAAAATCGCTTTCCTAATCTGTCATTCAGCAGAAGTACTGTTATAAAAGAAACCAGTGGAAATCTTCAGTCTAATAAATCTGAGGGAAAGTACAGCATAAAATGCTCTCTATAACATTACAATTTCATCTAGAAAAATGATGTCATTTTAATTCTCTGTGGATGGAGCAACCAACACCTACTCAGCAACCACTCTCCTGATAAATAATTATTCTTCTGAAGAAGAAAGATGTTCAGGTAATTAATCAGGACCTCCACAAAGACCTTCTTTGACTTCTTGATGACCCAGGTCCAGTACAAAAGAGCTATCACAGAAGTAGCCTTCAGCAAGCCCAAACAGCAGTTCTATCATGCTTTAAGATATTTTCCAGATACTTCCTTGATATACCAGGGTACCAGAATTTGACCTCATATAAAATACAGTTTGAACAACTACACATTAACAGATAGGAAAGTACTCAAAAATTATTAGGTAGAGCCTATGTAAGCATTATTTCATGTGCACAGGTGACATGCAGGAGTAAAGCAACAACAGTGAGACCTGAGTAATGAGAACCACTGTGTGGAACAGATGCTTTTAAGTATTGCCTGGCACACATCCACTATGGGTCCAAGGACCAGCTCCAAGGAGAGGCAGAGGAAGAAAAGTTCTAGGCATGGGACATTTCCACTTGGAGATGTTCAACCATTCATACATTTTTAAGATGTTGGAAAACAAAAAATCTCACATTCCGTAGAAAGCTAAATATACTTTCCATTACTGTCCTTGCCAAATCATTAAAAAAAAATAAAATTAGTCATTATTTCTCTGATTTGGATAGCCAGAACTGCCAACAAAGACAACCAAAAAACTGCTTCTTAAAAGCCTTTGCAAACATTCAGGACTGTAGCAAAGGCACACTTTTTACTTCCTGCTTAGGAATAGTAAAAACTTTTCTGAAAAAGGCCCTGACTCCTGCCATCTGAGGAAAAACCACTAAGGGGATCTAAAACAACTCATTGTCCTTGCTGTCACCTGTCTGGACACAAATTCCTGTTAATTCAGGTGATGTTTAAAAACATCAACAAAAAAGTTAAAATTTAAACCTCCCCAAGTCAAGAATCTGTTTTGCAAATCACATGCAAGCACAAGGATGCAATAGCCATTTTAATGTCCTACCAAAGGGGAGCATTGTCTGGAAAACAGCTTATGACTATGCTAACTATAACAACAAAAAGCTGGCACATCAATTCCCACTTTTAAGAGAGGAAGAATAGTTATTTCACCACAAGCATGTTGGATATCACAGTATTTGGATCATTATTTGTTCAACATGCAACAGATGCTTGTAGGAAACTCTGAGTGCATCAACTGTAAAACTCTTCCTCTAGGAGTTGTAAATTCATCATAGTTCTATGCCTACCTGATCTGAAGTTGTATTTTATCTCACAGAATGAAATCTTAACAAATTAATCTAAATGTCTGACTGACTAGAAACTTTACACTAAACTGCATCTCTTCCCTTGCTAACCAAAGCACTCTATCTTTCAATTTCTTAAAATACGTTAAAATATGGCAGAGCAAGCCATTAGGTTCTGGCAGTTGTAGGGCCAGACTGGATGAAGAGCAGCACTCAGCAATGCCACCACAGATAATAAAAAGGAATATAAAAGCTGGCCTTATGTTTCAGTGGCGGGAAGCCAGACATCCTGCAGGTGAAAGTGCAAATCTCTCTCCCAGCAAATTAGAACTTCTCAGTTCTCAAACACCACTTCTTGAACGACAACAGGACTGGAAATACAATACCCAGTGTCCTATCTTCCTATGAGATCCACTAACCTCTGGACTAAAGTCCTTTGATGAGAATAATTAGAAATATTATAAAGTTCCTTCCCTCTCTGCTCTTTTTTTCCTATTTAGAACAACATTTTCATGATTGTTCATGGTTTAATAAATTTTGCAAAATCACGTAATGTCATATTCAAAAATTACACCCATTTGATGAAAAGTATGGCCTGTGGTGGTGTTTGTTGTGTATTTTTAATGGGGCAAGAAGAGTCACTTGTGATGTGACTTTATAAAAACAGAAGTCTCATAAGAAACAATAACAAACATATCCACTAAATCAAGAGCTTCACCAAGATTCAGCTTCCAGCCTCATGGCAACATGAAAATGATACAAAGAGAATTATGCTAAAACATCCTACTACATCTCCTACTACTTTCAACTACTGATGTTTCAGAACAGTTAATCTGAAACAGTTAAACTGCAGATGTTTCAAATTTTGGACTTGTTAAATAACCATAAATCTGTAAGACTAGCAACCAGAGTCCAGCCACACCAGACAATAGCTACATGACAAACCCTACCCCAAAAAAGCAGGAAATGCCTACTCACATATGGTAAACAAGGTTGCCATGTTCTCCTTGTTGGAATTGGAGTCTTCCATTTGCAGAGATGATGGTACAAAGGCAAGATTGTCTGCAGATACATCAACATGGCTTGGCCCCATAGCTACTTCCTGACTTATGGAAGACACTGCCACGGGCTCCAGGCTGAGGCCCACTTCATGCAAGGCTACTGAGTCCAGGGAAGAGAGGTTGTGTGAGGTAGGGAGCGCCACACTCACGGAGTTGGTGCTCATGGCCACAGTATGAATGGGGTCATTTAGTGTGCTGTCCGATATCCCTGTCACCCGCCCGGCAATGTGGTCGGGCTCCATGACAACAGGGAGTTCCAAAGTGCTACCATGAATGGGAATGACAGCACCGTGTCCCACAGTGTCCGATGTCAAGTTACTCCCCACTGTGTCTACAGCTAAAGGTTCGTGGCTCCGGGAGCCATTTGGGATCTGCGTGTGATCCCCAGCTACATCATCCATTGTAAGCTCCTCTGTCATCCCATCTGTAGAGATGGGGCTGGTTACCCTGGAAACGCTCTCCATGGTGATTGTAGTATCCAGTGCTACCTCGTGGCTGTCACTAGGATGCAGATTTTGAGGACCATGTCTATTCACTCTGCGCGAGTCCATGGAGACAATCCCTGGTTCCAGCCCCACGGTCCCACTGGGCTGGTAGGGATCCAGGGCTGAGGGATTGCTGGAGACTGACAATGCTGGATTGCTGTCAACATTTATAGTGTTGGGATGGATGTACTGAGGTGGTGGTCTGTCAGCCAAGTAAGATAAAATACCTGATAGGAAGAGAGGGAGAAAAAGAAGGGAGTGAGATTACATCAGTTTTCAAATCTTGAATAAAAATCTGTTGAAGGATAGTACACTGAGATCCCTGAAGACATGTTCTCTACATTATTTCCAATTCAAATCCACTGATTCTAAAATATGGCTCACAAACACATGCCAGCCTAACACTCTTGTCAAAGTACTACTTGACAACTAATTCGGAGTTTCCACCCAATAGATCAAGTCTCTAGTTATTTCTCAAACTCTGAACACCTAAGTTAATGGCAGAATTCCACCTAGGCTGCTCAGTAAAAAGATCAAATGAGAAAGAGGTTCTTCACATTTTAGGCTTAATTTTTCATTCCCAAAAAATAGCTCACAAGGATGGAGGACTGCTAGTGGAATCTATAATTTGGTAATTCCTGGTTCATCTTTGCTAGAAACAGAAACAATTCTCCAGGAGACACAATTTTTGCTTAGGTATTCAAGTTCTAACAATGACTGCTTCCTTCCTCTAAGACTAAGTGGCATAACTGTCCACCTCAGAGGTCATCAATTGCAATTCTGAAGAACAAAGACAAGTTCTGTCACAGATTTCATGAGTCATCTGCTCTCTTTTCTAACATGAAAGCATGTTGTTTCTCCTAAAACAATAGTTTGGTTGAATTTAAATCAGAAACCCTACCATCTTTTCTGGTAGTTCTGGGAAGGTTCTCAACATCAAACAACCTTGAAACTTAAGATATAAAGAAACACTAAACTGTGTTTACATACTAAAAACAAGCAAACAAAAATCTTTGGAAAAAATGCAACAGCACATTCAAGTAAACATTATTTCCAGCAGAGACAGAGGCAAATTTTGCAGATTCTGCAAGATCTGACTCAGCATGTTTCTTTTTAGCCTTCAACTCTATGAGCCACTTGTTCCTTAAGAGTTTTCCATTCAAATACATGTTATTACAAGGATGCAAACGCAGATACTCCTTCTGTAGCACAACAAGCCAAGGAATGACAGTTTAATTTAATTAGCTGTATCAAATACTTCTGCATGCAATGCTGCCTTGTGGCTTGAACTCAGAGGATCCTTGATGGTAGCAAGATGACTGACAGAAGAACCATATAAAACAACACAGGAAGATTATTTCAGTTCAGAAAATGGCAAATACTTTTGGTCCTAGTGCACAGTCTCCTTGTCTACTGAACAGGCAGGCATGCAGTGCAGTAGGAAAGGTTACTCCTAAGCAGCTGGAAAGTTCAGCTATCAGTCAACAGGTAGCTGCAGGACACCTGGGCTGCTAGTTTATTCCTAACCCAGGCTGAACCAACAACATTCAGTGAGTCACCTTGAAGAAGTTTAACTACCTCTTCCACCCTGTCAATCTTAGCTACCAAACAAAACCAGGACTGCATTTAAAGTTTCAATGTCTGTGGTTTTCAGTTTTACATACTGACATGTAAAATTCTACAGTTATACTCCAAAGCACGTGTGAGAAAGGAATCAAGATAGAAGTCAGTGTGTTAGGCCTTTGGAAATCAACCTTGAAGAAAAATGAAGAAAAAGTGTGCCATGGGTTAAATGGGTGGGAAAGTGCCCAACACCACAGCTGATGTCTTGCCCTCTTCGATCTTTGAATTACTGTAACCTCCCATTATACACATATTAAATATTGCTTCAGACTACAGGAGAAGAAAAACAGAAGCAACTTCCAAGCTACAAGCCATTGGAGACAGAAACCAGGCATGCTTTGTTTTCTGTTAATCCTAAAATCAAAGCAGAAGGAGCAATCAAAGGTTAGGTTTAAATAGAAAATGCCCTGCGATTCTTTTCATACACAAATATAGGAACAGATATCCGAAAATAAAGGTGTGTAAACGGCACAACAGTCTCCAGACAAACTCAGGGGAAACAACAGCTCTGTCAAACTGTCAGTCATGCCTACTTCAGGACAGAAACAGACAGCTCTTAAAACGGTTATTCTTACTGTTCCCATCCATCAGCACCAGAGCACTTACCAGGTAGAATGTGTCTGAAATAGCTGCTCTCCAGGTGAGGGTATGGTGGTGGAGGTAGGGTGTAGTTTCTCTCTGGTATACCACACATCACTCCTCGATCTCCAATACCCATTGGGAGCATCAGAGACAGAGCAGAGGGCAAGGAACTCAAGGAGGGGCCCAGATTTGGAATTGCAACAGGCAAGCCTGCAAGAGAAAATGTCCATTTAAATTCAACGGAACTCCTTGAGTTGATGAACACACGAGCTAACGAAGAGATTACTAATTCCCCAGGAGCTCTTGCCCTAAGGAAATACAGCATGGTACTGTCCAAGTAAGGTGCCAGGCATCAAAGAAAGGATCAGTTAACACGGAAGTGAGAGGCATGCTGAATATGGCTATATCTTTTTTGGTACATTTTATAGGGCTTGCTTCTATTTGACAATTGTAATGGACTTCTGTCTGTGCAGGCCCCTGGAAAGAAGAGGTATGAAAACAGTTTTGCTATACAAGTGATTTTTCACCTGAGAGAAATTAAGACATAGATGAAGAGAGATTTTCAGCTACAGCCCTAATTTCAAAGGGTTCTGATACTACTCACCCACAGTGCAAATCACCCCATTAAAACCAAACGAGGCTCCCACTAAAGTGTAAGCCTGACAAGCACTCGTGCCTTTTGCTTTGCCCACATAAGCAACAATTTATGGTTTCCCCTTCCCCAACTCTGCACCATTTCACTACCTACGGTATGACTTGCTATCAGAGCAGGCACTGCGGCCCAGTTAGGACCATTGCTGTGACAGCAGAACACAGAGCAGGAGCTACAATACCCGGTGTGGGACCTCCCCCGTTACCTGGTGCTGGTATGGCGTTGTGAGTGGGTGACGCTGCCAAACCCAAGTGACTTCCTGAGACTGGCAGGGCATTGCTCACAGAGGAGGAGGTCAGCTGGTCCATCCCGACAGGACTCAAGTTCATTTCATTCATTCTGGAGACAAGGAGCATAGAGGGGAGCAGAAAAAAGAAACAGAATGCAAAAGCATTCCTGGTTACTGACTACTGTGGTGAAGAAAGGCTGAGCAAACAAACTCAAAATCTGATATTGGCATATAAAAACTCTGCCTTAAAAAGCTAAGTATGAAACACATCAGCCACTCACACGGTCATCACATCATGATCAATACATATTGATCATATTAGATAGCAATAATCAGGATTAAAAAACAGTTCAGAAAGACAAATCAGACCACAGCCTCTTCTTTGCCATCCAGAAAATAGTCTTACTCCTAGTAATAAAAGCAATTGTGATTAAACTATTGTGAAAACAGATCCATTTACAAGCTGAATGTCAGAAATAGTCAGACAACAGCACCTGATTTATATTTCATGACTTCTGGACACCACATCCACCACATCCACCACATTCAAAATCCGAATTCTGGGGGAAAGATCACTTCAAACTGGTAACAGACACCCAACCTCTAATTCCCCACCAGTTCGAACCAGGCAAGAATTATCACCGCAGAACAGTCATAGCGGTTTTAAAAGACTGCCTCAGTCTGGTTCTACGTGCTCCCATCAGACAAAAAACTGGCACCAGGGATGCCATGTTATTTCAGTGATCAACCACACCGCTCAAGTGGGCACACACCACACGAGCAACTGCAGGAACCACCCAACACTCCAAACCTTCAGCCTTGGTAGAAACCATGTCAACTTGGAGTACATATGTCCTTTGGGGTCTCAAGCTGCACATGCAGCCCAAACCACTCCCCAGGGATGGGGACACCATGGAGACACAGTCTACTCATACTTGTCAAACTCTGCAAGCCGTGCCTGACCGACGCTGTGCCCACCCTGGCACACCAGGTCTGACCAGCAGCTCTTAGGGCCAGCCAGACCAGCTGCCCTCAGAGCAGCCACACATGCAACATGCTCCAGGCTGACCCAGGCCTCCCGCGTGGCCTTTGCCAGCAGCAGGCCCAAGCGCTGCAGTACTGATGGAGAGCTGGAGCTTGGGCTGCCACTCCGGTAAGGAAAGGTACCACTTATTCAGGAAAAACGGCCGAATCCACCAAACTCTCGCAAGTTAACAGCACAAGGTCTCAGCTTGGAAGGGGCCCGTAAGGAACATCGAGTCCACCCGCAGCTCTTCGCAGACCACCTGCCACCCGGGGGCAGAGCCGCAAGCGGAGTCGCCGACTTCCACCTCGGCTCTGCCCACCTTCGGCAGCACGCACTGCCTACCGCCCCGCCCGCCGCCAGGGACGGCTCTGCAGGGACCGGGCCGAGGGCTCCAGCTGCCCGGCGGGGCAGGGCATTTCACTCCCGGCTCAGGCGGTTGCTAAGAATGGCGATGCCCGAGGGAGAGAACCACCACCCTCGCCCCGGAGCCGAGCCTCGGGGCCTGCGGGAGGCGCCGAACGCTTGAGGGACCCCCTCCCCTGCTAGCCTTCTCGGTAAGGACCGCCCCGCGGTCCCGCTCGCGGCGCTCACCTGGGGTGCATGGGGCCCGCCGGCGGAGCGCCAGCAGCTGCATCAGGGCCCTGCTTCCCGGTCCGCCGCCTGCCTCCGGCTCCGGCTCCGGCTCCGGCTCCGGCTCCGGCCCCGGCCACAACCACAACCACGGCCACGGCCACGGCCCGACCGCAACCCCCACTGCCGCCGCCGCCTCATGGGCGGGACCCGGGCGGCGCGGGCCCGGCGCAGCGGGGATGGCGGAGGGAGGCGGGGATGGCGGAGGGAGGCGGGGATGGCGGAGGGAGGCGGGGATGGCGGAGGGAGGCGGCAGGGGCCGCTTCCACCGGCGAGTGCCGGAGCCGGGAAGCGGCGCCACCGCCCTGGACTCGGTCGCTTCGCGCCTGCCCCGCGCCAGCGCCTGGCCCGAAACCCTGCCCGAGGCTTCCCGTGCCGCCTCTTCCAGAAGGGTGCGATGCTTACTCCGGTTTTCCACACAGTATTCCCACACAATACTCCCAGCTATCTCACTGCTTTCTCATTACACCCTCGTATCTGCTGTCATTAGAGGGTTGCGTTTTGTGTCCTCCGGTACCATCAACCCGTACGTGCCCAGCTGCCTCCTGGACGTTGTCGTTCTGTTACGGTTGATTATATGTGCAGTTCTGGCTAAGGTGACATGGCAAAGGAGTCTCTTGATATGTGCAAGCGGTTTCGTAGTTCGCTTTTCGCCTGCGACACGTGGATAGTCGTCATGTACGCTGCTCGAATCAGTCGCCGCATTCCTTCAGTGCTGGGGCGAACAGCTGTTTCCTGGAACACTGTAATGGGGTTTGGTAATTTGCCTGTGCCTGACACTTAAGTGATGCCTCATTAAATGAGTCGTCCCTCCATAGGATGTCTGCACAGGAGGAAATTTCAAGTATTTTTCGGTCTGCTCTCTTTTGATCTAAAGAACTTAAGTGTAGGATCTGTAAGGATCATTCCATGATCTAAAGAGCCTAAATGTAGAGGTCGTTTTAGTTCAGTACAAACCTATTGATTCTTCTGGGAGTGGAAACAGACTCTCCTCCTTTGGCTTTGTCAGAAAGTTGAATGCCTTGTATGCATTTGGTTTTCAAGCTCTCTCTGTAGCTGAAGGAGAGAAATAGTTTGTTGCAGAGAGAGCTTCATCTCCTCCTGAAGTAGGTGTCTGAGACACATGAGAAGAATTCCCTTTGGTGCTGCCTTTCTCTGTCTGTGGCCTGAAACTGGGACCTGCATAATGGGTTTAATCTAAATATCTAACATCTAAAGGAGTACATTTAAGCAAAGTAAGTCCAGGTCTCTGTAAATGACCAAAATAATGCCTATATTTGGTTTACCACATATCCCACAACCTCTCCTCCACCAAGCCAAATAATCCTTACCCTAACCATGACTGACTGACTATCTGAATTGGCCCACAAACATTATTTCAGCAAGTCAAAAAGAATTCGCCAAGCCCTCAGGTTGTTATGGACTTGTTATCCTGTGATGGGGGCTTTAGGTCTGTTTCATTTTTGTGTGGGTAGTCCCACATATTCACACATTGGTGCTAATACTTCACATTTTTCTTAGAACCTACAGTGAATAACTACAAGCCCAAAAGTCGCTCTCTTCACTTTCCATTCCCTAATAGGAGATGACAGGAGACCTTCCATTTTCAGTTTTTGTCCTTAAAACTTCATGGTCACACTCAGTACATCTCAGTTCTGTCCTGAAATGCTAGGTTATCCCAAGCCCTCAGCTTGTCTTAATTCCAATTATGATACTGTAACTCAACAGCAAAAGTGCCCTGGCACTGAAATCTTTGTGCTATTTTAGCTATCTAAGCTGAAAGCAATACTGTGAGCCTATGAGCCAGATTGGATGTAGTCATACATAGATAAGAGTATTTTTTCCTACTGTCAAGCATTAGTCCTCTGAGATTCCAGCTTTTTTTGTAGTCACTTTACTCCCTTGAACTACTGATATCTTTACTACCAGTTAAAGCAGAAGTATCAAAGGAAGCCAGTGATAATATGAAGTGTCACTAAATGAGAAGTTAATCTGTGTCTACAGAGATGTATGCTGCGTGCCCAAGGTATTGTGATAAAACACATTCGGGAACTGTTTCTTCTGCAAGGAAAGATACTGTTTTTATATACCAAACACTTTTATTATATGTGAAGTGTTTTGATAAGACAACTGCACTATGTCTGCTGAAAGCCTGGTTTATTGACATTTATAGCAGTACTTGCTGCATGAGGAACAAATTGCTGAGCTATTTTTCAAGATGTCTTCAAATCCTGGAGATATGCAGAAAGATAAGGGAGACTCTGAAACCAAAGGGGAAAGAGATGGCAGTAAACATGCTTCAGTCCTTCCCTGCAGTGTGAGCCAAAGTCCCTTCTGGACTGTGCCCATGTCTCAGTACAATTAGTTCTCTTCTGCTATCGCAAACCTGACCCTGGGTTCTTTCTCACACCGAGCAGAATAACACTGGAATGAAGATTATGCAAAAAGCCATTTTACCATCAAAAATCAAAATTTCTCATCACCTTTTATTGGCTTGTCAGCACTTTGCAGGCCAGTATTTTGGTGATAGTCACAGTATGAAGCCTAGGTAGTCTATGAGCAGCTTTCCCTTCTAGGTCTAGGCTTGGATGGAGATGATCCATACTTAAGAATAAAACAGGACACGACAGACACAAACCTACTCAATCCTGTATTCCTGCAAAGTAATTACTATAATTCTGTGTGAGCAGTTAACAAGAGAATCTGGTTTTGGTGGGTTTTTTTTATCACATATTTTTCTATCTGATAATAAATTGCAGCAGCCTAGACAACCTATGAGATGTATAATAGATACTAGAATTTGGCATAATTACAGCCAGTAAAATAAATGCACAGTATTATGAGAATTTCAATGTAAGAAATGCACAATGTTGTGAGAGTTTCTTCTTAAATTCCTGTTGTATTTTCTTCTTCCTTCTCAGTAATGTGTTCATAGATAAAACAGCTAGGACATCTTCTGTTGGGAAGTTAGTGGACTTGCATGTGTTCAGCTGACTCTTGTGTTTCTACTGCAATGTTTCCATCAATGACTTTCTTTTTATACACAGAGGGACACAGGGTCAAGGAGGAACTGTTTCTTTAAATAACTCAAAGTAATTCAAACTCACTGTGTAATGTCAGTAGTGTTATTCATGGTTATGGTTCATGTGGGAGTGGGAACATGCTGAGGGTTCTTTTGTACAAAAATTACATACTTACAGATATCGTGTTAGGATATATACGATTAAGACCACAACTAAGTTATATCTGGAAGGGACATGCCTAAATGTTTTATTTTTAGATATGTCAAGAGTATTTTCTATTTGTTTAGGCTGGGTAATTAGGTGCTTATAGTGAAGTATAAGAAAAGGAAGAGAAACTGTTTGAATACCATAGGTGATGGAGTGTGTAAGGAATCTCCCAGAATCCCCATTTAGACTTTGTATTTACAAACAAAACAAAACAACAATGAAGCCAAAACCCAAAAACCTAAGCAAAAGCTAAACATACAATATGTGTATAAAGAGCACGAGCTCTGCCATTGTAGAGCAGTGAACACCTGTGTTGTACTGCCTGAAAAGCAAACCAGGCCATCTGCTTTGTATCAGCTCAGCAGATACTGCATTCTGGAGTCAAAGCTTTATCCAGATGAAGATGTGAAGAGGACTTAATTGGAGAAACAGTGTAAGAAAGAAGATCAAAGGCTTATCTTAAAAGAGGAATATTATTCATGTAGTCTTAACCTACTGTTAAAATAGAAAAGAATGTGTATTAGCCTTTCCCTTTGGTGGTCCAATCCTGCTACTTTCACTGTGTCTGCATGTGCAAACATGCTGAGACTGTGCAGAAGTCAGTACATGAACGATAAATTGCTTTAATCCTGCTCACACTCTCAACAAGGACCTGCAGTGGGATGTGAGATATGTTGGCCTTGCTCTGGCTCTCTGCCCGGGGCAAATCCCTTTCTGAGCAAGTGACATTAGATTGTCAACAAGATACCATATTCATCAAAAGCCTGCGGCATATTTTCTCATTTCTCTTGCACACAAACAATTTCAGAGTCCATTTGATATGAGATCAGCTTCAATAATTCAGGTCAACAATTAACATTTACTGGTAATTTTTCTTCACGTGTTTCTCTAAAGGATTAGCAACATGGATTTTTCTGTCAGAAGAGAAGATGTCTTTAGCACTGCTGCAATTCTGACTCTGGGAAGCGCTGGCAGCCTGCATTTATAGTAAGCATAGAAAAGAGGTCTGGTAGCAGGGCACAGTGCATCTGCATGACAGAACTGAAACGTAAGCCTGCCTTTTGAACATGGCCAGGCTGCTGGCAAGGTCATGGAGAGCTGTGAAATGATCTGGGAGCTGAGCCCCCCAGGAGGCATGCTTCCATTTCCTTACAGGAATACTGCCAGAGAGCAGTGTTTTAAATCTAATGATAACACAGATCAAATAGCCTTTCCCTGCTTCAGGTACTTGCTTAGAGGTCAGCATCCTCTTTGTTTTAAGAAAACTAGAAGTCCTGGTCTAGCCTAGTGCTACAGTGAAGAAGCTATTTTCCTTTAAGCATTCATTTCTGAAAACATTTCTGGACAACGGAGTTTAGAGAGCAAGTAATATTGAAAAATCCATCCTGATAACCTGTTTCCAAAAATTTTTTAAAGGGCAGAAAGACTCTCACTTATTTGATCTAAAATGAGCTGTACTTACCATGAGGCATTCCCCAGTAATTTTTGCTCAGGCTTTTGAGCCATTTTGGTGCTGATTCTACCCCTTACATAAACCAGAGTCCAGGACTGTTCTCACTCATGTCAGTCTGGAATGGTCCTGCCTGTATGTTCATTGTACTTTGAAGATTACTGTTGTGTTTTTGAAGCTGCAGAAATGGCCAGCAGAGAGACAAAGGCTGACTTGAAAATGCATGCTACTCACATCATTGCTGCTAGTTTCTAACTCAGCAGAGGCACAGATGTGTTTCTCAGATTGGAGAATGTTCTTTCAGTTACTAACACTTCTGAGGCATGAAACACTGAACAGGGTGGAAACTTTCACTTTGAGCAAAAAACCAATTTTAACAGAGCCCACATACCTTTTCATGTCTGTCCCTTCCCACAGCTCTCCCAGACCAAACATTCAATTCCTCAAACTGATGATGGCCAAAAAAGGAGATTCAGTTAACTGTGAAAATGTGTTTTCAACAAAAAAACTGTAACAATGAAGCTGTTGAACAACAACAAGGGAAAAGTCAAAGACTCAAGTTGCTGCAGAGGAAGATCCTAACACAGCAGGGTATCTCAGAGGAAAGTCACAGACAAGGACATTAGGACTTTATACTGCCAAAGGTCCTTGTATTTTGCCACCTCTTTGCTTTGGCAAGCTGCAGGCAAACTGGAGGACACAGCACAGACCCGGCAGGGTCAAGAGGGACTTCCAGCTCTCCCATTAAAGCAGTGTGTAGGGTCCATCAGGTAAGCTAATATCCATGTAAACATCTGGTAATAGCTACATATGGGGCTATCAGGGCATCATCTTTGTGTTTGTTTATGAGGCAAGTTCTCATAGGGATGACCAGAACATTCCTACAATGAGCAGAAGCACACAAAACCTTGAAAACTGTTTGAAAATGCCAAAACGCTCATGTTCAATTTGTGAAACTCACACTTTTTGGAAAAACCTCTCTTAGGGCAAAGAAGGCAATTTTCCTTTTATGCTTGCATGTAGTACATTCTTGATCTGACAAGACTTGCAGCCACAAGAGAGCACTCTTTCCTTTGAAGATGTCTCAGCTTCCCCAGAAAGCTACAGATATGCCATATAAGTTTTGCAAACTGTTTATGAGCTGGTTCAGTTAGACCAGAGCAGCTGAAACAACAAAGCTTGCAGTTGTATTTTGGATTTCATTGTGAAAGCCTTTGGGTAGTTTTTAGATGACAGAAGATCCTTGGTTCCTGAAAGTGAGGAGTTCTGCCAAAACTTTGAAGATCCCTGTAAGCTTTGCAAATTACCCATCTTTTGGAGACAATTATATCAAACGCTATCATGGATTACAATACCTGAGAAGTGTTTAGAGCCTGGAAGATTATTTATGTTTGGCATTAACTCTCTTATGGTCATAATTTCAAGTGGAGAGGAAAAGAATACACAGGAACCCTCTTATTATCTTTTGAAATATGAAGATCACAGGAAAAGATGGGTTTAAACTGGGGAGTGATGGTCCTCACAACCTGTCTGTACATTAACTGGCATCCTACACTTATAAAAACAACAAGGCTTTCCAGGCACAGTGTGGACGTCATGAGCTGTTAGCCTTGCTTTGAGATCTGAGTTTTTATACACCACAGGAGGAAACTGCAGCCTGTGGAGCAGAGTACCTATACAAATGTTGGATTGATACATTGGGGAGCCAAATTCAGGAACACTCCACTGGTGAGGAAAAAAAGAAGCATGGACAGCACTAAAGATGATGATAAACTACTGAAGAGGACTGCATTTCCAGGATCTGTATCCCTGGCTAACAGCCACATGCACCCCCATGGGGTACCCCTGAGAGAGCCCTCTGGGGTTCCCTTCCACCTGGACCCATCTTACTGGGAGCAAGCCTATAGTGGGCACACAGGTCGCATCTCCTACATCCCATTTCCTGGCTACATGGGCATCTATGACTATTCCTTTGAGCCTGCCTTCATTTGGAAGAGGAATGAGAGGGAGAGGCAGCGGGTGCGCCGCGTCAATGAGGGCTACACGCGCCTCAGGGAACACCTGCCCAAGGAATTTGCCGACAAGCGCCTCAGCAAAGTGGACACCCTGAGAGCTGCAATAAGCTACATCAAACATCTGCAGAGCTTGCTGGACTGCCATCCCTTAGGCTCTTCCAGTAAGGAAATGCTCTCTTCCAAGGAAAGCCCAGGAACTCCCGGTCTGGCTTCCCCGCGGGAGTGCAACAGTGATGGAGAGTCCAAAATGTCTTCAGCATCATCCCCCTACAGTGAATTTGGGTAGGTGGGCAGCTAGGTCTCGTCTCTGGACACAGAAGGCTTCAAGATTGGCTGAAAAACAATTTCAAACCCTGGGGAATTTCTTACAGGTGAAAATTAATATCAGGGAAAGGAAAAACAGATAGGGAAGGCAAGAAAAAAGGTACTTTCAGTTTGTCAAAGGACTTTAAATGTTTGCTGTATAACACTTAAACATGATTTGTAAACAGATATCTCCCAGGTTGCTTCAGCTGTGTTACTAAGCTTCCTTTGGACCGTTAAACTGGAGCAACATTTGCATTCTACTTTTAATTCAGTTTTTATTATGTGCTATTTTCTTTTGTCTTCCACTTGAGACAGTAAAACCAGATAAATCCATTTCGGGGAATTCCCCAACCCTTTCTCCTGCTTTGTCCAGTGAGTTTTACTGTCTGTTTTTGCCAACTGCTAACCTGAGATGCACTGCACTGCACTGGACTGGGGGAGGTAAGATTTAGATAAATATCTTTCCCTAAATATTTCAGAAAACTCACAGAAATACCTCTATTTATGAAACAACAACTTTTCAAATAAAAACAAGGCTATATTTTGAAATTAAATTCTTTTAAAGCATCTTCTAAAGTGAAAGAAACAGCTCATACACTGGACACTGGCTATTTGGTGATTATTTTAAAGATAATGTTCAGGAAAATAAAGCTGGACACTCATTCCAGTCAACGCTAGGAACAGGGATACAGAGTTTTGTAAAACTGCACCTTCAAAAGCAAAGCTTCACTCAATATACTAAAAAAATAAAAGCCTTTTCCCTACTTTTCTGAAATCTGAGTTCATGGACAAAACAGTCTTGATTGTGTCTTTGGCAGGTCAGAAATTATATGCTTAGAGACAGAACCTGTAATGGTTAGACACTGGTGTGTACAAAAAGGGAAACATTGAATATATGGGTTCACATCTGCATGAAAATGTAGGTATTTCTCCTTTTGTTTAGAATATTGTATTACTTTTTCAAAGGACACTGCTTTTAAAATTAATACTTCAAAATCTATGGAATACCTTTAATTTGGATTGCATCTACTTAAAATGACAATTTTTCTCCAATTTGTTTTCAAACCTGCCTTTCTCCAAGGCTTAAATCCCATTCTGAATATAGGGTAAACTTTTTACCTGTCCACTTTCAACACACCTTTCAAACTTTTGATTTTTTGGCCTTGAGTTGATGAAATGGTTTTGTATCTTTTTGTCTTTCCTTCATGTCATGCTGACTGAACACCTGAAAAAACACTCATGTATAAATAAGAGGAAATACTGATCAAATGCCTCAAATTCTGTCCAGAAATTTCCTTTAAATAGAAAATATAATTAATTCTGGCTGTGTCTTTTTCACTTTTAATTGATAACAAACTGGACAGCTCTGGTTGCAGGAGTACAGAAGTAATAACTTCTCAGGAAAAAACAGAGAAAATGGAAAGGGATTAAATATTAACTTCCATCCATAAAACTAATTTTTTAATCTAGATTTTAAAATTTAGCTAAGGAGCAGGTTTGTGTTTTGGTATAAAAATACTCTGCTGCTTTCTAGAAGACTATTCTTAACATTTGTACACTTTTCACCATCACCTGAAGGTATGCTGCTTGTAAGTAAAAATCCACTGTGAATTCTCACTCATGTATTTCGCACATGGTTCTTACACAATTCTTTTCTACCTTCTTGTGACTATATCCACTAACAGAGCAGTGGAAAATTTCTTCAAATTGCCTTTGCTGAGAGAACAAGTTAGAGGAGTGAAGACACCCTTGAAAATTTTGGAGACCCCTCAGCTCGCTTCTGATACGACTGGAGATAGAGGTGTCAAAGACATGAAATTCCTGCATGGTCCATGAGCACTGGTGGCACCAGAGCAGAAAAATGTACCAATGTAGAGTCCTTAAAGAGGGGAAAGCTGACACTGCCCACGTGATGGTCAGCCAGCCCATGGGCACCTGCCAGCTGTGAGCAGGCACATGTGCTTTGTGTCACCTCTTGCCCGTTCTACTGGAGCTAGTTAAAAAAAAATAAGTATTTTGAAGGGTTTTTTTGGGGAGGGGAAAGCTGCACAAATGGTCTGTGGGAGGCTGAAATGTTGAAAATGTGGGGAAGGTAGTGGGCAGTGAAGCCTTGGAGCTTATATACCACAAAGCCGAGCCAAGCTGCATTTACTGTGCTGCTCACAAAGCAGCTTGCTGGTCCCCATGATTTTGTTTTGATGTGGTGTGGTTCTGGGCAAACATAGCAGATTTTTTTGTTCCAGGGCTATAAGATGTCAGCACCAAATCCTAACCAGTCTCTTCCATCTGCACTGAGATGACAAAGAGAACAAGTAGTTACAAATAAATGGAATTTTCACATCTTTTCATGTAGGCGCTTTACTGCAGCATTTTGCTATGTGAGGCTGCTCTCCTGATGTAGCTTTTTAAATGCAAAAAGCACTGAAGAAGTTCCAGGCTCAGCTGCATACAGCTTATCCCAAGGCATCACCCATGCAGAGGTGATGTGTTCATCACATCCCCACACCCAGAGGCATGAAAGCACACTGGGGCTTCACCAGTGAAACGGATAATAAACTGTATAATGTGGAAATGAAATAAGCCAGAGGTACAAATGCAGGAGTGTGTGTTGTGGTGTTTTTGCATGGGAAAATGAGTAAGCATGGAAGAGGGGAGGGAGACAAGAAAGTGATTTTGAGGTGCAGCACACTGATTGATACCATATCATCTGAATGGCTGAAATAAGGGAAACAGGAACAAATCAGATATGACATCTTTTGGGAGGATTAATTCTGGGGGAAAAAATCCAAACCACCCCCACAACTAAATATATTTTCCTGCGCCTCAGACACACCACATTTACCTACCATCACTTCCTGTTCACCTTTTCCTGTTCATCATTGCAAAATACCTCCAAGTGTACTTTTTATCAAAGTGCTGAGCAGTTGTGAGCAGGCTGTGCTCTATCTGGGGAGTGAGGGAAGATTACAGTGCTCAGCGCACCTGCTATCAGGAGCCAAGTGATAAACCCAGATTACTTCAGCCCTGGGCTTTGCTCTGTTTCAACAACAGCATGGCCCACCTCTGGCCTCTGTGCTGGGAACACTAGTAGATCCTGCCCCATGGAAAACATCACCAGACTGCCCCTGTAATGCTTTACCAGGAGCTGGTTGCATGGGTTCCATGGGTTTCTTTTTCCCTGTGTGAGTGGAAGTACCCAGGGCTCCTGTGCTTGTAGATAAATCTGCCCTTGCTAGTTACCCAGCTCTGGTATTGCAGAGCTGGCAGCTATTCTATTCTATTCTATTCTATTCTATTCTATTCTATTCTATTCTATTCTATTCTAT